>CM040980.1:14874901-14951415 GCA_022985145.1 Pangasius djambal
CCCCCCCCCCCCCCCCCCCCCCCCCCCCCCCCCCCCCCCCCCCCCCCCCCCCCCCCCCCCCCCCCCCACACACACACACACACAACTTTTTTTTCTGCTCCGTGTCATTTACCAAATTCAAATAGCATGTCAAAACGCCATTCTAAAGACAGCAAGTCTTTTATTTACATTTTAACAAAATCACAATAAGCTCAGCGAGGCTCTCTTTTTTCTTCCCGTCCTCCACCTTTTTTTTTTTTTTGTTCTTTTTATCCCAAAGCTTTGTATTGTTACTATAAACCAATGCAAGACAAGCTAGGACCTGTAGCAGTGTAAGCTTCTGGAGGTACCACATTACCCAGAAACTACTGCATAGGCCCGTACTACTGAAGAAAGAAGATTGAAGTCTTTCATGCATATTTCCTTAGTCTTAGTCTCATGTTCCTTTTGAGGTCGTATCACATGGTAGGCAGAGGCGGTAGGATGTAAATACAGACTCTTTTGAGAGACCATCTTTCACCTGGAGAGATCCCTTACAAAGCATGCCTGATTCCCTAATCAAGCTTTCTCAAGAAAATAAACGCGAGAGCTGTCTGTCATGTGACTGTCACTATTTTGTATGGAAGCAAGACAAAAAGAGAAATATGAGAAAATATGGAGGACGTATTGGTTGGGGAGACGCCGGCAGTGTATAATAAAAAAATAAGATAGCTATTTTTATACTCTGCGAGTCATGTCGCGTTTGTGTGTTTTTATATTTTTGTGTTTTTTTTTTTTGCTGTTCCTAAAAACCGTTTGGTTGTTAAAATGCAACACGAGTTCTTATAGAAGCAAAAGCCTGTTACTGTGTTTGCTGTATTTTAAACTGGCCTTCCCACACAAACAGATGGTTGATAATCTGGATTCAGGAATCTGTGGCGCATGAAAGCAGATGAATTTGATTTCCTGTCGGACTCTCAGAGGCTCTTTCTCACCGCTGTACTTGAAACGAGTCACAGAGGCATTCACAGTACACGTCTCATCACAGAGAAAATCAGACGTGCTCGAAGGTATGAGAGCCTCAGTGATGGCTTGCAGACTGAGAAAATCACTACGCGACTGGTCGCCGTAGGAACCTGCAGCTGGATCGTGCATGCGTGCAGCTGGCGACTGGATTATCGGGGCTAAAATCGTGTAATGTGTGCACTAGGCTTAATAGGCTCTCCTTTCACTCAGTCTCTTACTCCTAATCAGACTATTTTAAAGGAGCAGGTACTAACAGTGGTTCGGAGCGAGGTCAGGGGCATGGTCTGGACAGAGTCAGAGTGTTAGCGAGGGAAACAGGAAATCAAGTTTCTATGATAGAGGCTGCAGTGTTTGTTCAGAATATTCTCTGTCCATGCAGAGTTTTATTTCTAAGCTTTACATGTTTGATGAAAAAGTGGTTATAGACAGATCAGGACGTCAGCCAGGTTGTTTGACTACAGCTTATCAATTACATTCTCCCAAGTTGCGCAACAGAAAAGAGTTCCCCATATCGTCCGGAGGTCGCTCACAGTGGGATGGGTGGTTTACTCTCTCTCCCCAATCAACGAGAGCGACACTAGCCAATCACTGGTGTCTGTGAGCGCTTGCATGCAGAAGGGGGCAGATAGCGCTTTCCTCGGAGTGTGACACAGAACAGAAATAAGTGGGTGGTTGGCTTCACATGACTCAGAGGAATAAACGTGAGAGCCTTCACCCTCCTGGGATGGCAGTTGTATGATAGGAGAGACTTAACTGCTGGGTGGGAATTGGCCAAGACCAATTATATCAAAAAATGACCTCTGTAACCCTGAGAGAGAAAAAGAAAGAAAGAAAGAAAGAAAGGAAGGGAGTTTTTCCCCCTCATTTGTATATGTTGCTGGCCTGCCCCCAATGAAAGCTGTGTGTTTAAGCCGATTGAGTTATGAATGGCTGGAATTTAGGAAGACTTTATATATATATGTTATTAATGGCCATAATGACTGTATTGGTTGGTAGAAGGAGCTGTTTGAGTTGGACGAATGTGGAAGAAAAAGAGTAAAACGATAAAAGAATATTTATGTTAATAGCTGTATTCAGCGTTTTTCCACGTTTTTGTCGCCCTTTTGTGCTGAACTGCTAGTGATTTTTGTTTCAGGCCTTGGAAATATTATATTACTGCTATTTGTTTGAGGCAAATGTTTTTGTCATTCGTCAGCAGTTTGTCATAAATTTGCTCTCTAATTATACAGTAGGGTTGCTCTCAGCCTTCTGTGTGTGTGTGTGTGTGTGTGTGTGTATGAGAGAGTGAGTGAGACAGAGAGAGTGAATATGTGGTTGTGTGAGCACTGACCTAAATGTTTGAGTATTCATCTTTCTGAAACGAGGATGCGATTTCATTTAGGCTTTTGACACCATGTTCTCACTGATATTTAGCTTAAACTGAACTGTTGTCATGCTTCCCAGCCTTTACTTTGCATATCAGCATGTGTGTGGGTGTGTGTGTGTGTCAGTATCAGTGTATCAGTCAGTGTGCTTGGAGATATTTATGCTGAGGACACTGTGGAGAAGGAGTGGAGGGGCTGTGTTTGAGGACGTGGGAAAAGGAAGAGTGGAAAATAGCAGTGGAGAGAAAAAAAAAAGGAGACTCAAAACAGAATAGAGATAGAGAGAGAGATTAAAAACAGAGACACCGACTGGAAGAGCGTCAGAAAGAGTAAAACATCAGCAGCATGCAAGTGTTTTCATTCGTTCATCTTCAGTAACCGCTTTATCCACACATGCATCCATGTGCCGAGTGGCAATTTTAGTGTTGCCTACTGGCATATCTTCGGGAGGTGGGAGGAAAGTCACGAAGGCACAGGGTGAACATGTGAAACTCCACACAGATGGTAACCAGAGCTCAGGATCGACCAGGGGACCCTGGAGCGGTGAGGCAGGAACGCTACCCACTGCACAACACGCTACCCATAAGCGCTTTTAATTTCCGTGAAAGTTAAATTAATAAATAAACGAAGTAATAATCTAAAATATTACACGCAGTTGCACTAATTGGAGTCACTTCTGTGACTGAAGCTCAAATGACATTCTGTTGGGAATCCAGTGCATAGTGAATGTGTGATCTAACCCGTGTTACGCTCGATGCAGTAAGCGTTTTTAGTGAATAGGAAGCCATTTGGCGTTTTGCCTGGCTTGGAGGCTGTAATATAAGAAAAAATAAAATCCTGTGTAAAAGCGAGCGGTGGATGTCTGATACGAAATCAGTACACGATTTCTGTTAGTCTGTCGTGATTTTCTGTTCACTCTGTTAACGTTGAGGAAAAGTGTCGCAATACGTGGCCTAGCCTACATTTGCTTAATTATTTCATTTATTCTTCTGGCTGAAAAGAATTTGCTGCTTTGCCCAAAAACGTTGCTGTTATTAAACTGGTGCTGTTAGTAAAGTAAAACAATTTTGTGGAATAATTTCCTGCATAATCTCAAATAATTGATTATTGTGTGTGTGTGTGTATGTGTGTGTGTGTGTGTGTGTGTGTTAGTGTTCTTCATTACAGAATTAGTCAACATGCTAGGTACAAGTTATATGTAATAATAAAATGAAAATAATAAATGAGTTTCGATATAATAGGGACAGTTGAGTTGTTTCAATGCCAAGACACTTTAATAAACAGGTGCCCTGTTTTTCCTGAAAGGTAGCTTTCCTTTAGAGTGAAACCCTGTTCTGTGCCACGGCCGCCAGTTTCAGTTACACACCTCGCAGGATAAAGTAATTGAGTAATTGATTTTTAATCATTTAGAAGCCTTAATTAAAAAAAAAAAACCCTATATCTGCTACCTAGTAGTTTTAGGAGATCATGTGAAATATCACAATATCCAGCTGGGCTGTGTAGATATTTATCTGAGAACAGGGAAACTGCTGTTATGTCACGCTACATGATGGGATTTAAGTGCCATATTAAGTGTCTTCTGTTTGTTTATACATTCCGTGTTTACAATAAGCAGATGATGTAAATGGTATAACGCTGCATGACAAGCTTAAAAGACGTGTTTAGCATTGATTCCCTTGTTGCTGACAAATCGGTGGGCTCTGCGAGGATAAAATAATAATGTCTTAGCTAAACAGTTGTTAAAAACAGCAGAAATAAAAACACAAACACCTGCTTCCTGCTGAGGAACAGTATCAAAAGAGCTTCTTTCCCCCAGCTTTCTTTTGCGGAGCCGCCGTTGCTGCCTTCATCCTCCAACTAATCTCTCGTCCAGCTTAGCTTTCGCAAACATGATTGCAGAAACTACTGTATGTGTGTTTATTTGGTTAATTTTCATGAGACGATGGGATTTGGTGATCAGGTGTGTGTGTGCGCGAATCGTCTGTGCTTGCTCATGTGCATCGGTACATTGGTTAGGTGTCGTATGCTGCACATTCGAGTATCTGTAGATACACAGCTGAAGAACTACTAATAAACTCTCAGCGCTTTAGAGTTTTAGAGTGTTCAGATCTCCCCTCTGCCACTGCATGAATTATCTGAACCATTTATCTGAACCATCACTGTGGTTCCTAACTAAAATACTAGATTATCTTAAAGCATTTGCAGATTTCTATCTCCTCACATTATGTTGAGAGAGAGAGAGAGAGAGAGAGAGAGAGAGAGAGAAGTCTAAGAAGATTTCTAACATAATTTGAAAGTATCTTACAGAGCAGTGGTAAATGTATATACACACTCTTGTAGATGCTGCAGGAAGTAATGTTTTGTGTCGTATGTCAATGTCAGTGAGTGCAGCAGGTAACTAGCTAGGTAAATGTAGGTAAATGTGTGTCGGGTCTATTTGTTTTATTAATAGTTTACGTGTTCAGCACTGGACACTGTAGGTAACAAGTACAGAGGTGTTAAAATTGAAGTAAAAGCTGGCTTGAGAAAGCACAGTCCAAGTCACGCACATAGTGTTCCTGTGGTATATTCAACATACAGGAGCTTCTGCTGAGCATATCTACCCAACACTGTAGATATATTGCATTTGTGGTGCCTTGGAAGTGGTAGGTTGCAAGTTCTGTGTCTGGATATTAACTGATCTAAAGCCAATCCTGCTATAAACTAACTTAAAAAGAACAGAAGGGGGTACTTTACGCCGTTCACATTGTGTACGGCAATGTAGATTTGACGTCATTCCGTAAACAGGGAAAGAACTGGTAGTTGACAAGACTACCCAGTTGAAATTTCAAGTTGAGAGGGTGTTTTCGGTGGTTGTTCCCAGTTGTAGACAGGGAATTAGAAGTTGCAACTTCGCCTCGAATGCAGAATTAAGAATGGCGGTGGACACAGGTCCCTGAATTTCAGTAATCAGGTAACAAGCAGAATACTCTAGAGTAGAGGAATGCACTCACTAGTCTATTCCTGTCGTTGGCGTAGTATAACAAAAGCAGGAGTCTAGGACAATGCTGCTGGTGCGAAACCAAGATTATTGTGGTTTGATCAACTAGAGAAAATTAAGCTAAAGTGCACGTCAGGTACGAGGCCAGGGTTGGATACGAATGCAGGTTTATTGAAAACACAAGTAGCGAATAATCCGAAAGACAATTCCAAAACTCGTAATAAACAAAAAATGCAAAAAAGGTCAGGTGATCGGCAAACAGGCTAAACTGGGCACCCACTAATATCAACGTTAGAAAACAAACTGCAGTCAAAACCAGAGAAGCAAACGGTAAACAAAGGCTTGGAATCATCTCTAGTGCTAGGAGCGAGACAACACATTGAGTGTTTGAACGTCCAGTCTATTTAAAAGGTGTGTGTGATTGATTACAGGTCTGGTGAGTTAGACATCCAATGATCGTGAGCTGGGGAATGAATCGTGACTGGTTTGTAGTTTGTTTGACTGCCGGAAAATGGAAGCCAATGCGGAAGTGGTTGGCTGTGACGGGGAATTCTCGGAGTTGGAGGTTGTGATGAGAGCGGGTGACGATATGACACCGGGCCAAAATCTACATTATGGCAGTCATGAAAGTCATTCTAGCAAAAAATTTGTCACAAATCATGTCAGATCTTTTCCCACCTTTAATGTGAAATTGAAAAATTGAAAAAAAAAACAAAAAAAAACTTACAATAATCTAGTTGCATAAGTGTGCACACCCCTAAACTAATACTTTGTTGGAGCACCTTTTGATTATATTACACCACGAAGAGTTTATCAGCATGAGACATCTTGACTTAGCAATATTTTCCCACTCTTTCTTGCGAAAACATTCTAGATTTGTCAAATTTCTCCTGCACACAGCCCACTTCAGGTCACCTCACAGATTTTTAGTTGGATTCAGGTCTAGGCTCTGGCTAGCCCATTCAGAAACATTGATCCTCTTTGGGTAAAGCCATTCCTTTGTAGGCTTTTGGGTCACTGCTGTGCTGAAAGGTGAAATTCCTTTTCATCTTCAGCTTACTAGCAGACACTTGAAGGTTTTGCACTAAAATCGACTGGGATTTGTAGCTGTTCTTGATTCCCTCCACCTTGATAAATGCCCCTGTTCTGGCTGAAGAAAAGCAGCCCTAAAAGCATGATGCTACCACCACCATGCTTCACCGTGGCTATGGTGTTCTTTTGGTTATGTGCCTTATTTTTTGCACCAAACATACCTCTTGGAATTATCGAATTATTGTACCTTTTGGAATTGGTCTCATCGGACCATAACACATTTTGCCACATGGTTTGGGGTGATTTAGTTGAGCTTGGATGTTATTTGTGAGAAAGGGCTTCCGTCTAGCCACCCTACCCCATCGCCCAGATATGTGAAGAACACGAGAGAATGCTGTCACATGCTGAGAGTAATCAGTACTTGTCAGATATTCCTGCAGCTCCTTTAATGTTGCCCTTGGTCTCTTGGCAGCCTCCCTGGTAAGTTTTTGTCTCACATTCTGTAAATTTTGGAGGGACCTCCTGTTCTTGCTAATATCGCTGTTGTACCCCATTTGCTCCACTTGTTGATGATGGCCTTTACGGTGTTCCATGGTATGTCTAATGTTCTGGAAATGATACCTTTTCGACAGGTGAGACTCCGTACATGCTTTGTAAGCTCTTTGCTGACCATGGCTTCAGCAGTCGGATGAAACCAAGGCGATGTCAAGAAAATCCTACAGAAACAGCTGATCTTGATTTGGGGTTCATCAGAATAATTTCATTGATGACAGCTGCATGATAATTACTTTTGAACATGAGATTGAATGTGACCGGTTCATTCTGAACACCTTTCCCTAAAATGGTTCTGATTGTTTTTCCACTTAATTTTTATACAGTGTAATTTCACATTGAGGGTGGAAAAAGCTCTGACATGATTTATCTTGGTTTCTTTTTTTTTTTTTTTTACATCACATAAATGCCATTTTAACAGAGGTGTGTAGAGTTTTTATATCTATTGTATATAAATAGAGGGTCCAACAGAAAGATAGGCACTGTGTGTATGTCTAAAACTTTGCTGGTGCTTTGCTCTGGTTCCTAGGAGTCACGCATAACCGATCTGAATCAGTGTCATTTGCGGACACCGATACCACATACTGTCTGGCTATGACACAAGTGAGGAAGAACCATGCAGTGAATCGCAGGAAGACGGTGAGAGCAGTGCCATTGCCTGTAGCATAGTGCCAGCTGCTCTTGCTAATGCGCTGACAGTGCCAGCTACTCCTGCAAGACGTTGACAGGGAATGTCAGCCTTCTCTCAGCCACGAAAGTCTGCAAGGAAAACATGAGGAACAGTGAAGAAAGTATTCTCAACATACAAGGACAGTTTACAGTCTCGTTTTTTTAATGAAACATGTCTGTTTCAGATACAAAGAAGAAATCATAAACAGTGCAAATTCTTTTAAAAATTAAAATCACAATTAATATTTTGCATTGGCTTCCCTGGAGATCATAACAGCACTGAGTGTCTTCAGTAATGTCTAACAAGGTTAGAGCCAATTGTAGACGGATCTTGGTCCATTCCTCCATGCAGAATATTTTACACTCAATTATATTTTTACATGTGTGCATGTGGACTCTTTGTGTTTGTGTTTCTTTAATCATTTATGTGCTGATCTGGATCACCATCTTGTTGAAAACTCTATAGCCAACTCTGTACCTCCTGAAAGAGGGAACCAGGTTTTGGTATGAAATTATCCCGGTTATTCTGCAGAGCAAAATTCATAATGTCGTCAATCTTCACGGGTGAAGCTGACATATAGCTGACAGTCTTCAGGACAAAGGACTTTGCTATAAGAGCATGCCCCGTCATGTTTTATTCCTCACTTACTTGGCCCTTTTGTGGTCATTACTTCACTTAGTCAGAGGACAAACAGGATATCCTCACAGCTGAAGCACATACAGTAAAGAAGGAGAAAGAGAGACAGTTAAAACACTGTAGTAAAGGCATCTAGTGATAGACAAAGCTTGTGTTGTTTGTGTTTCTGGGAAGAGCATGTTGACTGGCAGAGACGTGTCCAGTGACCATCCACACACTGCTGTGTGATTTGGGTTTTAGCAGCTCTGTGCTTCTGTAGACTTTATACCACTGTGTTGGAACTTCTGCCTTCATTTTTGGTTTTGGGTGACTGTATGGTTTTGGCAGCGTCTGTGCAAAAGTTTGTATATAATGTGGGTGTGTCAGTGGGTGTGTGTGTGTTTGCGGGTTGGTGGGTCAGTGGGTGGGTGGCTGTGTGTGTGTGTGTGGGTGGGTGTGTGTTTATGGCCCTGCTTTCATGCACCACGTTGCTACAGAAACAAACAGCACTCCTGGACTGATCGACTGCACAATTTTGTCTCAGCTTGAATTCTGAGACATGATAGTCCCTTGGCTTAGAGCCAACTTTACCCCCCCCCCCCCCCCACACACACACATACACATACACACACATCCAAGTTCTCTCACTCTCTTTCCCCTCTGCCTTTCTTTCCCCTCTGACTCTGTCTTCTCCACCTCTCTCTTCACACATCTCACCTACATCTCCTCCACAACATGTCTTGCACATTTACACCAGACCTCCCTCTCTCTCTCTCTCTCTCTCTCTCTCTCTCTCTCTCAGACACATGGATGTAATCATGTACCCGGTGTACCACTGCCCCTGATCAGTATAAATAAATTCAGACTTGGCTTTGCTCATGTCTGCTAAGAGAGTGTCAGTGTAGTCTTTCCTGCCGCTACGCTAGCCTCTAAAAATAAACAATTTCATCACAGGAAGTTAACGACAGAGCATTATGCTAGGGGCAAATAAAAAAAAAAAAACATAAACAGTGGATTATACACACATCTTAGAGCATGTCCTCATTTTTAGTTTGTCAACGCTTTTAAGACTGAGCCACACGTTTTACAATTCAAATGGGCCATTGTGTGTCCGGACATGACGCAGTGAGGCGTTTTCTTTTGTGGGTACAATCATAGAGTAGTTGCTTTTGACATTAGGGAAGAACATCCGTTGGGTATATTTTTGTATAATCATTTATTCCCCTTAATTTTAAATCAAATTCCAGTTGATATGCAAAGAAGCCACTAATCCTCATTTCAGCATCTGTGGGATTTGTGTTTGGTTGGGTGGTTGGCTAATTCTTTTTAAATGTATGGCCTCATATTTATACCAGGACTTTAGACACTGTAATGTCTTGGTCACATCAGTGCATTGTTTTTAACAGCTCTTCTGTATACAGTGCACTTTGTCTGTGGGATACTGCACTGCATGCATTTATTACAACCACGTCGTGTGTGTCTTTGTGTGTGTGCGCACAGGTGTACCTGAAGGCCCCTATGATCTTAAATGGAGTGTGTGTGATTTGGAGAGGCTGGATTGACCTGCAACGTCTGGATGGGATGGGCTGTTTGGAATATGATGATGAACGAGCACAGGTATAACCAGAAAACATGCCACAGCACACATTTCTCACTTTTCATACGCATTGACATGGTATGCTATTCCCTCTTTGTGTATGTGTGTGTGTGTGTGTGTGAAGCATGAGGATGCTCTTGCTCAGGCTGCCTTTGAGGAGGCTCGCAGGAGGACTCGTGATTTTGAGGACCGGGATCGTTCGCACCGCGAGGACCTGGAGGTGAGTGTATATGTACGTGTGTGGTAGTGGCGAATGTGTCGTTTTTAGTGTACAGGTTAGTGCATGCATACACAACAGCATATTCTGTATATTTAGAATTGTGGTGGGACAAAAAGGTAACCCTGTTGGTGTGTATGACCATGTGTATGTGTTCTATCTTTGCGTGTGCAGTTCCTTGCTGTATTTTCTATTGTCCTGCAGGTGTACTTATTCTTCTAGCATTTTCATTACAGCCACTAACATAATGTATGATGCTTAAAACTAATTGTTACTTCTGTAATGAACTTATAGAAATTAGTATACGCTAAAATGCAACTGAGTTATAACTAAGGTTAAGAGTGTGTGTGTGTGTGTGTGTGTGTGTGTGCGCGTGTGTGTGCGCAATACATGTGCTTTACTTGTTGACTCGTGGCTCAGTGCATGCAGAATCTTTGCTTAGTACAGAATCATTCTGAAGTCGATCCAAACTGCGCTCCTAAGATGAAAACCAAATTGTGTTTTTTAGGACCCTGTGGCATCAAAAATCTGGGACTGATGGCATTCACGGACCAGGGTCTGTCTCTTCTGCTTCTCTCTATCCCTGTGTAATGCACTAAACCATGTCTGTGCCTGTAAGTGTGTGTGTGTGTGTGTGCGTGTATGCGCGTGTGTGTGCTGTGTGAAAGCAAGAGACTGCATGGGTTTGTCTTTTGTGAAGATGTTCTATTAGAGCATGTGCATGCATTATAGCAGCTTGATCTGTGTATTCATGCTTAGTATGTGTTTCTGCACTTTCTGTTTTATATTATACTACAAAGGCTCAGTCACGATCCATATTCATGCAGTTTCTGGAGCTTTTACATACACTGCCAGTCAAATGTTATTGAACGCCTAGAGTTGTTTTTATTACAGTTTAACCACTATTATTGCCACAAACCAAACAAAATGATACAGAATAGCAATTAAACTAGGAATGCTAAATCTGTGTGGAATTTGTTAACTCAGAATGGTGCTCTAAATGAGTGCTTTCTTAAAGAAGGGAAAGGTGTTAAGACTATAGATAAAGACAGTGCTAGTATTAACTGTAAAAAAATATATGTGCTGTGCTACAGTGGGTATAGAAAGCAAAAAATAGCAACAATTCTGAAAAATAATAATAAATTAAAAAAACAAGAATAACCGAGATCTATGAAGGATCACCCCCTATGTTAATACTTCATGGAAGCACCTTTTGCTTTAATTACAGCCTTGCATCTGTTTGGATACTTCTGTACCAGCTCTACACACCTAGACTGAGCACAATTTGCCCACTCTTCCTTACAGAACTGTTCAAGCTCAGTCAAATTGAATGGTGACTGCAATCTTCAAGTCATTCTATAGATTTTCAATACTGTTTAAGTCCAGGCTTTGACTAGGCCATGCAAGGACATTCACCTTCTTCAGGTCATTGTCGAAAGGTGACTGTTGAAAGGTGAACTTTCTTCCGATCTTCCACTTTCTGGCAGAGAGCAGCATGTTTGTCAATGTTGACAAGTGCCCCTGACAACGTAGGCATGGTGTTGTTTGGTTGGTGAGCTGTACTGACTTTCCACCAGACGTACCGTTTGGCGTCGAGGCCAAAAAGTTTGATTTTGGTCTATGCTGTCCATAGCACCTTTTCCCACTTGGCCTCAGAATCTTCAAGGTCCTTTTTTGGCAAAGCTCAAATGAGACCTGATGTGACCTCTATTGAGGAGTGGCTTTTTTCTTTCAACCGTGCCATACAATCCAGATTTGTGGAGCATTTGTGATATTGTTGTCACGTGCACACAATGACCACTCTTTGCTATAAAGTCCTGTAGCTCCTTGTTTCCACTGGCCTCTTGGTAGCTTCTCTGAGCAGTTTCCTCTTCCATCCAGTAGGGTACCACACACACGTTCCACTTTTTAATGATGGATTTGCTCTGCTCCTAGTAAGGTACAAGCCTTTGAATCTTTTTTGTACCATTTCCTAACATGTGCCTTTCCACAACTTAATCTCCGAGTTCTTTTAAAAGTGCCTTGCCACCCATAGTAGATTGTTTGCTTTGAAATGCACTACCAAGTACTGGAATGTTCTAGAAATAGCTGCTTTTATTCTGAACTAATCAAAACCATTACAGTTGATTAAAGCTGGAAGCCAGTTGCCTTGGTGTGCGATCCAGAAGGTGATTGGTTACACCTGATTAAGTTTACAAGTGATGATCTAAGGAGGAACCAAGTTATTCTAGTTCTTCTGCTTGGATGCTGTGAGGTGCAGTGCGTAGATAAAGGAAAAATCTTGTTTTTTTGGATTTTCAGTTCAGACCGTAAAGCAAAAAAAGTGAACATTTTGAAAGGGGGTGATTCTTTTCTATCCCCACTCTATATGTTCCTAATTTGAGTGATAAAGAACTTGGCCTTTTCTGATTATATTAGATCTAGATTGTTCCAGTAAAAAAAAAACATTTTTGCAATTCACTTAGCATTTAATAATAAACCTTTCTTGATTCACACACCTTTTCTTGGTTAGATTTTCAAATGTAGAGTATTTAATATGATGGCGTTTAAACAAAAAATATTAAAATATCAGGTGTATGAAACTGGCGGTGTATATATAATAATATATTCTGCTGTCACGTTGGAAAGCCCTCTGAGAGTTCCAGCATGGTTGGGCCAAACCTTCTAGTGAACGCTTAGAAAATCAATCATATTATATCATTTTTAATGCATTTTTAGTGGGCATGAAAATCAAAAAACGTTTCATCAGTGACAGCCAAGGTAATCCATAATCTCTGTAACCCCTTTAATTATACTTTAACACTTTTCACATCCTACCAGAAATATAATGTCTTTGGATCTTGAAGGTTCTTTTGAGATTGTGGCTCTGGAGTTTTTCCTCTTCTCTCCAGCTCTCTATCCTCCTTTATTTATTCTGGCCAAGGGAATAATGGTTCGAATCTGGCCAGGATTCACATCTGACATGCAGCCCTTTATTTTGTGCAGAAATGGCTGCTGAAATGACAGGGTAGGAGTGGCACTACATTATCTGAGGAAGAAGGCGAGGTTTGCTTTGCAAATGAGAACACATGCTGTTTAGAGTGAACAGAATCAGCCTGGACGTGACCGAGATGATGCTGATTGTGTGTGTGACAGAGAGACTCACTTTTCTGTCTGCATGTGTAATATTTACAGCATTGTGTGCATGCGAGAGCGTGTGAGTGTGTGGTCCCACCACAGAGATGTATTTGGGGGGATGGGGGTAAGAGTTTAATGGCCTTCTCTCTGATGGATGGAGAATAGATGGGCCATTTTTCATCCAACTTTCGGCCTTTACTGCAGGTGGGATTAGCGCATGACTGATGCTCGGGCCCAGAAAGTATTAATATATCATTAGTATTGATCATCTTCATTAGGAGTGCTGTCTCGCCCAGCCTAATCTAAGCTCTATTGACTTGCGGTACAGGCAAACACTCCTGCTTGGCTCCATATGATCGATATTGTTTTCTCTCGATATGGACACACACATAGTTACACACACCCAAACACACACACACACATGCGGACGTTTACCCCAAAGTTTATGCCGTGTTCGAGGCGAAGTTGTAAAATCCACCGAAAACACCTCCTCAGCTTGAAATTTCAACTTGTCATCTTGGGGTAGTCTTCTCAACTGTCAATTCTTTTCCTATTTAGGGAGTGAAGTCGAAACATCATGGCCACGCACAGTGTAAATTTCCCCTTCTCTACCTTTAAATTAGTTTATAGCAGTTTTGGCTTTAGAGCAGCTAATATACAGACACAGAACTTGATTAAATCTATAACACTGACCATACTAATCGCTGTTCTAAGAAGGTAACCATCAACATTATAATTATCACTAACGTTAGCCGCTATTGTCTGCTGGCTAGCTTGTTGCTAAGCTACTCCCTATAGTCCACTGTTGTTGCTGTGCTGCTATTTCGGTCCAAAATGATGACTGAGTGTTTGAAATTCACTATAGTAGAACAGTACCAATAGCCACTCAGTCCTGTAACTGTAAAAATGTGGTTAAAGTAGCTTTTTAATGAGATTTACGTGCTCTGACAGAGCAAAAGACACGCTTTCATGGAGCTGTCCATGTTTTTTTGTTTTTTTCCCACTTTGAACATCAAACGTCCAGAGGTGGGAAATGACGTTGCTACAACGTGCACATTACCACTTAGGAGGCACCACGAACACAAGCATTAGCTACAATGTCTTTTGGAGTTTGCATGGCTACTACATACTACCGTTTCAGATTGCTCATAAGCTTGTTGTGCTGAGAGCAAAAACATTATCTTTTTTGGTCAGTTAAAACCCAGTCCTAGAGTCACATTACATTTGGTGTGTGAGGCCTAATTTAGAGCTTTGTCAATATTTCAAAGATCTGACTTGACATGCTGTTGTAAAATTTAAATGTGTAATGTTTAACTTCTATTTCCAGGGCACAGAGACTATAATTTGTATGTATGCATTTAGAAACTCCGAGCTCTTTGAATTAAAACCTCTTCTCATTTTGCTCTCACTAACCGCAATGTGAGTGAGTAATGGCAGTGGAAAAAAGGCAATGAAAAAAAAGGCATAATGGGCTTGAGCTACTGCTGATTCATCCTCATATGCCAGTATGATCGCATCAAAAAAAAAAAAAAAAACGACAGCAGGCTTCATGCTTTATTGTTTAAGGCTAAAGTTTATGCATGAAGGTTGAGAAATAAAAGTTTAGATCAGCTCCAGGCTTAGAAGCTGCTATAACAGTTAGTCAGGTGGACGATGAGCTCACACGATGTCTGCCTCTATGTCTGCCTCTCCTCCTTGCCGTCTGCCTGTCCGTCTGCCCTGTCCGTGTCTCGACGTCTATGTTGGGAGAGATTTAGGCATATGCACATAAACATATGTATCTGTGATACGGGGCAGCAGTCATCTTTTTATTTTTAAATGATTTGAAGACTAATGACTGCCTGCCACTCAAACAAAAAAAGTAGCCCCATTTTTAGAGTCTGCACTGGAGCTGAGCTCTGCTGCCCTCTGCTGTATCTGTCACGTGTTGCATGCGAGTTGTCGGGGAAAATAAGCTGGCTCTTTCTTCGAAGTCGTTCAATACATACTGGTTTGTATTGTTTGATTTGCCTTAATTCATGCAGGCTCGTGTAGATTTTAAATTTCCATGTTATAAAACTTGCTTAATATTTTATGCTTTATGATACAGTGCTGTGTAATCACTTCTTTTATAAATGGCACAGTGTCCATTTACAGTCAGTAATTAGCTAGCATATTACATGCCTCAGAAGGCAGCTGTCCTTGTGTGCTCAGTGAGAGTATTGCGTGCTGCCCGTGATCACAGCACTGTCCATGTTTAAGGCGTAATTAAAGCTATATCAGACGTAGAGTAACGTCTGCGCAGTTTTATGTGGTCCACTGTTTTCTGATCGCGATATTACGATGAACTGCTTATGAACTGGTCCGTTTTTCGCTCCTGATTAATAGCATATTAAAACCACATCTCATGACAGTGTTTGAGAATATATAGCACCAGTCTTCAAATGACCAACCACCCCATTAACGTTAACTGTGGTCTCCTTTTGTGTGTGTGTGTGTGTGTGTGTGTGTGTGTGTGTGTGTGTGCGCGTGTGTGGCACAGCCCAGGCGACAGCAGGACCCCAGCCCTGGCTCCAACATGGGCAACACTGACGATCACAAGATGCGCTAACGGCAATCAGCAATCCAGTGGGCAGGGAAAGGGTGACACCATCTCCATCACCACAACAAATTTCACAACTCCATCGCCCCAAATAATTACACAAGAGACCAAAGTCCACATGTGCGGGGGTGGGGGTGGGGTGGGGGAGGGTTTCATAGCACTCCCTTGCTAGAAAGTTCTGACAAGGTGTATGTTGGTTTGGGCTGGTATTAACCTGGTTATGGGGATACGTTGTATTTAATTATCCCCTCCCCCTCCCCCACCGGTTCCTTCTCGGGGTTTTGCACTATATGATACTTTCAGATAAGTTCCCATGTTGCCTTCCAGTAAGTGTTCCTACCTACATTTTCTTTCATCCCCCTATGCAAGCTATCTTATTTTAATTTTTGGCACTATTGTAATGAAATGGCATTCTTATTATTTTTAATCATATTTGTTTGTGTGAAAGTCAAAATGTTTACTTTTTTTGTATTTTTTTTTTTTTTTTTTAATTTTCTATATATATATATATAAAACTCGTGTGTCCTTGCGCTTCTGTAGGAGAAACCAGTAACTGTTGCTAGTTAAAGTTGTGCTATAAGGTAGTGAAAAGCAGAAAAAAGTAAAAGAAGCTGCTGATCTTGTTGACAAGGAAGGCTTATCATTTTGCCATCATCCCCCATGCTCTCGGCACCTTCCACTCTTTTCTTGTTAGCGTACATCAAAACACACTTTGAAAGCACCGAGCAGCAGGAAGCGCATATTAAGGTCAACCAGCTCATATCGTCTTCCACCTTATATTATTCCATTTTTTCTTTTCCTATGCCTTGACAGAAAATGTAGGCTAGCCTGTCCCTCCTACTGGTGCTGCTTGTTCGAACTCACTCCAGAAAATAAGATCAAAATATGCAACATTACCTTTTTAAGTTAAATCACAACACGATGAAATATCGAAAGACAGATAAATATCAGCTTTGTGTTTTGCTCTTGTTAAAAGAATACGGGGGGATTGATTTCCTCCACGAAGATCGGTGTCATTAGCAAGAGAAGAAAATCACTCAAAGCTGAAAAATGAGCTGAGAGACAGGTCACGTTTGAAATGTTGATTTATTTTTATTTTATTTTATTTTTTTGTCCAAAGCAGACATATGCCAATATTCATAAAAAAAAAAAATTCACTTCAAATGATATTATATTTGAGTTTTGAGTATCTGTAGTGTGTTAAACAACTCTTGTAGTAGAATTATTTGTAAGTATGTTCATGCTTTTCACCAAATAGTGCATATTGAGGCTTTTATAATTTAGTGGTCTTAGGATGATGTTACCAAAATCAATGTAGCCTTAAAGAACGCACTAAGCAAAACTTAGTGGCCATAATGGATACTGCTTCCTAAAGGACTGAGGGATGCAGGCTCAGTGTGCTACCGCAAAAAAAAAAACTGTGTGTCTGCTGCAGCGTGCGACGCAGCGTGCTCGATTCTGTTTCATGTTTTGTTTCTAGTCTGTGTAGTCACCCATGCCACTCATGATGTAATTTATTACTAAATTATTAATATTACTTAGACTACATTTACGATCTGAGCTGTTAGAAAGAGCTGGGTCAAAAGTAATCTTTGTAATCTTAGTAAACTTTGGAACGATGTTATCGCAACACTGCTTTCGGGGAAAAAAAAAAATTCCTGTTATTCGTAGGTTTGAAAGGAAGCTTAAAACAAGTACAGGTACGCAGCAGTAAGATGGCAATGGTAAAGTAGATCAGTAGAGGTGAACCCTCTGAAAACGTTCATGAGTTTATTTGCCTTTGATAACCGAACTGAAACTGCATTACCTCATTGAAATGATGCAGGTAGTAGCTCATTCTAGGTCAAAAATGCAGTTCTCAGTATATCTCTCGAATTGGTTTTAAGATGTAGCCTGTTTAGTCAGTCATAGCCTACCTCCTAGCTACAACCAAAAAGTTTCATAGCAAGATATGTGTGCAAAAATGATCTGATGGCTCCACGTTAAGGACGTTTCTGCTTGGCTCTTATTAAAATGGCTACCGTTATCACCAAATTAGCAGAGACGTGGTCACTTTGAAGGTCCCATATTTTTTCAAACAATTTAGCCAAATCAGTGGTCAGTCTCGAACTGGCGTTCCTGCCAATGTCTCGAGTCTTCCTCGTACTTTCCAGCAGGAAATAGGAAACCCTCTCACACTCCCTCTTTCCCCCCCTGCCAGGTGTGTCTTGTGCTGTGTGTCAAAAAACTACCATTGCTGCACCTCATAACATTCTGAGATTCTGCATCAACCTTTTACTTAATGCTGGCATTAAGACAAGATACACACCAGGGAATGGATTTTCACACATTTCATTTTTTTTTAAATAAATGGTTTATTTTCTTAATTGTCGTTTAAGTTATTGATGGAGGATTGCCTTTTCATTTTCAGGTCATGCTATGAAGAATTATGTAATTCTGTTTTTATTGCTTACTTTTTTTTTTTTTTTTCCTTAATTCCATCAGGGCTTAAGGATGCTTTTTCTATGTTATACGGTTTAAGCTTTCCCCCCATTTTTAAACAGGGAGGACTGTTAACTGAAGTGTTATGTTTGACTTGTTTCTAAATAAACTTTTTACAAATTAGTTATGTACAGTCTCCATGAGGGCCGTACTATTTATGGGAAATGCTGTCACTGTACTTTTAATACTGTGAAACTGTCAGATATGAAACATTATGTGCTTATATTTCAATGATTTTTTTTTTTTTTCTGCTATCAGAATTTTTCTGATCATTAAAATAATAAAATTTGTGAACATTAGCCCCTTAAACGCCCAGGACCCATTGAATTATATTCTTCAATCAAAACATACCCTACATATACCCTACATACCCTTTCATACCTATTAGTATCACTGCACTGGATAATTCATATTAAATAGTAAAGTCAATAAACTGGGAGTTTAAGGGGTAACTATAGTAACCCGATCGTAAAACCGTATAGTATAAAGAATAGGTTAATACTGACATAAAACGTTTGAGTCCAAGACAAGTCCTGAAAACGTGCATGTAAATCTTTTACTTCAGGGTGGTTTGTGTTGAAACGAGTGGAGATTCATGTGTGCTGCTTTCCTTGCCCTGTAAAAATAGCAAAGTTGTCACCTCATTATCGTGAACCCATGTGCGTAACCTCTAAACGGCCCCTACTACATCATGTCCATCCCCGTTCCAATTCTTGTTTTTCCAAGGAGTATAGACGCATACTTCTAAGAGCTAATCCTTTCGTTTCTGGCTAAATTTATAAATCAGTACCAGCACCATCAGAGAAGTGTGTGTTGATGCGTGTATTGGGTGGTGGTTTATCTAGTCATTCTAAATTTTTTTAAATTCATAAGTTCCTTGCATTCAGAAATGATGCACTCTCTGGGGCTGGTTCTCTAGGCTTATGGCCCACCTCAGTGGAGAGTGCTTATATATTGCCCATCATCATCAGAATCGTCTGTGATATTGAGATGTGATGCAGCGAATGCACTGCAGGCTGGTATTCAAGCTGCCTTGGAAAAACTCCACCAACAACAGCCGATTGAATGCCTGACACATTTTGTAGTATATGCTCCCAAACAAGCTGAGTGAGCTATTTCACAATATACCAGTTTCATTAGAGCTCTTATGCATGTTGGAGAGCACATTGAAGCTGCATACTAATAACAAGCATAGTGGCTGCAATGGTAGATGCAGAATAAGTGTTGAAATCAATGCCTCTGGTAGAGAGACTAGTGGCTTCACTATTGCTTCACACTGATGAAGCTCTGAGTATAAATCCATGCTGATTACAGCCTGAACATAAAAGACCTGTCAACGTGGAGTTTAACTCTAACTTGGTGATACAGTTCCTCCTGGCCCCTAATGAAATAATGCCTACAACATGAGGCACAATGGATACAGACCTCCAACAGGGAGCACTCCAAGAAATGGGAACTGTACAATGCAGTAAATCACAGGGTTTGTTGGCCAAAATAAGGATGCAAATCTGGCAGTTGAGATGCAAGAACCAGATATTTTCTGTTTCTGAAAAAAAAAAAGGAGATGGAATCTACCTCATTCTGGATCAAAGGAGCCTAAAGGCCTTCTTAAAACAACTGCTGTTCTGAATGCCACATAAACCAGATTTTTCCCCCTCCATTTTCTCCCCAATCTGGTCACACCCAGTATTCAGCTCTCTCCTATCACAAGACAGCTACCAACCAGGGAGGGTGAAGGCAAACACATAACACTCTTCAAACTGCCGCAGGCAACGAAGGCTTCTGTGAACAAATGTAAATCTGAAATATATATATTACAACATTCCAATTGTGCTGGAGTCTCCACATATGTGGAGTGACTTTCCAGTTCAGGGTTCCTCCCTTTTGGATTGGTTCTAACACCCAGGGTTTTCACAAAGTGAGTGTGAATTGCTTTAGAGCCTCTGTAATGCCCATGTGGTGTGTGTGTGTGTGTGTGTGTGTGTGTGTGTGTGTGTGTTTGTGTGTGTGGGACTGAGCTTGTCAGAAAAAGTGGCGAGTTGAAAACCAGAGACTTCAAATGCTTTTCTTTCGGGTTACGTTACTGCCTGTCTACGTGTCAAAGGGGCACGAGAGCAACAATAAAAACAGCTCATGTGTGATCCCACTGCGTTTGCTGTGTCCTCTGAGCAGCATGCTGCTGACATACTCCTGATACTCCTGATCTCTTATGGACGCTCCGGCACTAAACATCACAGGAAAAGGCTTTTTATTTATTCCTACACAAGCTGTTCATTACGTTGGCAAGAAGCTCAATATATGTGCCATGAGAGCCTTCTTAATGGAGACAGAGCCATCTCAAACATGGATGCGGTCAGAACATTTCAAGTGGCCACATGCAAATAAATTTCGGCAGATGTGCTGGCTCGCAGGAGGCCTGTGTCCACTGGCAAATTAGATTGGTAAATTAACAAGGAGGTGGTTCAGCTCATTTGGAACACCCATGGCAGAGCGGAAGTCGATCTTTCTGTGAACAGAAAGACAACGTGCTGTCCAAGGAAGTTCACAGACAGGACAGTGATACACATGTGTGCTTTGGGCCAGATTGAGCCGATTAGCACGATTTCCACGGCTATCACCATTATGGATGATGCTGTAGCGCATCTGATGGACTATATTAGAATGCTGATAGCCCCATCCTGGCCAAATAGACCATGGTTCCACCTGTTGTTAATGTTAGTATGGTTTCCTTCAGAAGTAGTGAACTTATTCCCAATTGCCCTCTTTCTTGCCGAGTAATAATAGCGAACTCATCACATCGTGACTGTAACCTCACTTAGGCAGCCTATAAGAGGCCTGTGATATGTCACTCTTGTCCATTCCTTCTTTTTAAGGATGAACCAAATTGTTGCTTTAGCCATTCATAAAGTTTCTGCCCTCTCTCTGATAGGTCTGTTTTGTTTTTTCAGCCAAACGATGGCCTCCTTCACTCGCATCGACACCTCTTTGGACCGCATATTGAGAGTTCCCATGAACAGCTACCAAATGCAAATCCAGCACTTGTGCTGCGTCTCAATTTGCCTACATATACTATGCGCTAAAAGTATGTGCTCTTTTTTTATGTGAAGAAAAAGCGCATACTTTTGAGTATGTAGCAAAAAAGTATGCCAGTACTGGTTCATACTAACACGTCATGTAACGGAAGAGAACGTTGTTGCCTAGTTTCACAAACTGTCACCGTAAACAAACTCCTCGTTGCATTTCAGCTTTTCTTCATTCATTATTCCTTATATCGTTTATACTACAGAATTTAATTTACCATTCCCTTGATTTATTTTTCCACATTTCATTTACACCTCTCAAAAAATGCATCCTTGAATTGCGCGAAACCTTCACAAAACTCCTCCTCCCCTGCGCAAGGAGCTGTGAGCAATATTAGCTAAAATAGTGTCCACACTTCTGCCAGCAGCAGTAGACAATCCGGGTACCTTGAGGACACTCATTTCAATATACTACGACACTAATTCTAATCTCGGATACTATTTAGGATAATGTCTAATTCCTTTTGAGCCTGTGAAAATGGAGGGAAAATTGAATTCCTGAATGGTTAATGCAATATTTTTGTTAAACCCCTTGAATTAAAGCTGAAAGTCACTGACACTTCAATCACATCCTGATTGCTTCATTTCAAATCCATTGTGGTGGTGTACAGAGGCAAAATTACTAAAATTGTGGCACTCGTTCAGCTCATGCATTACTGGTAAAACGTTCAGCTCATGCATTACTGGTAAAGAGAATAACGTCTTGATTTTACTATGCAGTGCTGACGCATTTTTTTTAGGATGCTGATTTAAAACATTAGCACAATGAAGCAACAACAGAAAGAAAAGCAAGAGAAAGCATCAATTCAACAAGAAAGACGACCTGGGCATTGTAGTGATTCTGTTATGAAGGAGCTGTTGGCCATTTGTGCTGAAGTTGAAGCTGAAATCCTTGAGACCAAGAAAACAGTTTATAGTGTTACATGGAACAAAATAAACATCAAATGTTTATAGGTCATAGAGATCACTGGTATGTTCTTAAATGTCTGATACTTTACAAAAACACCACACCAAGAAAGCCGTACAAAAGGTCGTACCACTGTGAACAGCGCCGCTGTCATGTGACAAACTGGAGAAGGCTTTATCTTGGGTCAGGGTTTTATGCACAGCAGGACTGATTAAGAATATCTGTGCTTTCAAAGGGTCAGATTACCCTTGAAATTTTGGTAAGAAGTAAACGTGTCCACCTTGTGGCTCAAACATGCATGTTCAGAACAGAATGGTTTTATTTACTGTTATCCTGATTGACTTGTGACTTTCACAACAGTGATATTCCACCATTTGGCTGATTCTCCTAAATGGCCATGTAAAAAAATGTACACAATGTAAAAGTCTAGTTCAAATATACTGTATGTTGGAACTAATCAGACCAAGAAATCTGATCAATTCGACTCAGCTTTTACCTTCATGTTCACTATATGGCTAAAATTATGTGGACACCTGCTCATCACACCGATATGTGGAACCTCCCCAAACTGTTGCCACAAAGTGCCACTGTAGCATGACAATTTCCATGCACTGGAACTAAGGGGCCCAAACATGCTCCAGCATGACAAAGCCCACGTGCACCAAGCGAGATCCATGAAGACGTGGTTTGCCGCGGCTGGAGTGGAAGAACTCGAGTGGCCTGCGCAGAGCCCTGACCTCAACCCCACTGAGCTCCTTTGAGATGAACTGCAATACAGACTGTGCCCCAGCCGCACTCCAAGTTCTAGTGCAAAGCCTTCCCTGAAGAGAAAAGCTTTATTTATGAAACAAAAATAGTTGTCCATCTTGTTTTATTTATTTGTGGATTTCATTGTTCTTTTGTGGAACTTGTGTTATTTATTTGCAAATTATGCAAAAAATAAAAATAAAAAAAATCCCGCAATTCACCTAGAGGTCATTTACGCCAGGTTTTGTGAAGCAGACAGAATTATGAGCAAAACCGTTATATATATATATATATATATATATATGTGTGTGTGTGTGCGTGTGTGTGTGTGTGTGTGTGTGTGCGTGTGTGTGTGTGTGCATAAACAACTTTTTGAACTTTTTTTTTCTTAAAAAGTATGTATCAAAAGAAATGCCACAAACAAACAAACAAACAAACAAACAAACAAATAAATAAATAAATAAATAAATAAGCTGCATTTGTTTGTAGTCCACCCTGAAAACTTTTATCACTCGGGGTCAAAGGAACTGTAAAAGTCTTGTTAGACTTTTATTTTGAAATATAAAAGCCGTTTTCTCACTGGCTACTTCCTGCTAGTAGTGCGCTAGCTGTCTGGTAGCATTCATAACCGCTTGCTACGTGTTATTTAGTGCACTATATAGGGTACGAAAGAATTGCTTTTTAGACCATTCTCAGTGTTGTACAAGTCCAGTAAGAAAGCATTTAGGACACGGCTTTGTTCGTAATGGACAGCTGGCTGAGAGCCGAAAACAACCTTCCTCTGTTAGTACAGAATGAAGCTCATGTGTAAGTGTACAGTTTGGTTCATTTGTTTTATGTGCAAATTGGACAGACGAGTATAATCTGAGGTTCTCACTGAATCAGATTTCTCACTGAAACTGAATTTCACCTTGCAAGCTATAGACGGCATAAACATTACAATCCGCTTCTTTAAATGCTATTATTAGAATGAATGTCGGTATTTTACTTTTACATTTTCTCCACCGTATGAGCACATCTAATCCATGCTGAGCTGTCTTTCTGAATAATGTCAGATTTGTAAAAATGTATGTATTTTTGTGATTATGTGCATTGGAAAAGCTCCAGGAAATCAGAAAGGGGACACTCGGTATAAGAAACTGCGTAGAGGGAGATGGCACAGAATGCACTCAATCCTGCAACACTGAGAGAACAGAAAGGTTAAGGAGCATAAACATGCCATTGTGCAAACCCCTGCTCTTTTCACAGAGCATAAGGCAAAGCAGGGTACTTGGCAATGAGTGCCTTTCTCATGTGGTTGAAATGTGGCCATTTCCCAATGCAAACAACACTAATGGCTTTTAAAATCTATTAAAGGAAAAGGTTTGGGGGTGTCCCAAAGAGAACGCAATGTTTCGGATTTGGGAAGACAGAAACCCTATCCAATATCGGGCAAAGTGTTTAAAACCTGTTGTGGTGAGATGGTGGTTTGAGAACTCTGAATCAGTTCTGATTTATCTGGGCTCAAGCCAGTTACATATGGAACTGGGATGAAACGTTGCTTCAGGTCAGTTTTACCTTGTTATTGTCAGGAGCTCTAACAGGGTAAGGACTTGTCTCTTACAACCCAAGGATGTTTGTGTTTTTAAAGAATATCATGATAAGAGTGCTGGTGAAAGGAACGGTATCTTCCTGGATTGCTGGAAACATCCAAGACTCCACAGACAGCTGTTCGATGGTCACAGCGGTCAGTACCTTCAGCACTGACAGTGTGCATTTTGCGACATTTCCAGTGCATGAGCAGATATTGCACTAAGCAATAATGATCCTGCTCTTTGGAGGGCACAATTTTTACTTGGCATTTCCAGGGTGAAGAAACTCCACAGTAACTTTTTTTAATGAAAGTTTGAACTCAGCGATGGCCCAAAATATTCAAACAGGCATTTAAACACTATTTCATGGACTCCTCAAGTGCTTTCATATGTTAATATTCGAGGTGCCTGAGGAGGTGCAAGAAGAGTAAGCAGATGCCCTTGACTCGATCACTTAGAGGTCTCTTTTAGTCTTTGGTATATTCTTCCAAACTCTCAAATTTTGAGATTACCCCTCACTGAATCTGGCCTAGCAAGAGAAACGTTTGAACACTGCGACGCAATGAGCTTCAACCTTAGACTTAAAAGGGGCATGGAGTCTCGCACAACCCTCAGAATCTTGAAGATTACAATCTCCTGTGTGCCGGTTTCCATCAGGAGCACTTAAGAACACTGCAACACAATGCACTTTTTGAAGCACTGAACAGAAAAAGGTTCACAGAATTGGATCTTTAAAGTTTATTAAAGAGCTTTGTTCGAAGCACCGGCGAGTAAATGAGATAATGTCCATCTTTGCCAAAAGGCTGCGGCAAAAGGTCTGTAACTGGTCATCTGCCATTACTGTAAAAGTGTGCGGTTCTTGGCCGGTTTATTGAATAAATGTGCCAGACTCTCTAGTGACTACTAGAAGTCTGGCCCAAACATCTTTTCTTCCAGCCTGAGAAGTTGTCGAGAAGTCTGATGGTAATAACACTTGTGAGGGGCGTATTTTTCAAAAAGGTCAAACCAAAAAAAAAGATCCAAGACGCAGCAGGAGTAAAAATGAACACACAGAAAACCATACAGAAGCATAGTGGACAAAATAGTGGAGTGGTTAAAGATAGTTTATTTACTTGCACTTTAATTTGTACTTTAATCGCTTTAGTTGGTCCAGCATGGGTTTAGGGCCTCTGTCAGGGACATCCAACCTTTAGAAAACTATTCTGACATCCTATAATAATATTTTTTGTATTTTTTTTTTTTTTTTTTAAATTAGTGCTGGGTATTTATGAAACGGCTGTGAAGCAGTACTCTAAAGGATACATGCTTAATGCATGTTTGTAGAGTGCCTTTCTCTGCCTTTCTCCCACTAGTCATGGATCTTCATAAGCACAACAGCCGGTGAATATTAATGGTGTAGCTGACAGGCCTAAGTTAGTTAATGGTATGCTAAGCAGAGGGAGAAGAATGGTGCACACCAATGCGAGCTGATGTCTTCTTTGAAAACAGTGTTGCTGTGCCAGACCTAAGCAGGAATATGCTGATTCATTTCTTAATGTAATTAAACACCAAGCTAAATCTGCTGTGCACAGTCATACTGTCCTCCATGCTGTCTTGAGGGAAATGCACTGTTCTGTGTATTATAAGGAGTTGGGAGAGAAGTTGAAGGATCAAAAATGCACAAAAATAATAATGGAGAATTTTGTCTTTGGGGAACAAATGAAAGCTCATGCTCTTTATTGTCTGGCTGCCAAGTAACCAGTAACAGTTGGTCAATGATTGGTTAATTGTTAGTGGAACCTCAGTGATGAACCTACAGTAACATTTGCATAACTAATCATGTAAGAACCATTTGTGACACACTCAGAATGGAAATGTTTGGAAAAATTGCTTTTGCTGAGAATTATTTGCTACAGTACAAGCAGGAACATGATTGCATTCCTTCCTAATTAGGCATGTCTATCCTACACCCCAAACGTGCCTAATAATGCACTGGCGCACACAAAGGGTACTTTTTTTCTTTTTCTTTTTTTTTTCTTCTTGCTGCTAGCAACACTTAAATACAAAATTATTTAGAAGAGCATAAACTGTATGATTAATGAAAACATTGGTGTGTTTGTTATAAATTATGCCTAACAGGCATTCTCTTAAGACATGTAAGGTTTATCTTGTATTTATTAGGGTTACATGGCAACAGATTTCTTTGGCTTTAGATGACAGCAACTGAGCGAATGTAAAAATGCCTGCTGCTTCCAAAAGGTAAAGTAAATAACCTTGTAAATGACCAATCCATCAAATGCCATAACTGTTTCAGATTTAATTAGATTGATATTAATGTATTACACGTAAAAGTGCATAGACATTTGGAAAGGCTGTGGTTATACACTAAAGACCTATTAGCTACCTGGACAAGTAATGTCCTGGCATTGTTGTTTGTTTGCTTGTTTGGTTTGGTTTGGTTTGGTTTATTGAGTGCTAAAATCATATACAGTACAATGCAAGCGTCTTCGGCACATGGAAAGAAATGTAGTAAAGCAGTGATGCCTTCGAAAATAATGGAAATTAAACGTTTCTTCATAATAAATGTATTCTATAAAGAGCAGAAGACTAATAAACTGTACAAAGTCAGTATTTGGTGTGATAACCCTTGGCTTTTTAAAAATGCATCAGTAGCCTCGGGTACAATTTGTGCAGTTTTATAAGGAAATTGGCTGCTAGGTTTTGGAGAACCTGCCACAGTTCTGGAGACTTCTATTCTATTATGTAATACAGAGACATACAAATATTTTCTGTGACATTTGCATTTTTTGTTGAAAAGGTAATGTTTGGAAATCTAAAATGTTTTTGTACTGACTTAATAACACGAGAATCATAAAATAATGAGTGCCTAAGACATTTGCACACTACTGGATGTTGTAAGCAAGCTATTTTTGCAGGTATAATTTAGATATACATTATATCTGAGCATCTTATTTAAGTGCCTGAACACAGGTATGCAAATAACTGTACATGCTTGTATCCTAATTGTGTAATGTATTGAATTTGTATGTTTGCATTCATAGGTTCAGAAGCCTAGCTTTAGAGCTAGGTTCCCCCTGACCTACTTTATCTATCTGAAGAGTATGGGTCCCAAGTCTGGTAGAAGCAAATCGAAAGACCATGCCAGGCCCCTAAGAAGACTTTCCCTAGCAAAAAAAGATGATCAGAAGGGCAATGAGAAACAGCCTAAAGGGCCTTCTATTACTTCATTTTTCAAGAACACACCACCTTCAAAACTGGCCTGCCCGCTGTGTGGCAAGTTCATATCTCGTTTCAAAATCAACGAACACATCGACTCTCAGTGTCGAGACTTTCTTGAGGAAAATGACGTACAGCCAGCAGCAGCCCTTGACAACGAACAAGCAACGAAAACATCCTGGCCCTTTTCAAATAATGCCCCACAGAGCCCAGATGAGAAAAATGCAAGCACGCATGAAAATAATCAGGATGCAGAAACAAGCCCATATTTTAACAAGAGTGGCGTGACAAGACAAGAGTCACCTAAGAAAAGTTCCCATGCCAGAGAGGGCAAGATAGTCAGTCTTGGGCGTTTGTCTTCAAAACTCTCCAAAAAAGTGTTGGTTTTTTCAGAGAACTCCAATGTTCACAGCACCCAAGTGTCTATCAAAGAAGAGCCGATCTTAAGTGAGCCAAGTAGTTCACAAAAAGAAAACTTTGATGAGAATGTAAGTGTTAAATCTGAACAATTAGTGATGAATTCAACATTAACTTCTCAGGTACCAACTGTTCTACCCCGTGTTGAAGAAATTGAACAGGCCACACCAAAAGTAAAATCACTGGGTCCTGATGCATCTCAAACAACAGAAACCACTGCTTCATTGAGATTAATGAAGAGGAAGAAAGAAGAGTCTCCTAGTGCATGTGTAGCCCCAAACATGCAGAAGAAAACACGATATTTAGGGAAGAGAACTGCCAAATCTGGCAGCGCTGATCCATTACCAGAGGTTGAAGTCAGCAAATCCAAATGCAAGGATGTGGAAAGGAACCAGATTATGGCACCGGATAGAGGTAGTGATCTTCCACAGGATGCTAGTGCCTCCTCTGTGGAACAAAGTTCACCCAGACGGCCATACTATCTTCAGAACTTCCTGACTGTTCTGGGAACAGTGCTGGAGAATAAGGATGACAGAATGCTCTTCAGCGAGGAGGAACTCTCATCTATCCAGAGGTTCAAGCAGCTGTCAGGTAGAGAATGTACTTTAGAACATAACTAGTAAAGCATCCACATACTGTGGAAGAGTCTGAAATGTAGTACAATGCATGATATATGCAAGTTATACGGGTTCTATATCAGTTTTATACACATGGATAGTGGACTGTCTGATAAAAACTAACACCTCACTCTTTGTTTCCTAGTGCCTGGACAGATGCTATATGTGCGTCTGTTTCAGAGGAAGTTAAAATGGCTGCAAGTGAGCAAACTAGATTATGCTGAGATTAGTTCAGACCTCAATCCTGTTGTGCAAGAGCTTGTCTCCAGTGGCTTCCTCCAGACAGGTTGGTGAGCAAGTGTGGGGTTTTGTTAGCTTTCAAAAGCTTGCTCTTTAATGTTTAAAGCCCAAGGATTTTAACTCCTTCGAACTTAATTTCTGCCTTAGAGTCTGAACTCACCGAGATCCAAGATGTATTGGATCTTCTACCTGCTCCGGAGCTCCGAAGTCTGGCCAAGACTTTCCACCTAGGAGGTCCAGGGAACAGTAGCCAGAAACAGCAGCTGGTGGAAGGGCTTCTCCTTTTGTCCAAACAGCGCTCTCTCTTTTCTCTCGCCCCTGGCCAGAGCAACACTGGTGCAGTCATTCTCAAAAGGTTTGATCTTAGTTGTGAAATCTATGGGCAATGTTACCAAATTCATAGTTAATACCAATTTGGTCACTTTGAGCATTAATGTTTTTTAGCTTACGCTATATGGCCAAAAAGTATGTGGTCACTGACCAATCAGTTGGAACCACCCGTTCTAGATTTAGTCCTCTCCTTTGGTGTTATAATAATCTCCACTCTTCTGGGGATGTTTTTTCCACTAGATTTTGGAGCATGGTTGTGGGGATTTGTTCCCGTTGAGCCACAAGAGCATAAGTGAAGTGGGGCACTAATTTTGGGTGAGAAGGCCTGGCATGCGGTCAGTGTTCCAGTTCAGCTCCAGAGTGATCAGTGGTGTTCTTAAGTTCTTCCACACTAGTCTTGTCAAACCATGTCTTTATAAACCTCACTTTGTGCATAGGGGCATTGTCATGCTGAAACAGCTTTGGGCTAGGTCTCTTTGCTCCATTGAAGGGAAATCTTAATGCTACAGTTTACAAAGACATATTAAATTCTTTGCTTCTAACTTCATGGCAAAGGTTTGGGGAAGGCCCACATATGGGTGATGGTGAGATGTTACATGCTTTTAGCCATAGAGTGTGCTTTCACATATCCTGCAGGGCGAAACAGCTACTAGGCTCCTGTGTGTTTCTGTGTCGGGAGCCTCGCGCCATGTTCTCCCGCGTCCTTCTACTTTTCTCCCTTACTGACACTCTGGAGGAGGAAGAGATGGCATCAGGGGGTCAAGGCCAACTCTACACTATTCTGCTGGTCAACTCTGGACGTCTGGCTTTCCCTGCTTACACAGTTCAGCGGTCTTCCCAAGTGTTTAGGGACAGGGAAGACTTAATCAGGTAACAAGCTTTTTGTGTCTTAACTTTTTCTATTTAGCTGGGTGCAATTTGAAGGACATGAGGAATTGAAACCAGGTTGAAATTGGCAGAGTATTAAGTGACCCATTCTTCTGAACAGATACGAAGCTGCCATGCGAACCCTTCAAGAGGTGATTACAGCTATGCAGGCTGGCTGCTGGGAGGATGCTCTAGTCCTCTACGTTTCTGCAAAGTCTAACTGGCAAAACCTGAAACAAAATTATGACTTAAGGTTGGAGCTACAAAATTGACTTCTGTTCTCAGCTATTTTTTGGCTTAATGGAGGAGGTTCATGAGATTGTATTTGTGCACAGTTGGCAGGAGCAGTTACCCGTGTTCCTGCGTTGCTTCACAGTAGGCTGGGCATATACACGTATATTGTCTCGAGGAGTCGAGATACTACAGAGGCTGCGTCGTTATGAGGTGCGTGTGTATACATAGCATAGCATTAAAAAAAACTTAGAATACAGACAGCTTTTTTTTAATATATAGAATTAGAAAGCTATTGCTTCCACACCTTTGGTCTGTAGTACAGTGTGAGTGCTAAAACAACAGAAAAATAATATTTCTGTGCTGAGAGTGCTGACACTGCCTCATCATTCCTAGTATTAAATCATCCCAATTTTGCTGTGCTTTGCTAATGCAGCAATGCAGTAGCAATGTGGGGATTCAAACTGGTTTAAAATGCTTGTTACAGTGAGTAATAGAGTTATATGATGGAGTATTAGAGATATGAGATATTGGCATATTTGCCAACCTTCCTGTACATATATTTCTCCTTTGTTCCTGCAGGATGCAGTGGACGAGCTGCGGTGTCTTCTGTCTCAGTCAGTGTTCTGTCCAGACAGCAGAGGGCGCTGGTGGGACAGACTGGCACTCAATCTCCAGCAGCACCTCAAATGCCATGAGCAGGTAACATGATCCAGATTGTGTAGGTGACAACACTTCCAGATGAGCATGTCTTAAGAATTGTGAGCTTTGAGGAACCTGGTCATACTAAAACCTTATTTCAATATTATCTTTGATGATCTGATTGTTAGCATAAGTGTGGGGTGACCAAACATACAGTATCACATCAGTTTATTCAAATTCCCTGTACATCCTCAAATCATTTTAAACTAGTCTGTGTAAATCATTACGGGAATCAGTAATAATTACAAATGAACCTAGTAATTTTGAAGCCCTGAATAATTGCTTACTGTGAAATCCAGTGTAGTCATTGTGTTCAGGCACAAGTATGAAGTTCGTAACTGTCATGGCTGTTTCTGCATTTAAGGCTATCTACGCCATCAGGGATGGACTGAACGATCCACTGGTCCGTACAGGTCACCGTTTGTCACTGCACCAGAGAGCCACCAGAATGAAGGAGTCAGCGAGTTTTAAGAAGTACCGCCTGCTGCTCCGAGACCTTCCTTCTGTCCATGTGCACAGTGTTAATCATGTAAGCTTTATGGACAGAAACTAATGTAGATAAGTAGATAAGTGCTAAGTAGATAATGTACCTAGTTAAAGTGACTGGACGTATAATGTAATTTTGAAAACATTTTGCCACTCATTCCCACTTCACTGGTTCTTTTTATAGCGTACTTTTATAACTCTATATAGCGTTATAAAAACTCTACTCCAATCATCTCGACATTTAAGAATGAGCTGGTTGAATGAAAATCTTCACAGACATCATAAACACTGTTTTTGTGTCACTTAATAGGTTACAATTCGAGGCCAGCTTTTTCCGCATGAGGGTGGTACGGGCAAATCCGTGTTCCTCAGGCCTGCTGCTGGCCACGAAGACTCTGGAGAAGGAGGCGATGCCATGGTCATATGCTCTGTAGAGGAGCTGGCTTTGGCACACTACAGAGAACTTGGCTTCGATCAAGGTTTTTAAACATGCCTTGTCTTGCGAAGACAATAAAGCCTGTATATTACATGACGGTAATCTCTGTTGTATGTCAAAGTTGAATATGTAGAAATGTGTGGCTGATAGATCCATTTGTTGCAGGCATTCATGGTGAAGGCTCTACATTCTCCACTTTGTTTGGCCTTCTGATGTGGGACATTGTCTTCATGAACGTCTTGGATGTCTTCAGAACATCCTATCAGGTATTAAATTAAAAAAGTTCTACACACATTTTGCAGTATATGTATATGCATATAATATAAAGGTTGGGAAAAGCAGCACTTTGTTTGCACAGTTTCTCAAATAACTTTATATACTGTGCTATATAATTTGTCCAACCTCTACATTATAACTAAAATATAATGTAGTCATTCCCTGTATACATTTGCAGACATGTCCTCTGGACTTGTACACTGACTGTTTCTATGAGAATCGGAAGGAGGCGATCGAGGCCCGGGCTGAGCTGTTGTCCGAGGCGTCCACAGAAACACTGCAGGAGCTGCTGGCTGAAGTGTGGAATTCACAGGAGGGAAGAGTTTGTGCACTTCTTAACTGGGAGCGATTCTCTTGTCTTCAGCAAGCCCAGGTTACTTTAGTTGTCTTGATTTTCTTGTAGTTCATAGATAGAGGAAGAAGTTACGTTCATCCAGTTTGTAACTCGGTGGAAACTACATTCTAACTTGCCTTGTAATGATTATAAGCTCCAAAAGCTGTCTTCAGCTAAATATATGTGGCTGATGCTTGTTGTTATAAAGAAATGAAATCTAATGAATATTAATGGTTAAATATATTTTATGTGCTGTTGCAGAGCTTAGTAGCATGTCTGGGAGGACAGTTTTTAAGTGGAGTGGTCCTTAGAATGGCAAAGGACTACAGACACAGCAAAGGAGGACTTCCTGACCTGGTCGTATGGAACACCTCAAATTCCAGCTATAAGGTGAGCTTTGAAGACAGGAATTTCAGGAATTTTAGTTTAGTTTAGTTCCCTGCATTGATACTTCTTGATTGATTATCCCTCTCTGGTTCCTATAAGATATTTGTTTGGTAGCTGCTGTATGATAGGGGAGAACTGACTGGTGGGTGGTGATTGGCCAAAGCCTAATGGAACTAATGTACGGTCGAGGATGGAAGTTTGCATATAAGATTTAGTGTGCTGTTACAAATGTTTCTAAGTGATTCTTTGGCACAAATAACAAAAACTAGTGTATACTGGTATGTGTATCTTTGTCCAGTCTTTCTAACATATGTCATACATTGCCTTCTTCAATTAGGTTGTCTTTCTTGTAGGATACAACCACATCTCTCTCTCTCTCTCTCTCTCTCTCTCTCTCTCTCTCTCTCTCTCTCTCTCCCCAATTTTCTCCCCAATTTGGTCATCTGCCAGTTCCCACCCATTAGCTAACTCTCCCCTATCACACGATGGTTAGCAACCTGGGAGGTTGGGGCAAGCACATGCTTCCTATGAGACATGTGAAGCCAGCCCACGCATCTTTTGAACTGGAAAACGCTGTCTGCCCTGTTCATGCTCGTAGATGCCCATGATCGGGTAGTATCACTCTGATTGACGGGAGGGAATAATACCTTCCAAAGAGCATCCAGAGTGCTCTCCCACCCAGAGAGCATAGCCAATTTTGTTCTCTCAACTCCCAGCTTTGGAAGGTTGTGGCCACAGATAGCTGACATTTCAATTTTAACTTATAGGAATCTATATATTTTTTCTTTTTCTTTAGATACATTGTAAAGTAAATGTACATTTTTAGATCCAGAAAATGTGGGGGATACAAACTTTGCTGCCATGCGAACACAGGTACATCCACTGGCTTGCTTTAGCAGTTCATTGATATGAGGTCTCTTATTTTAGCTGGTGGAGGTGAAGGGCCCTAATGACCGTCTGTCCCAGAAACAACAGATCTGGCTGGATGAGCTGCAGAAGCTGGGCGCTGATGTTGAAGTGTGTCACGTCACTGCTATTGGAGCTCGAGGAGCACGGCTGGAGTAGAGACTAAAATTGCCTTCACACACACTGCTGCACTAATAGACAAAACATTTCACCCATCCAGGCAGATTCTCTCTAACGATTGTTGAGATGGTCCTTGTGTGAATATGTGCTGATTTAATGCAACAGCACTCTGCTAAAACTGACACTACCACACGTATTAAGTATAATAGACAGTATGAAGAGATGATTGTCTGAATTCCTGTGGCTGCTAGTTTAGCTGTTTTTTTCACTGTCTTTTTTTTTTTTTTTGTAATAATTATGTTTTATGTTCTATTTAAAACCTGAAATTCTGGGAGAAAATAAAAATGTAATAAAACTACATTTGGAGGGGTATCCTGACTCAAATTATTGTTAAATATTTTTGTAAAAAGAAATTAAATTTTTAATTTTAGGATGTGTCCATTTTTTTCTAGTATAATTTCTGAAATTTGTGGCATTTGTGAAAACGTACTACTGTTGCCATTTCCAGTGTGAAAAATGTTTCAGGGTAAAGCTCTTATAACTTTTCAAACACTTATTACTTATTACCCTGGTAACACCTTGGGCAAAGTCACAGACAATGCCTGTTCCACATTCTTAGAGTGTATCAGCTTTTTTTAAACTGCACAGATCATTCAGACCTGTAATAAAGCTTTTGATGAACTCATTGCTAATGCTGATTTAGTACTCCGACACATTTAAAATAATTAATTAGCCCTAAACTTCACACATAGCAACTACAGCTCTGACAAAATATACTGTAGATGATGGCGATTCTTGAGTGCACTTGATTCCTTTTACTAAATCTTCAGTTTGTATGTATGAAGATGTACGATTGCCCCGTGTCTGCTTAGGTTTCATCCCACCTCCCAAAACACACTGGTAGGTGGACTGGCAACTCTAAATTGACCCTAGGTGTGAATTACACGGTATGGCCAAAAGTATGTGGACACCTGACAACCATATGTGCTTGTTGAACGTCTCATTGCAAAATCATGGGCATTAAAATGGCATTGGTCCCCCTTTACATCTATATCAGCCTCCACTCTACAGGAGGGGCTTTCCACTAGATTTTGGAACATGGCCATGGGGATTTGTGCCCATTCAGACATAAGAGCATTAGTGAGGTCAGACGCTAATGTCAGGTGAGGCGGCCTGGAGTGAATTTGGAGTTCCAATTCATCCCAAAGGGGATCAGTGGGGTTGAACCTGGGCTCTGTGCAGGCCACTCAAATTCTTCTACACCAATCTTAGCACCCCATTTATATATGGACCTCGCTTTGTGCACCAGGTCATGCTAGAACAGGGAAATCATAATGTTTAAGCATGCAAAGACATTCTAGACAATTGTGTGCTTCTAACTTCCTGGCAACAGTTTAGGGAAGACCCACATATGGAGTGATGGTCGGGTGTCCACATACTTTTGGCCATATAGTGTATGTATGTATGTATGTATGTATGTGTGCAGGGTGCATTCCAGTCTTGTGTCCAGTGTTCCTGGGATCCCCATGTGAACCTGACCATGATAAAGTGGTTACTGAATGAATGAAATGAACCGTCACCATGTCTGGATTTTTGAGACACACCATTATCGTCCTTACAAAGAAGGTGCATTATTCTAACCATTGTGCTTACTTTTCAAAGAAAATCCAGTTAGGAAGTGTAATAAGATGTAAAAGTTATATTAAAAGGTCACTATTTTTTTCAAAGAAATAACATATCAATAAATACGTTGTTCAGAGTTAACATTTTGTCGAGACCAGATTGATGTATAAACCCTACCACGGGCCAATGCGTTTTCCGACCTGGATCACGTCTCAGATCTCTGACGTCATGCTGGATTTCTGATGGAGGAGCTGGAACTGATAACTGGGCTCATAATGACTTTACAATGTTCATTTCCATTTCAACAGTTTCTTGACACAGCAGTAAATCCAACTTTGCTATACAATGGTTTCCTAGGTGCCTCACAAACTTTAGCGCTGCAGGAGGAAAAAAGCTCTAATGGATTAGGAAGAAGGAGGTTTTGTTATGACTGCACACACTGTGATATTTCTCTGTTTTCGTCTAGGGTCAGGAAGCAGTGTGACCAATGAGATTCTTCACTCTCTTTGTCTCTTTGTCTCAACATATACATTTTCAGGACAATCGGGCTCTTATCAAACTCCATCATGCTTTGGTATGCAAACATTGGGTTAGCTGTGTAGTACTATAGATCAGGTCCTTTCAGTTGAAATTTCTTTCAAAAGTCATAAACCTGTTTCATACAGCTAGCATTTGTCCTTCACAGAATGTCAATAGTAGCTACTAGATATTTGTGAAGATTATGTCCTTCTGAGGAATGACTTCTTTTTGTTCTGTGGGACTAAGGAGGACAATTTCAAATATAAGACTTTTGTGAAATTTGTAGTTTTCCATAGCAAGATTTTATAAATCTTTTCTCTATAAATGTTCATAGATACTCCATAGGCTCATACAGTCTCATCTCTGTACCAGTTTGATATCATTTTGCTCCATAAAAATTATATTTCCCCCAAAAATGCACCACATACAGGTCCCAAAATCAATTCAATATGTTCAATATGTGACTTTTTATCTATAATAATGAACAAACTATTGAACCAATCAGTAAACAGCATTTCTTGGCCTGATGATGATGATTTAGCTAAAGAATATCTAAAAAAGAGAAAGCTCCTTATGACCTCTATAGTTTCTCCTAGACATATAAATGAGATCAAATTGTGCTATGGGTTTAATGTGAACAAGTTCATAATACATTTATAACAATACTTTAGATTGTATTTGGAAAAGATGTTTCTGTCCCCTTCCCCAAATATGGTTTAAGCTTGATTTAACTGTTCACACTTGAAAACACAGATGAAAAGTGAATTGACTCCGTAAACAAACCAGTGAACAACACTGATCACAGATCACACAACATATGATCCTGAGTGGTCCATGGTCCATAATCAAGCAAGGCTTATTCACTTTTGAATAATCAGAAAACTCACATGGCTATTTCATCTAATTCTATTCTATTTAGGAATATTAGGGAAAAACGTGTGACAAGCTGGTTCCTAAACAAAACACAAGTGAGAATCATTATTAAGTTTCTTGAAAAAGAAAACTTTGAACAAAGCAAATCTGGGTATATTATTTCATGTTAAACTCAGTTTTGGCAGTATATTAAAAAATTTTGTCAACACCTTTGTATTTTAATTTCACACATAAGCTATTAAAAGATCTTTCCATCTATGTGGAATTAATTAGCAACCAAAAGGTTTAAAGAAGCTTGCAAAAGACAAGTGTTTGAGATCCATTTCGACCTAGGTCTTATTGGAAATATAAACTCATTCAGAATGTATGCGCTGTACACTATATCAGGTGGTGGTAGCATGTTTGGACCACTGTGGACATCACCTCACTTTTATTAATAAAAAAAAAAAAAACCCACAGGATGTAGTATATGCTCAAATTGTATTTTACACCTCACTTTGTTGTACTGACAGTCTGTTGATGCTAATTACTTACAGAACAATGCAACAGACCCATTGTTCTTTCAGTCTTTTCCTTATCTTCTTTTCTGCCATTAATTGCAGTCATTTAGTCTTGTTACTTTTACACTTGCTGCCACTAATCAGAATAAACCTTTTCCATTCTTTCAAGGGCTGAATGTCCTGTATTTTTGAGGCAGGGACAGCGCAGATATAGAGTTATAACCCTTTTGCTTTCCTCCCTATCTAAGGTTTATGATGGGGCTGAGTTAGATCAGCACATGAAGACATACAGTAGTGTTCACAGTAGAAGCCATCATTTTTCGAACAGTGATGCTTAATAAAAGTTCTCTCCAGCCAAGTGGAAATCCAGTTAAAGGAAACTCTATCTATCAGGAGACCCCATTACAACCTTATTACCTTTGCTAAATGGTTCCCTCTGTGGCAATATTACGATGCCTGTATAAGTGAATGGACAATAAAACAATTATATCTGTGTTATTTCTTTTGGCAGTAGAGTCAGGTAACCTGGTTATACAGCAAAACCCTGAATACATGTCGGGCCTGCTGTTTGCTGGTGTTCTACCACCATGTACACGTTTAATTTAAGTCTTAACACATGATCCACAAAACTTCAGACTGGCATTAACACATGTAATCAACATGTAGGGGTAAACTAAATCAAACATGCTCTATAAGAAAGAATGTGAAGTAATCGTGCATAGTTTCAAATTGTTTATTTGCCATGTGCAGCTCCTTTCAGAATTTACACTGATCCTCAATCTGAACCGTCATCATTCTCCATCATTCTCAGACTAAAACACCGGAAAGTAATGTTACAGAACTCTGGTTTTAAATGTTAATGTTAATAATAGCGTCTGCTGAGTGAATACATGTTACTGTATTCATTTCACCCTTGTGGGCCCTAGCCACCCAGTGCATGCACTAGTACTACAGTGGGATTTGAAGAGACATGGATGGAGAATGATGCAAAATGGGTTGAGATGAAATTATTGGTGTTTATTATTAGTGCGTCTTTCTACATTTGATAAGGAGGATCAGGGTAAATTATGAAAGTAATCCAGCGCCATCCAATGATATTTGTTTAAAAGCTGCATAGCTGGCAAATTATATGAACAATTTGAATGCATGAATTCATAAGACTCACATTGTAGTTAAGGTTAGCTCTTCATTAGTTCATGATTAGTACATGCCTTGACTCATCATTAGTTCATAGATAAGTAAGTATTAATTCAGGTATTAGTGCATGATTATACTGCAGTTATCATCTAGTCTGTGCATGGCTCTGTTTGGCCACTAGGTGTCGGTATTATCACAAAGCGCTGCTTACAGGAAAAGGCTGAGCAAGTAACAAAGCACTCACTACTGCTGTACCATCAGCCACATTGTGTAACAGTTTCACTTTTAATAATATCCAATAGTTTTTTCATTTGTCCTTTTTTCAGCAACCAAACTGGTTGTGTGGCATAGCTGCAAGACCAAATGATCATTTATCATAGTATCATAAATGATTGCATTGTCTAAATGATTGTAAGTCTAAAATCAAAGCTATTTTGTGCCTTGTTAGTTTTTTGACTGGATAAACCCTGAATTCATTTTACAATGTAATGTTGCTTCATAAACTAAAAAAATACTGCTGCCACACTTTATGTTTTGCCTGCCTATGATTTCGATCATCTCACGATCATCTCAAAGGGGCTGTGCAGAGACTGTGCTACCTGTGCCGAGGCAGTGTGTGCTAAGAGAGAGAAGCTATTGATTTTAACTGCAAAGAGCCTCCCACACACTGAGAGAAATAGAGAGAGTGAGAGATAAAGGATAGCGAAAGCCACTCCTACATATTTGCACTTTGGCTTGATGATGCTCTGCTCTGTTGGTAATAAAAAAGATCAAACCCGAGACAGTTGCAGTTAAAAGCAAGCGCTTTGTTTTTGTATTTCTAGTTTTTTTTTTTTTTTTTTTAAATGCTTTAACACTTTCTGTGTTTGTATTTTCCAAGAATGTCACTGTGAACCAACTTGTTCACTCGACAAAGCTGAGGGTTTTCATAATTTTGCCCTTCATACTCATGACTGCAGAGTGTGTGTACTGAGCTGTTTGGTGAAGTAGCCTACATTAGGCATTCTTATCCTCTGGAATGTTGTGGATCATCTGCTGCATAAACTGAGTCCATAATCATATTTAAACTCCAACTAATGAACAGGCTGAGAACACGTGTGTGGTTGATCGTCATTAATCAGAAGCCCGGTGTTTAGTCTATTTAAAAACGTTCAGGCCTGAGCTGTGGCTTGGTGCTGCTTATAAACTTGTGGCTGTGGACGCCTTGTTTGCAGTGCTGCCCAAGGTGTAACTTATTATAGTACTTCAGGGTGCCTGTTTCCTGATTGCGATTGCCAGGGCATTAAATAAACAACAGTTTATTTACTTTATTTTATTTTTTCAAGATACTTTTTGGCCTGAATTTTAGGCTGTGCTTATTCCACAGCCTTGTTGGGCTTCCATTTCTGAGAGCTAAGTGGCTCTTCATACTCTCACCGGAGCCCAAAGCCACAGCAGACCCTCCTTATTCTCCTTTGGCAAGCACCCCCAGCTCACACTCACTGCCTTCCTAATTTAGTAACGGCCGGGTAAAAATATGTGCTAACGAACGGGGTCTGGTATGTCAGGCTGGCGTCCAAGGGAAGGGAAGGGAAGGTAAGGGAGGGGTAGGAGGGGGGTTTCACTTGTGAGAGAGAAGGGAGTGAGTGCAGTGAGGCCACAAAGTACAAACAGTACATGCTCTCATGTTGTACTGTAGTGTAGTAATACAATAACTGATATTATAAACATGGTAAACTATATGACTTCTTGTGTAACATAGCTAATACCAATGTTGAGGCGATATTTTGTTAATGATTATATAAATGTGAATATTACAAAGGTCAAGCAAAATTTACTATGAAAATAGAAACTGGCTTTCCTGCCAGTTCATTGATGTATAATAAATGACAGGAAAAGATAATATCTGCTTTGCCACTGCACAAATGTTTCTGCTCATTTAGAACATGGGTCCATTAACTCGCCATATGAGCAGTGAAATGTCTGTCAAGTTGTAATAGCAAACCAATATTGAATGTGATTTTTTTTTAAATGTCACAAATTTTGATACTATGGTAATTTCTTTTGTAATAATAGAGAAATGGCTTCTTTAGTGAAGACACTAAAGAACCATTCCACGTAATCATGTTTATGGTGGGGAGAAAGTTTTTAGTCTTTTGTGGCACTAACAAAAACAGTTAGATCCATTCTTCTTCACACTAAAGAACCTTTTCTAGCACCATTATAGTGTACACTGTGCTTCTGGGTTATGTGTGTGTGTGCGTGTGTGTGCGTGTGTAGGTGCACACACATATCTATGCCTGAGTGCATGTACTTGTGAATGTCTTTGCTCGGGCCTGTCCCTGAGCGGATGTGTGTCTGGTGTTTGTTTGTATGTGTGTGAGGCCTTGGCCCTGACAGCCTGAGCCTAACTCTGAGTCATCAATCCATGTGTGCAACGCCATCAGGCAGATCACAAACAGCAGCTAACATGGCGTCTCACACACACTCCCCCCCACTGGTCAGACAGACAATCAGCTGGTGTTTAAGACAACATGGTCAGCATCCAGACCTCCCATGTTCCTTTCAGGTGTGTGTGTGTGTGTGTGTGTGTGTGTGTGTGTGTGTGTGTAGGTCTGAAGGTATTATCAATAAACTAATCTTTCACCCGGGAGAGAATAAACACATACTGCTGGAGGGTTTAGTGGGCAGTCCTCTTTTGCATACAAACTAGACAGTGTGGTTGGGATATGAAGTACATCCACTGTATGAATGTATTCATTTACAAATGCATATGTAATTAAACATTTAATTCAATATTTTAGACCACAGTTTCCCAATCCTGGTCCTGGAGTACCCACTGTCCTGCACATTTTACTGTTTTCTCTGCTTCCAACACATCTGATTCAACTTATCAGCTAATTAACAGCCCTTCCTGAGTTTAGGTGTGTGTGTTAGAGCAGGGAGAACACTACAACACACAAGACAGGGGGGTAATCCTGGACCAGGGTTCAGACCCAGGGGTCTATATTTGGTTGAGATACCATTTAGCTAAAAAGTTTTTATTTAAGTGTGTGTTCAGAGTTAATTGTCTTAAGCGCTTGTCCAGTAGAGGGCTTCCACTTTTCCCTATGCCTTGTTTCCCCACCCAAAACATACATTGACCCTTTTTATCATAACATACTTAAAGTTGCTTCAGATAGCTGGCTGTCATTGCCATTGGTATAGACATCAATTGACTTCTTAAACTCACTCCTCCTTTTAGTTAACTAATTACCCTCTTATTCTTGTTCTTGTTTCTAAAGCTTTAGATATATCACTGTCTCCTGGCTCCACCATCACAAGAATGTAGCCTAACATTAGCACAGCATGAACATAGCCTACAGTGTGTGAGTTTTGTCCGTCCATGATTGATTCATTTGGCAGACACCCTTTTCCAGACCATCTGACAAAGATCATGTTCCAGTTATAGAGAAGATGCACTTATTTTAAATATCTAATGAATTATGACTGGAATGTGGTTTTTTTTGTATTTATTCTGTATTTTGTGGGATTTCTACAGTTGCACTATACTGTTGGTGTTTAATATAAGCTGTCTCTTATTTTGGGCTGTGTGTCTTACAAAACTGTGAAAGCCAAACTCACACTTGCCAGCCCCTGACAGGAATAATGCATATATGACTTGAATAGTGAGAGTTTTGAGCAGTTCCTAATTAATTCATTGACTTGATTCACTTATAAGAGGGGACTGAGGAGATCTCGGAGAGTTAACATCGGTGTCATTTTTTCTAATCTAATTATGCGACCTTGAAAGATCAAGCTGTAAGTACTGACATAAGAAAAAAAAAAGCACAGTTGCATCCTTTACAAACATTATTGCTTTAGCACTGGTGTCATGAAAGGTTGGTAGGTTGCCTGCAAGATGTGAATAGTGATAAAAATGTGGCGTCATGATCATAGTTTTCTGTTGTTACACCTAAACCACTGATAACACCTAGAAGTGGAAGGGGAAACCTTGTCATCACATGACCCGGCTTCAGTCGAGGTAGTGTGAAAAACTCTGCTGGTGGTTAAATGTAGCAATACCACATCACAGCCTCTAACACATGATTTCAGAGGTAGGTGTCAAGTTACAGTTTAACTGTTGAACGTATGACAATGCTACATATTGGATGTTTGTATCAGTTTGAGCACAAGCCCGCGTTTGAAGAAGATGGCAATGACCTGTGCTAACGCAGGTACCATAAAAACAACAAGTGTTCCTACTTGTTTCTGTGAGAAACCACTTATATAATTTTTACATTTATTTCCAATACTGTGTATGCAGTGTTCAACTCGTGTCGCTCATATCAAAATTGGATATGGTTTGGTTTGCAGACCTTACAATGAGTGTAATTAGCAGAATTCTTCAGAATTCAGAAGTCAATAGATATTTTAGACAATCTTCTAATTAGGCTAAAAGTTATGTCTATGTTTAGACGGTCACTGTTACATTATGAAAACTGTATTTTCAGTATTAAAATTCGGTAACAGCAATTAAAAGCAGTCTCAATTCTGTGACAAGAGCAGTGTCAATCATATGGCAGCTAATTAAAGTTCGGATAGCTGGTCTCGATGTGTACACCCATCCCTCTAAAGCTCCAATCGCACACCATTTTGCTTCCTTAGCCTGATATTACAGACCAGAAGAATGTATTTGCATGTCAGGGAGTGTTTTTTTTTTTTTTTCATACTAATAAATATAATGGTCCTTGCAGCTTTGAGCTTGTCCACTTCTCCACATTGAATGCAATTTGCTCATGCTTTAGCTGAGGATTCCTTTCCTGTTATTGTCCATGAGCGTGCTTGTCCCCATTTTCTTCCCCATATTATAGCACAGGGAAGGTCAGAGTATTAAAAAAATGAAATTAGACAATAGGTTTACCTTCTCAAAACAGATCGTGCCTATAATCACTCAGAAAGGTCAGAAAGTCAGAAATTAAGGCAATATTCATAACCACTTTAGGGAAGCTTTGTTTTGGAAATGGGATGATTCACAAAGTACAACATTCAGGGCTGTCAGTGACTGTGCTCATATTCATTAAGCATATCAATCAGTCTGGAGGGCACTGCATTGTACAAGCTGCAACAAACATCCTAATTATCAGCATGGCAACAGTTTAATAACACAAGCAAGCTTTAAAATGTACTTTTTGAATGCACTTTTCAAGATCCACATAAAAGGCTAATAAAACATAAAACAGTGCATGTGTAAAGAAATAAACTACCCTCCAAGTAAGCCATGTGTCCATTTGCCAGTTTGTCTCTGCTGATTATAGAGCATCATTTAAAAATAGTACTCCAGTCAGATTAGTGTAGCAGATACACAACATCATAAATTTTGTAAATGATTTTTTCAGCTTGTTTAGGTTTAGGTCTAATATGTGTGTTTTTTTTTTTTTAGGAATGTAGCAAGGCCCAAAATAAATCTTGGAAGTCTGTCTGGTGGAAAAGTTTTTAACTGTATTTCAATCTTGTGATTATGCATAATAAACTGAGACCAAATTTGGTAGAAGCCAGTACGCTGGCTGTAAAACAGCATAAGTGGTTTAACACTTCAACACAGAAATGGATTAGTATGTCTCACAGTGCGTATGCTAATGCCCTCACAGCTGCCTCACTTCTGATAAAGAGCGGCATACGCACAGGCAATGTGTGCGAATGTTTCCAAGTGGTTAAATCAAGGTGGTTTGTGCAAGTGACAGAGCAGTTAAGAATATAAAACTAAGCCAATGCTTTAGCCAGGGGCAATCATGCTAGCTAAAGCTGAATAAGTAATGTCTGCGATAGCTCCAGCAAGATAAACTGGATTTAACTATGCAGAAGCTTGGTACCATTCCAGCATCAAGACTTCCACATTTAAATGTGAATTGTGCATTACCCAGGACTTTGGTGGCTTAGAGTGGTTTTTATCTCCTAAAACCATGGCCTAAATTTTGAAATGTAAACAGAGAACAAATGTCCAATTGTTTCAACACCAACGCTTCTAGCTCCCTTATGTATTCTGTGTCAAAACTGAAGATTATGGCATGCTTTTGAGGTGTTATTGTTGGCCTCACCACAATGCTGCTTCAAAGCAATAGGCGCATTTTGGTTTTGCTCTCTGTATTTAAACACCATTGTAATAAAAAGTTGATCAAGATGCAGGTGAGGTGTGAATGTGAACATGTCGTCAACAAATGCTGTTTGTATTACTGGAGCAAGCCTCGGTTGAGAGAGCTTGGCAGCTGATTCCTAGACTTCATGCATCTTGAACAGCGAGTGGAGCTCTGCTTTATCTTTTTGTTTGTTCTTCTGAGTCTTACCAGAAAATAAATCTTCCCCAAGCAAATGTGAGCGTGAAGCTCGGCGATCAGGAATTGACAGTTTATGACTCAGTTTATGACTCAAAATATCATAAACACGCCATTGTGCCCCATTTTAACTCCAGTGTTTTTGTTAAAGCCATGGACCTATATCAGTCATCTGTGAGTTTCGTTACTTGGTTGTTTAAACAAACAAGCAAAGGCAATTCAGCCATTATTATTATTATTATTATTTTTATTGTTTTCCACTTTCTCTACCTCCAGTGGTTCATACAGCTGTTCCAGTTTCACACTTGGTTTATGTAAAAGAATCTGAGCCAGAGGTGAGATGTTGACCTCCTATACATGACATTACCAAGGAAATGGAGTATTCCAGTAAGATAGGGTTAATTTCTTACTTCTGAGAATCTCAAGCACTTACCTTCTGTACAAACCATGTTTGATGTAACTGAATTTGTATTAAATGCAAGCGCCTTGATTAGTTATTTTATAACACCTGTTTATCATTATCTATAAATTAGTAAAGTATAAAGTACAGTATCCCATCCATGAAGTTTATTTGTGCAGCATTATTAAAATTAATTTGAAATAGACACAGGTAGAATGTACTCAAGCAATTATAATTGTGATGTTGTATAATGTTGTGACACTTAAGCATCCTTTTTTTAGGGAATTATACTTTATCTGAGCATAAACAAAAATCAACAGTTGTTGAAAAACGAACGTTAACTTGTCTGAAATTTTGCAAAAGTTATTTGTGAGGTTATGAATTTGCACACATAAAATCAGGTTGAAAAAAACAAAAATCCTGACTTCTAATTTTAGTGAAAATTATTTACCTTTTACATTTATGTGTAGACATTTAAAAAAAAAAAACAAAAAAAAAAACATACACTCAAGTATAATTATCAAGCCATTTCCATTTTTACATTAATTAAATTCTGACATAATATTCATACTTTTCCACTCCTGGAAATTGGAAATATTTTAATTGAACATGTCTTCCCAATGTGAGTGTGATATTTAGACTGTCATAAAAATGAGCAGATGGATACAAGTACAGGTTTTGACTTTTAAAACTAGTGAAGCAGAAAGGCTAGGCAATACTCAAAACTATAAACAGGCAATGGGACAGTCAAACAGGTATATACTAGATACAGCAAGTGGGAGAATGGTAAACAAAGCTAAGGTCAAAACAATGAAGGGCAATGAACAAAAATCTTGGTAACAACACAGGTCCAGTGCTGGAGTGAGACTTTGCAAAGTATGCAGTTGAGTCTGGGTTATTTATGGGAGTTGGTGTGATAATGAACAGTTGTGTGAAATCAGTAATCTGTTAAATCTGTAATAACAGGGATAGATATTTGACATCCTTGCAGACTGAGGATCATGGGAATTGGAGTTCTTAGAGCTGCATACTCTGGCTTTTCTGGAACCATTTGTCAACTGCAAATGGAGGGATGGTTGGTAACTGAATACACATTGCAATGGTGTGAACTGTGTTGATGAGTTATGTAGGGAGTTTTGGGCATACTCTGCCCATGGGAGGAATGTTTTTTTTTTGGTCATTGAGTGCAAAAGATACTGATAAACCTTTCAATCTTTTGGTTTGTCCTTGTTCATTTGCTTGGAGATCATATCCAGACATCAAACTTACTGAAACTCATAGTTTTTCAGCAAATGTCTACAAGACTTGACCCTCTGTCTGATACAATGTCCTCTGGTATGCTGAAATAATGACAAATGTGCTGGAATAAGAATCCTGTCATTTTAAAGAAAGTAGTCTAGGCTACGGGAGAGGCATGAGCCTGAGGTATTTAGAGAAACAATGACAACTAAGATGGTTGTCAGGCCTTGAGAGGGGGAAAGTCAGTTATAAAGTTTGTGGTGAGGTGAGATCATGGATGCTAAGGGACTGATAGAGGTAGGAGTTTGCCTGCAGTGATTACTGGGGTGTGACCTCAGGAGATACGAGCATCACAGAGATTGGAAGGGACATAGCTTCTGTCTAGGGAACACTGTGTAGAAGCAGGGATGTCTTGAACAGCCCTAAGTTGTAAATGATCACAAATTTGCCTTGCATGTCCCTGAGGATGTCACTAATGAATACCTGAAAGACAGAGGAAGTGGTGACCAGTCCATATGGCATTACCAAGTATTCACAGTGGCCTGAGTTTGTGCTGAATATTTTCCACTCGGATTCAGAACACATTCAGAATAGTCACTGTTCTTAATTGCTCCAAGTTGAAGGCACCAGGGGTAGTGGATATCTGATTTGGTTCAGGCCATGATAATCAATGCAGAGATAAAGACCCTGTCCCTTCTTCTGCATGAAGTAGGTAATGTCTGAGAGCAAGGCTATGTCCCAGTTATAAGAACTATGTGGCAGTAGGGTGCATGCATTGGACGGAAAAACTCTTGAAACTCCAGGATGGATTGATTTACCTCAAGACTTTTGATTGCCATAGAGACTATGGTTAATGTGGGACCAGGCACACACTCGTCTCTGTACTGGAAAGCTTATGTCATTTATGACATATTTGAAATTCCTGGCCACCCCAGTGCTGATGTGTGCTATAAGAGAGAAAATGATATCTGAATGGTAGACTAAGTTGTTTAGGTGAAATAATATAGGGCATGTTCACCACATTGTCCATGCTGATGACTTTATTTAGTAATTGGTTAAGGTGAACACTGAGTGATGCTGTGGGAAGCATCTCCACAGTAGAAACAGAGCCCTTTTGTGTTATTTTTCTGGGAGTGATTGAGGGGAAGTGAGGAAAATTACTGATCTGGTGAGCAGCAACAGGGATAGATTGGGATAAACTACAGATCATGTGACCTGGTCACAGGCTCAGAAGTTTGTAGAACTGGATGTAACCAGACATGGACATGGCACAGTCCATTTCATCAACATTAGCTAGACTTTGAATTAGAATTCATGCTTAGAAATTTTTTTTTGTACTTTAGGTTTTATAAACGCTAAGTGGAATATTATGGTGGTAGAGAAATTGTTTGATATTTTCATACATACATGCACCATGAAAAATAAAGCTACACAGATGCCTACTAAAATCATTAACAAATAACAAAACGACAACAACAAAAAACAGTTTCATGCACACATTATAACATCATAGAAAAATAGAGTGTCTCCCATTTGTCACATGTCTGCCAGACTGTCTGCATGGGGTTCTCTGACCTTTGAGGCTCCTCTGTCGTGTTGCTGGAGGTTGGCAGGGGTTGTGTGATGCAGCGATATCAATAATGGAAGAAAGGAGCCCCCTCCCTGCTGCAAGGCTGGTATATGGGTCAGGCAAGGCTCTCTGCGGACGCAGGGAGATTGATGAGGATCGCCAGGGAGAGTGCCTGAGCTCCAGCCCCAGCACCGTGAGCTCACAGTCGGGATCCCCATGCTCACTTTCCCCTGGCTCCCCTCCAGCGCTGCACAGCCTGGTGCTCTTTAAACGACCTTCACGTTCTCCTTGTTTTGCAAAGAAAAAAACCACCAAAACGGAAGAAAAATGTCTGAAAAGTTGATTGTCACTGATCTCACGTTTTCATTACTTTCATTATGTTATTTGTTAGGATGTGGGTTTTATTTTGCACCGTCATATATTATGTGAAATGTTGAATGTTTGTGTACATTGCATGTTGCATATTATTGATTGCATGTTTTTGTGCTAATTTTTAAAGTCAGTTTCCTTTGTAACCTCTGAGCTAGGCTGTGGGCACACTGTAGAGAATCAGAAGGAGAGGTGAAGAGATGATGGTGATGGAGATTATGTGATAATTCTGAAGAAAGCCCTGGCTGTGAATCATCTCAGTTCTAACTGCAGTGCATTCAGATCAGAGCACTACATTAGAATGTGGTGGTTGGGGGTGTGAAAACTGGCAAAAAGCGTGACTGGCACCAGTTAATCTTGCCTCATCACACTTCTATGGTTGTTTCATTTGCGAGAAAAGAAATGAGTGACTTGCGTTTGAAACATATTCCCCTTTAGCATAAGCAGCCTCGTGCAACACATCCAGTTGATGATCATGATATCCTATCAGTCAATAATGTCTCTTTGTTTTACAGTATATTATCACATTCCCACTCCACTCTTTCAGAAAGGTCCCCATGTAGTATCAGGGGAACATCATATTTGTGTTCAGTGTCAGTAATTATGTACTACCAACTTACTAACTCAGGATTCAGACAGATGAGTGATGAATACATACAGAATTAAAGGAGAAATTGGTTGGCTCTGTTATGCATTGGGGCATTTTGCTAGCATAGTTTGTCCCCTTAAAGGACATGGGCACCGAAAATCAATACAAAATTATTCTGTCTGATTAATTTTATCCTGAAAAAACATTTCTATCCTGACTGGACCTTTCTTTTCTAGAACAATGCCCTCATCCACAGGACATGAGGGATCACTGAATGGTTTAATAAGTATGAAAATGAGGTAAATCAAATGCCCTGGCCTTCTCAGTCAGCAGATCTTAACCCAACTGGGCACCTGTGGGAGAGTTTAGATTGATGTGTGAGACAGTGCTGTCCACTACAGTCATCAAAAAACCAAGCAAGGGAATATCTTTTGGGAGAATGGTGTTCATCTTTCCAGTACAGTTTCAGAGATGTGTAGAGTCTATTCCAAGGAAACATTAAAGCTGTGTTGGAGGTTTGTGGTGTTCCAACACCTTACTAAGACACTTTATTTTGTTTTTTTTCCCCTTTAATTTGTCGCCTGTCACCTTTGACCATCAGATAAGGAGAATATTCTAAACAGAAGATATCTTTCACTGTCTGATGTCTATGAGGTATCCATTTAGACTGTGTTAATATGCAGACAGCAGGCTATGTTTGCTTCCTAACTCTTGTATGAAGCAACAGTCTGTGTACACCACAACGACTCATGTCAATATTTGCCCAGATCATGTCAGTCCTATCATATTGCTGTTTTAATACACCTGATCTAATGAAAATGTCTAGGAATGTATTTCTATTGGGTTTAAACCTAGTTCAGTTTGGCACCCAGGATTCTTCAATGTGATCAGTTTAAACATGATCCTTTACCTAGCTTTCATTTTGCATTTGCTTTAGCATTTGTATTTGTTTTAGTTTGTATTATAGACTATATGTGACACAGTAATGAAAAAAATTAGGATTGAATATTAGGACAGCAACAATATGAATATATTATTCTGATTAAACAGATAATGCATCCTAAATGAATATGAATACAGATCCAAACAGTAGGTGAAGTATTCGGTTTTATTGAAAGCCTCCCAGCTTACCAGGCAGACGGAAAAACAACGTTGCACGAGCATGAGGTTTTTACTGTAATGTGGACCTAGAACAGCTCAACAACACAATGCAATTTACAAAAACAGAGACAACATTTTGAGTACTAATCAGATAGAGATACAAATACAGATAATGGCACTGTTTTGTAACAAAGAGGTCCCAGGCAATGAATATGGATCCATATGCAAAGAGTTTTTTAAGGCACAAGCAGAGTCGAAAACCAACAGTCCAAGGTCGTAGCCCAAAGCACAAACATTATCAGAGCATTTCCAAAAACACACAGTACAAAGAGTAGTTGCGAAGGGTAAGCAAAGAGCAAAAAAAAAGATTAGCAAAATAGCAACAGAATAGCAAGGACTAGGAAAAAGGCAAAAAACACGATCAAGGAAAGGGTCATACAGGAAATAACAATCCAAGAAATCACAGCTCAGAATGTCCCAGCTGGATGTTACAGAATTCCACCCCAGAATAGCCGAATTCTCCCTGTGGCAGGGTCTTCCTCTGGGTCTAGGTGCTGGATGGGCAGAGTGTTCTCTTTGGAACTCTGAGAGCAATGATGGGTCCAATAAGTCTCTGGCTGGGACCCAAGAGTTTTCCCTCCCAGTCCAACAGGTAGTACATGCCATTTGGAGTCGAGGAGTGTCCTGACAGTGTATGTGGGTGTGCCCTCAATCCCCAAAGGGGGAGATGGTCCAGCTCTGGGTACCTGGGAGTAATGAAATATGGAAAGTTCAATTCAATTTTATTTGCATAGTGCTTTTAACAATGGACATTGTCACAAAGCAGCCTTACAGAAATATAATAATTCAGGATATAAATTTTAAATTTATAAATATGTCCCTATTGAGGAAGCCAGAAGTGACAGTGGCAAGGAAAAACTCCTTGAGATGATATGAGGAAGAAACCTTGAGAGGAACCAGACTCAAAAGGGAACCCATCCTCATCTGGGTAACAATGGATAGTGCAATTCAAAATAATTCCCTTTTGTAACTATGTACTACATGGTCAAAAGTGCAATTGTGTAACCAGGAATTTCATTATAGTTTTCACATGAAGTCTATTTTGTTGAAGTTATCAACTGTTCATAGATGGAGACATGATTGCAGAATTGTTCGTGGCATTTGCAGTCCTAAAGCTATCATAGCAATTGTAGTCCTAAGCCATTGTAGCAAAACTGTTAATATCAGTTGTATTCCAGTGCAATAGTTTTTAATTGGTACCATCCACAGTAATCTCTCGTATCTTTAGGCTGTCCATTCTCGACAGCAGCGAGTGATTTCCAAGTGATGAGAACTCCAACCAGAAGTAGGGCATCAGGATGGATCAGGCAGGTCCGGAGATCAGAAGTTGTTTTTTGGACTTAACATACAGCTGTTTTATGGGTGTGTGTTTTTTTTTTATCTGTTTGCCCTTTTGGTGAGTCTTTTTGAAGTAAAGCTTTTTTCTGTTTCATTCCCCTATTTCTGTCTCCAGGAGTTTATCTGGAATTGAGGCCAGTCCTAGTCTCTTGAGCAGTGATTAAGTTGTTGGGTCATTGCCACCATGACCAGGGTTAGATTCCTGTCCAGGGTCAACAACACTTACTTGTTGGTGACTTGAATGCATTGCTTGACCTCTCAATTCGGCTGGACAACCAACTGCATGAGAGACAAAGGGAATGCCATTCTCCTCCTCTTGAGATCTTGGACTTTGCCTCTAGAAGCCTTCAAATTAGGGGAACCCATGCAGTTGTGAGGGCCATGACTCTCACAGACTGAGCGGAACCTGCGCAGGTGAGAGTTGACTCTACTGTGGGAAACCAGGTCACTTCAGATTCACTTGCCCAGAGTTATCAGGAAAAGCCCAGTCCTGTCCAGAGTGGGAAGGGCTGTGACATGTGACAGGAGCCACCTTCACCCCCAGGTCTTCTCCAATCCACTTCTCCTTTCCACCTCCCTTTCTTGGGGTGGGCAACAGCTCTCGTGCTCTCTGGTGGACTCTGGTGCTGCTGGCAACTTCCTGGACTTGTCCCTCTCCAAGAATCTCCAAATCTGGTCAACCTTGAACCACCCTTAATGGTTACTGCCCTGGATGGAGCCACCTTTAATGGTGCTGCCCTTTTTTGTGGGGAAAATGATGGAGGTTTTTGCTCTTGCATTGATTACCAGGGCCTCAACAAGGTGACAAGTACCACTATTCTCTTCTACTCATGTCTACAGCTTTTGAGCTACTGCAAGGAGCCACTATGTATACAAAATTGGACCTCAGGAATGCCTACCACCTGGTACACATCAAGGATGGAGATGAGTGGAAGACGGCAACACCCTAACTGGTCACTATGAGTACCTGGTCATGCCAACTTAACCACTGCTCAACAGGCTAGGCTGGTATCACAGTTCCAGCATGGCAATGCATCTTTGCACAAAGCAAGCACCATGTAGACATGGTTTGTCAAGGTTGCAATGGAAGAACTCAAGTGGTCTGCACAAAGCCCTGACGTCAACCCCAAGGAACACCTTTGGGATGAATTGGAATGCAGACTACATGCCAGGCCTCCTCACACAACATCAGTGCCTAATCTCACTAATGCTCTTCTAGCTGAATGAGGAAATCCCTACAGCCACTTTCCAAAATCTAGTGGAAAGCCTTCCCAGAAGAGTAGAGGCTATTATAACAGCAAAGGTGGGGGGGACGGACTAAAACTGTAATGGGTTGTTCAAAAAGAACATATGGGTGTGATAGTCAGGTGTCCACAAACTTTTGGCCATGTAGTTGTACAATGGATATAAAAGTCTACACACCCCTCTTACAATGGCAGGGTTTTGTGATGTAAAAAAATGAAACCAAACTAAATCATGTTAGAATATTCCACCCTCAATGTGAAATTCAATATAGAAAATTAAGTAAAAAACAATCAGAAACATTTTAGGGAAAAATAGGAAAAACAAAAATAAACAATAAACTGGTTGCATAAATGTGCACACCCTTTTATAATTGGGGATGTGGCTATGTTCAAAATGAACCAATCACATGCAATCTCATGTTCAAAAGTAATTATTATATAGCTGTCATCAATGAAATTATTCCTAAATAAAAACCAGCTTTTTCCTTGGTTTCATCTGACTCCTGAAGCCATGGTTCTCAAAGAGCTTACAAAGCATGTGAGGTCTCTCTCTTGTTGAAAGGTATCGATCAGAAGAGGGGTATAAAAGAATTTCCAAAACATTAGATATACCATGGAACACCGTGAAGGCCATCATCAACAAGTGAAGAAAATGGGGTACCACAGTGATATTAGCAAGAACAGGAGGGCCCTCCAAAATTTACAAAAGGACAAGACAAAAATGATCAGGGAGGCTGCCAATAGACCTATTGCAAAAAAAAGCACAAAAGAACACCATTGCCACAGTGCAGCATGGTGGTGGTAGCATCATACTTTAGGGTTGGTTTTCTTCAGACAGAACAGGGGCTTTTATCAAGGTGGAGGGAATCAAGAATAGCTACAAATACCAGTTAATGTAAAACTTCCCTTCCGGTGTCTGCTAGTAAGCTGAAGATGAAAAGGAGTTTCACCTTTCAGTGCAAAAATGACCCAAAACCTACACCCAAATCAACAAAGGAATGGCTTTACCAAAAAAAATCAAAGTTTTTTAAATGACTTAGAGACCAGAGCCCAGACCTGAATCCAACTAAAAATTGGTGGATCTAGAATGTTTTTTCCAAGAAAGAGTAGGAAAATTTTGCTAAGTCAAGATGTGCCACACTGATAGACTCTTACCCAAAAGACTGAATGGTGTAATAAAAGGTCAACAAAGTATTTTAGCAAGTATAGTTTATGGGTGTGCACACTTATGCAGCTAGGCTATTGTACAGGTAAGTGTTTAATTTTTCCTTTTTTTTCCCCCTAAAAAAGTTTCTGATTGTTTTTGACTTTATTCATATACTTTGCAATTTCACATTAAAGGTGGGAAAGGATCTGACATGATTTATCTTAGTCTCCTTCTTTTACTTCACAAAAACCTGCCATTTTAACAGGGATGGTTAGACTTTTTACATCCAATGTAAGTCAATATGGAAATCACAAACTTGTTTTGTTACTGACAGAAAAGTTCAGTTTTGACTACTTCAGTTTCAAAGTAATATATAATGTAAGATCTAGAACGTTATCTCAAGAACTAGCAGCCATTAATTTTTTACAGATGCAAGACATGAAAAACACGTTTTATGTCAGTTTTTTTATTGCTCTTTTTATATTTAGTATTTTCCTTTTAATATATTTTAATATATAAATAATATTTGTAAATAATAAATGTAATATTCTATTTTAGATTTCACTACTAAAACAGTTTTAATTTAAAATATTTGTGAATATCTACTTGCCATGTGGTCCAGATATTCCATGTGAAGAAAAGAAAAGTTTCTTCTCTTCAAAGCTGTTTACATGAAATTACATGAAAATTCAGTGCAGCACATTTTCAGCATTTAAATATTATGTGAAAATATTTAAAAGCCTGGACAAGCAGATTTCAACTTACTAGTAATTTAGTAGTAATAACAAAGCATAGGAAAACATGTATTTGTTTTTCAGTAGGGTCAGACTTGAAAGAAGCATGAATGAAAAGAGCATACAAACCTTTTAAATGTTTTTAATCAGATTTCTAAGTTCATTGGGTAACACTTTACTATACACGTCCTTAATTAATGCTTAAGTACTTACTGACTTAGCTGTAAGTGTTACCATAGTAGTTCTTCATTAATTACTAATAGCCATAACAAACTACTATGTTGACTAAGGTGTAATATTTTAGTAACTCAAATTACTCTGCTGACAAAATCTTAATGACTTGTTATCCAATTTTGACCACTGTGTTATCTCCATGTATCAGTGCCTTACACTGTCCTTACTTTGTTATTACAAAAGCGTATATAGTATGTATAAGTATATAATTCAGTACACATTATTTCATTTGCACAAATTAAATTTACTGATACTGATCTAAACTGAACTCTTATCCATGTAAGGTTTGTTAAGGGTTGTCATATTACATTCTTTCACGAGATATCTTCATGTATAATGAAATCAATACTTCCAGATTACATTTCTTTGTCTATGCTTGAGCACATCTCACAGCTTCAAGATGAGTAAATGTGTGTGAAACTGCTGAGAAAATTGACGCTCCTCACCTACTGTTAGTATGAACAAAGCCCCTGTGGAACGTAACTGATCCTTTGTTTTTTCATAGGGGTTTTGATAAGACAGATGTTTTTCCTTCCCAGCTAAATATTGTGGCAGAGGCCTGCTGGAGGGAAATGCTAGGATCTAAATAACCTCTCCAATTTATGATCCTCTGCAACGATGATGCCATGGCAGACTTTCGTAGCCTATACTTCAGCTATCAAAACTGAAAAATCAATGAGTGAGAGAAGTGTGTGTGTGTGTGTGTGTGTGTGTGTGTGAAGTTGCAAATCAAGCTTGTGGGAAACTTGTAAATCATTATGTTAGAGAGAAAGCGAGAATATCGGTGTGAAAATGGGTGTGAGGTTGAGCAGAGCCAGCCTGAGACTGTAGCAAAGAGAAACTGGCCTTGTCTTTACAGAAGGGCAAAACTGACTGATTGGGGTGGCTAGAAAGGCTTTTATTAAATAATAATAATAATAATAATAATAATAATAATAATAATAATAATAATAAAAAGTGATGGGGAAAACAGAGAAAAAAGATGTACATTAATAAGATTTTTTTTTCTGAAAATAAAACACAGGTTTGAAAGATGGGCTCAGAATAATGTCTCCATGTAGGTACAGTGCTGTGCAAAAGTCTCGGCACATGCAAAGAAATGCTGTAGAGCAAAGATGCCTTCAAAAATAATGAAATTAAATGTTTCTACATTAAAAAATACTATACAGAGTAGTAAACAGTAATAAATGATACAAAGCCAATATTTGGTGTTACGATCCTTTGCTTTAAAAAAAAAAAAAATAGTAGTCTCAGATACAATTTGTGCAGTTTTATAAGGAAATGAGCTGGAAGTGTTACTGAGCATCTTGCAGAAGCAGCCACAGTTCGTCTGGAGACTTTGACTGTCACTTGCTTCTTATTTTTGCAGCGAAACCCAGCAGCCTTCATTATGTTTTTTTTGTCTGAAAAGTGTCTCTTATGTAATACGCTGCTTTTTGTTACTGACGTAAAACGTTTTTCTGTAACATTTAATTTTGTGCTGGAAAACTAATGTTTGGAATCTAAAATGTTTTTGTACTGAATCAATAATGTAGAAGTCATACAATAAAAATCTATAACAAAGTTTGTACTAAAAAATAGGGTGCCTAAGACTTTTGCACAGTATTGTATTTACCTAAAATTGTGATCTATACCTAAAAATCTGAACTATGCTGTTAACCTTGTGTACTGAATTTCTGTGCTGCATCATGATCTCAGCTCAACTCATCTTAATTTTATTTATATAGCACATTTAAAAACAATAGAGCTGACAAAGGTGCTTCACAATTAGGAAATTGAAAAGTGGTAAAATGACAAATAATCATATAGATAATAGTATAGATAATCAAAACATCTATAAGACTTTTCTTCATGTTAATCCATCTCTGGGAGTCACATGTGGTTGTAGTACCACTGCAGGGCACCTAACCTGAGCGGATCTTATGATAAACCAAGCAGAGCAACTGACGCTAACACATGTGACATCAGCCCCCATAGTCTGGACCTCTGCAAGGTTGTGTTCAGAGCTTGACTCCTTACACCTCCAGCCCAACACAAAGCACTAACTGTTCTCTACCAAGATCTTCATCTCCATAGTTCTTGTGAGGACCTATTGATTCAGATGGAGCCCTATTGATTTGAATCATGGTTTCTCACTTTAAACTCCCACATTCTAGAGTGCATTAGCATTATGGCAAAACACTGAAATGCTAACATCTATAGTCACAAAGCTAATGCTTGTTGGTGTTGTTTCACGTTCTTTCAGGTTACATTTTGCACACAATTTTGGACTGACATGAGACATTGCTCCTTTCTGGTGGGGGCTCCTGCAAACCAGTCCAATTTATGTTATAGCAGGTTTTGGAGAAAAAGGGAAGCAAAATGAATGCAATGTTGTTTTTGAAGATAATGATTCAGACACATACGTATATATATATATATATATACACACCCATACTTACGCACACAATTAATCACAAGAGCCTATTCAGACAAATCCTACAAAAGTGGTACACTGCTGTATGTGTATCTTCTCTGCGTCTCTCTTCTGCCTTTGTGCGTTTGGCTTTTACCAGTCCTCAGAAGGACTGTTTTTCTCTCTTCCTTTCTCCCAGGGGAACTGGGCGGACTCACTTGGTTAATAGATGCTTCCACGTCAAATCAGCCCTCGCTCCCTTTGAACATGCTTCAAACAATAGTGAAGGTCGACTACAGTGTGTGTTTTTTCACTGCCAGCCATGTGGATGGCACATGCTAATGGTATGAAGCAGAGGAGTTAACTCCGATGTTTTTTTTTTTTCAAGAATGGACTCAGTAGCTGTTGGTCATTTCCCAGACATTTGGAAGGGCGGGAGGGGGGCTTTGATCTGGAAGCAAGGGCTGTGTATGCAATATGAGGAAAAAGGACAGGATGGAAATGTTTCAGATGTGGACAATGAAGCCACATGAAAAGGGTCTTTGTGGTTTTGCGCTTAGTTCTCGGCAGATGGACAGTTTCCCTCCCCTTTAAAATAAACATGAAAACCCTTCTCCTGTCCAGATGTGGCAATTCAGAATTGTCTTGTAAATTAAAAAGTATATAAAAACCTTTGCTTTAACTTGTATAATTAGCCGTAATATTGAAATGCAATATGAGAGGTCAATTAGGCTAAAGGTTCGAATGACAAGAGATCAGATTTACCTATCTACATGAACAGGAGTAAGCTTTTCTCCATGTCAAAGCAATTCTAATTTTGCTTTTTAAGTCATGTCTGTTGTTTTTATGTGGAGAGCTTTATATTATGTCTGCTGTGTAATACAGACTGCTCACAAGGTGTTTTTGTGATGTAATTTACTACAGCACAGCAGTAATAACATAGCAGTTTGCATGTTTTGTATTAGCATTACAAATCTCCAGTTGATTTAGCCTGCAATGGTGATGCATGGGGAGGTGGAGTGGAAGAGGGCCATAGCAGAGACGAAAGCTGACAGCTTAATAAGAATATCCCTGAATGTCCCCCATTATGGCACCACACTCCCTGGTCTTTATATAATACTAGTAGCAATGGAGCATCTCATTGCCTCGCCTTTTCCTTATGAAAAATCGTCTGACTTCCCCCTCCCCTCTCATTGCACAGCCAATAAAGCGTATCATTATCTGGGCCTTGTATGAGCTTTTGCCTTTGTGAGGTGGCATAATTGACAATATGTCTTAGCTGTTTAATGGAAAATGAAGGAGACAGTTACCCAAGTGTAGCTGTAAAGTACTCTGCTATGCTTTTTGCCAGGATTGTCCCACTCCATGACTTCCGAGGAGGAAAATTAGAGTAAGGGATTGAGCATAAGTGGGTTAGAGATGGGAAAAAATTTAATACCATTGTTTACCACATTTAATACAAAAGATACAGTACTGTGATATGTAATACACAGAAGTCATTGTCTTTTTCTTATCCGCTTGTTTTTTTCTCATGGGTCTTTGCAGAGGGCTACTAATGAGCTCTGTATGCTAATACTAGGTGGAGTTTTCCTCAGTGATTTCCTCAACTGCTTCACTCATATTTGCTTATTTTCTTATCACCACTCCAGGACAGTCCCTTTTGCCTTGCACTTCAAAAGTGTTGCTCCACGAGTTTTCCTCAAGTTTACATTTGCATTAGCTACCACAAATACAAGCCCTTGATGCTTCTGCAGTGCTTTGCAACATCTGAGGAGTGCCTAGAGAGTCAGCAGTTTACTGTTTGACATTTAGTGGCGGATTAGTGAATTTCACGCCGCCTGTCCTCTTGCTCGTAATTAGCACGGTAAGGTACTGTGCTCCAGCACAGAGCTGTATGTGTAGCATCATTACTGAACACCTGGAGATGAACAGCTTGTGGCTGCTGCTTGGTGTGACCCTGAATAGGGCAACTCGCTGAGCCCAGAGTTGGTGAATGATGGTGGAGGAAGATTTGTCAGATCTGGGGCATTCCCAGGAGCTGCAGTTTGTCTCTGTTGACAACCTGCACTCACCTGAAAGGCTACTCATCTAATCCTTGCACTAATGTGAAGGCTGTGTGGCAGCTGATGGCCTCTACCTCATTTTCTGCAGTGTCCTTTGTAGCATCTCCTTGTTTTGGCTTTTAAATATGTTCTTTGTCCAAGATCCCCCCTCGTGTTTCTTCTTCTTTTCATTGCTTTTATATATGTTCTCTCCTCTTCAGCTCAATATGGATTCACAACAATCCATGTTTCAGTTTGCTAATTCTTAAATGCATAATGACACTAAACAAGGAGACTAATGTTACCTACCTATTACCCATCAGCCTAAGAAGCTACACTCTTGTTCTCAAGAGTATTGTCTAAAGAGTCTAAAGATGTTCTTATCTTCACTATATTCAGTAATCAACAAAATGGTTACCATTTTTTTCCAATTTGTGCTGGTTGAGGCGGCCAAATAAACCTGAATGTTATATGAGCTCTTTTCAGTGGCAAAAGAACAAAAGGAAAAAGAGATGACATCAACAGCAGATGGATCCAACAGCAAGCATATAGAAGAGGACTGTAGAGAATAGTGAGATTTTGGCCAGTGCTGACATCCTCTGGAACCGTTTGTGGTCTTTATCCTTCTCTACTCACAAATAGTTTGACTTAATCTGCTTTGAGATTCACACTCCTCTGTTCTCTGTTTATTATTTTGCTCTGGATAGTTCTCGATCATCTCATCGTTTAACTCTTATTTAACAGCTTATTACTTGTTATTCATCTTAAAGCATATTATTCAGTAACTACTAGGAATTGCTCAGTAATACAGTCAAAAGAATGGGAAAGGTGTGTAATGAGGAATATAAGTAAGGACCCACAAATGCATGCTAGGAGTTTAAGGAGTGTCTTACTGTGAGTGTAGCAAAACTATACGTATTGAGTGCTTAGCACAATTCAACACAGAATGTGAATTGTCTAGTGAATATTCCTCATGTCATGATGTCTCTGCCCAGGATTGGATGGTGTGTAGTGGAATCTCCACTGTTGCTAACTCTTTTGACCACATGTTGCCTCAATATGGTTTTTGCAGGTGACAGAAAGTGAAGCTTTGGCCAAAGCACTCATACAATGGGTCTCTGTAGTACAGCCAACCACAAGGAGCTCATTGTGGAGGAGCATCTCAGGCCCTGTTTCTGGAGTCAAGTGAGATGAAAACTAATTGCAGCTGACTGCATGCAAAGTTTCCTGCTTTTTTGTGCTGTCTGGTTTTGTCCAGACCACTTGGCAGTGTTTAGTCAAATACTGTGTAGAACTGGGAAGGGAAGAACTGACTGTTAAAGTTTGAAGGCTGAATCAAGCACTCTGTATATTGTATTACGCTCAGGCCCTGGCTATATTTGTACTATGCTTGATCAAACAAAATACTATCTCTTGCTCACTCTTTGCACTGTCTAAAATATTTTATAGACACTATTATGCTCAATCGGGGATACTTGTCTTCAATTCTATAAGCATTAGCACTTTGTCCTACTATGTCAGTGAGAAATCATTCTCTAGAGACAATCAGTAACAAATTGGGTGTCTATTTCCTTCATCACATGGCTGCTGGAGCGTGTGCTGGGAGTCTGCCGGGAATGTGCCCCTCTTGTGGTGGTCATGTTTACTAGTTTCTACCTCAGACACTTGCCCACAGAGAGGTACATGTAAGCAGGGTTGCAGCACAATGAATCCCCCCCTGACTCCAGAGCTAGTTGTAAACAACCTGCGGGCCACTTCTCTTCTCCCCATCTTGCTCCCTGGGCCTCCTTAAGCTCCTTTTCATGCTCTCCTAAAGTATAGCTCCAGACAAATCTTATCAGTGGGCTGCATCTTTGTTAATCTGTGCCAAATTTGTATTAATGATCAGAAAGTGCAAACCTGAATTTAGGTTAAATTCTTAAGCAATGCTGAATTTCTGTAGTCATGTTATCTGTCACATAAGAAAAGTGATTCAGTTGTCCAGGCCATTACATCCCTCATTGTTGCTATTTTTCATCATCTGCCAGATCAGCTATGGTATCCGTGGAGCTGTCTTATGTTTACCATGTTGCAGTTCCAGCTGGGGTACTGAAGCTCATCACCTGATCCTGATTGCTGCTTCTTTGCCAGGCATGGACTGCTCCTGGTGCCTGTCTGGGAAAGATGAGGACTAATTGAAAGCGAAGGCTGCTTGGGTGCTGATCCGGACGAACAGGGATATGTAGCCAGAGGAGGAATGAACGGTGCTGTGTAACCCATGCTGGGAGTTAATACAGCACAAGAGAAAGTACATCACAAAGTATGACACACGGCTGTGCTGAGATTACTTGAATTGCCAGCTAAACATGACAGATTTATTAGAAAAAGAAGTGAAGTTTGAGGTAGTGATGGGAGGACGGGTTTGTTTGTGTGTAGTATGCTGAGAAGCAGTCAACCCTCTCATTTTAGGACACAGGGTCACAGCTGGGCAGCAGCTGAGCCATGAGGCCAAATGAAACACATCGTGAGACAACTGTTTCAAATACCTAACAATGGAGCGCTTTCAATCTCTGAAGTAATGAGCTTTGATTTTGTAATCACATACTGTGCCGATAGGTTAATTATTTTCATTAACAATGACTTTGTGGAACTTGCTTAGGTCTTAGCCCCTCAACTATGTCAGTGAAGTGAAGTGTGAGTCAATACATGGAGACAAACAGGGACCACCACCCGAGTCTGAGAAGACATTCTGTGATTGCCACTGGCAATAATCTATGGGACTGGTTGATTGAAAACATGAGAGGTGGTGAGGGACAACTAGGCATCACCTTAAGATACAAAGTTGGAGCTGCAGCCACAGCTGAGAGAAAATACTTTTGCCAGGAATGACATGTCTGCACTAAAAGCAGAGCTTGTGTTTCCTTATTTCCCTTCCCTTTTCCATCTTAGTCATGCATACTCAACTACATACTCTCACAAACAATTACAGTGATGGTACGGTAAATAGAATGGTAAATCAGTTACTGCTGATTGAGTGCTCCAGAGTAAAATGTAAAGAGCTGTGTGCCAGTTTGGCCACACTTGTTATATACTAACCATCTTTTTTCGTTTATCTTAACAGAAAATGGCATGTTAATGACTAAGAAACATATGTTTGTTACTCAGAAATACAGTCGGCATTTCTGTCTCTGATCCCCCCTGCAATCTCCAATTTTCGTCATCTAGTTAAATACAGCAAACCGTTGTTTACATCCACATCCTTATCCACATTTGGTGAGAAAATCAATGTCTTTGTAAGCCCCTTTTAAATATTCCCATAGAATACATTATACATTTACAAGTGTTCAAAATGTACCAGGTTCTCAGGTAGACCTGTTTTCATGCTATCACCAAATAATGATGTGAAGACCATATTGGTAGAAATGTTATGAGCACAACCTACTTATTCTTCCAAGGTAAGTGTAAGTAACTTGCATTACAAATGACTTTTGTTTAATGTTGTAATTTCAAACCTTGTTGGAGGAACTGATGACTGCGAACAATTTCACCAGTGCATCAAAGCCGTAGTTAGCTCAACAAGAGTGGATATGCTATAGCACCACTCAATGATACAGGCTCATATACTGTATAAAACAAAAAAGTGATATGTGTGATGAAGTTGGATGGAATGTAAGAATGTGAACCTCCAACAGGTCTCAATTTGAGGACTCAGTTGAACTCAGTGCTATGCATATAACCATGCAGATTCAGGTCAAGAAATTCAGTTCTTACTCATATCAAACATCAGAATGGGGAAAATGTTATCTCAGTGACTTTGATTGCTGTGTCATTGTTGGTGACAGACGGGCTGGTTTGACAGGCTGGGATTTTCACAAAAACATCCAGTGAGCCACAATTCTGTGGGCAGAAACGCCCTGTTGATGAGAGGTCTGGGAGAATGGCCAGACTGGTTTGAACTGACTGGAATGCTATGGTAATTCAAATAACCACTCTACAACCACGGTGAGCAGAAAAGCATCTCAGAATGCACAACATCAAACCAGGGCAGATGAGGTGCAACAGAAAAAGACCACATCGGGTTTCACTCCTGTCAACCCCTGCAAAAAAGACAAAGTGAAGTTTTTCCAATTGCCAATCATCCAGTTTCAGTGATCCTGTGCCCGCTGTAGCCTCGGATTCCTGTTCTTGACTGATAGGAGTGAAAGCCAATGGGGCCTTCTGCTGTTGTAGCACAGTATGCCTATTGTTTTTTCCTATTTTGAGAAGCCATCCTACTTATAGGACTGGGATTGCACATTATCAACACAGACACTTATTTTCTTATTATCTGGTAGTCAGTAGCTCCACAAACTGATGATAGTGAGGCTAATTTGGACATCAGTACGGTGCTTGTCATTGCTAGTCAGTATGATTTTGTGAAGACAAATAGCAGGTAAGTGGGTTTTTCACAAGGGAATATCCACAAACACAGGATGAGAGATGGTATGCTTTAATCCCACTTTACAGTGCAACTCTGTTGTGGCCTGAAGCAATATTGCCGATGTCCTCCAATTTTGCACACAAAAGATATTGCATAAAGGCTACTGTCTGACACCTGAGGAGGGAAGGAACAATCCAACAGTACAATACCTTCACTGCTGTGGATTATAGGGGCTGTAAGCAAATTATGCACAGTCCTGAATTATAGGCATGCTTCAGGAAAATGGACAAAAATATAAAATGAAATCCACATGCAATCAGTGATATTTAGAGCTTAAATATATAGGGATGCTGCATAGTCTTTACACTTTTATTTCAGCACAATGGTTTTCAAATACAAAAATGCATTTTTTCTGCAAAATCTTGGCACCCACAGGTAATACTTGGTGAAGCCTCTCCTGGAAACAACAATAGCACAGAGTCGCTTCCTGTAGGTTGGAGACACTTCTAGAGGGATCTTTGACATGCCTACATTCACATTTCAAACTGTGTTATATTATTATGATTGTACATGTGGACTTCCATGACCATTGCAAAAGATGTTCTGTTCACACTGCCATTTTTGTGTTGCTTTGGATATATGGTTGTGATCGTTTTAGTATGGAAAGATCCATTTACATGGTTGCCTCTGGAGCCTTAACCTGGTACTGAAGTCATGATGCTATCAATCTTTACAAGAGTCTCTGGACCACCAGTGGGTATCAGGTGCTTTCCTTCAATTCAATTCATTTCAATTAGATTTTATTTATATAGCGCTTTTAACAATGGACATTGTCACAAAGCAGCTTTACAGAAATCAGTGTGACAATGGCAAGGAAAAACTCCCTGAGATGACATAAGGAAGAAACTTTGAGAAGAACCAAACTCAAATGGGAACCAATCCTCTTCCGGATGAATCCTCTTCAGGATAGTGTGATTACAAATAATTTCTCTTATAACTGTATGCTATATAGTTAAAAAGTACTAATTGTGTTAACAGGGACTTGAGTACGAGAAGCAGAGTCATTTCTGAATTCATTATAGTTTTTAACTATAATGTCTATAACTTTAAAGTCTATTGTATCAAACTGGAGTTATTAACATTATGTGGTACCATCCACAGTAATCTCATGGTGACCTTTAGGCTACCTATGTGGGGCCATCCTTAGCAGCAGCGAATGATTTTCAAGTGACGAAAACTCCAAGCAGAAGTAGGGCATCAGGATGGATCAGGCAGGTCTGGAAAGCAGAAGGAGTCAGGATCACTGGTATGCAGAGTGCAAGCAGGGACTCAGGGCAGAATAGCTATGACAGCGTAACTAAAAGGGAAAGCCATGAGACATAAAGTGGTCAACCACTTCACCATCAACAAACCTGAGTGAACGCGTGAGAGTGAGGGGGACGACAGCATCCAAACATCCCAGTTTACCAAAACGCTCTATGCCCATGAACCCTCCAGATCTGCACCTTTACCTAAGAGAAAAGCTTATTAACAAAAATCTTGACTAAACAAATATGTTTTCAGAATAGGCTTTTAGAGTCCTAAACACTAACTGGAAGGCTTTTCCATAACTGTGGGGCTTTGTAAGAGAAAACTTTGTCCCCTACTGTAGCCTTCATTATTCAAGGTACCAACAAAAAGCCTGCATCTTTTAATCGAAGTAGGCGTGGCAGTAAATAAAAGACCAATATCTCGCTCAGATACTATGGCACAAGACCATTCAGTGTTTTACAGCTCAATAGTAGTATTTAATAATCAATGTCAAATTTTACTGGGAGCCAATGCAGTGTGGATAAGATAGAGGTGATGTAGTCATATCTTCTAGTTCTAGTAAGGACTCTGGATGCTGCATTCTGTACTAACTGGAACTTGTTTACTGTAATATCCAGACAGCAAGGCATTACAAACAGTCAAACAGTTTGATTTCGATCTTATTTGATTACAGCACACAGCTCCATTTTTAGTTCCAGTGATGTTTGGTGAGGTTTACGCACTGCATTTTGGGTTCCTCGTGCTCCTTTCAACATGGGATGTGGCATCCAATAGGCTTTTTTTCCCCTATTTTTCTTTTATTCTTGTTTCAATTTGATGATAAATAATTTTGCATGTATGAAAATTCATAATTGATCAAATTACACATACATTTTTGCATATAACAAGGTGTAGAAATAAAAAATTTTTTCAGTGGTTTGAGTAAAAAAATTTACATTATTGTGTGCAATCTTTGTTTTATGTAATACTTTTTGCCCATTCTCTTAAAGGGTGCCAATAATTCTGAAGTCAACTATATTTCATCTCTTCCCAATTAAAAATCAGGTACTGGATAGGTTAAAGGTTAGATTTCTCATCACATTCTAAGGTCTGCCTAATTAGGTAGCTGCACACCACTGATCCTGTCTTGGGTAATATCTCTTCTTTGCGGGGCTGAAAAAGGACCCCGTTGTTTCTTCTCTTGAATACCTGCAGGGTTTCCTTCTCTTAATCTCCAATGATTAGCCTTTGCCACTAGGTCCAGGTCATTAATCCCATTCTTCCTTTCAGTGAGTGACAATAATCTCTGCTCATTCGGCTTGGCGACCTGGCTCCATTTGTCACTCTGTCACCCAGTGGCTTTTCGCAAGGGGAGAGGACAAGGACCATTTACTGTATCTAGTGAATGTGCTGGAGAAACTGCAGGACTGGCAAAAAAGAGTCAGGTGCACAATAGGACGTGGCAGATAGTGTGTGATAGCTTTTCCACTGTATTAGCCTCTTGAGACCCAAACACTAATGTTATGTGCCTTGTAATTTCTCCTCCCTATTTATATTTTTTTTAGAACCCCATAACTGCGGAAATTGATAAATGTCTTCAAACAGGAAACAGTTTGGGGGAAAAAAAACTGATCCTAACTTCATATTATCAGTTCTTGATGACCATTTTGTGGTCAGAAAGGCATTAATCAATTCATCTTAAGCTTACTAAACCTTTGTACTGATGCCTATTCTATTTACTCAGTGAGATGGCAGAACAGCCACAATCAAGGCATCTGATCTCACTTGCTTGGTGTCTCTGTATTTTTCTCCCCATGTGCCACCTGCAGCCACAGAGACGAGGCAGCTTTTCTGATGAATAAATTTGTATATTTTATAGCACACCTCTTGACGGCAAACAGATCCTCCAGAGGTCTCTTTCTCATCCCAAGCTATGCCTCTCATGTTCGCCTTGCACCCTGTGGAGTCATTAGTTTCTTGGCCATATTGAGTCTTTAATCATCTGTAAGCCTGGGAGAAAGAACATGGGGAATGTGGCACTCTTAGTTCAGTCACTTCCCGCTATGCTTTGGAGTGCATGCACTGTTTAGGTCAAATCAAATATTCTGCCTGCATTGAATCCAGGCGAGAGAGCTGGAGTCCTGTCGGCAGCCTATACATTGCTCAGAGTGGTACGTTCCCAAAGCCGAGTCACTGGCTAGTATAGGCTTGCAGTTTTTTTTTTTTTTTTTTAACATTTGCTCTCCTGGTGATGGTGATTTGTCCACAGACAACAACGGCTCTCCAGAAGAGGCTCTGCCACCAGTCAGTACTCTCCTCTGCCTGGATACAGGATATTGTAGGCACCTCTAACAGTCATTGCTTAGAAGAGTGGTAACTTTAGAATACAGCTGGTCTGAGAACAGCTGGTTGTCTCATTTAATGTAGCAGCCTCATCAACAATCATGCACATGCACTTAAAAATTTAGGAACTGATGCAACAGCTCGGGCTATGGGGATCAGCCACAGCAGATGCTGAAGCCTTATTCCAGACAAAAGTAGCATGGAGCACTATTACAGTAAGAGAGCATGGATGACCTCTCTAACCCCTCTCATATATCAGCATGAACATTGCACTGAAACTTAAATGTGTACAGTAGAACACTAAGGGAAATTTAACCATTTGGGCATTTGTTAGTATATATTATAGATGTATTTCCTGTATATGGTATGGTTTTTTTAAAAACTATTTTTGGCACATTTTCTGATAAGCTGATCCCCATGTCACCTGGAGTGCAAGATAAAGTAGGATTTTATTTGATCCATTTAATTGTTGGTATTTTACAGATGTTGCAAAAACACCAATGTGTATCAATGTACTGTCATATCATTATCAACATATGGTACACACATAGAGTTGGCCATTAAGAAACTTAGCGAAAATCCATGGATTACTCAGGATCTGAGCACTACCCTTAAGCCATTATTTCCTCAAAGGTAGTTGGCTGACTATGCTATGCTTAAGAAGTCATTTAGTACCATACGAAAATACTAAGGTCCTATTTGCAGTATTTTCCAGAGTTGGTAGCCTAGTGTTTTTCATTTACAATTCAGTGTATACAGGGTCAATGGCAAGTCTCTACTGCATATTTTCGGAACTTTGTTCATCCCTGTTATCCATGACTGTGTCCAGACGCCATTTCTTGTTTATTCTTTGGATTATCCTCTGGTTCTGTCATTTGATGCCTTTTCATGTTCTGACCCTTGCCTAGCCTACTGTTTTGATTTTGGATTGTGTAATGGTACTGTCAAAACTTTCTAAACATTCTAAACCTTCTCCTGAGTCCAGTGTGTTACACCTTTTCTTCAGGACTATGAATCTGTTCGTCTGTTTAGACTGTAATGCAGGCTGCATGTATAAATTAAACAGGGTCAAAGAATGTTTGATTTGTTAAAGTTGCTGTGTTTGTGTGTTTGTGTGTGTATGCATGCATGTACTTGTATATGCATTCCTAAATCTTTGCAGTGATAGGCCTATTCGTGTGTGGGACGGCACTGTGCCAAAGGATGCAGGCAGATTTGTTTAGGCCCTGTTTGCCGTCTCTTGCCTAATTTAGCTTCCGAGTTCAATATAGACCTACAAATATTTACTTGCACACACATGAAATGTTTTTTCTTGGGATGTTTCAACAAACAAACCGCAACGGTATATTAAATGCAATATATGTCCAACAGCGCCTTCAATTATACACTTCACATAAGCCTACCTTCTGCAGTGAAAGAACACCTTTGTGTTCCTGAGTCTTATTGGCACTGACTGTTATTCTTCCATCCATGCTGCTCTGATCATTTTATATTCAAGCTATTCATATTTGCAGCTAGCTCACAGGGATGTAGTGAATGTACCTGCATTTTCTGGGAAAGGTGGTTTAGATTTATGGATCCACTAGGAACCTCATCGGCGACAGTGCTCACTGAAGGGTCATTTTGTGCTGATGTGGAGCCAGGCTGACCTTTCCCCTGTGTAGATAATGAGCTTCCTGCTATTGTGGGACACTTCCTCCTTGCTCACATTCAACTTTGCCTGTCATCCAGCTAGTGCTCCATGTCCCTCTGTTTATGGCCCTATCCCTTGGCCTGCTCGCTCCACAGCCTGTCATTACACATCCACCATTATGTTACCCTATTGTTCAAACTATACCCATCTGAGTAAAATGAACAAAAGCACAATGAGTACACAAGTGAGCACAATGAACCAAAGCTTGGGTGACCATGGCAGTTTCATGTTTTTCCACTGAGGGCCTGTCATCAAATATTGTTAGTCTCGATTCAAACTACATCGAGGGCAGATCATGAGGGCAGATGATGTGTGATTGGGGAAGAAACTATAATGAGAATCTGCAAAAAGAAAAAAAAATTGAGCAGGACTTGCGTGTCTATCTATACTACTATTCATTTATTAATTCATTCATTCATCTGAAGTAACTGCTTTATTCTCGTCAGGGTCGTGGCAAATCTGGAGCCTATCCCAGCAACACTGGGCAGAAGGTGCGAGGATTCACCCTGGACAGTGATTGCCTCAAAAGTTCCAAGTAAATTTGATTAGTTACTAAGTTCATTTCATTAGTTACCATAACTTTGTCTGTGTGATTCTTGTCATAGCATTCAACTTGTGTGTTGCAATTAATAATAATGTCTACTAAAATATCAGTTCAGATAACTAAAATATTTAAGTTACTTGGTAAAAGTCAGGAAAAAGCCTGCCAGGTATTAAATCATCGACAGTTTGAAGTGAAAACATTATGAATTTGTTTATTCTTTCTATGAAAATATCTAATAAACAGTCATCAATAAAGTAAAAGAAATGGCTATTTTTTTTTTTTGAGAAATTAGAAGGTTACATGCAAGTACAGTACAGTACATCAGTCTTAATATCGAATCCTAAACTGTCAGTAGTAACCTGTTGCCTGTTCTCTGACAGTACAAAAACCGGCAGAATGAAACACAAAACACCATCAACCAAAACATATCAATTGCTTCCAAAGTGAGACAGCACACAACTGAAACAGGCACCACATTTCTTGTGTTCCTTTTTCACAAGCGTGTTGTCAAATCCCCACTGTAGATTTCTCTTTCCAAGGATATAACAAACACAAATAAATTACCACAAGGAATTATTCAAACTATCATTGAGTCACTGTGGAATGTTATAGTGTATATAGCTAAAGTCAGCAGACAGCAATTAATTAGTCTTAAGGGATTGTGTCTAAAATGTATGACGGTGTTCTGAAGCCACTGTTAAAAAAATAAAAATACAAGATTTTGCGAATAAAGCCATAATATTTCGAGGAAAAAAGTCATAATACTAAGACAGAATGGTGCATGTCAGAGCAACGAAATATGTTCCTTTACAAATAAAGAAATACTTCTGGCGCATCAGCACCAGACAATTATTAGTGGAATATTAGAATTTTGAAAAGACTGTGCCAGAAACTGTGTTTATTTAGAAGAACAAACTACACAAAATACACAAGAAATCACAGGCAGTTTTTACATCTGTTGCATAAGAGATAAAACTCTAGTGCACTCAGTACAGCAATCTCGCTTCAATCGGGCATATGGACCCGCTAAAAGGCTTAACGTACCAGTCCATGTGACGTAACACATAGGGGGCTTGACGCCGAGCTTGCCAGACTTCCACTCCATTCACAGTGATAATTTTGATTATCATTCATCGATACACCCTCTTTGAATGGCATGCAGATGTAAGTATCAATAGCTTTGAATGTGACCACTGCCTGCTCTTTCTCCTTCAAACAAAAGGGACACACATTCTAACACACAAATGTTATACTCAGGCTACCATTTTGTCATAGTATTCTGACTTTTTTTTTTTGTTTAGGTGCCTGCTCCTGATGTACCAGCAAATCAGCAAAGTTAGCTAGCAACATAGATGATTAGTTAACATTAGCTAGCTAGCTAGTTACGCCACCTAAAACGATGACTGGTGATAACATGCAATTCCCGACCCTATCATACAAAAAATAACATTTATGTGTTAAAATGACAAATATGTAGCTAATATGTAGTCGTTTAAATGAAACAGCAACATTGCTAAGGTGACTTTGGTGTAGCCTTCAATCCTTTATCCTGTTCTGGTTTTGATCCTGTTCATGTCTTCAGTGTACAATTTCCTCACCAAATATCTGGCATGAGTATATTTAAATGAGTAATAAACTTTGCCAGTTTTTGTCAACCATTCATTTTTGCCAAGATCAATTTAACTTTTTAAACAAAGGTAATCAGTTGCTTTTTACAGAATACAAACTACTATATTACAACACACTGTAAAAACCACCTGAAGCTGAAGCTTTTTAAGCTTTTTTTAAGATCCAAATCTTTCATATTAGTTTTAGAATCACTTGATCAATCCTCACACGCTAATCAAAAGATTTTATGCACATTTTCAAATTTTAAAATAAGGTTGAAAGTTTTTTTATTCAAAATATATTCCGGAACAATGATTATACCAATGAGCTTTCAGTGCAATCCACTAATAAGCATTCATTTCTTTTAATTTTCCAAATATGTAATGGAAAAATATCACTTCCATTTATTTTCATAATTAATGGAAATAAATATGTAATGGAAAATATAACTCCCATTTCAAGGCAATGCACACCATTCATGGCTGAGCTCATATCAAAGTCAAACAGTAGCAAGCCTCCGTTGCGCTATGCACAATGTCAACTCCAAGGACATTTCTGCTACAGCACCGGAGGCGATCCTGGGACGGCTTTAACCCTGAGAACACTCGGAGGCCTGAAAGTGCAACTCATACCCACATGGGCTCTGAATACCAGCCCTGCAGTTGGTCAGACTTGCTGTTTTTAGAGCTGTATGTGCCTCACACTGCCAGCCTGCACTGAGCCAGCTGTTTGGTTTTAAGGGTGAGTGAATTATTTAAATCTTGTGACTATTTGCTGAAGAAGGAATGGGTGTGACAGAGGCCTGCAATGCATGTGAAAGAGTTCCCTGTGCTGTCGGCCCATATGAAATATGAATTTAAATGTCTGCATTGATAGAGCCTGAATCATGGCTGATTAACTTGTCAGGCACAATTTACTCTCACATTCATTTCCACAAAGTGACAAATATTGGCACACCTTAAGTCAGACGCTGAACTTCCGCGAGGCTACAGGAAGCCCTACGGGAAAAGCTGAGAGGTAGTAGCCCTCCAATGCATCCCCAGCTTTCTCTGTAGTCTGTCACTTCTTTAAGAAGGGGGCTTAACTTTAGTGTGAGACTTGTGAGTATAGAGAAAAGGCTACTGATTTTCCTTAGAAAGCAAGTACAGTTGTAAAGTGTCATCCCTCATTGCACCTTATAAGGTTTAAAACGATTATTTATTTTATGGCTGTGATGTTTCACTGATTGTGATGATTGTCTAATATTATCTAATATTATTTAGCCGAACGCACATTGATAAGCCTTTGTGTATATATCATTTCCAAAAAGCTTCTCTCACCTAGAACAGTAGTCTTGGCATGATTAATAGTGGAAGTATGTGGCACGGTAGGCATACGACAAGCAGCTACAGATCAGTCATCATGTAGTACAAACATGACACCTGCCCCACCTTTTCTTTCCCTCATCCACCTCCACGCCTGTGCCTCTCCTTCTCCCTTAACACCATCACCAAAAACCTCAGCTGGTTGCTGCCAAGTGCATCGCGCCACCATCACCCTCATAAATCACCCACCAAACAAAACATACTTAATCTGTGACGTGCAGGCCCGACACACAAATTTATCACCTGTGCTAGAGTTACAGTTGCACACCACTGCGAGCCACTGTTTACCAGGAGGGAGAGAGAGAGAGAGAGAGAGAGAGAAGAATAAAGGACTTACATGGCTTGAATGCTTGAATAACTCTTATCCACATGCAGTGGGGATGGCAGCTGCTATTGGTTCAGTGTGAGGAACAAAAACATTTACAAGGCTGGTTAATCTGAATGGCTGAAAATGTGCATGTTTCTGCACTATTGCATTGGTAAAGGGTGTTAAGGATTTTTCTTGCTCAAGCATAAATGCCTGTGTCTTGTTCATGGATTAAGCTGGCAGAAAGAGCTATCAGTCTACAGTGTACATCAAAAGCACCTCAGAACAAAATCTTACTTTATCATAATCCTAGAACAAGGAAACAAGAAAATATATAAACTGGCTTTATGTGGTTTTATGTGGTTTTATTCACATTTTGTTGCTGTCTCTGCTGCCTGTATTGTAATAATAATATTTGTGTGATGCATGGAGAAACAAGATGATTTATAGACAATTGAACCATACTGGTAGAGAATTGGATTTTGTTCATTTTACGGGCAAAGAGTTTTCAGGTAAATAGTTTTCATCACGCCATTTCATCCAAAAATTCTGATTTGGTTTCTTTAGTGTTCAAATAAAAAAAGATTTTCAGCGTTTATATGATATGCTCATGTGAGCTCTCGTGAGTATTGCCATTTTCAACAATACTCGCATGAGCACAAAAAAAAATCATCAGGCCCAACATCTGGAGTAGGCAAACAATATGGTCCAAGGCTGTCCTCTTGCACCCTTTAAGGCTTCTGGCAGACAAAACCAGACTGATTACAACAAGGGTGTGAGAGCCAAAGCAAACCGCAATAGGATTCCTCCCTGTGGAATTGAGCTTTGTTCATTTCACAGAGTAAACATGCTCATCGTGAAGAGTCAGTTCCAGTGTCAGCCTTTTGTAGAACTGAAAATCTTTTTGTAGAACTGAGCCGAAATCGAAGTGAACAAGCTTCGGCTAGGTGAGATGGCAAAACGTCTGCTACAGACTTTACTTGCGCACATATTCGTTGCATCTCGCCATGTTGACCACATGAATTTGCTGCTACCTGTCATTTATTTGCTTTCATAACCATGAGAATGCAACATGACAGCACCTGTTTAACCACTATAGTAAAAGCACGTCAATTGAAGAAGACATGGCATAGCACAAAATTGAGCCGTAGCTGTTTTCAGAAGCAACGCTCCAGGCGAAACATGTGCCAAAGGGAACACCCAGGTTTAAGTCAGGACTTTCTGGTGGATAAACTGAGAATACTGGAGTTTCATTTATATCAGACAAACCCTTTGACAAGCTCTCTAGCTGGAGAGGTGGATAAAAATGCCAACAAGCTCTGTTTCAGTTGAACTGTGAATTATAATATATGAATGATGGCTTTTTTTTTTTGTCTTAGTACACAAATTTGGTGTTTCTTATTCTTTTTAAGAGCTATCTCACTCTACATAATACTTATATAATACTATATATAAAGGGTATATACTCTATATACATAATACTTAATCTGTTTTTCATAAATAAAGTGCCTTACAAGTCACATGGAATCAAGTGTAATTGAATGCTTACAGGCCAAAGCTGTTGAACCCTGTCTGCAAGGGACGAGCGCATTAATTACAAGCCCATTGACCTTTATTTTTGATAGCATGCATATTGTTCCTGCCTGCATTTTAATACCCTGACCATCTTTAATTGAGAAAGGTCTTGCCATCCATTATATTTTTCCAATGAATCTCAGCAGTCTTTAACGTATTTTAGCTCATGTAATGCATGCTCATCAGCATGTAAAAGCTTTCCCCTTAATCTAAAGAAATAACAGAAATCATAAAAACATAAAAAACATAGAAAACAGAAAAAAAAAGTCCGTAAACATGAAAGTATGCACCTAACTTTCACTTCACAGAAAAAAAAAAAAAACATGTTGCAAGGTTATATTTATGGCATCTTTGAGTTGTTTTCTTATGTACCTGCCTATATTTCAAGTTGATGAGATGGAAAGCTGTGATTTACTGCATATTTTAATTTACATAAGAGTCCTAATCTAGAGCAGGTGTAAATGTTTTTCACACTCATGTTTAAAAAATGAGCTTGCCTGTAATTTCTGAAGAAAGCTGTAATATGATGTTGGAATGAAATGAATAGATACATTTATCAGTAGCATGATCGTACAGTCATGTATGGAAAGAACTGAAGCATCAGCCCGAATGTTGCCGATCAGAAGTGCAAGGAAAACATATTTTGTGTTTGTAGGCCAAGTTTAATTCTGTGATACATGGCCTCAGGCTGAAGGAATAATGCCAATCAGTGAGAAGTGATCTGATTTTTCTGTTCTTCTTTCAGACCCACACACGAGATTTGTCTTGTGTACACTGACACACTTTTTTAGTCTGGCTCTTAAATCAAATCACTAATGATAAGTAAAGGAATGAAAGTTGATGGCGCATGCTGTAACAGGAAAATAATCAGTGATGAGGTGGTGTGATAAAGCCTGACATGTAGATGAGTTACTGTTACCAGCCTGAAGCTGATTATTTTTCAAATACAGCATGTCTGGAAGTTTTTTTTATTCCTCTTATATCCCACAGCAATTTGCCAACAAGCTTAATTTATTAATGACCAACACATCCAAGCCTAAATGAGCTGTTACTATAGGAAAAATAACATATTAGCATGTGTGGATTAATATGTATACTTCTTATTTGCCTTGCAGTCGGCACTATGTAAGGGCTACTGTTATAGAAAATGAATCAACACTGTCTGACCAATCAGATTTGAGAATTCAACAGTGTGTAGTATTATCTAATGAAAGCACATTGTGCAGATTGTCCTGCACTAAATAAGGGTTTTGCAAAGGAATGTAGAGTGCATTTAGCATTTTAGTTATTTTCTTTTCTTTTTAATTACCTCAGAACAATAATCAATTGATCAAATTCAAATTTCACTGTCTAAATATTCGTAAAATAATACAGATATTTGTTCTCCCTGTGTTTGTTGGAGAACCCCAGTTTCCTCCCACTGTGGAAAAATCATACAGGTAGGCAGATTGTCTACATGCAGTTTTCCCGAGGTGTGAATGAGTGTGTGAATGTGCATGTTCATGGCACCCTGTGCTGGACTGGTGTCCTTTCTGGGCTGAATTTCCTGCCTTGTGGCCAGCGTTTCTGGGATAGGCTCCGGATCCACCACGAACCTGATCAGAATAAAACGGTCACTGAAGATGAATGAATGAATGACTAGCGCATAACCTATGCTTTATGCATTTATGACATTACACACACACACACACACACACCCAAGGATCAGTTGCATGTACGCATATATATATACACTGCCCTCCAAAAGTTTGGAAACGCCTGAACAAAATAGGGTTTTTGGGCAATATCAGCATAAATCCTCTTTAGTTAGTGACCATTCTGCATTGATAATAAGGGACAACACTAGGCATCCGAGCAGTCAGTTTATTCAAACATTGACTTGATATATTACTCCAAGCCTCCTGGAGGATTGCCCAAAGATGATTCA
>CM040980.1:14959792-14984792 GCA_022985145.1 Pangasius djambal
AGCAGCAGTGTTGCATGAAAAGTTACAGTACTGAATATCCAGCAGCAGTGTTGCATGAAAAGTTACAGTACTGAATATCCAGCAGCAGTGTTGCATGAAAAGTTACAGTACTGAATATCCAGCAGCAGTGTTGCATGAAAAGTTACAGTACTGAATATCCAGCAGCAGTGTTGCATGTAAAGTTACAGTACTGAATATCCAGCAGCAGTATTGCATGAACTTTTATAACAGTATTGAATTATTTCCTACATTTACTGTTTGAACTGAATTATTGAATAAATCAGTGTTAAATGAACTTTTACAGTGTTGAGTGTAGCCCTTAAACTTCCAGATTTTCATCCTGAAAGCATACAGTACAGTGCTATACATTATTTCCTAACTACAGTGAAATTATTGGGAAAGTTAGATAGAAATGTGTCTGGATGTGATGTATTTAAGGGGTTGATTTTTTTTTCAGTTTTAAACAAACTGTTACTGTGTTGAATTAACTGATACGGTGTTCAATAAGCTCTTACAGTGTTAAATTAAATGAGTGTTAATTGATCTCATACTGTGTTGAAATTACACCTTAAACTTCCATCTTATTACTCAGTTCTTATCCTAAAACATATTGTTCAGTGACTGCAATAAAGTACTTAGCAACTCTAAAACAATTGAAATTTATGGGAACAACATTTTATGAGAGTTACAAGCGTGAGAATTGTATCTGGACACGCTGACAGATCCAGGGTTAATTCTCTCAGTGTTTAACACACTCTCCCTGTGTTGAATTAAATACTACGGCGTTCAGTAAGCTCTTACTTAGTGTTATATATGAGTGTCAATTGAACACTTTTACAATGTTGAATGTTGAAAAAAAAAAACGTACTGTATTTAATTACATATTAAAATATTGCGTGAACATGGCTACATGGACTGTTGTGTTTGAATGAACATTTTCGGAGTTAAATGAACGATTAGAGTGTAAAACAAACTTGTGGTGTATTAGCCTAGCATTTCCAGGGTTTGTTTGTGTTCGGATGGATTTATAAGGCTTTGCGCTGTGTGGTCAGTCTTCGTGTATTCCGGAGAGCTGGCACATAGTGTCCTGGTGGTGCTCAGTTGGCACGGTTTGATGGAAAACTGGAGCCGGAGTCTCTTGAGAGCAGCGCTAATTGATGCCATCAATTATAGCACAATAATATGTTCGTTTCTGATTTGATTTAAAGTTATTCATAATGTCAGGTCGCCTTGTTAAGCACAAGCGAGAGGTCCGTCTCATTTTGGCACCGCGCTTCTCAGGCAGCCACAGGGTCACCACCGCCACACACTTATTCAGCTTAATGAATTTCTGAAGCACTGTTCATACAGTAAAGTGATTATGAGTAGCTCAGTGCTTTAAGGAAAAATCCAGCAGTCCAGAGCAGGGTGTCTTGTTCATTATGTTTCATGATTGCTCTGAATGGCTGCAAACAGTAACACAGAGTAGAAGACTAAGCTAAATGGAAGTAGAAATATAGTATGTTCAAATAATTATGGTAAAATGATTGTATTTTCTTATATAAATAATTATCTTTTAACTGCAGGTAATATTGCACTAAAATGTATCTGTGGCTGGAAGAAATATTGTTAAATAACCCATCCCATTAACATTAACATATATACATGAATCCATTTGAATTACAGTAAAACATATGAAATTGTGGAGGATTTCATGAATTCCTACAAGTCTGAGTGAACTGTTACTAACCGTTCCTGTAAACTGCTGATTCTTACTAGAAGGTGTTAGTTTTGCGCATAGTGAAAGCAAAAATGTGAAATTAACTCGCGGGTTCCTACGCTGTGGGTGATTTTATGTTGTGAATATTGTGGTAGTTTCCTTGCTCCGTTTTTGTACATACTGTCAGTTCAAACATGCTTGATTTATTTATTTATTTATTTTTTCCACGCGCTTTCCGACTAAGATCATATATCAGTTAGCTCAGACACTGCAGTCTTGCCATGTGAAATGAGAAATTTTTAATTTCGATGGCCAAAAGCGCTCAATAAAACAATCAGCCTCTCATTTCTTAACATCCCCGGTCGTTATTTCTAAACGTATCTGTCACCCAGCGGTCCTCACGCATCACCACGTGTATCGTTTTCTCAATTTTCAGTAGCAGTATTGCACACAAGCACTGCTAGCTGCTGCCGTGGCAGTAAAGGAGCTTAAGGAGAAAATGACACTAAATTAATTCCAATAATATATTCAATAACACAGCTGATTATTTTTATTTTATTTTATTTTATTTTTTTAAATGATGAAATGAAATTCTTATGAGCAATGTTTGCCTCTCAGACTGACTATTTATTTTCAAAGAGGCTCAGGCCCGTGGTCAAGGCCTTGTCTGGAGCTAGATGCAGAATTTTTTATTATTTTTTTTTTTAAGCTCCAGAGAAAGATAATTAGATAATAGATTGTGCAGCAGTTTTTAGGGCTAGTCTAAAACGAATAGCAGATAAAAGCTCAGCTCTGGAGCATGAGGACTCGCTCCAAATTAGACCTGCTCTGGAAGTATTGGACCGGTCCCAAGCCACACTAAAGTAAATAAGCAGTAAAGAATGCTATCAAGCGCAAGACATGTTCAGTATGCTTTCTTAACTGAGGTATGTGGTGTCTGTGAGACGGACTGATTAATAATTCCCATACCGTACTGTGAAGAAGAACGAGCGTTTCGCCGTTTCAGTTTGGCGAGAATGCAGCACCGAGCGGGTCACTGTAAAACTCGAGCTGTAAAAAAAAAAATAAAATAAAAAAAATATTTCCTTTCTCGTTCACATTCATCATGGTCACCTCCCTTGTAATATTTATACAATATGAGATCTTTTCAAACCTGCAAAAATGATATATAGAATGTGGGCGTGTGTTTACTTACAAAATGCTGGTAAAACTACATGTGCTTTGTGCGTACATGCTTGCTTGGTTGTCAGATATGCACAGAATAAAGTAGTGCAGGAGAGGAATTGTGTGAAGCAGGTTGGGTGTGTGTGTGTGTGTGTGTGTGTGTGTGTGTGTGTGTGTGTGTGTGTGTTGGGGGGGGGGGGGGGGGGATTTGAATATCTCCTGCCATGCTCTTCACAGCACTCCTCCATCTAACAGTCTGCTCTCAGCTTCTTCCAGGATAGAGGAAGGGTGAGAGAAAGAGAGACAGAGAGAGAGGGAGAGGGAGAGAGAGAGAGAGGGAGGCTGGAGTGTGTGGGCGAGTCTGATCTGCAATTAACGCTGGCTGTCAGAAGGAGAAGGCTGGCGTTTACACCGTCGCTTCTGAATCACTGAGTGCAACACTTTCCTCCTCCCCCCACAACCCCCACCCCCCCTCCTCCCCCAGGAAAATTTCTTTCCCAAGGAGGAGGAACCAGCAGGAAGCGAAGTGCTGCGCAGGAAGGAAGAGTGCAAGATTCGAGCTGGACTTTGGGGCCTGAACGAAGTTTGCTGCGCCTCGATCAGTGGGTGAGTCCTGCTTTTTTTTGGTTTTCTTGCTTTCTGTCTCGTTCGTATTGTGCGGCTATTTTGAGACAACCCAATAAAGTTTTTTTTTTTTGGTACCGCTTGGAATTCAACTGCTACTCCCTCTGTGCTTTGAGTACACAAACGTAATGATGATGCATGATTGATAGTACAGCTGTGAAGTGGGCAGAGGAAATCCAGCGTGCAGAGTGAATCTTCTGCCTGTGTTTCAGTACTGCAGTGATTCGTAATGTGTCGCTTTGCAAGAATATCGCAGTTCTAGTTTTGGTCACATTGCGAGTGCAACACTCGGCTCTTAAGTGTCTAACTGGCATCTACCTAAAATGTCTTTTAGCATGTTGTTGTTAAGGAGGCTGCGTTTGACAAAAACATGGGCTTGATCTGATAATTAAGTGAAAATTTTAAAGCTGTTATCCCAAGCAGTCACTATGTCCGTACTGAACGCATCATCGTCACTGCTCGCTCATACACCCTTGTGGAAGGCAGGCCCTTTTTCTCGGAGTAAAGTGTGAAGGCACTTTGACAAATGTGCTCCAAATATTTCCCAGATCAGCTGTAAGGAATGTGCCATATTTCTGGCCCATGACCATTAAACACTCATTAGTTTCTTTTTTTGTTTTAACATCTCTCTCTCTCTCTCTCTCTCACACACTCACACACACACACACACACTCTTGGTCTCTCTCGATCTTGCGAATGCTCATGGCCAGCGTGATTCATTGTTTACTGGAGCATCACCGTTGAGCTGGAGATTCCAGCATTCTCCCGTGAGACCTGGAGGCAGGATGCAGAATCTTGAACCCAGCAGATAATGTTTTAGCCATAGTTATGCTTGTGTGGGCAACACTGAGCCACCTCACTGAGGGTCTTTTATTGAATAACAAAATGGCCTAAATGAAGCTGAGAAGGGCAGCACTATGAATATGTACTGCTCTAGTGCACCCTCCTGGGTGATTTAGCCACCAGAGACTTTCCTATTCATTATCTGTGGGCTCTGGGTCGGCGAGCTAAGCTAGTGGAATGCACTGTGTCCCTGTGGGTTAGGCCCAGTATTCGGCCTCGACGAGTAGCTTCAAAACAAGAAACCTCTGGCTGGCCCCTCGTCTTGCCGCATGTTTGATACCAAAAAGGTTACCTCAGGATACAAGAAACATGCCAAGCAAACAAAACGATCACTGCTTAAGACCTGTATGAAAATATCAGCTCCTCGTCACTTTTCCGCCACCTCAGTGCTTCACACAAACTCGGGCTTGTTATAGCCTGTAAATAGGCTTTACTGAGACTTGCCAAATAAAACCAGCTATCAGGGTCTTTGGCACCACAGTCTGAACTTTATTCGGTAGCTCCTTAATATGTAGCGATGATAATTTCCAAACCCATTGGCCTTGAGATTAGCAAGCAACTTTGGCGTGGGCCTGGGCGCCACACGTGTTTTATAAATACTGCACACTTTCAGAAATGTGGATTAAGTTTCAAAGAGAATATTCATCAAATCATATTTAAACATGCAGCCAATGATTATACATTTTCTTGTGGGGAATCTGGGCGGCGCAGAGTTATAATTAAACAAGAACATGTGAGAGGGACTTACAGTGGCAAATTATCTGGCTAGACCCGTGTCAGCTGAATATATTTTTGTTGCTCCATTTTTGTATACCTGGAAAAGCCTTCTGGATAGTCACGCATTGATGGTCATCTGCCTTATTAAGAACCTAATTTAGAAATGCATGTTGGAACAAGTAAAGAACGATGGCTTAATTAACAGACAAACCCAAATGCTTTTAATTAGGGGTGGCTTTTGCAGGCCTAAAAACTAAAATCTTAGGCTAAGCGTGTTGCCATGTTATGTTTTGTACGTCACGCCGAAAGAATTTGTGATATGTGAGCATTTTGTTGGCCAAAAGCATTTGACTTTATTTAGCATTATTGAATGCTTGGAGGGTTGCTAGGTTTTTTTTTTTTTTTTTTTAGAAAATCCATGTGGTCGCACAATTCCAGAGACGCACTGTATGAAAATGTCAAGAAAGGGGATGTTTATTATGTTTTTATATAGAAAAGACAAGTATCTGTTCCTTAGATCACATGTACAACCTTTTTTTTTAAATTTTTTTTTTTTTTGTAAATCATTACATTTCATTTATAAATTTGGCTTGATATAACTGATATTGTGTACTCCTTTCTGCCAGGCAGGCTGACGTTTTCATGACTTACTTGCTGCCTTCCACACCTACATGCTAACCCAGTTTGACCTGTGAAACCCCACGGCTCTGTCACATGCACTAAAAAGAATGAACACAAATCCCCATGTAACACCATCCACAGGAGCAGCTGACGTTTACGCACTCCGCTAAGAGTGTGGGTGGTGCATTTAGCCGAAACTGTGAGTCTCTCCTGACCTTTTCGACTGCCCTTGCTCTTGACCTGCGCTTGTAAGCCATCTCATACGGCTCAATCAGCACATGCACTGCTGAGCGGAGAAGAGCAGCTTAGGGATCGATGTGCTCTCTCTCCTGTCCTGTCCTCTTTACCCTTCCTTTCCTGCAGGCGTGAAGGAAGTGTCCTCACTAGGTGACTCTTTATGCACCGATAATCAGCTATACAGTATACAGTGATTATTAGAAAGTACTTTTTTTTCCCCCCACACTTCAACATATTGCCGTTACACCTCTACTTTAATTGTGGCAGTCATTTAGGTAGAGAATAAGTGAGGGCAACATTTACACCCTCAAAAGTAAAGACTGTTCCACTTGGCAGCAATATGGTAAAGTTTCCAATTTTGTGGTATGACACCGTCCGCAAAGGTGACTTCATAATTCCATTCAGTTATATGAGAATTTGAAAGAAAAAAAAAATTCCGATGGAAGAATGTGATTAATAATGTGAATTATATTTATATTAGTTGTTCTGTATTAAATAATTTAAATTATAATTTAAATTATTTATACATAATTTTAATTAAATAATATAAATATTATTCGTATTATTTATATTATTTAATTAAATAATAAATAATATAAATATTTCTAAATTATTTAAATATTAAATAATTTAATGTAATAAATATTTAAATAGTTAAATATTTAGATTTTCTACATGTCATGTACGGTAATGGAGCAGAGGTTAAGGTTGCTGTCTAACTGCTCCAGGGTCCCCATTTCAGTCCTGAGTTCAGGATGTCAGTGTTGAGTTTCTGTGTATGTTCTTCCTGTGTCCGTGTGGGTTTCCTCTGGGTTCTCCGGTTTCCTCCCACTTCGGAAAAAAACACGCGCATAAGAGGGATTTGCTACACCGACTTGCCCCTGTGTGTGAGCATGTGTGTGTGTGTGTGTGTGTGTGCACGGTTTTCCTGTCTCGCTCCCAGCGCTCCTAGGATAGGCCGTAATATCAGTGCAAGTCTTGTCCTCACCCTGCAGTTCATGCGCAGTGTCTGTTTTGTAGTCGGATGTCAAAGAGTGCGTATAAGAGGTGTGTTTAAACTCAGAGCCAGAACAGTGGTCCAAATCTGCAGCTAATCCTCTTTGCGCCCCACACTGATCCTCCTCTCTGCCTCCTCGTGCTGCTGCTCACTCCGGGTTGAGAGAGAGCGAGAGAGAGGGCTTCGCTCACTGCCCCGCCAAAATAAAAGGAAAACACGGAGGAGCTAATTGGCCTTGTTCACCACTGGGTGACTCAGTGTAGATTACATCATTTTTCCCACTCTAGCACTTGCCTTTGGCCTGATCTGTGCAACTGATGCTGCATCTACTGCTGTAAGCACTTTTAGCTGAGTTTTTGTTAACATAAGCATTAATGTCAATGTTAGCAGACACAGTCGTTGCGTGTTAACATAGGCTGTGATTAGTTCTGTTTAACTCTTTTCTTTCTTACTTCTTTTTTTTAAACCTGTGATTGGCATTCCTGATGGAGGCCCGGTTTGATATTTTAGTAGGAAAACTATTTACCAGTGAAATCTGGCTTTATGGTGTTGATGTGGGGGCCCATAGCTGAGAGGCAGTGCCCATCTTTATTTCATATCTTCTCATACTGTTTTCATAGTGAGTCTCGGGGGATCGACACTCAGCCCACTATCTTTAGAAGCCGCTCTATGTCCCTTTATTACTGCAGGCTTTGCAGGAATGGGTAGTAAATATAAAATGTGTCACTAAGGGATAAGGAAAAATGCAAAGTTTCAATAAGTTTGAATGAAGCAGCTAATTCTGAGTTTTCCTTTTCTCTACTCACCTTTACTTTATTATTATTATTATTATTATTATTATTATGCCACTGTACAAATAGTACATATATGTGTATAATATTATATATATATAAACTGAGGTGTAAATGTTGGTCTAATGTACTCACATTATGAGATAAAACACAGTGAAACATAAAGGTAATAAAATACACATGTATTAATTTGACAAACTTTAATATTTATTATGCAGTGTATTCTTGCATTTTCAAATAATGTGTTACAAAGGTAAAAGAGCTCAACTGCTCTGGGGGTCATATCACACAATCAATCACAATAGTTGCATGGCAGGAAATGGGGCTTCTGAGGTGCTCCCAGGAGAGTTTCTGACACACAAACACACAAACACACACACACACACACACACACACACACACACACACACACACACACACACAAGGGGCTGATGGCTCTGCACGATGCAGTCTGCACCTGTGTTCTGCACCCCCATGTCTCATTACCCCTGCTCTGTGAGCTACGGTAGCTTCAAAACCGCAGCTGTGTTTTGCGCTGCATGTCACGTTGCATGTTCAGAATATCTGAGCCGGATTGTGTTCTGTCAAGTGTGCACTTCATGAGTGACATGTCCCTAAAGCCTGCTCCATGGTTTCATTGCCATTTGTTTGAAATGAGCAGTTCAGCTTCTCTTATCAGCATACGCGACTAAACAAGGCCCTCTCACGTTAGCTCTGTGGAGGCTTGTAACGGGGAGTGAGAATTTTTATCAGGTACTAGTAGCTCTCACTCGGATCACGTCACTGAGTTCTTAGACATTCCTCAGTAGCGGGCTGACGTCACCCAGAGCAGAAAACATGTTTGGCACTTCAGGAACAAAGACCAAGACATTCACTGTTCTTGGGTGTGACATTTTTTGTTTAACATCGTATTCTACTAGAGACATGCTCTACTTGTTCAACTTCAAACCTGTTGCTGAGTTTCAACATCAAAATTTTATCTGACTGGCTTATTTCTTAAATATTCTTAAATATAGTTTGGTGCCTCTTGTATAGTAGGAAGTGTGGGGTTTCCAGTTGTTTATGTGGCCCTTGGAGAGGAGTTAAAAAAGACTGATCTGTGTTTATCTACCAGAAAGTTTAGTGTTCAAGTCAAGGAGTTAAAACTCAATTTTTTTCTTCCATCAAAACAGGCTTTCACTGCGTGCAAAGCATTGGAAAGACACTTTGGATGGGTCCGAGCATGGCTGGCCAGTAGAGACGTGTGAATGAGCTGGGGGTGGACACCCTCTCCTCAGACGTGCTTATCACTGTTGAGTGTGAATGAATTTATCTACAGCTACTAGGTGAGATGGTAGCTTGTAACTAGTGAAACTATTTTACTGGCCAAGACAGACGACCACTACAGCTTTGCATTTTCTTAACGTATTCAACGTGTTTTTGAACTGCTGAATGTAGAAAATGAAACGCTGTGCTAGTTAGTCAGTAAAATAGTCTTACAAGTTGTTTTGGAGCCAGCGTTCTCTATTCCAGGCAGCGCAGTGTTTGTCGACTTAGATTAACTTGTAATTTAACAGCTTAACTGCATTTTTAAATTTGGTTTGTTCATCGAAGTTTAAATCATTATATAGGTATGAGAAGAGTCGTAGTACAAGCGTTTCACCATAATTGAGCTCGGAGTATAATTCAAAATACTGGAATCATGCTTTCAGATAAATGTATCCCATTAAGCGATGTGATTTATTATCTTCTTTGGATGAGGCTGCAGCATAAATGGCACCTTTCTCGTCTCAGCCGAAACATGGCCGATCTTTTGAAACGAAAAAGCAATAAAACGTACTTTCACATAGCAGGCTTCACTGTTTACCAACAGCCTCATTGTTTGATGGACAGGTAAGATCATCCTACACTGTGAATGCGCAGGGATTTCCAAAGTTCATTCCAGATGGCTCTCATAAGCAGTTTTGTGGAAGCATAAAGCAGACTGAAGTGATGTAAGATGGGGTGGACTTGACTTGCTGAGCTGAGGGAATACACAAGGCTGAATCTCCAGGATATCTTCATCTTTTCGAGCTGCCTGCTAAACGTCCCCATTTGCTTTATGCTTAGATTTTAAATCTGCCAACACTGAGGAAATGCGTGATTAAAGCCCATGATTAATGCACAAAATGGATTAACGCACAGGGAAGGTATTAAGGGAAGGAATGTATTAAGGGAAGGTGGGCATAGAATCTGGAAGACACAAGGCTAAAAGACGGTCTTGCTGACTCATAGGCTTGCTGATACGGTGCTTGCGTAGATACTGTCACTTTTGACTGCCTGGGAGTTTTAAATTACCGTAATCCCTTTAATGTTGTAATTCATGTAATATATGAGTCGAGTGATTTGTCATGGCCTCCCGTGCTTCTGAGGTGGTCCCGTGCACTCGCAAATCGCTATTGTTGGACAGAAAATGGTGTCTTTAGCTTAGCTGACAGATGAAAAATCTCTGTTCTGTGGGTCCACATTCATTTGAATTCTACAGTGATTAATTTTTATGACTGACTGGTCCAACTAAACCCAAAACTTTGTCTGAAATTTGCTACTTGTTTCATCATTTTTGCATCATGGTATGAAGTTCTTTATGGATTCCAGCCTCAGAGAAGAAGGAGTTAGTTTCCTGTCATTAAAAGCCAACCCAGCCCTATTAAGTTCCTGTACACTGTAACCAGAGCATTGACTTTACTCCCATCGAACATAGATCAGTACTCGAACGGGTCAGCAGTGGCCATCCGTCACTAGGCTGTCGGGAGATACAGGCAGGCGGATGAGAAGGTTCCCAGCCTGCTGCGGAACAGTTGACCTCTGCCATGTAAGGACAAGAAATGAAAGCTGGGACAAGAAGGTATCAACTTCACTGGCATGACATCAGTCTCCCTACGGTCTCAACAGGCACTGGGGCTTGTGAGCCAAGGAAAACACGATACCATTCCCTGTAGGAAAAAAAGTGCAATTACACAATCACAGTGTGCAGCAGACTTTGAAAATGAGAAATGCACTTGATGGATGTGTTTCATGACACGATGAACGGCTTCCCATTTACCTAAAAATAGGCCAGAGTGAAAATGCAGGTAGTGGATTTTGCCAAACCTATTTTTAATATAAACATTATCCGTTACTCCTAGATAACCCGAGATATCGAAATGTTCCTAGTTATAAAGCTTCCCAGGAATTATCTCACGCTATCCTGTGCCTGTTTTAGCAAATGTCCAGGTTCTTCATCATGCCGCCATTTCTCTCAGCATTTTTACTCTCTCTACCCCTAGTGTCACATAGTATCCTGATACAGGTGAAACAGTAGAACATGGGCTACTGATATCTCAGCTGTTGTCTGGCCCTACTCTGGCCGGAGTGTCTTGCTCATTGGGGCTTTATCTGTCTTGCTGTTCTTAAGCCTAAGCTGAGCTCCTCCCATTACTCCAACTTCCTGAGCAATTGTGAACTTAAAAATTTGGGAGGATGGAAAAGAGCAGACACATTACAAACCACAGCAACTCAACAACAGCCACAAGCTATCAGGGAACAGCAGTGATAGAGGCGGCTACACTTTTAAACAGCACCAAGTTGTCTAAGCAAGAACCAAAGCACTTCTGCAGTCTATTTATGCACTGAAATAAACATTCTTGGCTGTTCTTGGGGACATACTAGGAAAAAGTGTTTTGCAGAAATTACTGGCAAGTTTAATTTATGCATACGAATGAAATTGAACTGAAAATCTACAAGCTGATGCAATCAATACCACTGATAATTATTTCCATTTTCAACCAGTAACATAAAATGCTAATACAGCAATGTAATTTGCTTAAAAAAAAACCCAAAAAACAAAACCCAAAGAACCACAAGTCGTGGTGTGATTACACATGCTCCATATGGATTCGGTTGTGCTGGAAAATATGGTGTAGCGTACACATGTGAAAATTATTCAAACGCCAGCTGAAAATTCTGTCTACAGCCAGTATTTAATTTGTGGTGGACCCTGTCTGAACAGGATCCAGCACGTCTAAGATTGCCTGCAAAGTGTCTGTATTCAGGATCTGGAACCACTGCACCTTTATTCATTTAACAAAAAAAAAAATACAATTAAATAAAGTAGTAGTAGTAGCAGTAATAATAATTGATAATAATAAAATCATTTTATTACTGGATCATACTTTGTGTCCCCTCCCTTCCAGGAAAACAATCGTCTCATTTCCATGATGACCAGTTGGTAACTAGTAATCACAAAATACTCATGATAACATGTCACGTGTGTTCACGCATCATGAATATGGTGAAAAAAATTCAGCTGACTTTGGTGTCATTTCTTAAAGAAGTATGCCAAAGTGATAGAGCAGAATAAGATGCTAGAAAGAATCCGCTACCTCATATTTTACAAGTTAAGGACTGCCTAGAGTGGATTGCCAGGTTGTACACACATCTCCCAATCTAAATTCTTTAAATCATACCCTAGTTGACAGTAACCCAGCCCTGAAGAGTAACAGATTAAGGAACTAACAGTCTAAGGAAATGGTTGAGGCTCAGGCTCTAGTGTCTCCGTTGTGGTGGATCCTGCCTAATCTGGCAACACTGGACAAATAACTGGTGTGGATTGAATGTGGCAGTTATGACTGGGAGCAAAGGCAACTTTTAAACACGTAAAGGCACCTTTGAAATCATACACTATATGGCCAAACGTATGTAGACACCTCGTAATGAAAACCATCACACCCGTACATGCTTTTTGAAAAATCTCACGTCCTTCGCTGTTATAATGACCTCCACTCTTCTGGGAAGGCTTTCCACCAGATTTTGGATTTTGTAGGCCTGGTGTGCAGTCAACTGCAGTCCAGTTCATCCACTCCAGCCTTGGCAAACCATGTCTTCATGGATCTCGCTTTGTGCACAGGGACATTGTCATGCTGGAACATGTCTGGGCCGCTTAGTTCCAGTGAAGGGAAATCTTAATTCTACAGCATACGCAGACCTTCTAGACAATTGCGTGATTCCAACCTTGCGGACAACAGTTTGGGAAAGAGCTACATATAGGTGTGAGGGCCGGGTGTCCACATACTTTTGGCCACACAGTGTATGATAATCATACTTTTATTTTGGAATTGTTTGAAATGAATTGCGAAGTGTTCTATCTCAATACGTACATCAGTTCTTCAAAAATGTACAAAGCACAAAGTATTTTCAGTCAAACTTGCTTTCTTATGTATTTAACCACTAATTTGGTTGTATTTTAAACATGGAAATTTACTTAGTTTGGACACCAAATGCAGAGAGGAAAAGAACAAAAGTTCCTGCAATTTTCGCTATTAATAGTCTTAACATGCTTAACTCCATAGTCTCAACTCCACATCAAGTAAACAGCCTCTTACCCTGTAATTAACTGAAAGGACTGGCTGGACATTCCATGTTTTGTGATCTTGGCTTCAAAAAAATGTCATGGTCATTTATTTTAACTGTAAAAATCAAGACTGATTTGTAGCTTGCACTGCTTTTTTTTTTTCTTTTTTTTTTTTCCATTTTTAAAAATGTTCCGCACTTTAAATCTTTTTCAAGCCGGTAATATACCATTTTACCGACTACATCCACTAGGTACTATTACATATCTTTTTATTTTTCCCTACCATGTACAGTATCTTTGTAAAGCTGGTGAAAGGTTATTGTACAAGTTCACCACCTTTTCCAGTTGGTGAGTCACAGGCTTCCATGCTGCCTGGATTGCATAAACCTTTTATATAATACAGCATTGTGGAACACAGCCACCATGAAGAGGATTGAAATGTCTGAGGGGAAGAGCATAACATCAAATATTTATTCTAAGGCATAAGAAAGTTTTCCCATGAAAAGCAGAAGTACTGACCCACCGACAAGAGTGACGTAACTGCCCGGAGATATAAAAATAATGTCTTTTTGGTCTGTTTCAAACAGAGAATATTTTTGTTGTTCCCTGATGTAACCACTGTGGCTATTTTTCCACTACAGTATCTCTTCCTACATGAAGATAGGGCATAATGTTCGAGATCTCTAGCATCTGATACACATGGCTGTGTCACCTCTGGAGTCAGTGGATTATTTGTGTGTGTGTGCGTGTGCGTGTGAAGAGACGAACCGCAATAATCTGAAGCATCTCTAATATCTTTATGCGCTCTGCTCCCTCAGGAGGAAGATCTCGACTCATCTGCTCTGTTTATCATTTCTGAGTTAAGATCGGCATAACATCAAAAGGTTGCCATGCCACTTAACACAACTCGTAGGCTGTGTTTGGGGGCAAAATGGGGGCATGGGAGAGACGACAGGCACTCCTCCATGCATTTATGGGATTAGTTATTGCTGGCGCTGCTGCTTTCTCTCCTTCAGCCTCTCTTCCTCTCTGCCTCTTCATCTCTTCCTGTCTAACTTGGCTAATGAAAAGCCTCGCAAAGAATGAGCCATGGACACATGCCATCATTTCAGACATGTACCAAAAGAATGCTTTTGTGTTCACTTCTAGCAATCTAAGTGCTGCATATATGCACATATGGGTGTGTGGAACTAAAAGGGAAAGAAAACACTATTCCTCAAAGTAAGATCTTTTATTTAGGTCATCTGTTTGATCTGCCGTAAGCAGGGCAGTCACGCTTGTTGACAAATTCATAAAAGACCATAAAAAGCTTCTGAAAGCATGTCAATCCTGATTGTGTTTAGAAATACAAGACAAAGGACTGAACAAACTGGAGAAATGAACTTAAAATGTTCCTCCAAGGAGAACATACGACACTGACATTCAACCTTGACGTTAGGTTTAGGTTTTATGAGCTAAAATAATTTTGGCGTGCAGATCACAGTTCCTTCTCGACACTGTGATACTTGATGCAAATGACGAGACCTAATGAAATCTTGGGCTTGATGCGAAAAGGCAGATCATCAGACTCCGTTTGCTGATATTTTGGGCATGGAATGTCATTATTCTTCAGATTAACAGCTTAAGTCATGTCAATTCCATCACCTTCAATTTCCATCTGTAACAAACTGACAGAATCAGTTTAGCTCATCAGAAATTCGGATTCCACCCTTGGCCTAGCTGCAGAATTTGTTTCAAACATAAACAGACTAGAGTTTGTTTCAAGGAAAGCTATTCCTGGCATCCGCTAAAACGTGTTGTTAATTTAGGCCTTATGTGCATGAAAATCTTACTCAATCACATTATTGCTTTCAAGAAGATGATGTGCACATGTGCATTAAACTGGTACTAGACAGTGCTGTATGATTGTGGACGTAAAACAATGCCAGATGTGCCACAGTGAGCATGAACAAAAATTCCACCAGGAGAATGGCCTCTCCTGTGTGAAATGGATCTAACCATACGCTGAGGGTCATCACTTTATCCTTGAGAAACTGAGAATCCATTCATCGGCTCGGCTCAGAAACCTGACTGACGCAAATGGATCACTGGGAATAGGAGCGTCCCAGCAGTAATTATGTTACAACGCTTCTGCCGCACACGACCGTGAGGTGGGGGAGCAGTGATGGCACATCTCTTGTTCTACTGCAAGCTTTTTTTTTTTTTTTTTTTTTTTTTAAATCGCATGTCCTTTTCTTATTGCCATACATATAAAGACACACACATGCGCGCACACACACACACACACACGCGCATGCACACATGCACACCTAGGACTGTGTTACACCAGGAGGTTAGACCCAGTTTTGACTGTGACATTTACATGCTTTGTGGAAGAACATGCCTTAAAGAAGTTGTGTTTGAAAAGTCAGTCCCAGGTAAGGTGTCTAATCTCTACTGAGGACCAGATCCAGACTGTAAATATCCTGATTATGTCTGTGGCCCTTCTTGCAGCCCTTTTGAGACTCTGTACTAATTTATCCGTCTGAAGTTTTCGCCTAAACAAAACAGAAAGGCATGATGTGCGAATACCAAACAGGGTCCATTGAGGGCCGCAGTGCCCATATTGCTGCGCAACCTAAGATCTGATTTCACTAAATGGGCTCCTGTCCTATTAAGTTTGAGCTTATGTATTAGAACTCAGGTTGTGCTGTACAAGAATGGAGTTAAAAAAAAAAATATAAGGACGCCTCTCTATGAGAGACATAATAAATGATTGCAGCGCAGGGATTTTTAAAGCCATACTGAAGTTTTCACTATGGCTTTTTCATCTCAGCCCTTGAGGCATCAGGACTAGTCAAAAGCACCTTGTGCAGTTCTCCTTCCCCAGCTCATACCCTTGCTCAGGTCCATAATTCATTGTAGAAATGTCTACTCCAGTGTGACCTTGTTTCCTTTCATATTGCTGCTTTCAATTTTCAAAACCTGCTTGTGTGATTTTTTTTTTTTTTTTTTTTTTTTTTTTTTTTTTTTTTTTTTTTTTTTTTTTTTTTTTTTTTTTTTTTTTTTTTTTTTTTTTTTTTTTTTTTTTTTTTTTTTTTTTTTTTTTTTTTTTTTTTTTTTTTTTGTGTCTTAGTATGTCTTAGAGCTTATAGCTGATAGTGTTGCTTGAGTCCTTTTAAATGATAGATGAATGCAGTACATTTATGACTGCATTTTAGATTTAAGGAACAGGAAATGGTATGAATGCTACCAGTGCCCCTAGTCCTAATACTTAATCAAACTGAGTTACCTGAATGGTTATGAATTTGCAAGTGTGCGGCCATGCTGGATTTCTGCCCGTATGTACTGCACACTTTCCTGGCCACAAGCTTCAGAATCCTGAAGGTTGCCATCCCATTAGCTATCTTCAAGTCTCTGTATGCACACATACACTATATGGCCAAAAGGGTGCGGACACCTGACCATCACACCCATATGCGGAACTTCCGCAGACTGTTGCCACAAAGTTGGAAGCGGATGTAGTGAAAAATTGTAGTGGAACTAAGCGGCCCAAACATGTTCCAGCATGACAAAGCCCATGCGCACAAAGCAAGAACTCGAGTGGCCTGCACAGAGCCCTGAACTCAACCCTACTGAGCTCCTTTGGCTGAATTGGAATGCCGTCTATGCCCCAGACCTCCTCACCCAGCATCAGTGCCTGACTTCACTAATGCTCTCGTGGCTGAATGGACATAAATCCCCACAGTCATGCTTCAAAATCTAGTGGAAAGCCTTTCCAGAAAAGTGGAGGGTATTATAAACAGCAAAGTGGGCGAAATCTGGAATGAGAGATTCAAAAAGCACATATGGGTGTCATGGTCAGTTGTCCACAAACTTTTGGCCATGTAGTGTTCTTATCCATCGATATTCAGAAATGATCTTTGCTACAGGTACCTCCAATATAATATCATTTACAAGAACAGTTCTCCACTGAATATTTCTCCGTGACGAATGCCAGTGGTTTGCTCGGTGGTACGTGATCATGAGCTATCAGGCTCCGTGCTCTGTGTATCAGGCAGCTGTGGGACTTTCTCCATCTTGGGAGTTTTGAATGTGGTGATGGCATTTTTGAGGTGATAAGTGGCTTTCTGTCCTGCTGTGTAGCTGGTTGAGGTCTTGTGCTAGCAGGAGAGGCATTTGCCTAAACCAGCATTGATCCAGCCTGGGATTACAGTGTGTTTAGTGGAGAACTGGAGTGAGCTGGCACTCGCTGGCAGAGATTAGCCACTTGCTTCTTGCTTTCACAGTGGTGATAGTCAGCAGGGCTGGCTGTACAACTGTCACAGGGCACAGGAACTAAACAAAACATCCACTTCGTCTCTCTCCCACACACACTTGCTGTACTACCGTTTTGCCTGTAAACACTAGCACATGCGCATACATACCTTTTGCCTACAATTCAGGATACACAAATTCGCCCTGTTGGCAGGCCTGCGTGAGAGATCTGAGCTCTTGATAAAGAGATGATCAGTGTGATAGCCTGGCCAAGAAACAAATCCAGTTTCCGCCTACATCTGAATACGGCCAGACCGCCACAGTTCTCCACCACCGCTCAGTAAAGGGTTATGTTTACATTACATTTACCTGGTGTGGGAAGTTTGCTGCGGAATGCACAGGTGTAGCTGTCAGTGTGGTGCTACGGGTTCCTGACAATAAAAAGGCTCCAGCTCGCAGACACACCTCTGTATCAACGTCAAGCAAGGACACAAGCCCTGCCTCTCGGAACCATTAGGTTTGAGGCAGATTTCGAAGAGTTCCTCCGTAATAGACACACACTCTTTGTGTGAGGAAATGCTGTCAGGACCTATTTCTGTCCATTTTGGAGAAATGAAACCGTGCTATTTTGGACCATACCTCATCCTTCCCTTTCCCTCAGCAACACCCACCACACATACATGAAATCACAATTCATCTAAAGGAAGCAAAGATATCGTGGGCAGCATCACATGTATCAAGAATGAGGAAATTTTACCTCGTAATATGTCTTGTCTTGATCAGTGGCTTGATTTCTAGCTGCTAAATAAAGGTTTTATTGTTCAACCAACAATTATTATTTTTTTTCCAGAATGTCCCCTTTGATCATTGTAAACAAAATACTGTTAACATTTTCTCACAGATTTTTAAAGATCTGAAGTGTGAGAATTCACACCTAGGTGTAGAGCTTCTGATGTAATAGATGTCAAGCACAAATTGCGTTCCTCATTTAACCTCGATGCTACGATTCAAATGTACTCCAGAAAGTCTGAAGCGAGGAAAATAATTTTCTTTTCACTTATTTATTACTTTGTTTCATATCCTGTTAAACCTTGCAGAATGTGCTTGAAATCCATGGGTTTTAACATTCTGTTCAGCTACATTTGCGACAGGGAGTTGTTTGAACATGTGTGAACAGTCCTAAATGCGGAAGATAGACGCGGCGCTTTACATTGTTCCGCCTGAGTTCACACTCTCTGTTTGAAGCCTCCGTCTCACTCATTTCTGCACACAGCCATCCCCTCCATTCGGTAGATCTTATTAATTATATCTCATTAGTTGCCTTGGAAACAGGTGAGGGAAGGAGGAATGGAAGGAGGAGAGAGAGCGAGAGAGAGAGAGTTAATGAAGGGAGGAACAAGATCGAGCGAGAGAGATTAGAATAGAGAAAAGTGGCTCCAGTAGGATCAGGCTAGTGTTAGATTAGCATCAGTAGCGCTACCTATGGGAACTGAGGCCATGCTTCAGGCCTACTGAGAAAGAAGTATCAACCGCTAAACTCACAGAGAGAGGTGTACTTTTTGTCCCTTCTCTTTGTGTGAACATGTCAAGAAGAGACAAAATTTCTGTCTCATTGTCTCCTCTCTTCAGACTCTCTTAATGGCTTTTTTACCATTCGTCTCCAAAGCTTCATATGCTTCGTTGATGTCAGCCTTTATACAGTAGCATGTAACATTAGCTTTTTATTTCAGACTTCCATATGATAGTATGCAGTCAAGTGGGAATATCATCATCAGATTCGGACTTTACCACACTCAGCCATGCATTCCTGTCTGCTGTATTGGGTTATCTCAGCAGTTACCTAACTCAAAAAGTACCTCTTTGGTCTCTTGCTGTTATTGCATGGCTATTCCCAGTTATGTAAGCCAGGGCATGTTTTTGCTGCTTATCAGCCAAGGCCAACATAAGGGAAGGTCTGCCTTTTTTTCTTCAGATTTTTTTTTTTTGTTTTGTCAAACAAGTGAAAGCATGGCAGAGAAAGCCCAGCCCAGGTTGTATACACAGCAAAACATGGCTCGAGAATCCACCAGAGATGGGCTCGTGTTGTTGTTTAGTCTCTGACTCTACAGGCAGGAAGATAACAAGCGGAAGGATCAGAGCGGATGCTTGTCCCACAGGCGTGCTGCCTTTTTTTTTTGCTTTTTGTGTTTCTCTTTTCTCTTTCTGTCTTATGTACGACCGCCTGTTAGTGGTCATCTTTAGTGGTCTGAAAAACAGGAAGTGGGAAAGCAGGATGTAGGAGAGCGCTCTACTCTGCCCATGGCCTGTGATGTGGAACTCCACAGGAAGTACCAGTGTTATGGTTGTGCACAGGATTCTGGCCGTAACTTACAAGCAGGAGAAATGAGGGACTAAGAGGACAATTGTGCCTGTTTTATGTCGCCTGCCTTTATTCACTTTCACTTTTACGAGGAAAGGTTGGTTATTTGTCCGTGCTTCACTAAGAAGATCAATTTTCAGTTATATAGATAGTCGACTGCTCTAATACACTTCACTACATACATGACACTTTCAACAAGCAGCAGATCCTCCTCATAGCTATGTCAGCTAGCTAGCTATGCTATGTGACAGCTGGGATGTTTATCCCGGCAGCGTCCCTACTCTCCCTATAATGACGGAGTTTTTTTCCCCTCCTTCTCATAAGACACCCTGAAATCCTTTACCCACCTGGACTTGAAGTGCCAGTAGGCTTCTGTAGAGGGTAGAGGGTGAGATTAACATATGGGAGGGAAAACACAAGTTTGCGAAGTTTTCTGCCATTTTAAGTGGAATCAGCAGTTTGGGGGGGAAAGCACATAAGCATCGCAGCATGTCTTATCAGCTTTGTTGAAGAGCTGTTTAATCTCGTCCAAAGTAGGATGAGCATTTTGAGCCATTTTGCACCTCTAGTGACATTTGTACCAGAAGTTCAGTCCCAGGTGTGGAAAAATCATGACTGAAATGCTGAAGCACTAGGATAAGAAAGGTGCCATGAAAGTTGTTGTTGTTGCTATTATTATTATTATTATTATTACTATTATTATTATTGAAGTGGAACCACTATTAGTATCTACTGAGTCTTTATTCGAAAGGTAGTATTTATGCATTGAAATAAAATGCTTGTTTGTTTTACTATCCCAATGGAAAGGGTTAAGTGCAAAACTCCGGTGTTTTGTTCCATATGTAACTCATTACAAACCACTGAAGTCCTAAAAGGGCTTTAATGCAGTAAAGGGGATTAGGGCAGCTCTGTGCAAAATAATGGGTTTGTACAACAGTGAGGTGGCGGGGTCTTGTGTAAAGGTTTTGGCAGTTTGAAGACTGTATGGTCTGTGTGTGTACAAGAGTATGGTGTGTGTTTGTGTGGTAATTATAGTGGTAGCAGAGTGTTTTATTGAGTGTGAAAGGCTTGACCCCTGAATCAGCCTCCCACTCCCCCCATGTCCTACAGGGAGAGGAAGAAGGAGAGGGGGATAGAGAGAAAGTGAGACACACACACACACACACACACACACACATACACGCACACAGAAGCGTGTAGTCAAATAACACAGGGCCCAAGTCTCCTTTTTCAAATACGCTTAGATTTGTGTGCTTTCTCGCACACAAACGCACCTATTGTTCCCTTAAAGACCGCGATTTACATTTTGAATATTGAACCTCTCATCCTGACACCTCAGTTGCGATACTCACTATTCTAAAGCAGGAACAAGGGCGTTCACCTGATTATAAGAACTGGGAGTGTCACTTCTCAGTGAGAGGTCTCTCTTCTTCTCTAATTCACTTTGCTTTCAATTAACCGATTAGTTCGTCATTTACTCCACATTGAAACAATTAAATGCAGGTTATTACATACCCTTGAAAATGCCTAATAATCCTGTATTTTTGTATTAAACACCTTCACATGCAGATAGAAGGAGTTGTGGAAAGGGTTACGATACCATTCTAAAGCAGTGTTGATAAAGAGTTCATGACTTTCCTTCAGGGTTTATGTTACTGGAAATAACACCTAAATAACCATCTACATAATGCACTCAGCAGAGAAGATGGAATATTTTGATTACAAAAATCAAAGGGAGTCATTTTTGAGGAGCCAGGAAGCTTTGTGACGTGTCTCACAGACACTCAATTACATGTTTGATTGTGTGCAGGCCAGGTCAGGTCCAGTACAACATGTGGACACGGGCATGTTCCATACACCACGTACACCCATCGATTTTCATCCGAAACACAGACAGCGTCTGCTTCAGAGACATGTTCCCAGCGTATTGATCGGCTCCTCTGCAAACATTTGGTAAACACCTTACAGAAACGCTGGGCTGGGTGCAGTATCAGGGCTTTGACAAATTCATTAACTAGCCCACTGGGCAAGTGGAAGCTCCAGTGTGCTTGTCCAGTTTGTCCAGAAGTCCAATTCACAAGGCTATCAAAACATAACTCAAAAGAATAACAAACTAACCACATGCATTAAAGCGGACTATGGAAAATAAGTGAGTATTTGAATACTTCTGGTAGTTTTTATCCTCTCCTGATAATGTCTCCGCTGCTGAAGTGTCTTGTTTTTAGGCAGAAACTTGGCTAACATTTCAGCTATGAGCTGAGTTCTCTTGTCCCACGTAACCACGCGTCTGTGTAGCGTCTTCATTTTCACTCGATGAAGTGTTTAAACGCGAGGTGACTGTGAGGTGTGCTAGCGTTAGAGTTACATAACCGTTTCGGTGCTACATTGAACTATATTTTTTCTCAGTTTAGCCACTGTTTCCACATCTCCTTATATTCCTGAATCTGGAAAGATCGTCTAGCATCCGTTCATGCTAATTAACACGCATGGTAAAAATCATTTCAACAGCCAGGTCATGTCCACGGTCTGCGCGCGTCACACGCACGTTGCGAGATTGGCAAAAGAGTAGTGCACACTACAGCACTGAGGTGCTTTACACGACTCGGAAATATATGAACCAGTTGGTGCTGCACTTAAACAAACACATCATTTAAACAAATGTTCTTTTGTGAAAGTGCATAGAGAGTAGATTTTTTTTTTTTCTTTCTCACGTTGTAGGATGAATGAAGTAAAAAATCAGCCTACTGACCCTGCTTGTCCACCAGCTAACTGTGAAAGAAAAACCAATAGCCCAGATATATAATCTGCTTGTCCTAATCTGGGCATCCCTGAGTACGAACAATTTTATAGATAGTTATTTCAGGTTTTGAAATCGCAGCTTTCTAATCACATGTGACAAATTACTGTATGTGTGCACAATATCGAATCATGTTAGTATGCATTTCTTTTGCGACTGATTCGCTCGATCAATAGTACATAGTAAAGAGAAGGCACAACAGCGCTGATGTAGAAAGACGTCTTGTGTTGGCTTTGCGTTTGTCTGTGTGACGAGCCTTGAAACTGACCACAGAGCAGAAAACATTCATCTGATACTTCCTAAACAGAGAACAGGAAGGCAGGAGGTTTCTGGATCAGCATTCGTAGTTTGTAGCCGTTTGTATTGAAAGCACGGTTTAATAGAAAGCTTTACTGTTGCTAATACTGTACTGTTAGCTTGAATTCACATTACATAAATGAGAACTGGTCTCCTATTACACCGTGTAGTTTAGCACTTTAGGATCATAACGGCAGGCTATCAGAAGTCAGATATAAAAAAAAAAAAACAAACTAGAAAATGTGATTGCATTTTCAACTCATCTTGCACAAGAGCTCAGGAACATTTTATAAGCTCTTGTCTTGCTGTCATGTAGAGCGTTTGTGACAGGTGTGCTGCACTGCTAGACACATAAATAACATAACAGGCTCCATAGGTCCCTGGTTTCCACTTGACATTGTGTTGATTGTCTAAACAGCTCTTTCTGCATGTCACACATGTGACTCACTTGTATTGTCGTGAGTCAAATGTATTAAATGATGCCTCACAAAAGGAATTACATTTTTACTACACATTCAGATGTCTCACACGGTGGATTAAAAAAGTGGCCTTTTGGCTGATGATAGGGCGGTGTATTGCTGGCACAGTGAGGGGGAACTGGAGAATGCAGAGCACATTCATCAGGCTGTGTACATTATTGTATTTGCATGCTTCATCATTAGTACCATTGTTTGGTTTTTATTAATCCTCCCTGTGCTCATTGTAATATTTGATAATAGATTAGCGGTTTCAGAGCAGGCCATTGCTCACAGCTCAGACCCTGTTTTATAGTTTGTTCAAGCAGATGCCCTTGATTTGGATGTGTTAGGACGAGTGGGTGTAGCGTAGCTCGAGTGAATCGCTCTGAAATGAAGAGAGAAATAGAAGGATCGATGAGGCATTGGTGAACGGTCTGTTTTCTGAGGTAGATGCCATGAGGCAACCTGAGTGAAAGCAGAGTGCAGGGCCGAATAGCTGCCATCTTGCTGCTTCATGCATTATCCAAAAGCAGACACACTAAGAGGAACATGCCAAAGTTCCTTTCAGAGCGCTCCCTTTATTCAGCACCGGCCACTGGACTGAAGCGTGCCTGCTACCATTATACTGACAAAATGTCATGACACAACACATTGTGCTCACAGGCTTGCAGATGGCCATGACAGCTCAAGTACAGGTTAGAGCTCTAAGCTGTGGTGCTGCGTTTGGATAAGCAGAAAACTGTCATGACTAGAGATATTCAATTAGCTATAGTATATTCAAGATATACAGTTAGGTCCGGAAGTATTTGGACAATGACAGAGTTTTTGTGATTTTGCCTTTATACACCATCACAGTGGATTTGAAATAAAACAATCAAGATGTGACTGAAGTGTAGACTTTCAGCTTTATTTTAAGAGGTTCCACAAAAATATGGTATTTACCGTTTAGGAATTACAGCCATTTTCAGCAAAGTACCTCCATTTTCAGGGGCTCAAAAGTATTTGGACAATTGACGGACAAGAAGTTAATTGACCAGGTGCGGTCCATTCTCTCGTTACTTCAAGACAAATGAAGCAGATAAAAGGTCTGGAGTTGATATCAGGTATTGAGTTGGCATTTGGCAGCTGTTCGACTGGAGCTACCAATATGAAGTCCAAGGAGATCTCAATGCAAGTGAAGGAGGCCATCATTAGGCTGAAAAAACAACATAAATCTATAAGAGAGACAGCAAAAACCTTAGGTGTGGCCAAATCAACAGTTGAGTACATTCTTAAAAAGAAAGAAAGCACTGGTGAGCTCAACAACATTGAAAGGCCTGGAAGACCACGGAAGACAACTAAAGTGGATGATCGCAGTATCCTTTCCTTGGTGAAGAAAAACACCTTCACAAGTCAGGAATACTCTGGAGAAGGTAGGCATATCATTGTCAAAATCTACAATCAAGAGACGCCTTCATGAATGTAAATACAGAGGGTTTACAACAAGGTGCAAACCACTGGTAACATTCAAGAACAGGAAAGCCAGATTAGACTTTGCCAGAAAACATCTAAAAAAGCCTCCCATGTTCTGGAATAAGATTCTTTGGACTGATGAAACCAAGATGAACTTGTACAAGAATGATGGGAAGAGAAAAGTATGGTGAAAGAAAGGAACAGCTCATGATCCAAAGTATACCACATCATGTGTCAAACATGGTGGAGGAAGTGTTATGGCATGGGCATGTATGGCTGCCAATGGAACGGGCTCACTGGTGTTTATTGATGATGTGACTGCTGACAGAAGTAGCAAGATGAATTCTGAGGTGTATAGGGC
>CM040980.1:14984892-15017364 GCA_022985145.1 Pangasius djambal
ACAAACAAGCAGCAACTGAAGGTGGCTGCAGTGAAGGCCTTGCAAAGCATCTCCAGGGAGGAAACTCAGAATTTGAGTTTTGAGAACATGGGCTCCATACTTCAGGAAGTCATTGACTGCAAAGGATTTTCATCCAAGTATTAAAATGATGGTTATATTTATAATTATGTCACTTTGTCCAAATACTTTTGAGCCCCTGAAAATGGAGGTACTTTGCTGAAAATGGCTGTAATTCCTAAATAGTAAATGCCATATTTTTGTGGAAGCTCTTAAAATAAAGCTGAAAGTCTACACTTCCATCACATCTTGATTGTTTTATTTCAAATCCATTGTGGTGGTGTATAAAGGCAAAATCACAAAAACTCTGTCATTGTCCAAATACTTCCGGACCTGACTGTATTTGACTCCTTTTACATATTTGTTTCTCATTTGTATATTGTCATATTTGGATTTTTTTTTTTTTTATTTCCTCAGGCTTAAAAACAAGTGCTTGATTTAAAGAGGTTGGTGTAGATGCCATTGTAAACCTACAGTACATAAGGAAAAAACAGCAACCTGAAAGGCATGAATTGTGCATCTGTAATTTAAATTCTCTAAAAGGGTCAGAAATTCAACTTATGCAGCTCAGCACAGATATAGATCATTAACACAGATGTAGACAAATGACAGCGCTGCACTTTCTGGGATTTTGAAGTACACTAAACGTGCGTGGCTCCAAGGCGTTTTATGGCGGCCTGTCAGATTTAAAGGAATATTTGAAAAATGTCCATTCTAGATTTGTCACCTCACCTGGGCCTAATGTAACGAACCTGTGCTTTCACACTGTTTAGTGCATATCCTGAGTATAACTTCATCATAAAAAAAATGCAGATCTTTCCCCAAAATGTCTAGCAATTAGCTCACTTTCTTCACAAATTGCGTTGTATCTACTGAGTTTACATTATTCGTTTTTAAACTGATCTAAAACAGAAACGTGAAGTTGTCAGAATAGGATGCAAGGCCATGACACTCCTGTGTGAGCTGTGTAGGACATGGTGTACTGATAAATAACATTGTTGCCCATTCAGAGGTGCCACAGGGAAATTTCGCATTTGGCTCTGGCATGGTAACAGTTTCCTACTGTGAGTTCCCAGGGACGTGACCTCCTGCGAAACTTTTCAGCAGTGCTGAAGCTCACACAGTGACTCATGGACACCCAGACACCGTCTATGTTTTTAACCTGCTAATTATTGGTCCTCTGTGCCTCTGCTCCGTCTCAATCCTCCTGGTCATCACATTCTGCCAGAGCACAAGCACAAAGAAAAGGACGGCTGTGTTTCATGCCACCTCTCCATCTCTGGAGTAGAGTGAGTGTTCTCCGGCTTTCTCGGCTGCGACTCTCTGATCAGAGATGTGTTTACCTAGGCATTTTCTATTTGGACAGAGATGATGAATGCCTCCGCGGCGGGGTTCTTTGTGAGCAGGTTGGCTCTAGGAGCAAGGGCGAGAGAGGAGGGGCAGACGGCGGGCTCTCTGGGGGCAAAGCGTGCTCTGAAGCACTGGCCCACAGTGCGAATTGCCTCATCCAGGGCCCTGAGGATTTAAGGCTAATATCAGCCTGAGACTGGGCGCACTCTTAATCATCTTAAGAGCGAGAGCCGGCAGCAGGAGAGAGAGAGAGTGAGTGAGAGAGAGAGAATGAGGCTGTCTCAGGAGGCGTGCATGTGTGTGCGTGTTTATCTCCTACAGCACGACAGTGGGAGACAAACCTGGACCCAAGGAAGGGAACTGAGTTAAAAAAAAAAAAAAGAAAAACTCACACAGCAAACACATAACACAAGAAGGCAGTCTCAGGGTAGTATACATTCTGAAACCAGACAGATGATCTGATCTGCTTTCTGGTGTCGTATTGATTACAAGATCTCACTTCCCACTTAATCAAGCGCTAGTCCATCAGACAGCAAAAAGCATTGCATTCCGGTAGAGTTTTCGTTTTTTTTTTTTTTTTTTTTTTTATATCTACGTTTCATTTTAATAACGGACAGACCGCATTCTTTCGCACACTCTGCCCCGAATGAACTGCACAGCATGGCTGCAGTGTGTGACAGGGGGCTGCTGAGTACACTCCGTTGTGTTGTGTTGTGTTTTGTGTTACTGCTCTGTATTAGTGGCTTTGTGTTGAGCCCCAGCTGTTTTCTGAGATGCAGGTGTGGAATAAAGATATTATCATGGGCCTCTTTCTCATATCCTCTCCACGAATGGCAGCCAATAGAACACAGAGTGCTCGTCTCCTTTCATCTGCCTTGCAGCACTTCCTATGAGTTCGAATGTCACTAACTCCTGCTCTCTTTTCACTCCCTCTTTCTCTCTCCCTCAATCTCTCTCGATCGCTCTCTGCAGATAGTGGTGCAAGTACTTCAAGAGAAAGAGAAGGAGAGACAGAACGAGAGGAAGACCGAGAGAGGAAGAGAGAGTGTACAATGTGCTAGTGGAGCGGAGGAAGACAAGTGCGGGTGTTTTTCTGATATTCTCTGGGTGCCAGAGAGACTGACTAGGACGCAAAGATGGGACGGAAGAAGATCCAGATCACCCGGATTATGGATGAGAGGAACCGCCAGGTATGTCATTTTCAACTTTTTCTTTTTTCTTGTAGTGTGAGACTGTTGATCCTTTACCCTAATGATAGTGAGCTGTCATGACTCTAATTGATATGCACGGAAGATTAACGTGAATCTAGACCTGAATGTATAAAATTCAAACCGAAGAGATTAAAAAAAAAAAAAAAAAAAAAAAAAAAAACACAAAAAGTACAGTAATAACAATCGGGTAGCTTGGTGGTGTAGCGGGTAGCGTTGCTGCCTTGCAGCCCTCCAGATCAGTCCTGAGTCCTTGTGTCTGTGCACACGTTCTCTGGGTTCTCTGGTTTCCTCCCATCTCTCAGAAACATGCCAGTAGGTAGATTGCTAAATTGCTGCTAGGTGTGAACGAGCGTGTGAATGTGTGTGTGTGTGTGCGCATGGTGCCCTGCGATGTATTGGTGTTAAGGGTGTATTTCTGCTTTGAGACCAGTGTTCCCAGATCCACTACAACCCTGACCGGTATAAAGCCGTTACAGAAGATTAATAATAATAATAATAATAATAATAATAATAATAATAATTTCCTCATCTTCAGTAAGCGCTTTAGCCTGGGCAGGCTTGAATACATCAGTCTATCGCAGGGGACCATGGACAAACACGTCACAAATTCACAGCTAGGGGCAATTTAGTTTAACCAGTCTGCCTCCCGGCGTGTTTTTGGGAACTGGGAGGAAACCAGAGAACCAAGAAGGAACCCATGCAGACATGGGGAGTACAGTACTTGGAAATACACCCTAGTTAGGGCAACAGGGCAGCATGCATACATACACATATTTGCATACTCATTTACACCTAATTTAGGGTAATTTAGCTTTGGCGATACTCTTACAAACATCTTTTTGGGAGGTGGGCGGAGGGAGGAAACTGGAGAATCCAGAGGAAACATGCAGAACTCGACACAGTCAGTACCCTGAGCTCAGGATTGAGCCATGGGCCCTGGAGCAACAGTGCTACCAACTAATATATATTATATTATATCCATTTAATATATATATATATATGTATGTATGTATGTAAGCCATGTCTTTGCTTGCCTGTCTGTTGTATGTATGTCTATCAAGCACTTTAAGTTCAAAATGTCAGATTGCTTTATACTGAAAGACTGATAGACAATAAGCTATTTATATGATATTATAAGGTATAATATAATAAGTATAATAATTATAATTTATGTAATATAAGATATTTATAATAAAGCACAGTAACACATTAATCTTAATAAAATTCTAATAAATGTACGATTCATTGTGAGTATGGCAAAAATTACAGCATCGTTTGTTTGGCTTTTTATTTTATTTGAGTAAATATCTAATATTTGGGTTAACAGCATCTGCAGGTTTAGTGTAATATTCTCTGGAGTTTAGAGGTCATATAAGAAACTTCTACTGTCTAAGCTACAAACGATTATTCAATATTAGAAAAAAAGAAAAATATAAAAGCCTATACTTTTGGTTTGGTTTAAAGGGAAACTGTTAAATGTTCTTAAATGAATCATACAACAGAATGTTTCCCTTTCAGACGGGATTCCAAATGTAATCAGGAAGCAAGTAAGCCTTCAGGAACTTTTATTTTTTTCCCCTAAGAATGTAGGATTAGCAGTAGGCCAGTCTCAGCTGAGTGAAGTGCTCGAGATGGGCTGCACAGCTTCACCACAGAAAATTATGCTGGAGCTAAACCATTTAGGGCTTAACATGTCATAAGCGTGTCTCTGTCGTCAGTTAATGAGGGATTTATAAGTACTTACTTGCATAGTACTCATTATTACCATCCACTAGGTTTAATATACAGACAAAGGGCAAAACTGAATGACCAGAGAGGCAAGTTGATTATTGGTCTTGTTAAGTTCAGTAGTGCAGTGGCTAAAATGACCGCCCCAGCATTCCTCTGTAACATTCCTCGACTGCCCCATCTTACGCCTACCACACAGACAGTCGTTAAAATGGGACCAGGACACGTTTACAGAGATATATACAGACGTGGCTCCCACACGCCACCCTACAATTTGAGTCCCTGGGAAAGTTGATGAGGCAGCAGAAAGCTTGGTGTTAGCCAGCCAGGATGGAAGCAGAGGCTAGCAAGAGGTGAACGAGGTGAAGAGGGGTGACTGCAGCCTCTCTCCCTCTCTCTCTCTCTCTCTCTTCTCCTCTCTATCCTCAGTGGAGGGCTCCGGCTCTAGAGGGGGCCCTGCTCTCCCTGTGGTTGCAGCTGCTTGCTAGTAATTAGGAGTGGCCACTGCACCACAGCACCCTCTCATTAGCAGGGAGGGTCAGCAGGACACACAGCATCCTTCTCTCTGTCTCTTTCTCTGTCTGTCTCTTGTCTCCCTCTTGCTCTCTTGCAAAAAAAAAAAAAAAAAAAAAAAAAGTGCCAACTCTGGCCAGCCACAGAGACAGGCTGGAATTCACCCTAGTCTGCGCACGCTAAATATAAACAGCGCAAGCTAGCTCAGTCTGCACTGCTCCACCACTGCCTCCCACACACATCCCTTTCATTCACGGATGTCTCCACCAACTACTCCTCAGTGCTCTTTCTTATAAGGAGAATACAGCGTACATGAGTTTTTGGGTTGGGCTGATGTAAAACATTGCATCCATCAGCAACACAGGTCTGTGTGATTCAGGTATTATACTGCATGTGCAGCTTTTTTCAAGACTATGAGGGCCCCTGTTTAAGGATACGATAATGGAAAAAGAGGTACCGTGTCAGAACCTGGATGCGCCCCATTCACACCCTCTCAAAATATCATTTGCACCGTCTTGCCAGCGAAAGAACTTTCTTGCCGCGCTGGCGGAAAGCTAATTGAGGTTTTTGCTCGCTCTCCTGAGGGTGATAACATAACAGCCAGTTGCACCCCACACACACCCCCCCCCCACCCCCCCTTCCCGCCCTCCGGCTCGCTCCCGCTCATCCCCTTCTCTCCGACAGCAAGTGTGGAGCTTGCAGTTCATTCGAGTGAGAAACTCCAAATTTACAGGACAGGCCAATTATCAGCATAACACCAGCGCTGGGTGGGATCCAAACACGGAGGCAGGCAGACAGAGAGACGGCTGTGAGGAGCATCTGCATCTGCACTCTCTGCCCTGGCCTACAACATCAGCAAAAAAAAAAAAAACTACAGAGAAATACAAGGAAAGGGGAAAAAAAAAAAAAAAGTTAGTATAAAATCATTTTGTAGCCCAGTGCTGAATTAATGAAATGTATTCATTTATGCTTGAGTAAGGAGTTTCAAGTCTAATTTAATTGAAAATATGGGCCGAAGTGGCAGGGAGTGGCTGCTTTAAAATGCACCACTTTGCGAGTCATCATTGGGAACATATTATTTCAGCAGGACTTGAGTCTTTACGTGTAACCATAGCTCTACACACAACGCTCACTGACTTGTAATTAATAGTTATTGCATCCAGCAGATTTCACATGTCAGCATCTGCATCTTAGTTAGAGGTTATCGGTGGTGTTAGAGATGACTTCTCACTGGAGACTAGACAGATGCCTCAAACTCCTTTATTATGGAGTGTGTGTGTGTGTGTGTGTGTGTGTGTGTGTGTTCGTTCCTACACAGAATATGAACTTTGTTGTTTCTCTAAAGCTGATTATTAGCATACTCGGCTCATCGTGGATCCGTTTAAATCTTTATCTGTGTATCTGTGCTGTCACCAGTCTGCATTCACAGCACTGAATCGAGAAAGCATCTTAAGTAGGCTAATTAAATAAACTGGCAATGCTGCACACTGCTTCTTCCAGCATTATGGGATGTGCTCTAGAAAGCCTTGTTGACCTGTTAGGATTTATACGGAAGAGGCTGGCAGGGGTTGGACGGTCCGTAACTGCGAAATCAATCAAAACAAATGGCTTCTCTTCAAGAGCAAGACAGGACACAGTTTAGCACCATCTTTCATGCAGTTGTTGCAGCTCTGATATTGTTGCAGTTTGGAGGGTTCAGGGTGACATTTTGTGCTCTGTTCTGCTCTTAGAATGACTTTTTTTTTTTCTTCTTTTTTTTTTTGCTGATTGAGCCATTGGGTTTGTTTTGTCTCTGAGTGGGCTGAGTATAACCCTAACAGTATTTTGGACTGATGCCAGTTGAGTCTCTTCTTGGCTTCATGCTGTGTACTTAAACCATATTAAAAATGGAAGAGGTGTATATCCTGTCACGCCTGCCGCCCTATCCTTCAGGAATGTTCCCCTGGCTGCCCCTTACACGCATCCTGGAGGAGGAAGAGGAGGAAAGGAGGAAAAAGAAGGGAACGAAAGAAACCGGCGAGTCTCACAGCGCCGCTTGGTCCTGACAAGCTAATTGCAAAGCTGTGCAGGGGCGGATTTCTGCCATAATAGTGCAGGAGGGCAGAATTATCCTGTAACAAGCCCTGCTTCTTCCTCCTCCGTTCTCCTCTGCCCATCCGTCTTTCTCCCCAGTTCGAGCTCTGATTTACTTCTCAAGCTCCCAAAGCCTGTAATTACTAGCCTTGACGATGACGTGCACCTGTCATGTCTGGACAGCATGAAATATTTGGGCAGAAATGTGCTATTAAATTAGCTCCCGCAATCAGGTAGGTCTTAATTACTCTAGTGGACTCGAAAAAGGTTCTAATGAGAGATGAATCTGGAATAAAAAAAAAATAAATAAATAAAAGAGCCCTCCAGTTTGCTAGATTGTGTAGTGACAGCGCTTCTCCTCATGGATAGCAGAGCATAATATTGTAAGTGCTATTGTAAGTAAGGACTCCAGGGGACAGTTCTGTGAAAGCATGCAACGGAACCTGTTTAAGTGGAGAGAGAGAGAGAGAGAGAGAGAGAGAGAGAGAGAGAGAGAGAGGTGAAAGGGACTGTACCGGGTATCTTTTCAGCAGACTGTTTTTAAAAAAAAAAAATAAATAAATTCTGTGTGCGCATGTGTGATCCTCCTGCCTAACAACGTCCTCTGTACACCATTAAGCAGGCTCACTGGGTGTAATTGCCCAAGTCATTAAAAGTTTGATGATTTCGCTGTTGGGAGGAGCATTGCTTGCCCTCGCTCAGGCTCACTTTGACGTAGGCACGCGGCATGCTCACGACTCTCATTCTTCCTCTGTTTTTGTCTCTCTTTCTCACATCTATCTCACATCATGTGTTTTTCAGCAGTTTAAGAGAAAAGCACCCCCCCCCCCCCTTTCCTCCTCACACAATTTGAGTCTATAAAAGCTCTTGAGCTAATACTGTTTTCTTTAATGGCTTAAAACACGCCTGATATAGAAAGGAGGGCTGAGAGAGCTGGAGGAAACAGCCGAGTAAAAGGCTGAGCTCGCCTTAGCTCGTTTCGTAGATAGCTGGCTATGCAATGTCTGTCTAATTTATAGTGGATTATTTAAAGTGAAGCGAGTTTTGTTTTTAGTGTAATTACATTAGCTTGCAGTAGTAGGTTTTGAGGGGAAATAGTGTAGGTGGCTTTTGTGTGTAATTTCTGGCTGATGTCAACATTTAGATCATCCCCCACCTCTCCTCCTAGCTGAGAGATGGTGTAGTGTCTGATGATTCATTGTAATAGCAAAAACAAAATCATCTAAGTGCATCAGATCATGATTATATCATTTAGTGAGTGGTCATGAATTCCTTTCCCCCACATGCTTGTGGCTTTTGATTTTAATTAACAAGTGCAGCATGGCAGTAGCAATAATGTTATCTTGTGATTTTTTTTTTTTATTATTTTTTTTCCCCTTTTGAACAGATTGTGAATAAACACGTGCTAATAATGTCTATCTCAATCATATCCGATTGTTAGCACATGAAGATGATGAAGACGATTGTTGCTCTGGATTCTCTTAACTTAGCTACTCAAATATAAACCGAATCCATAGTGTTTAATCGAAGGTTTACCCAGTTTACTGCGAATGTGTCTCACATTTTTGAGAAATTAGTGAAATCACAGAAATTGGTGACAGGCAATTAGAAGTATTTCCTGTGGCCATGGTATAAACTGTCAAATTCAGCATGCAGCGTATGTCACTGATCTGAACCTCAGACACTCTGCCAACATTTGTACTCTTTTCTGGCCACACTTCAGAATCTTGAAGGTGGCAGTCTGATTGGCTATCTGCACTTGTGTGCATATGCGCTTCCTTGCACCTGTTTCCAGCGGAAAAGCACTGTGACACAGTGAACTTTTTGGTGAAAAATATAGTCACTGGACTGAAAAAAAATTCACAAAAACCCATTATTAAAGAGCTTTTGCTTGAATTCGGCTACTCTCACAAGTTTGCTGACGGCCTGTGGAAGCCTGCGAGTCTGTGGATGGTCATCGGTCATGTCAATCAAAGTTAGGTTGCTTCTTTCTGTGAACGTGAAAGACTCTTATTCATTTTTATTAACATGTATATTATAGCAAAGGCTAGAAGTCTGGCTTAAGGCTAGGTAGAAAGCATTTTCTTTCACATTACTCGGTATACTAACTAACCATATTTAAAAAGCCAGGTTGTGTCGTTTTCAATACTGAAAGATAAAAGATAGCAAGAGATTCTGAAGATAAAGAAATGACACATGCACAGCATGCATTTTTTTTTTAATGCAATTTAACTGCAATCCAGATCCCCTTCACCTCACTCACACCAACTAAGAGTGGTAGAGACACCAAGGTCAACCCGCCATGGTCACAGCTGGCCTGCTCGGCCCTCTGGGCTTCCATAACTACAGTACTCAGCCATGAATTGTGGACCCATGGATTCATTTGAGCCTGATCTGATCAGACAGAGAGGAGGAACTCCTGTGTCTGCTTTTTGGGCCTGTGTCTGACTCCTGTGTCTGCTTTTTTGGTTATCCTTCTGCCAGGAAACTTGGGTTCATACAGCAGCAGCTGCTTCCATCCGAAGACTGGAATTGACATGTACCACTTGTGACGCATCTTCTCGCACTTCCTGCTTTTCCAACATTTTCCCCCACTAGATATCAGACACAGACATCACCTTCATTGTCCCAGACTGTTCTAGCCCACCATGCCTTGTTTTACATGTTGGCTATCGTCCCTAAGGACAGCTTGTGATGCAGTGCCTGACTGACAAGCCAGTCCTTGTCATTTTTTTTTTTTAGAAGCAAAAATCGCGCACAGACATACACGGACACACGGACAAGCATGTGTTGCTCATACATACCCACTGATCTAGTGAGATAAACAGATAAATACACAAAGTATGAAACATATTTCGCCATCTATGCAATTTACATAAAACACATACATATATCACACTGTTATCCACAGGAAAGAATCAATCACTGCGTACAGGGCTTGCAAAGTGTATCCACTGCAAAATGTTTCCCCCATTTCCTTTTCCGTTGAACTAAGCAGGGTTTATTTTTAACTCACTTTACCACTATTCCATGTCCTTCTGTTATCGCCCCTAGTTACACATCCATTTTCATTCACATAAAACCTCTTCACAAGCAAGATGAGCATCTAGCTATACCTGCTGTGTGGCACTAGAGAGAAGAGCAGATGAGAGAATGGGTGAACCAGAGAGAGACCAAACAGAGGAGCTTGTAGCTGGAACTGAGTAAGCACTGGAAAGCTGCTCACTTGGGGTGGGGGGGGGGGGGGGGGGGGGGGGGAGGGGAAGTTCTGTAAAGGTCAGCTTTTTCATTCCTGGCATACAATTAGATGAGAAATGCTAATATAATTACTGTATGTCTGGCATTGCAGGTCATCAGAGTGACCTTATCATAGGCTGAGCAAAGTTAGAAAAGAACGAGGGAGAAGTTTGGTGTACAGTACGTGACTCATAGTTAGACTTCTTTGTTTCAAGTGCTCAATATCTCTTAGATGTCAGATGAAGCTGTTCCCAAGATATCTTTTTGTATTGACCAAAACTTTTGGACCTTTGAAACATCAATACTCTATGCCTCGGTCTTTTACAAGACACATGAAAGTCTCAAACCTTCTCTCAAAACACATAACAGGTTATGTCTTTTAATTAGTGTCAATATTTAAATCGGTTTGTATAGAAAGTTTGATGAACTTTCTATATAATTCTTTAGTTATACTGTATACTCTCCGTATTTCGAAGGCATTCATACCTTTCATCACGTTTGCTGAGCTACATCTGACCAGCATGCATGTAGTGGGTGTGTCTGCGTGCGTGTGTGTGTTTCAGTGATTGCAAATGTCATCTCATGTAATCTCAAGCATCTCTGTGGTTTTCCACTGTCTTCCAAGTCACCAGTGACTATGGGGGTGTTGTCTGGGAGCAATGTCATGACCTATATATATATGTATATATATATGCTGTATCTTATGCAATTACGGTCATAAAACTGTGTCTTGGTTTAAGATAGACAGTGTCATTTCCTCATGGAATTGTAAAACAATAGTTACATAACTGCTTGAAGCACTGTTCTATTATTTGAATAAGTGATTAGGCTGAAACCCATGTCAGGACTGACGGAGCGCTGCTAGGTTTTGTTCACTGTCATGCTGATATTGATGTCATATATATATATATATATATATATGTATTTCCTCTTTATAGTCTGGCTTGGGAGGATATGCTTCCTGTGTGTGGTCTGCCACATGAGAGTGTCGGTGTGTGTGTGTATGCGCGCGTTCGGGAGCACTGAAGTGACCTGCTGTGCAGGTGGAATGAAGTTCTGTCTTGGTTCAGCAGTCCCATGCATGCTGAGCAGCAGTTGGACAGAGCAATGTCCTAGCATAGTCCGTCACAGCAGGCTTTTACCGTTCTTCCAATGACATGACCAGCTTCAGCCTGCTAGACTGGCTCCCATTAGAGGTGTAATGCAATCTGTGTTTGGATTTATGGCCTAAACTGGAGGCTTTTTTTCTATTAAATATGAATCCATGCCCCCAGAAACGCTTGAAAATTGAAAAGAAAACCCTTAGCTAGAGATGCCAGCACCGTCAGCATGGGCACTGAGGTTTCTCAACATTAGCTACGTCACTCAAATTCTTATTTGGTCCTAACTAGAGATGCGCACGTGACTCTAAATGCATCTCATGTTATTCAACTTGGTCTTTGTTCGTCATGCGAGCTTCATGTCTGTTCGCTCTTCACCCTCATGAAAGTAAAAACCTCCTGCTCGCACTACTTTTTGTTGAGTCCCATGGAAGCCCGGTCCCGGTGCATACCTATAATCTCAATCAGCTGCCCTTTTTTTCAAGCTTTCTAAAAAAAATAAAACAACAACTAAACAATGAACAGTGTGGTTCCTAAAACTTAACTACATAACTGAAACCACAACTAGAACCTCAGACGAAAGTGTTAGAATCAATACCTTACCGTGAGTTTGATCACTGTTCCTCTATAGCTATCTTCTGTGACTTTTTTACACTCCACACTCACGGATCTGATCCAGGGAGATTTTGTGTTGTGTTGTGATATGTGGAAAGATTTGCCATTGCCACATTAGCACAGCTATGTGTTTTTTCTGCCGGGGAAAAGAAAGCAAGGCTAATGACATCTGGGAATGAGCTGCTTTTACTGGGTCTTGGGATGAAGAGGCACGCAGTGCAGGCTGCTCTCTGGCTGCTCTCAGCTTACTCTTCATCTTGAAATGCTCAGGTACAAAAGGACTGCCTACTCTACGGGCTCAGTCAGAACCAGGGTTTCTACACTTTCTCCTCTCCTGGGTCTTGCAGGACGGACAAATGCAACCTTTATACTTGTATAAAACATCTCTATCTGTTGAAGATTTCATATTAGTATCACAGCTATATTAATATACACTATATTGCCAAAAGTTTTGGGACGTCTACCTTTACATGCACATGAACTTTAACGACATCCCATTCTTAATCCATAGGGTTTAATATGGAGTTGGCCCACCCTTTGCAGCCATAACAGCTTCAACTCTTCTGGGAAGGCTTTCCACAAGGTTTAGGAGTGTGTTTATGGGAATTTTTGACCATTCTTCTAGAAGCGCATTTGTGAGGTCAGGCACTGATGTTGGACGAGAAGGTCTGGCTCACAGTCTCCGCTCTAATTCATCCCAAAGATGTTCTATCGGGTTGAGGTCAGGACTCTGTGCAGGCCAGTCAAGTTCCTCCACACCAAACTCAATCATCCATGTCTTTATGGACCTTGCTTTGTGCACTGAAGCGCAGTCATGTTGGAAGAGGAAGGGGCCATCCCCAAACTGTTCCCACAAAGTTGGGAGCATGAAATTGTCCAAAATGTCCTGGTATGTTGAAGCATTAAGAGTTCCTTTCACTGGAACTAAGGGGCCAAGCCCAACCCCTGAAAAACAACCCCACACCATATTCCCCCCTCCACCAAACTTTACACTTGGCACAATGCAGTCAGGCAAGTACCGTTCTCCTGGCAACCACCAAATCCAGACTCGTCCATCAGATTGCCAGACAGAAGCGTGATTCGTCACTCCAGAGAACACATCTCCACTGCTCTAGAGTCCAGTGGAGGCGTGCTTTACACCACTGCATCCGACACTTTGCATTGCACTTGGTGATGTAAGGCTTGGATGCAGCTGCTCGGCCATGGAAACCCATTCCATGAAGCTCTCTACGCACTGTTCTTGAGCTAATCTGAAGGCCACATGAAGTTTGGAGGTCTGTAGCTATTGACTCTGCAGAACGTTGGCGACTTCTTCGCACTGTGTGCTTCAGCATGCGCTGACCCCCCTCTGTGATTTTACGTGGCCTACCACTTCGTAGCTGAGTTGCTGTTGTTCCCAATTGCTTCCACTTTGTTATAATACCACTAACAGTTGACCGTGGAATATTTAGTAGTGAGGAAATGTCACGAATGGACTTATTGCACAGGTGGCAACCTATCACGGTACCACGCTTGAATTCACTGAGCTCCTGAGAACAACCCATTCCTTCACAAATGTTTGTAGAAGCAGTCTGCATGCCCAGGTGCTTGATTTTATACACCTGTGGCCATGGAAGTGATTGGAACGCCTGAATTCAATGATTTGGAGGGGTGTCCCAATACTTTTGGCAATATAGTGTATAATCATTCCTATCTAAATGTGCTCTAGAACAGAGCCAGTTCAGCAAAAACTGTAATATAAAAACTGTGTATGATTTTGATTGCCATCTTGTTGTGTTTTTGTATATGTAAGGTGAATCACTTTAAATTCCCCTCACTTGAATACAGAGTAATGAGAGAGGATTGGTGTTGTTTGGAGGACATTGAGCACTGTAATCACCTGCAATTTGCAACATGTGACATTACTCCTACTCCATTGGCACTGACCCACGTGCTGTGTGCTTTCACAGACACTCTATAGCTCATTGGATTATACTGCATTGAAAGGGTTGCCGCAAGCTGTGACCAATTAAAATTGAACAAAGCCAGCTCATCTACTTAGCTCTGCTTAGTAGGTCAAAGAAATTGGCGGAAGTAAATGCACACACATACACACTCCCTATGACTCCTTTTTGCCTAAGGCACTGCTTTTCTAAGCCACAGCTTTGCCATCCATGGATATTTTGCCATGTGCCCTGCCAACCTGTTCTGTGTGAGAGCAGATTACCACGCTTCTGCATGCTGTCATTCTGTCACTTCAGTATCGCATATGCAAATCTGCAGTTCACCTCTTTCATACACTGGATGTTAAAGTAGAACATACCACAGAACTACGCTTTTACTCGTGGGCCTTTCAACTTTTTCTTTTGTGAATTGACTTCCTTTTGTGAATGATAGGGGATGTTTGAAAGGTCTCCTGCTGCATATACTGCACGTAAAGGTACGCAGCACAGCACAGCTCATAGAGCCTGAAGCCTGAGAATAGGTCATCTGTGTATGGCTCGGGTTACTACAGAAGTGATGCGTGAGCTGCAGTGGTGCACTCAGGTTACAGTTACAGCAGTTACAGAACAGGGCTATGAGCAAGAGCATGGGAAGAGTGATGACTCTGATTGTGCAGACTTGGAGCCATGCATGCAGCTGTCCTTTCTGACCCACAGTGACATGAGCATGGTCAATCACCTGTCCGCTGGCCAGAAGAGACTGTGCCTGGACTTATTAAATGCTAAGACAGGACTTCTGAATCTGGATAATCCACAGTATATGCACTCCAGTCAACAAACCATCTACAGACTGTTAAAAACCTGTCAGGTGGATGTCATCAACCAGCCTAATAACTAGTTCCAAACAATATGTTTATGCTTGTTGATATTTAGAAGATAATCTATAGCCTATCAGCTTGTTCTTTTTACTGTATTTGTTTAATACAGTCTATAGCTCTTTTAGTAGAGATTTTTAAAACTTGAAATCAGATGTCATTTTTGCAGTGTAGAATATCGGCTTGTCCCTAGTTCTATCCCAGTTTCAAATCCAGTTCATGTAAACTCTGTTGTACAATTTTTATGACATATTTAAAAAAAAAAAAAAAAAAGACAGACATCTTTTCATGTTTCAAACCATGCAGCCTATAGGTGGTTTGTAGAATGGCTAAAGCAGATATGGTCATTTGGTTGTTTCCACCACAGTACTCATGTCCAGCTTCCAAAATAATAGTTTTAGTAGTTATAGTTTTGAACAGTGAAGGCTGACAAATGCTTTTCTCGAGGTGAGCAAACCATTAGCATACACTGATTGATAAGAGACACCAGTTGACACCATAGTACTGAAAAAGATTCCGAAGTCTCGTTCAGAAAATGAATTTTTGGTCATTGGATGATTGGTGGAGATCTGTCCTCTTAGAATAATCCATGAATCTAAAAGTGACATTTCAAAACTACCCTCACTTTTATCATTTCACCTTACATGCTGTATTCTTTCATTCCCTCCTGTGTCTCAGGTGACTTTCACCAAGAGGAAGTTTGGTTTGATGAAGAAGGCCTACGAGCTCAGTGTCCTGTGTGACTGCGAAATTGCCCTGATCATCTTCAACAGCTCCAACAAGCTCTTTCAGTATGCCAGCACTGACATGGACAAAGTCCTGCTCAAATACACAGAGTACAACGAGCCGCATGAGAGCAGGACAAACTCTGACATTGTGGAGGTGAGTGGGTTTTCATTAACTGCTTTATGTCTGGCAAATAGCAAGTTCAGAAGAGTTCACATGGAAACGTGCGAGGATGTGGTTCATCTGCTATTCTCAGACTGACTAAACATTTGTTTCCCTCATCTGATATACATGGGCTACAAAACCCTACCAACTACTGCATCTCCAATGTCTGTCAGCTTTCCACATAGAAATTAGTTTTTTTTAATGTAAAAAAAATCACATCTTTGAGTTATATTTATTGATATTTTTATAATCATTATGGCAGATGGATTATAGGAAGTCGATTCAGTGCACGTCATTATTTAATGTAATGTAATAGTTATAGCTGATGTTGGAAATTAAGTTTCCAAAAGACATGCGAGGCTCACACAGCAAAGTTAGGGACAGAAAGACGTCGGGCTGACGGGTAACTGTTTCCGTCTCATCCTTGTTCTGATAGGTTTTCAGGATATCTGCTCGGTCTGATAAGTTCAGCTCAGCTTCAGTCTGAGTCACCTAGCAAAAAGCATGCATCATAAAACAGCTCCACTAACTCTATTACCAGATAGACTGTGTGAAGTTCATGGTTGTATAAGATTGCAGGGATAATTCGTGACTTTTAAAAAAATATTATTATTTTTATTTTATTATTTTAGCCATTTCACACCACATGCGTTGTAGACTTTTTTGCTCCCTTTAAAATGCCCTCCTCTGTAGCTATTGTTTGTCCTTATTTTTACTAAATGAAAAGCCATCATGCTGGCGCAGTAGCAGTAATTATAAGAGAACGGAGCTTGCTTGTTTTACAAACCTATCACCTTTGAATGCGCTGGTTTTATTGGGCACATTTGTCATCAGTCAAACTTTCCAGCACAGCTGTGCAGTATTTCTGATTTCAGTGGCCCAGGTTAACTCAAACACTACTGTGCAGCCCATGTTTGACAATAGGGATTTAATAGCTCAACATCCTGATGCAGAATGGTCTGCAGAGTAACATATCAGAAGGTCGTGAGTTTGAATCCCTTGAGCCCTTCACTGAGGAGCTGATGACCCTGTGTTATGACCCTAGCTTTGTAACAAGTTGGGTTATGTGAAGAAGTAAAAAAAAAACACTGTATTGACCTTGTATATGTGACAATAAAGTCCTGGGAACACTGGGTAGAAGGTGGGAATACGTCCTGGTTCGGATGCCACGGCAACCTGCACACACATTTGCACACTTGTGCATGCCTGGGGGAAATTTAACATAGCCAATATTTCAGACTCACTAAGGGTGTCAGCGGTGTAGCATTATTTTTTTTATTCATGCTTATGCCACTGCATTACCTGCTTGGAAGAGCTGCAAAAGAATAGCCACCCATCCTCAAGGTCTTGGTTTTTTTCTATCAAGGGCCCTTACGCTTGCCCAGCCCTGCCTTTTGCAAAGTGCAAGCCCTCACATGTGTTAAAAATAAATAGGCACAAGTTTCCTCTTATATAACCACTACCTCTAACAGCTTTGCCATTTCTTGTCTTCTCTTTTGAGGAAGATGCTACAGAACCATGCTCAGGTATTTCTTGAAGTAGACAAAAGAGCAATGGCGGACAGTCTGGTTACGCTTCATTTGAGTGCCCCACTGCTCAGGTGTTAAGGCTGTAGGCTGATGTCTTCAGCAGCTGATGGAGTGACAGTTCTCTCCTGCAAGTGGCATCTAAGACACACACATAGCAGTCAAGTGTAGAAGAGGGCAGGCTGGGTGGTGAGGTGCTGTTTTTCCCATGTCAGCGCTGAGGAAGCCTGGCTCTGCGCATGAAAATGTCCAACAAAGCAGTTCTTGTCCCTGCTCAGTGCCGAGCCACACAGATTCCCCCTCAACCCTGCCGCCTTCATAAAAAAAAAGCCACTCAAAGCCTGGTCTCTGTTTTCTTATCAACGCTGTGTGAATGCAATGCCAACGAACATGGTCATAAGGTAATCCAGGCCTGTTGTCAGCATGCAGTTTCTGCACCACTGCTCATCATGAGCTGTGTTACAGAGCCAGAAAACAGTTGCACCGTGCATTGGCTTTGTCAGAGGATAGCAGTTCTAATTATTACTGAATGTTAAGCGCATCCTCTCTTCTTAAACATCCTATTATGTAAGGCTTTGAGACTGAGGAAGGGTTTATCCGAAATTAAATAAAAAGAAGGAAAAAAAATCTCAAAAGTGATAGTGTAAGTCTGACTGTCTGTGAAAATGGCAGGCTTATGTCCCAGTAGAGAGTTACAGTGATGTGCAGCTATGCTATCTGCTTTGGATATGCACTCAGCTCATCCTAATGGACATAAAAGGCTCAGAACAAGTATTTAATGGATGAATTCTCCTTTCACTCTCCTCCCTCGCTCTCTTCCTCTCTCCCTCCCATCTGTTTTTGGTGAAACATGCTTTACATGAAGGCACTTACACTTACCTAAATGAAAGAGTTGCATTAGACTCAATCACCACAGATACCAAGACTGTTTGTCATTTTTTCCTTTCCCAGCTTTTTCCATTGAGCAGGATTGGTGCTCGTTCCATGTGAGAAGCCAAATCAAAGGTCACATTCCTCCTCACCAGTACCATCTGTAGATAAAGGCTTGGCCTTGTAGCATGTTAGAACAGATGCCACACTTTCCACAGATGGATGTTTGCCTGGGGCGCAATTTGATAACCAAGTACAGGGCGACGGACTTCGTCTGTTGGGAACAACGCCATAGACTCAGATCTTGAGGAAGGGTGGCTGAAATGGGGGGTAAAGGGGTGAAGAGTCCATGTCTATGCTTGTGTATGCATATCTGTGACTCCGTTGTGTGTGTGTGCGCATGGCCAGCAAGCAGCAGTTCAGCTTCAATAACACCCCAGGCGACAGGTGAAGCGTTGCGTAAAATCTCCCTTTGTGGATCCTGTCCACTTCTCTGTCTGATTAAAAGTGGCCACGATCCCATCTGTGTCTCCCTTTTCAAAGGTTCCTGGTCTGAAGCAATCCCTTTTATTTACTGAATAGGAGTGCAGGGTTGATGGAGCGTTTCCTCCGAGGTTACAGCTCTCATTCTGGGAGTGTGTGGGGTCTTTAAGGACCACAGGTGTTCTAGCGTATCAGGTCTCCTCCAGCACACTCTGTCCTTGCTTTCACCTTCCTTACCGTCTATAGAGTATGGAACAATGGAGGTTCAGAGATTGTTTATAGCACACTTCTAAATCTCCAGCAAAAAAAAAAAAAACCTCGCACTCCAAAACAAATAAAGTAGTTTTATTCAAAATAGTTAAGCAATTGCATAAAGCTGAATTTAATAGGATATAGAGTTTTTTTTTTTTTTTCCTCACTTAGACCATCGCCAGTGCAAGAAAAACAATCCTACAAACCATTTTCCTTGATTGATGACAAACTCTCTGTACAGTTGTGCCCAAAGGTTTACATACACCTAAGCTAAACATATTCAGTCTTAGTTTTTCACAACTTCACACATTTCATGTGAATTCCAGTGTGTCACATGCACATATACGTGCACCATGCTGTCTGCTTCTTTAAATAGTCTGGAAGATTCCATAAATGACTAATGACGTAATGACTTTTAGAAGCTTCTGATTGGCCAGTTGTCATAATTAGGAGTTGTAATTTTAATGGGAGCGTACCTGTGTCTGTATTTAAGGGCCTGCCTTTAGAGCCAGTGGCTTTTTGCCCCTGATACAATAGAAAATTCCTATTGATAAAATGGGAAAATCGTTCAGGAAGGATGCAAAAATGAACTCCCAGAGAAGAACAAACTTGGGTCTGCAAGGTTCAACTGAATCCCAAGACACAATAAAGGAAGTGGTAGAGGAGTTGAAAGCATCAGGTACCAAGTGTATGCATCCAGATTTAAGAGAGCCCTACATCTTAAAGGCTGTTGTGAACGGAAGAAGGCCCTACTCCAGACTGGCATAAAAAAGCCAGACTGAAGTTTGCAGGTGATCACCAGCCTTTTGGAGGAGTGTTCTCTGGTCAGATGAAACACAAAATTGGGAAACTGTGTGGCAATAATGATCATTTTTATAAATGGAGGAAATCCAAAGAGCACCATGTGAAGCATGGGGGTGGCAGCATCATGTCGTAGAGGTGTTTTGCTGGGAAAGGGATCTGATGCACTTCAGATAATAGATGGCATCATGAGGAAGGAAGTAAAAGGATCTAAAAATACTGAAGAAAAACCTCAAGTCATCAGCCAGAGAGTTATAACTTCCAGCAGGGTAGTTTTTGTTCATGTGGAAGCCTAAAGTACAGCCTAAAGGACAGCCTGAAGACATTAAGTACAGTGCCAGACTCCAGTCCTGGAGGGCTACAGCCTTACAGAAATGTGTATATTTCCTTCTTTAACACAGCAGTTCAGCACGTGGTGGCCTTTGTAATTAACTGATGAGTTAAATCACGTGTGTTTAAATAAGCTAGACCTTCAAATTTTAGCGTCGTAACTGTATAATTAATTACGCTCATAAATTGTGCCTTGGCCAAAGCGATAGTGGATGACGAGGCCCCGAGTGTCTAAACATTCCCACTATTGTTGGAAGATGGTGATTTTTGAATTCTGATGATGCCACAGCCATTTGTAGCCAGGGGTCCAAGAGAGAACAACTGGCCCTACTCACTGGGTGGGAAGGATAGCTTTCCTCTTTCCCCTGGCAATCCGAAAGGCAGTAACAGTCACATTGTCTTACCAAGCGCATTCAGCTGCCCATTTTGAAAAGATGCAGTGTGTGTGTGTGGGAGCATGTATAAGCGACTGTCACAGTAGCCACCATACTGTAAAATTACAGGTTGCGAGAAACTACTTGGTAATATTTCAGTAATATTTGTTGACTATTCCTGTGACCACCATTCAAACAAAACTAAACTGCTTTTACGATTCCAAACTCGGCTGAAAGTGCAGCACCTAAACCGGACAGTGTGTCAAGGGAGGATTCTGGGCTGTACAATGAACAAACTATGAGAACCGCACACACACACACACACATACATACTTACGATATACCATAACAACACAACCCTAAACAAGGCTGAACATAAAGTAGGATGAAATACAAAGTGAAAGTGATTTACTAGAAATAAGAACAAGTTGAGACGAACATCCAGCAAAAGGTATTTGTCAGAATAAGGGCGGGACAGTTGCTGTTGTTGTGCTGTGCTTGCTATGATGATGTAAATGATCATAGTGTGTCTAGTTGACCAAGAACTGCTAGCCAGGAGAGCAGCAGACAGGATCTGTGGGGAAAGTAAAGACAAACTCATGTCCTGAGCATTTACCTGGTCTATTTGATCTGCTGAAAAATACAAAGATGCTAATCATTAAAAACATCATTAGCTTTTACTCAGTTGCTACTACTTCTCATCGAAAGAATTATATCCGTGCAGACTGAATGGTCCGTAGACATAGGAACTTGCACATCATGTACATGATATGGGAAATGCATACAATAAAAGTAGGCAGCGCAGTACCGAATCAGTCCTTCTGCAATTTCCACACTGTAGTAAGACCCCTGGAGTTCCTGTTCTTGTTCCTGTGTTTCAAATTCAATTTTATTTGCACTGCAAATGAAAAAGCTGCTGCAGGTAATTAAAATAATTCAATCATCCTTACTCTTCTTGGTCTATGACTTGAAGTAATGAAATCTTCCCTGAGTCGCTCTAGGGGCTTCCTCTCTCAGTCCAAACACAGACTCGCAGTACATGGAAGATTCCTTGCAACTTCACACACATATTTAGCATATGTGCTTATAACGGGAATCTTTTTTTTTTTTTTTAAACACATTGGGTGATTTAATGACAATTGAACAAATGATTGATCTTCATTGACTGGTTGACGTTTAGACTGAGTCTAGCTAGTGTTCAGTATCTCCTGTTTATTGGAATATTAAACAAATCAGAGGCAAATGTAGTGTCTGCTTTTTGAAGGCCATGTAAGGCTGACATTTTAACTTGTGGTTTTAAGAAACAAATGTTTCTTTATTTCCTGCCTGACACATGTTCAAAGGTGGAATTGTATTTGTTGCTAAGAGATTTTGATATATAAATAATAAATGACTGTCCTGAAGACTTTCCCGTGTCAGAACACCTAAAGGAGCAGCTTTAGCTCTGACTGTTAACTGGAAGAGCCTCCTTCACTATATCAGTGCTTACAAACGTTCATGTGGAGCATTTGCCATACAAGTCCCTGTGTTAGTCTTTACTATAGAAATGATAGCACTGATTAATGGAAACCTGTAATTTACACTGTGGCTAAAACTACAGCCTGAGCTGCGACGTTATATAAAATTAGTCAACACCTTCAAACCGATCAGAATTGAGAACTGAAGAGCGCTGTGGTATAATATAAAAAAGATACAATACAGTATGAAACAGATGTACTCATTTTCTGTAGAGAATGAGAGACTGTCTGGAGTGAGGGCATGTATGGTTAGCATCTTTATAATGGATTTTAAAGGATCTTTGAGTCCTTGAAAAAGAACCAACTGTCTGTCCTTTAAGGGCATGCTTCTGCGGATGTTTAATGGTCAAAATAAAATTTGCATGATATGTAAATCTTGACCATTTTAAAATGCCAGCTATCCCTTTTTCTTCTTTTCTGCGAGTTTCCACTTCTGTTCCACATGAATTGCACCATTGTCTTTCCATAAAGCATGGGACCAAAAAAAAAAAAGTCAATGTCCCTTGGTCCCTGTGCTTGAGATTGTGAAGCTGAACATTTAAACTGGCACACAAAGCTTCTAAACAACAGAATGCCTGAATTTCTATAGCATACATATTCATTATACAGCGATCTGAGTCCATAAGGTCCCATTGACAATGAGCTGGCAGAGTGAGTAAAGCTGTGAATGTTGGATAAAAAAAAAAAAAAAAAAAAAAGACCGAGTGTCTGGGAGTGAGGGCGAGGAAAGGAAGGAAATGGGGCTGAGTTGAATGTCTGGCCCTGGGAGATATTTCTGATAAAGGACTTTCCTTCATCACTATAGCCTCAAGGGAAGGTGGAGGCGTGGGGAGAGGGGTGTAGTTGATGCCATGATGTCACGGGGGACTTTTTCAGTGACTTGACTACTGTGCAAAATGCCCGTGCGTCGTTTTCGGTAGAAATGCCACAAGAGCTAGGTCATTGCTACTGCTTTACTCGATCCAAAAGAGTTATGAAATGTACTTCTGCCGTCTTATAAAAGACAGCTTGATACAAGCCCCTTCACATGTCAGTGTGCATCATTACGCTGATAGCAAAGTAAGTGAAGGCACGCCATGGGCTTTATGTTTAGAGAGAAAGAAACAGAATTGTTTGTGCTGTCAATCACAGCGGGCATAGTGATTAAGACCCCCAGTCTGTCTTAATGAATGCAAATTGGCACATCTGCTTCTGTGCGCTGGCTGGCCAGACTGTTCAATTAGCGTGATTGATCAATTATCCTCCTCCTGGTGTTGGGTAGGAGAAAGCAGGAGAAATAGCAGCAGCATTGTGAGGAGTAGAAGGACAAGAAATCCCTTAAGGTCAACCATTAAAATACAGTTTAAATGTCATTTGGGTAAATTGATGATGATTAAATCACTTAAGTCATCGTTTGTAAAAGATTCAGTCTTTAAATTCGCTGTGAATTTAGAATATAAAGGTAGCTTTCATATCTTGGCGGAAGATCCGAGCAAAGTCTGCTGCATTTGTCTGCAGTAGTTTGGTCCCACAGTAGATAAAATTTCTGTGTGTATTTGGATCTTTCGGAGAAATGACTCTACAGGATGTCATTTTTATGCCATCCTTTAAGAGTTTACATGTGCTATCAGCTAGTATTCCAACTAAACAATGTCACCAAGAAAACACATATGTTCCTTAAGATTTTTAGTGAAAGAAAAACAGTGAATGGTCATAATTTTAAATGTCCTTTGTATTGCCATTTGTCTCCATTTCCCTGACTGTTAAATCAAAGACTGCTTCGGGGTGCTCTGCAAGCACAACATGCACTGTTAGCACCGTGGCAATTACAAACCCATTTCTCTTTTAGCAGGCAGGGGTGGCAATCTTAATAGGGGTATTATTTATACGCCGCTGTTGATTCGGCCTTAGCGGCTAAACTCATTTTCCTAACATTAGGGGGCTGGGTGTCTCAGAGGGGCCCTGTCTGGGCTCTTTCGCTGACAGATCAGGCCTGGAGTGCTGAGGATCTGCGATCTTGACGTGCCTAGATAATGGAGCATTGCTCACAGGCTGTTGGAGCTGGCACCATCCGGGCTTGTCACTACCCTACAGGCTTCCCGTAATGGCATTAAGCTCCCAGCCTCCGACCAAATAAACTGGCGTAGATTTTCCTCTTGGAGGTGTGGCCCTTTTTTTTTTTTTTTTTTTTTTTAAAGCAATTACTGAATTAAATTGACTATTAAAGTTCTACTGAACTGTAATTCCTGGAAGTGTTGACCAGGATCTAGTAGTGTGCGGTGTTGTATTCCAGTTTTTGCTATTTATGTGTAGAGAAGCGTGGATCCCATGACAGAATATAAAAAATACAGTAAGGGAAGAAGAATAATAATAATAACAACAACAATAATAAGGGAAAATACAGTAATAGGAGTAAGGGTACACTTCAACTAAATGAGCTCACATTCTCATTTAAATGAGCTCACATTCTCAGGTCATGGCTAGGACAGTTATACTGAGAACCCATTCTTCAGCGAACTAGGGGCTTTTGAGTCCCTAAGGATTACCTGTACACACACACGCACACGCACACGCACACACACAAACACACACCTGTAATGTACAGCATTGCCATTGACTCAACCAGTCATTGAGCCATTCTCTCGCATCTACAAGGATAAATCTGAAAGGGGGCGGGGCTTAATTTGTGTTTGATATGCACAGATGACAACATGAGAGACGGAAGGGGGGTAAGATTACATTTTAATTGGTAAGTGCTTAACTTAGCAGCTTGACTTTGCGACTGGCCACAGGCCAGGCTTGCTGTGTGATCTGCTAAAGCCTTGTTTGACATTTGAGCAGGCTCACGGGTCTGCCTGGTTAGTTACACTGCCTTGCGCTTGATTCTGGGAAGATCAGGTGCAGTCTCCCTTATTCGTAATGTAAAGCTGAATAATGCTATTATGCTGCCTCTGTACTTTAAAAAAAAAAAAAGGACATCCAAAAAATTAAACACATAAAATACAATAACACATGCACAGCAACCGAACTGCTGTACAAACCGACGCCATTATTTGTCGTTCCTTAAGATGAGCCTCACTATGACAAAAAGTTTTTTTGTCCTTCTGTACACTGGAAGAAAGTTTCTGACATGATAATTTGAGTCATCTTAGCAGCCCTCTTTTTAACAGCTGTCAGTTCGATTCAGATATCACTTTGGCACTATTTTTTTGATGTAACGGTTATTAAAGCTTGTCTAATTTCCCTCATGATCTGTAACATTTCGCTTCATTTCAACGATCCTCATCTCCGTCTCTGCTCAATTCCCCAGCGCTCACTCCTTAATGTCTTCTCCTTGGCAAGTCTTTAACCCCCTCCCTTCACCACACGTCTTTTCATACCCGTTTCCTTCTCACATTGAGACGTCTCCATATTAAAGAAGCGATTAAACCAAACCAAATGTCAGCTCTATTGACACAAGGCTGAGCCTCCTTTTTTTTTTTTTTTTTTTTTTTTTTTTTTTTTTTTTTTTTTTTTTTTTTTTTTTTTTTTTTTTTTTTTTTTTTTTTTTTTTTTTTTAAGCAATTGGGTGTAGCGGAGGTATTTTTAATAATGAGTTCCAGCCACAAATAATTACAGTTGTGTGCACTGAAGTCCACACACAAATAGTATTATAATTAATCCGACTTCTTCGGCTTTTTTAAATTTTCACATTTCCATCATCGTATGAGATCATCTGAAGGTTCACTGGGAGGATATGTAAAATTTATACGTGGCAAATGTTTGTTTCTTCAATCTTCATGTTTATCTGAGGAAATTTTAGTGTCTCACAGATGTAAATGGCTTTTTATTTGCTTCAGCTGTGCATCAGGACTGTCTGGTGTTTAATTAGCAAAGGCCAGAATAGATGTGCCAAGATACTATAACACATTACAACAGTACAGAAGTACAGTAGTCTCTCACTGTCTGGGAATGCCTTCTATGTTTGGCCGGATAAGACGTCTTTTAGTCATTTGGATTGACAACGTGGTGTGCTGTTAATGTAACGTCACAGCACAACAAATCAGCTGTAGCATCCCCATTCTCTCAGTCCAAATTTGGTCTAACACGTAAAGCGTGCTCGTCTAATTAACCTTTCCTGTCAGTCTGTAAAGCTTCTAAACAGCAGCATGACAAAGTAAAGGAAAAACAAGAGCCACCATGAGCTGCCAGAACAACTTCAATGCACCTTGGCATGTTTCTGTAAAATGTACTTCGAGGCATAAAGCAGCATTCTTTCAAAGGATATTGCTTCAATGGTAGAGAGCACCGTCCAACACGAAAATCTCCCAAAGGTGTTCAGAAAGTTCTGGAAACGGCAAAAGCCGCAGAATATTATGACTATCGTTTTCATACTCATCAAACCATTCAGTGAGCCAATGAGGATAGGGGCATTACCATCTGAAACGAGACCACTCCCATCAAGGAAAGCAATGCATCATCATAGGATGAAGGCGATCCGTCAGAAGAACTTTGTACTGATTTTCAGTGACGGCTCGCTCTAAGGAGACCCAAGCCATGCCAGAAAAATGCCCCATTGTATAACAGAGCCTAATTATTGTGAGCTACTGTACGAACAAGCCAATATAAACATAAACATTTTGGACGAAGATCCAGATTTATTTTCCTAGGATCTGAGAGAATGGTCATAGGGAGGTTAGTGACTGGATTGTTAAGTCTTAATTGAAGAGATAACGGGTCATGGTATGCCATTTCTACGGCCATATATACAGTATGTGTGGCACTTCTAATACTTGCGTCCGCTGTGATGAGCTAATGTCCAATCTGTGGCGTATATCTGCCTCAGGCACAGTGTTCCCAAGATACTCCCTGGATTCATTTCATCTCTGCCCAGGATAAAGCAGTTACTGAAGATGAATGAATGAATGTACTTCTGTCTACAAAGGTTATAGGCTGGGCTTTAGATCTGGCTGAAATTGTACACTCCGAAAGGCTCAAATACAATATACAACATATCTCATGAAATTGATCATTTCCATTTTGGAAAGCCGTACAACACCGTTTGCAATGTAAATGAATTGGTACTATCCTTTCTCTTCGGCTAGGGTGAAGTACGTGTGTCAGGTTTAAAAAGCACTGCCTTAATATACCATGCTGAGGGCCAGAACACTAATTGTGTTGTACTGAGCCTCCCACCGCTTTTCAAAGTGCCCTCTTTTATAGGACAAGGACTCCCTTTCCTTTGGGTTTTCACTAGGACAGGACCGACGCTCTCATTCAGAACATCCCATTTCTTCCTTCTGAATCTGAACCAAAACAGTGATTTGTGTGCTTGCTGTTTTAAACAAGACTCGAGGAAAGGTTTTAAGTCATGGTAATTTTTCCTCATATGTTAAGTGTGAGAAGGTTGCTGTGGAAACACTGTTGCATGTTTACTTCCTAACAGAGAACAGACAGTGAGAAACACGGCTCAGATTTTCTTCATCTGCACTATGAAGATCAGAGTCAAACAACAGGGGGAAAAAAAATAGTGTGTAAAGAGAAGAACACAAGCAACACAGCATATCAAACTTGCACTTTTTCATTTCCAGGTGCCCTTTTCCTCATTTTCTGTTGACCATTAGTACTATGATGCATCACTTAATAGCCTGTGTCTAAAAAGCTCTTTAGCAATGATGTGATGTGTGTGTTTTCGTGTAGCTGTGTGTATGTGTGCATGTGTCATAGCCTCTCATACTCAGCTCTTACAGAGCGTTTCTGCCCTCTTGAGTGCAACGCTTGTTACCTAGTTACTGCCAAGAGAGTCTTATTTTCAGCATGTCATGCCTCATTGACGTCAGTGACTCTCTCTTTTTTTTGCCTGCTTCCTCAGCCTCTTTTCTCTCTTTCTCTTACGAGTCTGATATTTTTCACTTCGAAACCGAGTATTCTTCAAGATGCCCGGACAAAAACAGCAGACAAAGTCTTGTCCTCTGTAAATATTAATCATGAATAAGACTAATGAGGCAGCCTCTAATCTTGAGTGCTTGAGTGCAGGCCCTGCTGACTCTGTGCAGATAACCCTTACGCTTTTTCACAAATTAAATGAGAGGGAAGTGCAACACGAGCAAATGACTCATTTAGCCTGTTATTTTGAGAGATACGCTGTTGTCTTGGTTCATATTTTTTTTATTTGATACCATGAGGCAACGAGGGCCATTTGAATGTTAATGAAGTTATTTATGTGGGTTTTTTTTTTTAGTGTAAGGTCTGAAAAACAGGCTAATTTCACTCGAAGCAAGTTGTGTGCAGAGCTAAACACCAGCCCAGTTCAGAACTACTGATGGCTGTGGACACAGGAATCCTACTGACCAAGTTTTCTGCACAACATTTTGTCCCACTCCATACATGTGCATGAATGGGATTTGCAATGAAAGTCCACTGGACTTAACCTAGTATTTTGTAAGTGACAAGTTTTAGAGGCCTATCTGAGTACTCCCATGTTCTTTCTCAAATCAGGAATGAATTTCTGAGTAGCCCTACACCAAACCAGAAAAATATTAGCGCAGTGCGAACCGTGAAAGCTCATGCAGAGACAGCAAAATATCACTATCAGTTTTCCTTGTAATGTGAGCTGACTGAGCTCTAATATATTACCAGGAAATGTAACTTATAGCTGTGTACTTTGCACTCACACAAGTCCAAATAAGCAAAAGAGTCACAAGGCTGGAAATGCTGGTTGTAATAGTAACAAGCAGCAAATTGCAGTTAGAAATCAAGTATAATTGGAAATGAGATTTGCTTTGCATCACTATTAAATTTTCTGGCTCTTTTAAGTCCAGGCCACGTGCTATTCTTTCTACTCTAATGCTGGCTGTGGTGGCGTAATCGAAACAAAATGGGTAACAATGAAGTACAATGCTTTGTTCACCAAGATACTTCAACTTAACCAACCTCCCCTTGTTTTTTTTTCTGCCTCCCTCCCATCTCAGAATCAGTCCCCAGATAGCAAGAGCAAGGGCTAATGGAGGCCTGCTCTTGAGTTATTGATTACTCTCCAGTGAGGGGGGAGGGGGGGGGGGGCATCACCAACACAGCCAAACATGATTGACTGTAATTCAATAAAAGCGAGAATAAATCTCTATCCATCCCTTTCTGATACATTTATTCTTTTTGCTCTGTCTATCTCTATATCTCATGTTCCCTAATACACACACACACACACACACGTTCCCTATCCGCTCCTGTTCTACTCCAGTCGTCCTGGTGTACGCTCTCTGTACCAGCTTCACTTGAGTTTCCCTCAAGTGTCCTCCGTAGTGCTGAAGTGAAAGATTATTTCTGTTGGCTCAGGTTTAGGTCAGGCATTAACTGTTTAGAAAGTGCACACAAACCCGTGACATGGCGACACACTTATTCTTTCGATTAAAAGTTCCACGGGATTATTACTTGCTCCCCATTGATTCCAGCACTTTATGGACCACTCAAGGAAGGTTCGGCTAGGTATTTACTCTGATTTAGCTTAAGAAGAAGAGTAGGGTTATTGGCAGCCTTTAAAGAGCTTTTATTGGTAACAGATCCACCAGTGTCAGATTGCAAGGTGTAAGGAACTAATGAAAAATACAGAATTTTTTTTTTTTTTCCTTTTTCGTAGGCATACACAATTATGCCATTGGATATATATACCCGTACATGCCTGCTCCCTCACTTCATCTATCTTCCATTATCAACCTGTCTTCAGCTCCATTGTGCACTTCCTCACACACTGTGCACATACACACACATATGCAGAGACAAAATCATTCCATCGTGTCCTTTTTCCCTGTTCCGCAGGTGTTTACAAGAGCATACATGGTAACAGTTGCCAAGAAAAGGTTAACTCGCATTTGGTAGTGAGAGAGTGAGAGAGACTGAGTGAGAGAGAGAGAACGATAAAAAGCTTGGCTTTTCTTTACCAAATGAACATTTTAAGTTTTATATTATCACATTAAGATAATAAGTATTAGTCTTGCTGAGCTATTTATTATTATTATTTTTTTTTTTACATTCCTGTATGCTATGCTACCCCACATTTCAGAGCAAGGTTACTTTGGCAGTTTAGTGTAGCAGAACTTGAAGTATGTCATCAGCTGACCTAATTTGGTTGGAATTGCTAATGACAGCAAGGCAGCCTCTTTCACATGAGGATATGAATGAGGGTTACCAAAGTGATGCCCGGTGGTTTATTGAGCCCTACAGCTTGTGACCTGAATTTACATTGTGGGCTTGAGGTAGGTCTAACCACCAAGCCACGCGTGACCCTCGCAAATGGTCGCTCTCCTAGATTTTACAGAGCTTTGTTTACTGGGTGTGGTAGGGCAAATGTTAGGCTGTCTTTCATTCTTGCACCTAAACAGCCTGATACATAACACTGATTCATGTACATGCTTGTACGTGTACGTCGTGTAAAGGCGTTAGGTCATTTTTAAGGTTGCGTGGCATGGATGGTGCCAGAAGGCTGTGTGTTGCAGAGATCTGGCTGGCCGCAGATTGATGAGGCCTACTCTGTGCTGCAGATAAGGTATAAAGTGTTGCAGTAGTGCTGGCATGTCCTGCCTGCTCTGCTCTCGTCCCTCTCTCTTGCCTTATCGGAACTCCTAATTGTCTTTATGAATATTTTATTGGCCAGCAGGAATTGCGGGGGTGGGGGGTGAATGCTGTGGTTTCAAGGTTCTAACGGCTAATGATCCAATCTAAGGGAGGGAAAGGAATCAGAGAGCAATGGAGTGAGGGAACAGGAGAAAGAGAGGCAGGAAAAAGGAGAAACACAAGAGAGAGAGGTTACAGTTTATCTGGCCTGATGTCTTCTTCCAGGATAGCTTAAAAGCAAGCTTTAAGAAATGCTGTTATTTTAGAAGTTCTGCTCTTCACTTATTGTACAGTACAGTAGAACGAGTCAAGTTTTACAGTTGGGAATGAGATATTGAGGTCAGTGGGGATGGGAGGCGTACTTTAATGCCATGTCGTTTGCACCATTTCATTTTCCTGCAAAGCCCATGCAATGACTTTGAGATGCCTTCATCCTCAATTCTGAGTTGAATTCCCAGTCTGCTCTGGTGTCTCAAAATACCCCCTGACTAAAAGTGTGTTCTCTCTCACTCTGGCAACTAATAGCTTTGTCGAGTCTGATGGTGTTTTGTCTCTGGGCAGCTGCCTTTCTTATCGGCGTATCTATTGCTCCCTGCAGTGCAACACACCAGCTAATAGGAGTTTGTCATGTCCATAAAAGTGATAATCTCAGTGGTCAACCACTGGTAATTATCTACCATATATGGCTGAGTCATTATTAAGGCATTCTCTTTCTCACAGTCTGCCTAGATCAATCAGTCAGACTCCCAAAGTGTGCATAAATCCATTTGTTGTGTTTACATGTGGAGAGTTGAGATGTGAGCACACATCAGCATCCTGGGGAGACATATAGGAGTCTTTTTTTTTTCTATACAGCTAGACAGTGATCATAATTACCAAAGAAATGAGCCTCCCACCATCACACTTCCTGTGAGTACAGCTAGTGGACAATAGCACCTCAGCAGGAAGGACAAGCATGAAGTCACTTCCTGCTCTATAGTCTGGTCAGCCAGGCTGTCAGGGGCTTTTGAGATTTTCGACAAAACATGTTATTAGCCTTAGCAAATAGGATAAGGCACGACATATACACACTTCTTTGGTTATGTCGAAAAGAGCAGGAGCATGCTTCCATTGTAAGTTGTACAGATGTTATGTCCAGGCAGAAATGCTTGTCAAGCAGATAAAAGGCTTCCTTTTAGCCACCTTGCTGTACTCAATTTATTTTGCTTTGCTCCACACTTAAAAGCCTACTTTGATAAGCCTCTTAGACAGAACAGCAGGTGGAAGTTCTGCCCGAACACAACAGCAATGTCGTAGGTTTCAGCATGCTAGCTTACCTATGTGGCCACGTGGTCACCATTTCCCTTCTAATCCGCAGGGTCTATTAGAACAGAGAAAAAAAAATATAACCTGCGTATAAGAAAGTTTAGTCAACTTTCATACTGACAAGAAAACTGACGAACACATGATTTAGAACAGATTTGGTATGTAGGTTCACCTCTGTTCTGATTTGTGATTTTAATAAATACACATGGTTGTATCACTACATTCTGGGTTTTAATCATAGGCAGAGGATTGGCATGCCACCATTTCTAGATTTCTACAGGTCTTTTATTGTCTCTCTCTCTCTCTCTCTCTCTCTCTCTCTCTCTCTCTCTCTCTCGCGCACCCACTCTCTCTCTCTCTCTCGGTCTCTTCCCCAGATTTTTTTCTTCCCAGGTCCATTCCACTCCTTTATTTCAGATGTTGGGCTTTTAGACCCACAGTCTCGGTCAACGTTTATTCACATACAATACATAAATAAGTCAAACTTAAAAAGCCTAGACACAAGAAGGTTGCAGCAGGCTAATGGTGTTTCAAAGCATAGAGCCCAGCCATTTCACTGAAAGTACATCATGTGAACAGGTAATGTAGGTGGCTTATGCAAGAGCTTCACTTGAATGTTATTTTTAGCTTCCCAAAAATCTGTTGAGATTATAATTTGATCAGTAATAGTTGACCTAAACAAACAAATGCTTTTTGGCCTGATTTTATGGGCCTGTTATGATCAGCTTTCACAGTTTCATACACCTTATGGATATTTTCCTGAGATATGTGAGGCTGTGCATGTGTGCATATGGAAAAGTGGGTTTTACAAGGGATTAGTTTCTATTTTTCTAGTCAATATAAAGGAATAGTAGCTGTAGAAGAGAGAGTCACTGGG
>CM040980.1:15017464-15063899 GCA_022985145.1 Pangasius djambal
TGTGTTTGGAGTTGGAAACAGATCCATCCATGTGCATTAACACTTGGCAGCACCTCATACAATGTTGGGGCATTTGTGGATCCAGTAAGGTGTCAAATGACAACAAGTGTGGTGGTTGGGTTGGTACTCGTTTGGGGGCAGGAGGTATTGCAGAGGGTCATATCTGATGACCTTCAGGCTCCCTTCTAAGGCTGTGTTGGTGTGCGGAGGCTGCTGATTGGCTGGGCTGGGCAGCGAGGCGGGTTGGCAGGTGCTGGGGATAGGGCCACCTGTTTAGCCATGTGCTGATTTAGTGATCCGTTTACTAGGAGCCGCAGGCAGAGTCCGCAGGACAGCCGAAATGTGCCAAGTCATTTAAGAAGGATTTACAAATGCGCCGTCCCTCACCTCGGTCTGTAACACACTCCCTGTCTCAGCTCTTATATACATATATAGTGTTGGGTTTTCTTCACATCTCACCCTTACGTATTATTCCCAGTTCTAGCACTTGAGCCAACACAAAATAAATGCGGCAGCTCCATCCATCATAGACCTTCACCCCGCGGCATGCATGAACAGGCCCTCATTGTTTGGGCATGCCATAGTGTCTCTGTGTCACATATTTCATGACCTGCATTATGTGCTCCTGCTTTGTGTTCTGGCAGAGGCACTGGGTGTGCCACTGGGGTTAGGTTGCCCTGTCCTTATCCCTCCTCCAGTCCTCCAGCCCGACCACACTGCTGCCCACATAATGAGCAGGTTAGGACTTTAATTTGCAGGTCCTGATGGAATCTGTGGCACTCTTGGGGAGAAAGTGCATAGTTTCTCGGGTAAACACAGGCGTTCGGGTGCAAAGAGGCCTCAATAAACAGGAAATGACTCAGGAAGGCGTTGCTCGGAAAGAGCGAGCAAAAGCCACTCATGCCGACCCACCCATAGTTGTATGGGCAAGCTGAGCACCTCAGAAGTTGTTAGCAGCAAACCATTAGTGGACATTGCACACTGCAGGATGTGGTGTTTTAAACTTTCTTTATGTACAGGGTGTGTGCATGTGTATGCATATGCGTGTGCGTCTTGCAAGACAGACAGACATTTGGTTAAACTCTGGTAAAGCAGCGGGAGTCAAATACGGCTTTCACAGCACAGTCCCAGTCAGACCAGCTTAGGAGCCTTAAAGCTTGTGATTACATTCCATGAAAAAATTCTTGCTTCAAGAACTCTTTAGTACTACATTAACCAGGTTGCACATCGTTATGTTTAATAAAAACATATATAATTGTTTCCATGAAATGAATTCTGAATTAAAGCATCATAAATGGCGAAAAGAGTGTCACCCTCCTGCTACATACCTGCCTGAGAATGACAGCTGTGCCACACACACACACACACACACACACACACACACACACACACACACACACACACTGTGTCTGTAAAACTTTGCTTCAGTCCCTTAAACAACATAAATATGACATCAGAAACAAAATTTAACCTAAACTGCATATCTTTTTAATAGGGCAATATATTGATCAGAGCACAAAATTGTGCCAATTTTCTAAACACTCTCACCCTAGGCTCACACATTTCTCACATGCACAAAAGAAACGCTTTTCCATGTAATAAGATCAATACAAATGCACTCTTTTTCTCTTAGAATAATCAGTCCATTTCATGCTCAAATAAGCATTAGTGGCCAGATATGACGATCCATTATTTTAGCACTTGACATGCTCTGTGAGTGGCAAGTGTGCTGGAAGAAACTCAAAGCAGCTTCCAAATGGCTGCGCTGTGGGACCTTCTTATGTGAGGCCGCCATCCAGCTGGGTGGCTTATGTTAACTGAAAAATAATGAAAAATGTATTGAAACACACGCACACACACACACACACACTTTAAGCAGGAATATGAGTGTGTATGAGAGATCTAGACAGACAGTGAAAGAAACACGATTTGGCTTCTCCAGAGCTAAATGTTTTTAAAGTACAGTATAAGAATTCACAATTTCCTCTACAGTGGTTAATGCACGAGCTGTGGATGGAGCATCATGGTATTAAACACACTTACCAAATTAGTCACTGGGCAGCTGGCTACACTGGACTACAGTGTAAATTCAAAATACTCTACTGTCTCCATGATATACATATACGCAAAAAGTGGTTGATAGGTACTGACATGGCAGTTAAAGTGGTATCAGTTTTTTTTTTTTTTTTCCCCTTTTTTAATATCTTGTATAGTTTGCCAATTAAAATTCAGCCAATAGCAGTCCTTTCAGAAACTGGATAACTGTACTCTCTATCTGTACATTCACAAAGTGGCCTAACTAAGGTATGTGTGTCTAATAAAGTGGCCAGTAAGCAACACTGCTGAGCTTGATGCACTAATACCAATGCCACACCCTCTAAATTGTTACCTTCATATCATTTGTGCTGAGAATGATCCACCATTCAAATGATAATGGTCAGTGGTCCCATGATGGTCCCTTTTCCTTAATGGATGGGATAGCGGCTGACAAACTGTATGCAGCTCGAGATGCATTCAGTAACTGTAGACCTGCAAAGAACATCTTCTGTACATAGGGTCAGTGCAGATATCATGGCTGTAACCAAATACGGATACATTATTCAGAATGGACAGATAATGTGTTCCAAGCAGATACAAATACAGATATGAATAGGAGACACACTATTATTTATTTATTTATTTATTTTTTTTTTTGTTTCTTCAGAGTTTTGTTTCAGTATCCTAAACTAAATACTGCTTTACTGAGCTACTGGCTGAAATTCACAAAACTGGCCCGGAATTCACAAAAGCTTTTATTTATAGAGCCAAGCAGACCATTTGCTGTGCTCAGAGCAGCATATCTCTGCTGGGGTCTTCCAAAAAATAGTAGCTTATACGATCACTGTGCAAGTTTTTCACTGTGTTTCAATGAGCATTTTCCATCATTGTTTTAAAACAACATCTTCCTGAAAAATCATAAAGGGGAGATGTAATGAAATTCTGTTTAAAGTACCCCATTCTGACTCACATCAGCACTGTGTCCCAGTTTCGTAGTAGTATCATGGTATCATGTCCAGTGCACTTTTCTGATTTTCCGAAACGTAAGGAACAATATATTATAAAGTGGCTATTGTTGTCAACTATAAACAATAGTTCCCTGATTTTATTGTTTTCTTTTGTGAATGGAAAATTGCAATTGCTATTTTTTTCAGTGTTTCCAGGCAGGTGAATAGTTGTAGGGTTCACATTTAATTAAAAAAATAATAAAAAATAAATAAATAAAGGGCTTCCAGTATAGGCCAATCCCATGTCCAATTCAAATACAAATATGGACACGGATGTTTGGACACCAAACAGATACAGATAGTACCATTGTATTAAATATCCAGTAGATACAGTATATAAGGTAGGTAATGAACTGTGTATACGTATGTACTTTGTATCCTCAGAACAGTAAGCCTACATAAGTCTCTACAGTCTCACTGTGTTTGCATGTGCCTGTGTGCATTGTATGTGAATTTTCCAATTTTATTGCAGAAATTAAGAACCAAAGGCCTTAGTGACTGTGCCAGTCCTGATCCTGATGACTGTTTTGGCCATAGCCCCCTCATGGATGACCGTTTGGGCAAACTAAATGAAGAGAGTGATATAATATACAAGCGCTCTGGTGTAAGTACTGCCTTCTCTTTTGCAGTTTTTTGTTGATCCCTGTTTCTATGTTGATATTCACTACAGGCCTTAAACAAGAAAGAACACAGAGGCTGCGATAGCCCGGACCCTGATGCCTCATATGTCCTCACACCCCACACAGAAGAAAAATATAAAAAAATTAATGAGGAGTTTGATAATATGATGCGAAATCATAAAATCGTAAGTAAATGTAATATTTTTGCTTGGCTTTGTGGCAGAAAGGATGCTCCCTCCCTATTTTGTTTTTCTTCTTTTCCCCTCATTACCCCACCCTACAACCTCTGTCCACAATTTTTATGCAGTCCTTTTTAAGTATTAACCTTTTACATTTTTTTTTTTTTTTTTAGTTGGAAGTGTATTTTGTTTTCCTCTGTTCATTATTTAATTCTACGCTGTTTTTGTACACCCCGATAAGATCACATTGTTTGGATAGGTGTCACCCTTTTGGAAAGCTCGACGGCAGAGCTAATTCCACAATATTAGGCTTTGCCTTAATCAAACAATTCATTGAATTGTAGCTGAATGCCTCATATAATGAGGTTATTTTTTAACCACAGAGACAGGTTTGCCGTGCCACGCAAAACATTTCCCCGGGACGTCTCCTTTAGCTCACTGTAGCAGTATGGACATAGACAGATATGAAGGCTGTAGTGATTGATGCGTTCTATTCCACATGCCGAATTTCTTTGCATCCTTGTAGATCTGGAAATTGAATCTTTTTTCCTTCAGAGCTGCATTATACCTGGGTCGTGTGTGAGAGAAAAGGATTGTGGAGAACTTAAGCAATCTGTCTCTTTCTCTGCCTCATGTTCTCTCATTAGAGACCCATTTCCTCGACTGGCCAATTCCTTTAGTCCTTGAAAGACATCAATCGCTCTCCCCAATCAGCCTGTTTCATCTACCTCCAGACTTCACCAAGCTAATATGAAGACATTTATACAACCAGAAGACATTTTACATTTTAAGGTTTTTTTTCTTTTTCTTTTTTCCCCCCTCGATACAATGGTGATCTTATTGTGAGTGGTGACCATAACATTTTGCACCTGAGACTCTGAGGAGAAAAGCCACCTCCACTGTCCAATCTGCACATGAACAAAGCACCACTTCTTTGTGCCATTAACACACTAATAATATCACTAACGTGCTCACTGTAGTGTGCTGCCAATGGAGTGGTTTCACTTTCACTGCTCACACTGACCCACCCAGAATTCACTGAGGTTAATCAGCACTGCACTGTCCTTATATATTGTACTTTTATTTAAAAAAAAAAAAAAAAAGTATGCTATTTATATGTTCAGCTGAAAGGGAAAATAGCTTAGCTTTTGCACAATGTTCTAATCATTTGTAAGGATTTGCAAGCAGCATATACTATAGGTAGAAGTCTGATCTAAAAAGTTGCATCTCTTTTTAAAGATCTGTTTCAGCAGAGTGCAGTGCTGACTATTGCCATGCTGGAACGGCGATGTCATTCTGATATATGCATGTTAATTTGTGTATACAGTATCTCTTGTGTTCTTATGCGTGTTGACTGGATGAAAACTAGTCTGTGTGCACCGTGCAAAAACACTCCTGCAAAAGCAGACAGTTGACTGTGTTTCTTACGCTGGATAGCTGAAGGTGATCCTGAGATTTTTTTTTTTTTTTTCTCCTGAGGTTACCTTTTTTTCCACTGTGCTATCCATCTTCTGGTTTACCCCATTGTTTGTTAGAAGCACTAAAGGCCAGGAGTCGTCTTTCACTTCTGATAGTGGCCTGGAGATATGTATGTGCTCACATACATAGCTAATATGAATCTTAACTCTGGAATTGTATGGCTATGAGTAAAAGTAACTGGATTAATAATTCAAATGAATAAATATCCACCTTAATTTCTGTGGTGGAATTAGGACTTTTACATTATTCTGTAGTATTGTGTGCTTGTACGCGATAACTTCTCTGATCAAGAGCCACTAAACCTCTTTGTGTGTGTGTGTGTGTGTGTTTGTGTGTGTGTGTGCGCGCATTGGTTCTCCTCCCTGCAGCCCACAGCTTTGCCGCAGCAGAATTTCTCCATGCATGTGGCCGTGCCGGTGACAAACCCCAACTCCATGAGCTACAACCCTGGGGGCATTCTGAGTAGCCAGGGCCTGCCAGCTTCTGCTACAGCCTCACTAAGCGAAGCCACCATGCTGTCCCCTCCTCAGACCTCTCTTCAAAGAAACGTGGTGCCTGCTGGCACCCCCCACAGGCCGCCCAGCACGGGCAGCGCAGGTCAGTAGAGCGTTACCTCGCACCTTAGGGGTCTAAGTGCAAAAAAGATTTCATGTTTACATCACTGGTGCCATATTTCCTCCTGATTCTCTTATGCCGTTCCGCTTTGAGGGATGAACCTGTGGAGAGGTTTAAAGCTCGGAGGGGAGGAAAAGCTATTTTTGTCTGCCAGTCAACAATTTTATCTGTTCCTTAATGGGGCTTTTTTTTTTATTTCAGATATCTCAGTAACTAGTATCAAACTAATTTCCTGGAAGTGGTCTCTTTGACAGCTGCATATGGGAGCTAAACTGATCTGGATTTTCACTTATACATCACTGTTTATAATCAATATGCGATCCTCAGTTATGCAGAAGAATTATTTGATGATGAAATTCTGACGTGACAGTTTGGTTTTAACTTTCGCTAACATGCTGGTCTGTTTTCATTATGCTTATAGTCGCACCAGTGGGATTTGCTTCATCTCTATATAAATGCAGTGACACTTCAGTTGTTTTTTTTTTTTTTTTTTTTAGCGTGACCACCAGATGAGGTTCCAGAGCTTCAACTTTCATAGTAATACTGCTATCCTCGATCAGACCCATTGTGGTTGTCATGTCCTAGATGGCTAGGAGCTAGCTGAGTCGAGTCTCCTGTAACTCAGTGCAGCTGCATAGTATAAATGCATTGCATTCTGTAAACTAGAGTCCAGATTTAGTTGTCTCCACTGCTAATGTGTTGGCCTTCTCATTAAGTTAGCCTAAAAATGGTAAGCTGTCTCTTGTTTTTAGGAGCTAACAGCAAACTCGGACCATTATCCCGTATGTCTGAGATCATTGAAGATTTCTCCTATTATGTAAACACCATTTGCTAGCAATGTCCCCCCTGTGACATCAGTGCGACACACAACTGCTAACTTCTCACAGGAACAGCACCAACCAACAAATTAGCGCCAGACTTTGCTAAGCAAGTACTGACAATATATATCATAAATATTGAAATATAAACCGATTTCATGTGTTTGAGGATAGATATTTCCTTTAAAGTGTAGTGTTGCAGGGGGAGTGTGAGGCTACGGTGTTCTTCTGCGCGTGTGTGTCAGTGTGGACGGTCAGAAAGAAAGCATGGTTAAAGATGCAGGCGAGGGGAAGTTTGCCTGTGTTGCAGCGTTGCAGAACACTTCTGAGGTGTTGCCACAAAACCCCCTACACTGACCACAGCTCTGGCCAAGCGCTCTTACATACTCCACATACATATGGTACACACTTCCTGTCAGCCCACGCTTGCAGCTGTGTTTCATAGTTGAAGTTTCATTTCTGCTGTTTATGAGTAATATTAAGTGACTATGGAAGTGTATTTTTTATTACAGTATACTGCGCATTTGGTGGTCTCTTGAACAACAAACTTACATAGCATACTATTTTTTTTTTTTTTGGAATATAAGACACTTTTTTTTTTTTTTTTTTTTTTTTTTTTTTTTTTTTTTTTTTTTTTTTTTTTTTTTTTTTTTTTTTTCTCTCTCTGTTTATTTTTAAAGCATGTCCATCCATTAAAGTAGGGCTGGGCCATATGACGATATAATGTCCATATCGTTATAAATTATAGAATAATAATAACAATGATGATAATATTGTGGGTGTTGTGATATGATAAATATCACATATAAATAAATAAATATTTAATCTTTTAAAATAATAAAATGCTTTTTCCTGAAAAATTCCTTTTTTCAGTGTTAAATAATTTTTGCTATTTTATAATTTTTTCTGCGGTTTATGCAGTCTTATAATTTTTGCACACATCAGTATGATTTTTTTGTCTGAAAAGTGGTCTGTTATGTAATATGTTGCTTTTTGTACTGACATACAAACGCTTTTCTGTCACATTTAATTTTTTGGTGGGAAAAGTAATATTTGGAAATCCAAAATGTTTTTGTACCGACTCACTAATGCAGAAGTCGTAAAAATAAACACCTATAACAAAATTTGTATTTAAAAAAAAAAAAAAATAGGGTATCTAAGTCTTTTGCACAGTGGTACATATTATGAACTGGGATGTTGTCATATCGCCCACCCTTACATTAACACCAATAAAGCAGTAACATATGATGAGTTAATACATGAAGTGAAATAAGCAGTTTCACTATTATTCAGTATCAAAGTGTCCTGCTTGTGGAAACAGTTCTCACGGAAAGCAGAAATCAGCAAATCGAGGTCTAAATCCTCAGCATAGCTCTTTGCAGCTGAAAAACGGTCTGGCTGGCAGTTGCCATGAGCCTGCACGGTAGTTATTATATGAACTTTAGCTATTGTATGAACTTTATATGAACGTTAAATGCAACCAATACAGTGAAGTAAAACTGAGTGTCTGCTGTAATCTGCAGAATTAACTACCAGCATCAGACTTGTTGTTGGCTGGCATTTTTATGCATTCGATGCAAAGGGTTAATGTTTCATTTTGTGCATTAGGCACTGAGGTGTCTAGCCCATACCTCTGAGTCTTTGTCTAGCTAACTGTATCTGCTCACTTTAGCCACTGTGTGTGGTTTTCGTTGCTTTTATTTTACTCATAACAATTAATCTGACCAGTAATGCTAACATGCGTAACAGTGGATGAGAGCTAGTGACTATTAGTGATATCATATAATATGAATTTGCTGGAACTGTACCTTTAAAACTGTCATTTTTTACGTTTCAGCTTATTCTAACTCAGCAAAAGGGTATCGTAGAAGTATTGACATCCCTGCGCTCTTTCTTTATACAGCTGTTTTTTTTTTGTTTTTTGTTTTGGCTTCTTTGTTCTATGAAAAATGGAGTACAGTAGTGCTAGCATTTCTCCTCCTTCCACTCATATTTGGGAATTTAGGTCATGTGCGCTCACTTTGGTTACGAGCTTGTGATTGATGGTAAAGTGACTTTGTCCTTTAGGAGGACAATAGAAGGAGGTCACCGAGGATTAGTTTCCGAAGCATCTTGCTCAGACTGCATTAACGTCTTTCTAACGTCAAAGAAAGCTTAAAAGGGATACTTCACAGTAATGTGGTAAGTCAGGGCTAGTGACCAGCATCGTATTTACATACGGCTACTTGGGATTCTAGTGAGTATTAGCATTTTGTTGGCCACTTTGTGTGCAATAGTTTTTAAACGGGCTGTAAACGATGACGCCAAGCTGTTGAGTGTCAAAAAGCGAAGTCTCACCAGTCAGGTGTGTCCACTTGTCCAGTTGTGTTTTCAACAGAGTGAAGATAAACAGTGGAATACTCAAAAAGTGGTGGCAGCTGCTAGTGTCCCTCTGCCCTGCTGCTTGTGTGTACACACACTCTGTTGAAGGACGTGCACAAGGTCATGTGTCCAACTGTTCCTCTTTGACAGTTACAAATAGTAGGATTGCCTGTCTCAGTGACAATGTTGTTGCATGGCTGCTTTTTTTTTTCTTCTTCTTCTTCTTCTTTCCATCAGAGAGCACTTCTTGCTTACATTAGATAATGCCACTATGCTGTGTGGCCTTATTGAAAACCGTGTTTCTTCTTACGCAAAGGCGAAGTGTCTGTGAGTTATGACGGCTATAACGAATTGGTTTTAAAGTACTTGGTAAAAGCAGCTTTTCAAGCCGCTCAGCATTTTGTTTGTCTTTACACCTGGAATGCTTGAACAGTTAATTCCGTCAGACAGGCAAGTAAACTAGCTGTTTTATTTTAAGCCCCCCTTCTGTTGCTCCCTCCCTCTTGGAGTTTTCTTTCCCCTATTGACATGTGCATCTGTTTTTCCCAGTACTGCGGCAGTCCTTATATGGCTGGTGCAGGCTTGCAAGATAACCTAACCCAAGCATTTGGGCCATGACATCCCTTTAAGTCCTCCGTACACAATGATCAGACTGGCTGTCAGAAGCACTTGGAGTACGTGACTGGCAGAGACAGGTGGCTTTTGACCGTGTGTGTGTGTGTGTGTGTGTGTGTGTGTGTGTGTGTGTGTGTGTGTGTGTGTGTGTGGGCGCATACACTGTATAGTCTGTTACTGCATGCTGAGCCTGAGAGTGTTAGGGTTGGACACCCACACGTGATGATGAGGAGTGACATCTATATGCAGTGTAGTGCATTATCGCCTTCACAGACTAGAGCTCAGTGTGTGCGTGTGCGTGTTTTCAGAGAAGCCGTTGCTTTGCTGATCATTCGTTGTCAAAGCTTTTTTACTTCATTACTTATCACTAGGGCCGGGCAATATGACAATTGCAATATCAATCAATATATGATTAGAATTTATGTCACATTAGTTCATTCAATCATTCAACTTCAGTAGCCACTTTATCCTGCTCAGAGTGTCTCTGGAGCCGGGAAAAGACACAGGATGGGACACAGGACACTGGAGCTGTGAAGTAAAATATTTAAATTGTGTAGACATTAAATAAAAGTGTTATTGATTTTTTTTTTTTTTATAGCATTATTTGTGTTGCGGGCAGTTTGTTAGCAAGCCTGTATATTGTGATGCATATCGTGATGCCTTCAGGCATCATATGATATGATAAGATTTTTTTTTTTTTTGTCATATCGCCTACTTCTACTTAACAGATGCTTTCTCGTTGACCCATTTCCAGTTGTACAGTAGTGCAAGAGTGTAGTCCTGATTAATCAGCCATCGCGTTAGCAAGGATTACTCATCTGAGATGAGAGCATACACCAGTGCAGTATCTCTTAGCAAGAGTCTGGGCCTCTGTTAATCTTTAGAGCCATGCTTATTAAGCACAGCCATTACAGGGTATGGTGAGGAACTTGTGCCCATGGCCCTCAGCCTTTTGGCTCTCTGGCCACACAGCTCAGCTGTTGTTTGTTCCACTGAACCCTGAACTAGCGCTACAGCCTGGAAGATGAACGAATTCAGCACTCTTGTAGAATGACCGTTCCACGCATACCTCTGATTTCTCTCCAGCCACAGGTACTGGAGGGAGAAGGGACAGTTCAGAGCAGCAATGCTGGTTACACCGCTTCATCAGAGAAAATGCTGGAAAACACTCGGGATAACTCCTTAAACCCAGTGGATGGCAAACGTACATCAAACCGTAATGGTCACCTCGCTCTGGAAAAAAAAAATGCAACTTTTCATGTTGCCATGCTCTGCTAAATTGAAAGCACATCTATGTTTTTTTTTCTCTCTCATTCGAGCGTGATTTGTCTTGCTTTTTTCAGTATTTTGGTGCATTACTTAACCATGTGTACAGTTGCCAGAGGACAGGGTGACTCATCACATCTCTGGAACAAAATGGCTTACTTTTTTGCTCTTAGTTCTCCTGCTGCTGCAGAATGCTGGTGTTCCAGACGCCGCTCTTCCATTTGCATCTCACATTTTATGTGAGGGAAAAGAACAGATGGCTTTATGCCAGTCGTCTGCATTTTCTTTCTTTCTTTCTTTTTTTTTTTTTTTAATTGGCACACCAAATTTTCACGTGAAACAGTAAACTCTCATCACACATGGTGGAGTGAGCAGTTCCAAACATAGCTTGAGAGAAAATACTGTTCTCCTTACAAGGATTACATTACTATACCCAACTAATCCATTTAACATAGATGGATACAGTAGCTCCTTAAAAGGCAGACAGATGCTCATGTCAAATTTGAAGAACGTTGGAGCAATTTTTTTTTTTACCCTAACTTGCTAACTTATATGAAATGGTTATATAACCCTAAATTGCACTTATTAGCATGCATGTATTGTTATTCACATTGGAATTTTAGGGGACACTATTCCTTTCTGGGCAAACTATTAGTCTGGTTTAACCACTATTACAGGAAGGAACACATCATATGTGTAGAGACAAGAACCAGAATCGCAGGAATCGCAGATATAATGCCTCTCAGAATAAGACAGCTGCTCATTTGGACTGGGCTGCGCTTTGCCTGCATGGCGCTGCCAATGTATACATTTCCTCTATGCCTGGTTACAGACAGTTCTGTCTGGATGCTGACCAGGTTTTTTTTTTTTTTTTTATCATCTAAACCCAGCAGACTGTGCAGTGTGTGTCCCGCTTGCAGGACTGGAGGATGCTGTATGTGTGTCTATTTTAACCGAGCGATTACTTACACCACAAAGAGTAATGAAGTCTATGTGGAGTAATATGGAAATGGTAGGCTCATTTGTAATTTACATTACATGTTTTCTTCATGCATGTTTTATTCGTTGAAATGTCACGAATTCATCTCCAAGGTTAAGTCAGACCACTGGTGACTGCCGAGCACATGACTCCAAAAGATGGTTCAGGCCTCTCTGATTTGTCCTTGAATCTCACATGATGCCAAACATTTTTGTGAAACTATGCCCTTCTGGACATCTGTTTCGACGTCTAACTTTCTTGGTTTAACTTGGTGGTTTATTACTGTGGTTATTGCTCGTGACTTACCATATGACTGTTAAGATTCAGACTGTTAATGAGGAATAATGATGTTACAGCAGACTATCACGTTTTCATTTTATATAATTTATCTTTAATACCACAGTGCGCTGTGACTCACGTGTACAGGTACATTCTCATATAGACAAGTTTGCAGTGTGTGATCGTGCGCAAGGCGGCAGCCATGCACTTAACCGTTATAAAATATGCTCTGAATGTTGTGATGAGCACCAGTTAGTGAGCTAATGTGATCCATGAGACAATTTCACGATCAGCCTTAAACACGGCGTGCTTTGTAACTTTTTGGTTTACCAATAAAAAGCTTTAAGAATTTGCTCAGCTGTGCGTCATGCCCAGAAGCGTAACAGTTTCCCTGACTAATACAGACGATTTCCAGTCTGTTAAAGAGCAATTATAAGGCCTGTTGGTTTGACTTAGGACATGTTGGGAGAAACTGTTCTGTGCATGTTATATCCTGTCATGAGGTCTATAACCATCATTGCCACCGTATCCAGTTTCCAAGCCTAAACCTTTTCAACTTGCAGAGATGCAATTTAAATGATATTTATTTTTGTGCTAGAAGTCTCTCCAAGTAAAATATAAATCGAATTTTTTCTTGGCGACCGTTGTTGGAGCTTTTTTTTTTTTTTTTTTACAGGCATGCATTGTTCTCCTGCGCAGTTTCCTGAGCCAAAACAATACGTCTGCACCCACTAAGGAGGTACTTTTCAGCCTCATTAATTAAAACTATAATTAGAATTTGGTCTGTTTTCCACTTAATCTATTAGGGAGGCAAAGCTTTGATTCTGGCAATCCATTAGACTTTTCTCACTGGCTTCCCCCCATCCAACATGCTACAGTTGCTTAAGGTAATGATAGCTCAGTAGCGGTCAGGCCTCATCTAGCGCCTTGTGGTGCTTTTTTGGAGAAATGGCTTTTTTTTTTTTTTTCCTGTTTTTCGCTTTCAAAAGAAAACAAAGTGTTTGTGTTTGTAAAGCCAAGCCATTACATAAGAGGGTTCCCAAAGGACGTTGCATTATTCAGAGCTGTAAGAGGCTTTGTTTGGCTACGTGCAACCTAATAATGCATCCCCTCCATCTTCTGTGTTCATTTATGGACAATTTTGTACCGGGTTCACTCGATGGGATGGGATCCAACATGAATCAAATCTAAACCTTTCTTTCTAACAGACAAGCAGCAGCCCAAGTATGGGATAACTGCACAGTGATTCTCCACAATTAATGCTGAGAAAATGATGAGAGAATGAGTTTTGTGTGTTTTTGTGAATATATCCTTTATTGTGTTTCATTAATAAAGGATATAAAGGTACTGGGTATAGACATAAAAATGAAGAGATATATCTTAATGTATAAATACAGCATCGTTATTGGGATCCTTTGTGAAAATTAGTGGAAAAAAAAAAAGTTATCTGCAACGTTCCTAGCTCCAACCACATGTTCGTATTTTAGTCAAATTATGACTACGTGGAAACATGCAGGTTTTTATAGTTAATGTTTCGGTTCAATTTGAATAAAACGACAATTACTGAAAAAACAGTTTGCACTTGAGTCTGTAATAAAATAAAACCTTCAAATAATACAGACATCAGTATTAATAATACATACAACACAATACTGCGGAGACTTCTGTGTGAAATTATTGTTTACACCTAATTTAAGGAGGTGTCCTGGTCGATATCCAGTGAACACACGCATTTGGGTTGGCTAGAAGCTTTTCTTTTTCTTGATCAGCCTCTTTTACAACACTGCGCCAAATAAGGGTGTTTGCCTCTTTTTTTTTTTTTTTCTTTTTAACGCTGAGCCAAGTGTGGGTTTAACACCACACAACTACATGAGTATGTTGTTTCTTTGTTGAGTTTCGGTTACTGTGTGCAAGGCAACACCTCCAAGTTTCAGAGCAGAACTTTTGGATTGCTTCAAGGCAATGATATAATAGATTAGCCCTCCCTCTGATCTTTATCAGAGATGCTGCTGCCTGATGTTGTTGTGCCTTTTACAGTAATATCGACACATGTTCCTTCCTCTCTGCATCAGTTTTGCACAGACCCCTCCTACCAGCCACATGCATACTCCCTCTAGCACATGCACTTTATGTTTCCTGTTCAAAATGGTATATTGTTTAGTACAGGTTTTGTGGGTCCAGCAAGTGCTGCAGTGTGGTGTGTTTCTTATGCCAAGGGAATAGTTTCAGAAAGCATTTTTTTTTGTTTTTTTTTTGTCGTTGTTCAGCATTTTTGCTAAAGTTAGCAGAAGTCGTAGTTTAGTGTTAAATGCATCATCTCTGCATACTGTAGAGCTGTGTGCATGCATGTAACCCTCAGTAAAATTAAAGTCCATTGGCTCCTTCATTATTGGTATATAATGATTGCTATATTTGTGAAAGAAACAGGATTTTCCCCATTGCTTATAGATCCCTTCTGTATTTTTGGAAGTATACACTAAGGATTTGTGTTGTCTTGAATGAAGCACCATACTGGGGCAAATTTTGCTTATTATTTTTCAAATATTCATGTATAAAGCTGTAAAGCTGATCTCTGGCTGCAGTATTTAATTTTAAAATGTCAGTCATTACTGGACTCTTTATAGATATGTTCTACTATATAGTTTGCTTACAAAATTTTTGTTCTGAATTATTGATTATTAGATTATTTTCAATATTTTTTTTTATTTTTGCACAGTTGAGAAAAAAAAAAGCAATTCAGAACATTTCAGGATTAATTATGATCAAGAGTTTACAGGGTAAATATGTTCACTATAACGGAATGTATTTTCATAGTTGCACTTGAAACAGACCCTAAACTGTTCGCCAGTTTTAGCTGAACACAGTACAACGTCATATGGCTTGTCTTGGGCAGTAAAGAGTAACTTCTGCAGGCAATGCACGATAAAACCTGCATTCGTGCATATATACAGTACAGTACATCGCCCAAGTGCGTAACCGTAGATGAAGTAGTTATGTTCAAAAGCGTGATAAATCCTGAACCCTGGTCAGGCATCTCTGTGTCTTTTCTCCATGACACTCTTTCCCTCTGTCCCATAGCTGTCTCTCGCAGAAAATCAACGCGAGAGAGAGAGGGAGAGCATGGAGCAAAAACTTCTGGAAATAGCGTCATGCTTTGCTAAGCGTGCTAAATGCCAAAGCAAGTGGAAATGCAATGATTCTTTTCCTGTAATGGATTTCTCACATGTTTGCTTTAAGAAGCTGTTTTGTTTGGTTGCTCAGTTGAAACCAGCGAGACCCTCTGACCATATGATCACACACAACAGGAAAACAGTGCCTGTTCCCATTTCACAGAGCAAGTGAGGCATGCTCTGTCTCCACTGTGTACAGTGGACATTTGTGTGTGGATGGTGTTATTTTCAGTGGCCAGTAGTAATTCCTGTGTTTGTTTTGCCGGGGTTGCACGTTCGTGTGGCCAAGTGACCCGTGATTGTTGGAGAATAAGTCATGCGGCCGTGTGAAGGAAACTCCAACAATGTGGGCCAGCAGATGGTCGAAAGACAACTTTGTAACGAGCTGATGTTCACACAGGGAGCTGGAAAATCCGGCAATGAATATATGGATGGCCATGACGTCAAGCATAAAGATGCAGTCACAATAGCACTCATTTTCTCGTCAGGAACTACACTTTTGAACTATTTTTATTGTTTTATTATTTATTTATTTCATTTTTCTTTTTTTAGGCAGCCAAGATCCTGTGTAGTATATTAAGTATATTACGCAGTTTTTAAGCTGGTGGTTTGTAAGCGATTCATGAGCCCTTAATAGTTTGTTTAACAACAAAAAAAAAAAGTTTGTTTTCAAATGAGTTTGTATGTTAAAAGCTGCATAAGCTAATTGCGTCAGAAATACGTATCCCACGTCCAGGATAGTCCTTTTTTTGGACCGGTCCAAAGTATTGTAAATATAAGAAGGCCAGGGTGTTATTCAGGAATGGTACAGTATGACTTGATTTCTACCTGCAGTGAGCCACTAGTAATGCTTTATACTTTCTTTCCCAGTGGAGCTTTAATAGTTTTTTTATGGCGGTAAGTGGTTGTGCTCAACTCTAACGACTTTAGCCATTCGCATCTTAAAAAGCTCAAGTCACACTACATTTGTTAAACCGAATTGCCTCCCTCACCCATGGACGCACAAAGCCGGCTTTGATACGTTCGCTCACTGAGAGAACCGAGGGCTCATCAGTTCTAAAACGCTCGTTTTATTTTCGTAAATGTGCGGGATAATTAAAGAGTCTATTATAACTTTCCCAGAGGGTTGGGAACGCTTAACGTTGCATGCCACTCTATGCCATGACTGCAGCTGCGTAATGGCGTGTTGTCGACTCGGCTTGCGGCTGATGGGAATCGGATGATTGGAACAACATCCCATGATGCACTACATCTCGGTGTGTCTCCACAGGAAACGGCTTTGTGAACCCCAGGGGCTCGCCAGGACTTCTGGGTACCAGCAGTGGGAATGGACTGGGAAAAGTTATGCCCACGAAATCCCCGCCTCCGCCAGGGGGAAACATGGTTATGGGGAACCGAAAGCCGGACCTGAGAGTGGTCATACCGCCGTCCAGTAAGGGAATGATGCCTCCACTGGTGAGTACCAATGACCAATGTTATTTCTCTCCATCTTTGGTATAAACGTAATTTTAATTCTAGGTTTACTTTTGTTTTTCTCTTGTTGTTAATGAAGCTTTGTTGTTACTGCGTGTACTGTCCCTGTTACTACTGTCAGTGAAGTTCTTTCACACTGCTATTGTGTATACAAAGAGAAAAGTAGGGGTGTAGGTGCAAAAGAAGCAGCAGAGTGGAATATCTCTGAGGCCCAGGTGCCATCACACTCTCTCAATTATTTATATAGAAATTAGAGGGCCTCTCTAATGATTATAATTAAGGCCCTGACAGTTCAGACCACATTCAACACCTGAGGCAATGCTAGCCTGTCGCCTTCATAAATCACTGCAAATGTAAAAAGAAAATGAAAAAAAAAAAAAAAAAAGAGCTTTCCAGAATCGGCCCATGATGGGCTTGTTTCAGCCTTGCGTGCCACTCCGCATGGAGTTCTTACAGAGCTGTTTGGGAAATATTGCCAAGGTTACCTAGGGTCATTCTCGTGCATTGGCTGCTCTGTGTAAAATGTGAGTATGTGTGTTTTTGCTTTCCAGCATCTGGAAGTAGTGGGGTTTGTATACGAGTCAAAATAGAATCTACATTCCAGGCTGGTGATATTAGCAGCCTGGTGGATTAAGTGGTTAAGTGTGTGTGTGTGTGTGTGTGTGTGTGTGTGTGTGTGTGTGTGTGTGTGTGTGTGTGTGTAAGGATTGAGGACTCCCCCTCTGTGTGCTTCAGACAGACAGGCTAATGCAGGGGCAGGCGGTGTGCCCTGCAGACAGCCTGTCATTAGGATATAATGGCATTAAATTAATCACATCCCTAGTGTGACAGAGTGGGGATGAAGGCTTAATCAGAAGCCCAGAGTGCTAGCCAGATAATATCTTGTCGCCCTTGTCGTGTCTCCTCAATGTTATTGATTGAGTGTTAAGACAGTTGTGGCCTGGGCACAAATGGAAGACCAGCTACAGCTACCACAGACAGCGAGTAAAGACAGATCTCCGACTATTTGTTCGGATCTCCTTCCAATTAACAGGTCCATGTATGCTGATGGTACTTGTGCAGATTCAGTCTATTAGACAAGGTTGAAAGAAGAATAGTAGCGTGCAAATAAATATGGATAAACATCTGTACTAATGAACACCTCACTAAATTTCACTCCTTTGTACTGACATACATATTTTTACACCTTTAACACTTTGTCTTCTCCACAGTTTCTCCAAACTTTTGCTAGAGTAGTCGTAATAGCAGTATTCTCGCATGTTAAAACCAACGCTGTTTAGCTGCTAATTTTATCAGCAGTGCCGCCACTTTTCCGTACATCCTCAGCCCAGTGCGTTTTGTTACTCCCCTGTGGTGTCGCTTTTTTCCCCCCCATCCCCTCCAGTAAGATCTGGTAATGTAAGTGGAGGGATGTATAAAGGAGAAGTGAAGGATTTCATGTCGTTTTTGGGTTCAGTGGGCCACCATACTGTTGAGTCTCACAGAAAAGGTGAAGCACATCTTAGGAGTGAGGTCAAGTCCCTGAGAGAGCATTGCCTGAGCTTTGAAAGACCAGCTTTCCTACAATGCGCTATACCAATTAAGGCAGCTGTAAGCTAAGTGGGCTGCATTTCATTTCATTCAGATAGCTCTTGTACACAACCAAACTGAAGCCTCAGTGTGCTAGAAGCAGTGGTGACATATTTGACTAGAGGGTGCAGTTCATTTGACTGGTGGACGACTTTACAGGTAACTCGAGTAGCGTTTCGATTCTTTGTCATTCACTGTATTTGAATGAGTTTATTCTAAAAGGTGTGCACGGAGAGGGGGGGGGGGGGGGGGGGTTTGGAAAAAGCAAGCAGTGCTTTGCATAAGTTGTCGTGGGTGTTGCGCTCAGTTCCATACTGATCCAGTCCTCTGTTCTTTTTCTGATGGGAACAGTCTGAGGAGGAGGAGATGGAGTTGGTGAGTTGCACAGTTTGCCTGGATGAAGAATTTCAGCCCTCACCTTTTACACTAGCAAAGCAGCACATTATTGCTTTAAAAAAAAAAAAAAAAAAAAAAGAAGACATGACTAACGAGTGCACTTGCTTGAGCCGGATGCCGGTTAAACCTGGCTAAGCTGAATTCTGGATGTGTTTACCAGTGTGCTGTGCAAAGGCAGTCTGGTTTAAGCTTTGTGTCCCTCACTCACATTGCATGTTTTCTTCAGTCTGGTCAGGTTAAGCTTGAAAGTACCAACTTCCACAGACTGTCTCAGTTCTTCCCGTGCGTGTGTTCACGTTGCAAGGTCTCTCTCTCTCTCATTCTGTCTCTCGTTACCGCTTTCTTTCTGTGTGTGTGCACGCGCGTGTGTGAGATCACTCACAGGAAAATAAATCTCCTGAGACCCATTAATCAATAATTTCAGTATTTACGTGTAGCTCTCTAGTTTTTCCCAGTTTTTTTTTTCTTTTTTTGCTCTCCAGAGAGTTTTCTTCCTTTTCTAGAGTCTGGTTACTTCATTTGGGATGATGTCATACAAAGATAGAGCACAGGCCAGAATGATGTCATCCTGTCGAAGGGAGAGGCCAACCACAGCCAGCGGTGTTTTTTTCCTCCAAAAAAGAACAGAGGTTTATGCAAAAAGATAGGAAGATATTAACTGAGCCGTGATGTGTGACTCCTTTTAGAGATGCCTATAGGTCTTTTACATGCATATTCAGTGAGTCATTTTTCAAACAGAATAATTTCCCCCATAACTTTTGTATGAATATATTGTAGAATAATGACTTTTTGGGAAACACACTAACCTTTTTTTTTTTTCACTTTTAAACCACTTTGAAAATATACAGCGGCTGAACTTGAAAGTTGAAGCAAAATACGTTGACGTGAAATCATTGACCATTTATTATTCCTGCACTCTTCCTAAGTGTTTGGTTTGGAGTGAGCGAGCGAGCGAGCGAGTGTGTGTGTGTGTGTGTGTGTGTGTGTGTGCGCGTACGCGCATACGGGTGTGTGTGTGTGCGTGCACGTGGGTGTGTTGTGTGTTTCTGTGTCTGTGTGTGGGGTATATCTCCTTATGGGGACTAATTGCCCATACAGTGAAAGGAATATATGCCAGTTTTGACCTTGTGGGGAAATTTGGCAGATCTCGATGAGGAAGATAGCTTACAAAAAAAATGAAAGGGCCAAAAGGCTTAGAATTTAGAGTTAGGGGTAGATGTAGGCATAGCATTATTTATCTGATTTACAGACAAGTCAATGGCAATATCCCACAATGATAGAAATACAAGTGTGTGTGTCCGTGTGTGCGTGAGCGTGTATAAACTGCATGACCATAATTTCCAGGAGTGAGGGAATGCTTGCATTGCATGCTTGTCACCACACTGAGATGTATTCACAACAAGTCACTGCATTACCTTAAACACACCAGACAAGTGGGTTGTTTTGACACTGAATAAAGCACTTGGGGAATTCAAGGTAAAGGCTTGAAAGGAATCTTCCCCATATTTACTTTAAATTTAATCTGTCTGCCTGAAAAAATGTGTATACTTTACAAATGCACTATGACTGTAACAGCTATGGATGAGTGTGTTCTTCTGGTCTAAGACTACTGTGGAGTTCTACCTTCTTATTCTAAGATTCTGAGTGTAGGTGTTATTAAAAAAAAAAAAAAAAGATTTGCCTGCAATGATTTTGCCTTGGCAAAAGTACAAGAAATATTTAATTAGTACAAGCCATTTAAAGTATCACCTAATTTTGCAACATGTTTTAAATGTGAGCGATGGTACACATTAGCCGTAGCTGTTTGATCTCACCTTTAATGTGGAGCATGTCCGTATTGTCCTTCTGAGCACAAGTTGGCTGGTCAACTGCGATGATCCAAGCAATACGGTGTATTGTATTATTTTGATGAAGCTACAGCGCCCCACTGTGGTGGGCAAAAATTCCATGCAAAGATAGCCTGAGCTGTTAGCACTTTTTTTTTTTTTTAATTCCTAAGACATGTGTTAGCTAGTTATATAGTCATTCACTGCTGATAGGCAGTAAAAATCCACTGCCTGTAAGATATATCGTGGAGGCGTGTCTAATCCATGTCCATGTGCTCCAATCCATCCTTCATTTAAAAATCATGCTTCTTAATGTCACAAGTCATGATATTGAAATACAGAGGTGTATGTGTTTCATTAAGTGTATCTGGCTTTGGTGTGGTGTGTGTGTGTGTGTGTGCAGAACACTCAGAGGATAAGCAGCTCCCAGTCAACCCAGCCTCTTGCCACACCCGTGGTGTCCGTCACCACCCCGAGTCTACCACCACAAGGCCTGGTCTACTCCGGCATGCCAACGGCTTACAACACCGGTGAGCTTACACACACACACACACACACACACACGGTTCTCATTAATCACATAGACACATTCCTTTATTCCTGTGAAAGGGCATAGCAAGTAATGATTCATGACAAAATGATGTTACAAAATGACAATAATGCGCACACACTCATCTGCTGCACCCAGAATGTTCTCTGAGGCGTGTGGGTGTGTGAGGTGTGCTCTTCTGAGATGCAGAGGAGTGCGATGTGTGTTCTCCTGAGGTGTGGAGGTGTGTGTTGTGCTCGCTCGTGACCCATGTTGTGTTGTTCTAGAATACTCCCTGAGCAGCGCTGAGCTTTCCTCACTGCAAGGCTTTGGTTCTCCAGGGCTCTCGCTGGGCTCCATGTCGGCATGGCAACAGCACCAACTGGGCCAAGCAGCTCTCAGCTCGCTGGTGTGAGTAACACAGACAGCATGCAGAAACACATGCATATACACACAAAAGCCTACAAGCTGCCATAAGGTCACATGCACATGCTGGCAAATTTCCTACATGGAATTTATGTCATGCTCTGTCTCAAAAGTGTAAGCAGCTATGTGTGTTCCCTCACATGGGTGTGTGTGTGTGTGTGTGTGACCTACTCGTCATCCAGGTAGTTAATATTTTTTCCTGTCTTTTCTCAGGGGTGGTGGTCATTTACCTCAGGGCTCCAACCAGTCCATTAACACCAGCCCGAACCTCACCATCAAGTCAGAGCCCATCTCACCTCCACGTGAGCGCGTCACTCCGTCCGGATTCCCACAGCAACTGCAGCAGCCTCCCTCCTCCAGCCGTCCTGACATGGGCCGCTCACCGGTGGACAGCCTGAGCTCCTCGTGCTCCTCGTATGACGGCAGCGACCGCGAGGACCCACGTGCCGATTTCCACTCACCGCCGATTGGCCTGAGCCGAGCCCTCGGACCAGGAGCCGACGAGCGCCACAGCCCCTCTGTCAAACGCATGCGTATGGACTCCTGGGTAACATAAAATGACCGGGGAGGGCAAGACAGGCCACATAGGGGAGAGAGAGTGACAGGCCAGAAGCAGGGAGGGGTCATAATTGCTATTATTAATATTATTATTATTATTATTATTATTATTATTATTATTATTTAACTTCATTTTTGTTTGGGAAGGCTGTGGGCGTGGCAAAGAAAATTCAAGATATCCCAACATATTGAAATTTAAGTTGGGTAATAACTATTGTTGTTCACTTATTTTAATTTAACTTGTTTTGGAAGGAGGCGGGCGCACGGAAGGAAATTTCAGCTGTCCTGACATATCAGAATTAACGTTGCAACTGAGTGGTGAGAGAGAAATCAGTTCTCCAGACTGATTGGGTTACTTAGAGCAGTTGTTATCAGGTACTTTAAGCAGTTCAGATTTAGCAAAAGTCTAACATTTTAAAGAAAAAAAGGAAGATGTATGGAGATGTTTCAGGATAGGGTAGTCTGGTCTGGTCTGGTCTGGCACTTGTAGTAACTATTTCTGCTGTTGAATTTTGCAGGGTTGCGCACAACCAGAGCAAGTTTAGGCTGTTTGCAGGCTCTCACCAGCTGGCCTCTTCAATAATCAAACTTTATACACACTTACATTAACTGTTAACTTATTCAGGATTGACCACGTTTCAAAAAAGCTTTTGGTTTACAAAGGGAGGTTCATGACTAAAATGAGATCACACTTACACAGTTTAACATAGGAAGATGATTATGTTTGTGCTATTTTTGTTGTTGTTGTTGTTGTTGAAACACAGCTTTTTTTTTTTTTTCTTTTTTTTCTTTTTAGAATGGAAAATAACTTAAACAGTAGCCCAGTTGAACTGGAGACAAGAGTCCTAAATTAAAATGCAGCTCAAACAATGGTTTAAAAAAAAAAAAAAAAAAAAAAAAAAGCCAAAGTATGTTTGTTAGTTAAAGTTTTTGGTTTGAAAATTCTCATTTCTCTTTCACTATTCATTTCCTCTTAGTTCTGTTGTAAAGTGTTTTGTTTCAAACTATGATAAAATACAAACCAGATCTTTAAACAGATATCTAAAGCCATGAACACTTGGTGTTCTGTTTGTAAATTAAAGATTTGAGCCAAACCTTTCCTTTTGTTATGTATATAGCAACTTTAATATATATCACCGTCAGTGTAAGTACGTATGTATTGTACTTTCACTGGATTGAAGAAAAAAAAAAAAAGTATATTTTTGTGGATTACTGCCAGGTTTACAAGGCGAGATCCTTAATAAGTAGAGTATTCACTGGTTAATATTTACTATTTTGTTAACTATACTGTACTTTCTTTGAATCTGACTTATTATTGCTATTAATAATCAAAGTGTTTTTATTTGAAAGAAGGATGTTTTATGGGTCGCGTTCCCATTAATAATGGTAAATGTTTGTCCTTAAGAAATTGTAACAGTGCTGTAAGTTTGAAACGCCACTGTCTCTTTTTTTCTCTATTTTTCGTTTTTGTAAAAGGATTACTGTAACATTAAGGAAAGCTTTTTTTTCTTTCTTTACTGTACACTTTGTGGGAGGGGTTGGCCACGGCTGCTGAACACACTGCCTACTTTCACAACCAAGGATTCATTTCGAGCCTCAAGGCAATGGCCTTTCAAATGCCAATTAGTGACACACATCTTCTCTCAATGGAATTTAAAAAAAAAAAAAAATTTCAACTGACTTGCATCACAATTTAAACAAATGCCACCTTTTGTTGATCAAATTTGACTGATACACTCAGCTTCTTTTGATGGAAGCCTTCATCAAAGTCACTTAATGCCCCCATTATTATCTACCTATTGTAAATAATATAACCTAATACATACATACATACTATGTACAGAACACACTTCCCATTTTCGTTTGGTGAATTGGCTCGCTAGAATATTGATCCTCTCCACACTGAGGGAGGCCACTCTGGAAGCGCCAGACGCTCTGTTGTTGTGTGTGTGTGTGTGTGTGTGTGTGTGTACGTGTGTGTGCGTGACTCTCCGTTTTCGCATCTATCTCTCCACACTGAGGCTCTTTTGTCCATGCTTCTTTCGCCTGCCTCGCACCTCACTGCCCCCTTCAGGTGGAAGAAGCATCAGGGGATTCAGCAGCAAAAAGTCAGTTCACATGCTAGACAATGCAAAACCAATCTCTCTGCTGGATTGCACATGTTTGTACAGTCAGGTTTGGCAAACAAAAAAAAAACAAAAAAAAAAGGCTTCCTCTCTTTAAATTTGCTATCTATTTCCGCCCACTTTGTGTGCTCTTGTCCCCTTTTTTTAGATACCTCTCTGCCCTAACAGGCACCATAGCAGCTGGCAATAAGCTGATGTTAATCTATGCAGTCTCTGAACACACAGCCCAGCACACAGCGCCATCAAGAAGGCTCATCCACACAGCACTCGCAATGTTAGGATTTAGAATTCAAATTGGTTATAATCATCTGCCCATTAAAGACATATATCCTTGCTTATGAACTGCATCCTCTGTATGTGCACAGTTGAGAAAATGACTGTTAACCTTAAACCCTTAAGTGCTTGTATATTAAGAAGGCACACTATTTTATTGGCTACTTTGTAAGTACCACAGAAAGCCATTTCATGCTGAGTAACCTTAATGCAGACCCTGGTGTCTATAGCTTTCCCTGCCTTTAGCTGAAAAGCGAAGTTTCAAAAAAGTTCATTAGAAATCCATTTTGATGATGTCTATCACCAATGTGTTACCACAATCAATGCCTTTCAGGGTTGATAAGCAATAATGCAATAATGCCATCGCAGTGCTGTAAACTGCACTGTGGAGTAATGATATGCAGGGCACTTACACTGACACACACACACACGCACACACACATACAAGCACACACAGAAGCTAGATTAGGAATCAGGGAGTTTTTCCTCATGTGCACAGTTAGAGCTTTATTCCAAAGAGTTCTAAATTGTGCATGATAGATCTCATTAACATTAATTTCATTCCCAATGTTTAAAAAAAAAAAAAAAAGAAGAAAAAAAAGCTGGACACAGTGCCAGTTTGTCTATCAATCCCCCAGCAGACACATGCAAGAAATACATAGGAAATCTAAAGAGAGGAAGTTGCTCGTCTTGGTCTGAGTGCTGCTTACGACATCACAAAATGAACTGAATGTGAAATGAAGGGTTTCAGGAGGAAAACAATTTGTAGAACTTCACTTTGCTGTGCAAGAGTACACTGCTTTGCTTTATGGCTTTTTCTAAAAACAGAACTATGTATTTGGTAATTGTTTGTAGTTACTAGTTCAATTCAAGAAGCTGTTTGCGGTTTGGATGCTCAAACCGTTTGGCGGCACAAGCTGGACTTTGTTGCCATGAACGAAATGAAATGTTTTAGACGAAAAAAAAAAAAAAGAATCGAGAAAATTTTAAGCTAATCTGCATTCTATTTCCCTTGAATGTGTTGTTTTATCTTCATTATACAATAAATATTCTAGTGAACTTTTTATTGAATGACTAAGATATTATGCTAGGGATTGTTGTACAAATTTGTATTCTGCATTCACTTAAGTAAAGATATTGGCTTTAACTGTGTAAACATAGATTCTCTTGCTTATTCTGTACAAAATGAAGTGAACAAATCTCTGAATATGAGTAGACTTTGTCCACCTGTGAAGTGCAGAACCTTAGAAACTGTCCGCTTTATTAAAAACCTAAATGTAACCTCACACATTAACTCTATGTGCCTTCCTATTATGACGCTGAGGGAGTCTTAGACCTTAACCACGGAGAGAGATCATTTTAATCCTATCCGGAAAACCATTCACCATGGTACGAACATCTCATGAAACACTTTAGGATAATGCCACTGCAGATTAGCCAGATGTGTGACGATGAATGAGCATGACATCTGAATTTTCTCAGATGCGGTGTTGGCCACTGGTGTTCCAGGATCATCAGGTAAAATTGTCATAAACCATAAGCCACCGGCAGGCAGTTACACTTAGTTGTCTAAATATTCATTTACTTGCCATGAATAATTGGTAATGATGTACAGAGTCCTGCAGCAAGTTAGATTAAATAGTTGTAGACCCAGTTGAAATGTGTAGCAATATTCGATTAAAAGCAGGAATGCAATCATCACTTTCTTCATTAACTGTAAAACCAAAAGCTAAAAGCTTCAACAAGACAACATTAGACAGAATCTGGGGAAAGAAAAGAAAAGAAAAGAAAAAAAAAGGTTAAACTGCTGTTACATAAAGTGGGGTAAGATTTAGAATTCCTACAGATCTTGCATGAGATTAGGTTGTTTCCATTTGACTTTAACCAAAGGCAGGCAGTACTTTAAGAACAGCCAACACTAATGGGCACATAATGTCCACTAGAAGATGATACTGGTCTACAGTGGTATCTTTCTTTCTCTCTCTCTCTTTCTTTCTTTATAAGGAGGCACGTGCGCTGTCTGCTCACAACAACTGAACACGATGGGCCTTTCTTATCTGAATGTTATATTAGTAAAAAAAAAAGTTGAAGGGAAATAGAAGCCCCTCTCAGATTGGTCACAGACATCCACCTTTTCTGACATCACAACAGTCCCGTGACATCACAGAGCCTTTTAATAACACGCTTTGTGACATCATATAGCCATTGAATTACACATCGTTTTTCTGACATAATAATGGCTACTGTTGTGCTCCGCTTGAAAAACAGTGGCAAACCCTAATTAAAAATGATCATAAAATACATTTACATCATAAGAACATAAAATATCTAGGCACAGATTATAAAAAATATATAAAAATACAATATCTGTACATGCCAGATCTCAGTAAGGCAGCCTACAGTATTCAATGGCATTTCAAAAGGCAACAGCATTTTGAAGGAAGCCTGTACGTTGCCTGCTTGCAGCAGCTGAAGATGACAGGGCTGTCTAATATAAAATGTTAGATTAGAAAACAAGTGAACGTTCAAGATCAATGGAAGCCCAGCTCATATTTATGACAGATATCCATTCTATTTTCACCCCTCCGGTGCATGCACACAAGAAGGTGTCCAGGTGTTAAAACACTGTCCCCTGGTGGTTATCTGGTGTCCACAGACCCACAGTCACATAACTGTTTTATGACATCACATACCCATTTAATTACACCCGAATTTTGTGACCTCACAACATTTTCTACTGGCTAACCCCTTGCTAATATATTTTTTTTCCTCACTACACCCTTTTCCTATGATGTGAAGTCTTTCACGGATGCCTGTGGCCGCTGAAACGTACGGATGTAACAGTGCCACGACAGAGTATCACAATTCCCAAACACACAATCACCCAACTGACGACACACCACAATATTTAATACATAAAAACGGCTGCTATTTCTCTCCTTTTCATATTAATAATATTAACCAAACCCTGCTTTAAAAAATCAGTCAAATTAAATTAGATTTTTATTGTATGACTTCGACATTATTGATTCAGTACAAAAACATTTGAGATTCCAAACATTAGTTTTCCAGCACGAAATTAAATGTTACAGAAAAATGTTTGTACGTCAGTAACAAAAAGCAGCGTATTACATAAGAGACACTTTTCAGACAAAAAAAACATAATGAAGGCTGCTGGGTTTCGCTGCAAAAATAAGAAGCGAGTGACAGTCAAATTCTCCAGAAGAGCTGTGTCTGCTTCTGCAAAATACTCAGCAACACTTACAGCTCATTTCCTTATAAAACTGCACACACTGTACCTGAGACTGCTATTTTATTTTTTTTAAAAAAAGTGAAGGATCATCACACCAGATATTGACTTTGTATCATTCATTACTGTTTACTGCTCTTTATAGTATTTTTTTAAAATGTAGAAACATTTAATGTCATTATTTTTGAAGGCATCTTTGCTCTACAGCACTTCTTTGCATGTGCCTATAAACATACATATGCATATAAACATAAAATGTCTAGGCACAGGTCACTAACAAAGTTAAAAAAAAAAAAAAAAAAAGATTATAAAAATGCAATATCTATATATGGCTATTCTCAGTAAGGCAGCCTACAGTATTAATGAGAAAGTGATGCGACACTTTTGATGTAATATTTGGACATATTGTTTATTACTGTAGCAGTTTCAGATAGCATTTGCCTATTTTGCTTCTTGCTGCAGCCTGTTTTGAAGCTGCTGAGGTGACTTGCTGTTACACAATGTGTCCAGCAGAGGGAGACAAAATTCCTGCCAATCAGCACACCAACGCAACCATAATGATAATATTGCGTCAGTCATAATAATACGACTGAATATTGTCTTCTTTTTTTGGCTTTATTACCAAAAGCTTGAAAGAAATAAAGTGATGAATATGAAGTGAATGAGATAGAATAGATCAGCTGCCAAAGCAGAGCATCTTCACCAGCTATTAAGTTATTCCCCATCTTCCTAATGACTTAAATTGATCAGTAAATGTTTCTAATTGCCTTGCTGTTATTTTCAGTTTGGGGATGTTGCATTAGGAGAGGTGAAGTGTGAAGGCGTTCGAGCAGCTCGAGTGTGTGTTTAAACAGCTGATCAGACTGGATTTTTTTCAGCAGGAGCCTGAAGTCAAATGAAGGCGTTTAAACCAGAACTACAGTGATGACGCGTTGGGCTCCGCCCACCTGTGACGCAACAAACCGGTCAAATGAGACCGACAGCTTCAGAGTGTTAAAGAGTTTATCGGATTCATGCTTTTGCAACCAAGTCTGCATTACATTTTTCACTGCCTATAGGTAAGAACTTGTTGTTGTTTTCCTTATCACAAGGCTGAATTCTGAAGGTGTGTATACCTGTTGACACTTGGCTACTTTCCAGGTGACCTGGTGGAGTTATCTCAGCTTCTTCAGAGCAAGAGCTTGAGCTTGGGCTGGTGTTGGAGCAAAGCCAGCAGCCACCCAGCTTCCATGCTTCATTTTATCTTTAGAGAGAGAGAGAGAGAGGAAACTTGTACAGGAGATGAACCGTACACCTGAAACTGTTCCACGAGTTGTCTATTCTTGATATGATTTCTGATATGAACTACAGCCTATAAATATTCATATAATACGTTTACATTAGACAGGTTCAACTACATTTCAGTGTAGTATATCCTGAGAAAACACGATTATGCAGCAGAAGTACCAGAAAACCTCAGAAATGTGAGACAGCACATGACACTTGAACCATTTCACACTCATTGGCATGGCAAGACTGACTAGTGTACTATGAGTCAGGCATAACCAACATTTTCAGGCCACCAAGCTGACATTCTGCAAAAGCTTTCAGATTTAAAAATGCAGTTCTGTATGGGTGGCACTCTGGCTTAGTGGTTAGTATGTTTGCCTTGCACCTCCAGGGTTGTGGGGTCGAGTCTAATCATCCTGCATGCGTGTGTGGAGTTTGCATGTTCTCCCCGTACTTTGGGGGTTTCTTATCCACTCCAAAGACATGTGTTATAGGATGAATGGTATCTCTAACTTGTTTGGTGTGTGATTGTGTCCTGTGATGGATTGGCATGCTATCCCTTGGGATAGGGCCCCTGTGCAGGAAAGCAGTACAGAAAATGGCTGTAGTGTATATAAACATTTTCATGCAGTAAGATACATGCATGTGTTTCACATACTAGTAGCCTAAAATAGAATGTCTATATTTATTGCCCATCCCTGTTTTGATGTCACCTAGACATAAAAGAGAGACTATCCCTACAGTGGCCTGGGTGGAATAAGTGGACTTTGGGAGGGCCATGTACAGAACAGCCAGTGCGGAACCTGTTTGCCTCCATTGCATGTTCAGGTGAACAAGACAGGCTTTACAGGCCACTGTTTCCAAAATGCTCCTTAATATACAACTTTATCATGTTCATCATTTCTCAGAGGAAGAACTACACTTTGGGGTTTGCAGTTTGTTTTTCTTTTTTCGTACCAGTATTACGCACTATTCTGTGCACAGAGAAAAAAGTATGTTACTTTTCCATCACCACAATTAAGATTTTTCACAGCAACCGGTTGTATAAGGATTAGGGGTGTAATGATACACTATGGTCACCATCATAAACAATAAACAATGCAAAACAATATGCACTTTTGCCTGTATTAAACTAAATATATTAAAAATGGCTACAAACAGAGGTTTAATATTGTAAATAAAAACTACATGTGCACCACATCTAAAAAATAAATAAAGAAATATATAAATTCTCCCCAAAATTTTGATTGAATAAACAAAGTGTCTGACCTGGGGCCTTTGAAAATGATTGACTGAAATATAATGAGCTCCGTAGCAGGAATAGAGCTCCAAAGGTTAAAATGACCGGTTTCTACGACTTTTGGGGATGGTGTTTGAAAGCTACTGAAGTGCTCTGTTTAACCATTATAACATGGTCGTGTAAACATATAACCATAAAACCATATAACATTATTTATAACTGCACTATCCACTTGCGCATCCCAGATGACGATGAGCTCTCTTTTGAGTCTGGTTCCTCTCAAGGTTTCTTCTTCATATTGTCTCAGGGAGTTTCTCCTTGGCAACGTTGCCTCTGGCTTGCTCATTAGGGATAAATTTATATCCTGAATTGATATATTTCTTTGTGACAATGTCCATTGTTAAAAGCGCTATACAAATAAAATGTAATTGAATTGTATAACATATAATAGTCATTGCAATCCAGAGCTATCGGGCTAGCCGTCACTTCACAAGTACGGATCATCTCTCAGGTTCTCCACGAAGGAACGCGATCACGTGACCAGCATGCTCTCTAGATATTTTACCTCTATGGGTTACGCAGATTGGGATCTCTGGTGTTCCGACAGTGCAACTGCATGAGATGCATGATTAATAGGATGCCGATATCGCACATTGTCACATTTTTGCATCTTTGTTGCCTGTTTTTTTTTTTTTTTCCAAGACTACTACGAGCATCTCAACACCGTGGCCGTGTCATTTATCTGACCTGTGATATATCCATATTTCACAGCAGCCTGGCTATTGTATATGGATATATTACAGGTCAGAAAATGGTTAGGCCACGGTGTTTAAATGCTTGTGATGGTTTTCAAAGAAACAACTCTTGCCACGTTTCAGTGGTTCATTATTTCAGTACCTTTAGACAGAACACATTTTCATTTCCAATGATAATCCTCACATTCCGAAGTAATCTAAAATTGTCTTCCACTATTATATATACTGTTCAGGTCAAGTTTCATCCATGCGATGGGGCTAAATAGGTAACTTTCAAAAAATTTTTCAACAGTGACAAAAATATGTATTTACAATATTTACAGGTGTATTTGTTTTTATGTACATTTATGACACATTTGCACACATTTATGCAAAACTGAAGGCAGTCCAGAGGTCGTGAGTATAGTGTGGTTCGTGTCATGTGTTAGTGTCGCGCTGAGACAGTGATACAATTGTTCCATAGTGTAGTACTGAAAGTACTGGTAACATTGACAGCATGTTGACAGTGTCGTGCTAAGAGTAATATTTACAGTATTCAATGACAGTGTAGTAGTGAACGTAAGGTTTATCGTTAATATTGATGATATAGTGGTAAAAATAATTTTTAAACTGCATTTTGACACTAGCAGGGAGAGTAAGGTTTATAGTGTACCTTGACAGTGTAGTGACAGTAGGCTTGTATGATATAGATTTTTTCTCTGATCACAATTTTCCATTTTAAAATATAGTGATCAACAGTTTAATCACCCACAATCATTAGCATAAAGACGATAGGAAAACAAGCATTTCTACCGTTTCCTGTTTAAGGAGAGTAGGGGAAAAGGGGTAATAATATGATGCTGTGAAGTCGGGAACTGTGGCAATCGCAAAATCTCAGCTGGATGGTGGACCCATAACAGCACTCTTCTGCGTAATCCTTTCAGAAATCAGTCGACTGATGCCGACATGACTGACATTTTGTCTGCTGAGGCAGGAGAGCACGGCAGAGAGAAGAAGTCTCAGACAGTCCAAAAAAAGAAAAAAAGCTTTAGTTACTTTATAATTATCACCATTTAATATTTATAAAGTGTTAAATCTGGCATTTCTTTTTTCCCAACATTTTTGGTGGCATCCCTAATAAATCTAGTCTGTTAAATATATACTTGTCTAATGTTATCAGTAGTGTTACACTGATAGATTTTATTTCACATTAATAAACTCAAAATATTGTCCGTTTACCATGACAGAAAGGAAGAGTGCATAAGATGGGGGGAAAGGACATGGAAGTGTCTGGAGAGGTCAAAATACCTACGAAGATCATTCCAGATTCACATGCCAGTTGGCTCATCTCTCACTTTATTGAGGAGAAATAGACTGCTCTTTTAGCCTGTTTTTACTTAGAACTTGTAATGATATTTTCGGATGGTTCTGCAGAGCTCCTACGCAAAAAGAGCAGGTCTGGTAATATAATATAATCAGTGATAAACGGCACTGGGTATTGCACAAACCTAGCTGAGAGTAATGTTTATAGTACAGTTTGATGGTGTAATGAGGAAAGCAATGTTTATAGTACATTTGGAGAATGTAGTAGGTACGAACAATGTTTATAGTTTATGACAGTGTAGTAATGAGTGGAGTTTCTAATAGCATTGTTTCATCCTGCAGAATAGTTGGGTGATTAGCAGGAATTTGTTGAAATCTATTTAAATATGCGTTACGTTTGTGCTTTTGTCTTGTGTATGTTTTACCATTTTTATCGAATGAATTGCTAGTATAGTTTTTGTGGTGTTTGATTTTCAAAAGTGTGAAAGCTAACGTTGACACAAGCATGTAGTTTACTCAGGTAAAGTATAAATATTCCCAGACACACGTAAGTAACATAAGGAATAAGGGAAGTATTCTTCAGTACTATACACCACTGGTGGTATCCATAGGTTAAATTCTCTGCTTTCAACAGGGGAATGTAATCTAAAATCAACATTCTAGGAGAACGAAGATCTCAGCTATATAAAACATAGTTCAGATACCCCAGTATTACTATATGGCCAGGTTTACAGTCAGCTGCAACTGTATTTTATGGATTGTAAATTACAGTTATTGTAAAATGGGTTTAATAAGGGCTGCCCACTATGTAATAAAACATTAAATAAAAGAATACTTGGTGCTAGAACTGGAGTGTACCAAGGAAACACCAATATTATTCTAAATGCTTATAACTGCATTTTAGTTTTTTTTTTTTTTTTTTTTTTTTTTTTTTTTTTTTTTTTTTTTTTTTTTTTTTTTTTTTTTTTTTTTTTTTTTTTTTTTTTTTTTTTTTTTTTTTTTTTCTAACAGTGGTTATGGCTGTTAAAACATATTTCCTCACGCAGAGGCCATGTGTTTAACAGTGACAGCAAAGTTCCTGTTTCTGACACCATCACACTTCCTTGTTGGGGATTTTTTACTGCTTGTCAATTCATGTGTTGCATGAATATACAAATGTCTCTGTATTAACACACAGTTCCTTCTGAAAGTACTGGAACAGCAAGGCCAGTTCTCTTGCTTTTGCTATACACTGAAGACATTGGGGTTTGAGATCAAAAGATGAATATGAAATGATAGATCAGAATTTCAGCTTTCATTTCCTGAGATTTAAAATTAAGATGTGTTAAACAACTTAGAACATGGCGCTCTTGCCGTCAGACTACCCAATCTTTAGGTGAGCAAAAGTATTGGAACAGATAGTCTTAAAGGAAATTAAAGTAAATAACACTTAATATTTGGTTGCGTATCCCTTGCTTAAAATGACTGCATCATGCTGACAATGACATTACCAAACCGTAGCATTCTTCTTTTGTGATGCTTTTCCAGGCTTGTACCACAGCCTCTTTCAGTTGTTGTTTGTTTTGGGGAGGGTTTCCCTTCAGACTCCTCTTCAGGAGGTGAAATGCATGCTCAGTTGGGATAAGATCTGGTGATTGACTTGGCCAGTCTAAAACCTTCCATGTTTTTCCCCCCAATGAAGCCCTTTGTTGTGTTGGCAGTGTGTTTTGGGTAATTGTCTTGCTGCACAATGAAGTTGGATGCATTTCTCTGTAAAATGGCAGAATGTTTCTGTAGACTTCTGAATTCATTCTGCTGCTACCATCAGTTAGCATCAGTTACATCATCAGTAAAGATTAGTAAGCCCTTTCCATGGCAAACCCAAGCCATGACACTACCTCCACTGTGCTTGACCGTTGTGCTTTAGCTTGTATGTTTAGGATCATGAGCAGATCGTTTCTTTCTCCACACTTTGGTCTTTCTATCACTTTGGAAGAGGTTAGTCTTCATTCCAGAAATTTTGTGGCTCATCTCTCTATTCTTCAGATTCTTACTGCTGATGAGTGGTTTGTGTCTTGTGTGCCTCTATATTTCTGCTCTCAAAGTCTTCTTTGAATGGTGGATTATGATACCTTCATCCCTGCCCTGTGGAGGTTGTTGGTGATGTCATTGACTATTGTTTTTGGGTTTTTCTTCACAGCTTTCACAATGTTTCTGTCATCAACTGCTGTTGTTTTCCTTGGCCGACCTGTTTGATGTTGTTAGCACACCAGTGGTTTAAAAAAAATCACTAGGAAAATGGGTGGGTTCAAATAAAAACGTGCCATGTTTTGAGTTGTTTAACACATCTAGATGTAAATATCAGGAAATGAAAACTGAAATTCTGATCCGTCATCTCATATTCTAACGGCCCTGCCGTTCCAATACTTTTGGAGGAGACTGTATGTGATTTGATTGTTTGAAATGCAGCTGATTTGAGTAAAACTCTTGTGGACTTTTGTTTTCATTCAGCCGTCAAAGAAATAATTGAACTCATCTCCAGTCAAAATGGACCCCAAGAAGAATAAAGTCTTATCCAAACTGCGAGATAAAACCAAGCCCCTGTTCAATGTGAAGATGGGGAAGAAAGCAAAGAAGACTCCCCTGCAATACAGGAGGAGCATTTCAGTCCCAGACCTGTTAAGTGATCAATCCATGTCATCTTTTCTATGCCCTACTGTTCAATCTTCAATCCCAGACTCGTTTGTTGAGCCAGTTCATTCATTTGGTCCTGATGAAACAAAGTGTGAAACCTCCAGCCTAACCGACAGCCTCACTGTCACAGACGCAGCATTATCTGCAAAGTGCACTGATCCATACACTGTTCCAGCCTCCCCATTTCCAAAAAGGGTCCTGGGCCAGCACAATACTACAGACACATCTCTGGATCAAGTTATTACCCCAAATACACCGTCATCAGCCAGGTCCCTGGACCAGTCTACTGCCCCATACACACCATCTTCAGCCAAGGCTCTGGACAACTTGATGCTTCCAAACACACCACCTACAATCATTTGTTCAGGATCAGAGAGGCCAGCATTTATCAGTGTACCAGCCACAAAGGATAAACCAGAGAAACGGATGGAGCAGAGGGAAAGAAACACCACATGGTACATAGAGGACAGCGAGTCAGCTTGTAGCACACCATCTGAGGACCGCTCCTACATCTTCTGCCCTCCTGACCATGACCTGACAGGGCTAGAGCCTGCTACACCAAGGTCCACAGAGATGTTTATTATCGGATCAGCTGAGGACAAGAATGAAGTCAGTTGGTTTATCATTTTTAAATGGTTTTGCTTTTGCTTGTTTCAAGTTCATGACCAGCAAATCTTCTTCCTTGCAGGTTTCCAACGAGACCAATGACTATGACACCAATTTCTCAGGGACAGAAACGAAAGTGAGTAATGTGCAGTCCATTTTTTTGTCCTATTAATCATATTTCATGGAAGAGTAGTACCCTCCAGCATCTTCTGTTCAGCTACAGACAACTACATTACATCGTAAGATAGTTTGCTTTGTACTTGAACATACATTTACATTTATTCTTTTGGTAGATTCTCCTGTACTGTAACTTTAACTTTCAAAAGTGAAACTAACAGTTTTAACAAGTTTAGAGCTTGTTAAAGACTGAAATGCAAGGCGTCTTCCTCAAGCATACATTACACAGAATCGAGTTGCTCAAGTGAGATATTTATTATTAAGCTTAATATCACAAGCTCGGGAGAACACATTGAGTGCGTCTCACCGTGGCTCAGGTTACAAGACTTTTTATAGCATCAGACTTACACATTCATTTCCATAGAGAACAAAGAACTCAGTTTCTCATTGGTAATAAAGCATAGCCACATATGAAGTGGAAAGCTACTGCTAGAGCAAAGAGTTCTTCTTCAAAAACAAAAACAAGGTACGGTTAGCACGGATGACCTTGGCTGTAGCTTAAATCTTCAAGGCACCTGCAGCATCTTTAAGAAGCTTTTGTGCATGCTGCCTATCAGTCGTGTACGCTCTCAATGTCAAGTCACACAACGTAAAACAAGTTTAAACACAAATAGTCATAACTCGCATATTTAAATAATTGTTCATTAAATGTGTGCACCCATAAAAGCAAGATTAATATTTAAATCACTGCAAAGGATGAGTTTTCTTTTTTTATTTGATTCAGAATAAGTCCACGTATATATGTATATATTTGGTGTGTATGATACACAGAGCGCAGGAGTCAGCAGTGAAGGCCAGGCTATTCTAGTAGGTCAGAAGCTCCATTATCTCCTTACCATCAACTTGAAGGAAGGAAGGAACCTGGCCATCAAAGACCGCTCTGGTAGGCATGTCATCATGTTCTGAAGTTCAGTCTCTAATCTGCAGGGCTGTGCGAGGCTTTGCGCTTATAAAAACTAATTCTTATCAATTATTCAGTATATATACATTCCCTTTGATATTTTTCTGCCTTCATGTGTCATATCCATATAATGACATATGTAATAGTTCAGTTAATAGTTTTTACGTGCATGTTCAACAGCATTTCAACACTTTCTGGTGATGTGTTGTCTATGGTTTTAGTTTTGGAAAGGCTTTCTCAGATCTTGGTCAATGCATTTTTCATGGTATTTTTCATGCATTTTAGTACATAATGTGCAGAATTCGAGCCATAATTAGTATGAAAGGTATCTTGCAGAGCAGCATTCTTAATCCAGGTATTGTCTGACTACACTGTTTTGCATGTTTGATATATAAAGCACAGTGTGTGGTTTACTGTTTCTCTGGATCACACATGGAAATACCGATCCAACAGGCTACTTATTGTATTTATAATGGAACTTGTTGTGGGAATGTTCAGACCATTGTGCAGACAGTGTTAAACGGGAAACACGAGAATAGGTGACACAACTCCTCGCACGTTAAATCATCCTGTTATAGCTGTGAAGAAATTGTGTACTGTCTACGACAGTGCAGACATCCTGACTTGCTACAAATTAGTTACATGTATTGCTTTTGTTTAACTCAACAAATAGTAAGGAAACTTCAGATATAGTAAATATATGAGGAAAGGAAATGCTCTGGCTTAGATTTTCCTATCCTGGATGTCTTTATGGGTATCTGCCATATGAAATATACGTGTGTACATGTGGTTTCTCCGGTTGTTTCTAGTTTAAAACGTGACACTGTTGCGTAGTGACGGTGAAAAAAAACAAACAAAAAAAACAGACGACACCATCCTAATCACTAAATTTCTAATCTCTAATCTCTAGATCACTCTTGCAGTAATCAATGCTTGCTTATTTTTCCTGGTTGTATCTATTGACTGAGCATGCGTGTGCGTCTTTTTAATGAATGGAATGCCTTTGAGCTGCTAAAGGCTGGCAGTGGTGTCCTGAGACAATAGCAAGGCATGTGGTCTGACCAGAATGTAACAGTCTCACTGACTTCAGGCCTCTCCCTAATTGTTATCGTGTTAAAACATAGTTTCACAAACAACTTGTCCACGCGATGGACAGTGTGTTTTGGCCTAGCAAGCTAATCATGAGGCTATGTATCTGTTATGCCGATGCGAAATAACAAATGCAGCGGTGTAGAGACTTTGCTTCAGAGCCGAAAGTATGCAGATGGGTTGTCTAAATGGAAAACCAAGTTGTAGAGTGGATATGAGATCAGCCCGGCCTAACTGTTGTGTGAGGAGCCGCTGGAAACATGGTTTAGATTATGTTCTGCAGTGTTTTTCTACTGAGCATTGACACAGAGGGATCCTCCCAGCAGCCTTGGGTTTGATATGTGTTTACTTCAATCTTAGGCACAAATGGAACAAGTGCAGTTCTGTTTGATGCCCAGAAACATTTCTTCAGATCCAGTGCCAGTTTATGTGGCAGGCTTTGCCAAGCTGATTGGGCACCTAATTCTCCTGATGAGTGTCACAGGTGTATGCCCAGAGGCTGTTAATTACTATCATCCTCTCATTATTTCCTCATAATTGCAATATACCCGGCATATTTCTCATGGCCAGTTCAATCTCCCACTTTTTCCAAAATGAACAATCATCTGTTATAAAAGGAAGAATAGATCTTACAAAACAGAGATACTAACTTATAAGGGCATGAAGACAGCCTAGTAGATTTCAGAGTAGATTTTTTTTTTTCAATTTGGCACAAACATTGTGGTTTCAGAAGTAACTGAAATACATCACCATCTGCTGGTCATAACATGAAATAACATTGCAGAAGACTGCATTGCTGTGTCAGAAACCGCTGTTTTCCTGTGTTGAATATTATAATGCAGTTTAGTGTAGAGGATTTTAAATCGGGAATATAAAACATAATAAATAAAATTACAGCTCCACACCAGTAATTAAAGGGTGAACTTGTTAAACGGAGCACGATGCAGTCGCAAAAAAACGTGAGTGCATTAATAGTGTTCACTGACATATTGTTAAAAATATTAACAGGGTTCATTCACCTGAATTGTTTTGCTCAAAGTGAAAATAAACACTTGTGTGGAAATGTTTTTGGCATGCGGCGGGGAAGCAGGGGATGTAGTAGAAGAAAACTGTGACTAGCACAGTGCGTTTTTGACCTTTTATGAGATGATAAACTTTATGTGGTCATTATGAAAGGCTACTCTGATTTGTGACTTTCATCACAAAGTCAGCAGCACGTGGTACAACTTACAGTTTTAAGAGGACACTACATGTGAATACACTACATGGACGGCCTGAAGATCAGTGGGGTTGCTGGGGATGGTGCTGCTTGGGGGCCGTGGAGTGGAGATGGCTTGGGGATCTCATATGTGGTGGCTTTGGGGGCTGCAGTTGCCACGAGCAGCTTTGTCCTCAGCACTCCATCAGTGGACAGTAGATAGGTTTAACAAACAGGGATTTATTTATAATTGCACTATCCGCTAGCACGCAGATCGAAAGGATGGGTTCCCTTTTGAGTCTGGTTCCTCTCGAGCTTTCTTCCTCATTTCGTCTCAGGGAGTTTTTCCTTGCCACCTTCGCTGCTGGCTTGCTCATTAGGGATAAATTATTTTATTTTGGTTTTATTATTTTGAATTGATTTATTTCTGTAAAGCTGCTTTGTGACAATGTCCACTGTTAAAAGCGCTGTACAAAAAAAAAAAAAATTGAATTGAATTGAATAGCTAACAAATGACCTATAAAATGTTTGTCATGTGTTCAGCATAATGGATTTGCCCGATTACATTCCCATTTACTTTTCAAACTTTATCTAAAGAGTAGAAAATACCTCAGCCAAACCATGGTGGACTTTGCATATTGCACCTGACAGCTCTCATCAAAATTGCAGTTGTGATGTACCCCATTCAGACCCTGGGCTTTCAGTGTCTCCTCACTAGTAGAATCCTCACTTTCTGTGACAGGGTGGCATAATGGTGATGTGGTAAACCCCTCCATTTCCCCCCCCACATTGCCTCTATTTGCTTAACAATTATCGCCCAGCCCACGGCCGGCTGACACCACACACACACACACCGCCTCTATGTCCTCTAAAAAGCGTCCCGACAAGCCCACAAACCCCCCACATGCACCTTCCCTCCCTTCTTCTGTGCCCGTTAATTTCTGCCGTCACTGTTTTTTCAGTCCTGCCGCAGCTCCTCCTGTCAGGCTGCCTCCTGGAGCTGTTCATTTGGATAGGCGGCACGCTGACAGGCCTGACAGCCCGTCCCCACAGGGCCTTTTGTCATGTGATTCCAGGCTACCCGCCGCTTTTTCTCAAGCACCCCCTTTATCCGTCCATACAAACGAAGCCACGGGCTTCTTTCTATCCGCTCATGTTGTTTTTTGTTGTTTTTTTCCCCCCTCCCCTTGTCTTCTTCTTTTTTACTTCAATCTGCATGCCATATCATAGACAAAGACGGTCTGTCCATCTGCTTTTCTTTGTCCAGCTTGAGCAGGATGGAGTCGCTTAACAGGGTTTGGAGATTAACACCGGTTGCACTTAATTTCAGGCGTTTTAATATGCTGCTGGATTCACACTGCTGAGAGTTTTTGTTCTGTTCTATAATTAACCAATTAAGAGTTGTGAGGTCCGTCTCCCCCACGCTCTGACACGTCTCCTGAAACAATGGCAGCGCTGCTATACGTAGTGTGTATGTATTGGAGGTAGTGTGTACATGTGTGTGGTTTTCCAGTTGGGTGGACCACATACATACACGGCCACATGACTGTCCTTCTTTCATTGCTTATCTGTTATTCATAACACTTTGGCATATTTTATACCCCATCACTTGCTTTATAAGACACAAGGTCATACTTGAGCACTCTCTCTCTCTCTCTATCTATCTATCTGAAATAACAAGCTGACTATTTCAACAGGTACCAGTGACCCATATGTCAAATTCAAAATAGATGGCAAGACAGTCTACAAAAGCAAGGTTGTGTACAAGAACCTTAATCCTACATGGAACGAGTGTTTCTCCATCCTCATCAGGGACCTGGAACAGAATGTCTATGTTAAGGTGTGGACAAGATGCCCTGATCTTCACAAGACAACCAGTAAAATTCCTAAAATTTCTCAAAAACCTTTTTCCAATTACTTTTAATTCTGCTGCAGGTGTACGACCGGGATCTGAGATCTCGAGACTTCATGGGTTCAAGCTCCATCACTCTCAGTAACTTGGAGTTGGACAAGTATGACACGTTCATTTGCATATTTTCTTGTTGCTCATCGTCAGGCATGATCAACTGTAGCAGTCTTAGAATAACTCGACCTAGTGACCTTTAACCCATAAAGATGGTGTTTCTTTCAGAACATCTGAGATGATCCTGCGTTTGAAAGACCTTGGCAGTCTGGAAGAGGACATGGGAGTAATAATCTTAGACGCCTGTGTGTCCATCTGTGAGGGGCCCACCAAACGAAATGTATGTCCTGAAAACAAAACACAACAGATGTCAGGCACAACAAGCGTGTAGTCTTATGTAGCAACAGATTGACTGACAAACATGTCTCTTGCTTATATTTCAGAAATGGCCACTTAGGAGGAAAGGAAGCTTCAATAAGGTAGAATAAGATTTCTTCTTGAATGCTTCATGCTGATAACTGTATGTTATTTTGCAATGTTCCTGTTGTTCTTCCTCATATTCTACTTAGATTCGTCTCTCCGTCTGAGACAGAATAGCATATTGTCTTTGTATTTGCAATGAAATGCCTGTCGCCCTAAACGTTTCTTTTCTATTAATTAAAAAATATGTTCACTTCTTCTATAATTGGCCACTGGAGGGCAGTAAATCATTATATAATGTCTCTTGTTTTGCCAACCTCACCTTACAGTTCATAAATTCTGCTTTTATAATGATAAGCATTAATTTCACACAAAGTACTGAGGAACTGCAGCTGCTGGACTGAATGATACGTTGCACTGATCCGACCATGTCATGTCGTCTTTTCTGCGTTTTGATTAAGCTCAAAGGGGCTAAAGCTATATTTAAGCTTTGAGCCAAAATACAGTAGCTTTCGTTTGTTTAACAGAGTAAAGAAGCACTTTAAATATACACTCTAAAGCTCCTGGACAGAGGCTTGTTTTTGCTCTTTATTAGTATTGCACGTATGTGAGGGCATGGCAGCACTTCATGTCCCTGCAAGCTGCTTATATTATATTTTTTACCTTTTCCCAAAGAATTTCAGTTTAGCACAAAATAAATAGCACGCATGACAAACAAACAGGGAAGTGCAAGGAGGAACGAGAGGATCAAAAATCTTAGTTTTGGACTGGACCAGGGCTTTAATGAGGTTTGACTGTGTTTGTTTCTTATTTGTGAAGATGACTGTTTTTCTGTGGTTTTTACACTGACGGTTCTTCTGAATCACATGTCTGTGCTGGCGCAGCTGAGGCCCGGATCTATTTGACACCTATTCGGGAGAGGCGGAAGATGGTCCTCTCATCTGCTCTTCTCCTCTCTCACACACCCGCCATCACAGTCGCGCTGACACACACTGCCTCTGAGATGGAGGCTGGCAACTGCACTAACACACAGCGTGTGGTGCTGCTTCTCTCTGACAGGGTCGCTTGAGCTCCACTATGTGTGTGTGTGTGTGTGTTTGTGTGTGCATGTGCGTGTGCGTGTGTGTGTGTGGGTCTGTCCATTTTCCGAGGCACTCTGCCAGTGTGGGATGGTGTGGCCCATTCCCAGGCATGGTGAGCTATAACCCAGATGTTAAGATGTAATATCCCAGCTGTGGATGGATAGAAAGCCAAATGGGCCAGGCCCCCTCGTCCCCATGCTGTCCTACCATATGGAGTCAATCCCCCTGACCCTTTTAGCACCAGGAATAGCCTCTCTTTAGGGCCCACTTACTGTTAAGTGGAATTGTTTTATTGGCCATGCTGATCACACTACTCGTCCAAAATAAACACTTGGGATGACTTGGCTCAGACGAGCATTCTATCTCTCTCCCAAACCCTCTGCCCTCCCCCCTTATCGCTTTTTAAAGAGCCTTGTTTATGGAGACATGACCATCACATTGAGAGTTAAAGCAGAAGTGTTAATGGGGAATAAGCTCAGCTCCGTCCCAGACCAGCCTTGCTGCACTAACAGCTCTGCTGTTTGATTTCTGGCAAACCTGGCCAGCCTTTCGTATATGTCATATTTTTTTTAAGTGCACGGCAATCAAGCTGCAAGCCATCTCTTCACCACAATGCTATATCCATCTGCACCGCCTGTAATGGACTCGGTGTGCATATCGATATGGAAGACTTTGCCAGTTTTGAGCAGTTATCTGAAATGCCGTGGATGCAGCCATTCTCGTCACACATGAGATACTTGTTGGCTATGTTTTTTTATGTTTGCTTCACTTTGGTAATTTAATTACAATTGTAATCACTATCTTATTTTATGGCTTCTTTCTACAGAAATTGCTGTTTGAAAATCGAACAATATCAGTATGCAAATGTGATGTAAGAGCTGCTCTCTATCTGTTCTTTATGCACTGATGGTTCCAGGGACAGCTCCGAGCGGCTGCCATGCAGAAAAGCCAAGTGTGGAGTGGAGTATACACTGTGGTGCTTGTGGAGGGGCAGGACATGCCTGAAAGTGGCCAAGGCGATGTCTTTGTCCGCTTCAAAATGGGGGAACAGAGGTTCCGAAGTAAGGTGAGGTTTCCTCCTCTAAATATTCTCTGTCATGTAAACGCTTGGGCTGTTTCACTTGCAGCAAATTCTATAACTCTATATGTCCTTCATCTAGATCTCTCTGGTTCCACTCTATCAGGCTTCACTGTTCACTGACTCATTGTTTTGGTTGTGGCTGTCACTGCAGCCCTCCTAATGCTCGTGCTGCTGCTTTTCTCCAGGCTCATTTGCGTTCCCAGCATGCATTGCTCATCTGGTTCCACCTCAGTGCGTTGGCCTCCCCCCTGGTGAATCCACCCAGTGCTAGTCTTGTGTTCTCGTCTTTTTTTTTTTTTTTTTTAACAGCTTCAGCTGTGTTTGGGCTTGCTTGTTTGTTGAGCAAAGATGATTCTAATCGGTTGGTGTCAAGATCTGGAATCCCAGGGAGGAATCAGAAGTGTGTTCTCCAAAATGATCATTTCATGCCTCCTCCTCTGCCATCAATACTCAGACCTAGCGTGAAAGAATAAAATGTTATGCCTCAGTAGTGACATTGCCTCAAGTCTGCATAGTACAACGACTCCCCTTTTTTTTTTTCTTTTTCTCTGCGTCAGTATCTGTGCATTAAGACCAATCCACAGTGGAGGGAGAAGTTCGAATTCAACCGTTTCGAGGATGGCCAGCCAGATGTTCTGCTGGTCGAGCTCTACTGCAAGAAGGGCAGAAAGTGTGTGGAATGCTGGGGAGGGTGAGTTCAAAACACAAGACCTTTAGCTCCACAGTTCTTTCTCCTCAAAGCAGTGACAAGAGCCCCTCTCTGCCAAGTTTCTTTTTCAGAGAAAAGCATACTTGCTCGAAACACATTTACATGGATGAAAATAAGTTTGAAATATGTTTAGCTTATTTAAATTATATTTGTAATTTTGTAAAAAAAAAACAAACAAAAACAAAAGGGCCTATTATTGATTTCTAACAGTAACTGCTCTTATGTGCAGGATTGAACTTGACCTCTCACAGCTGCCAGCCAATACAACACAGACATACAACGTGATTACAGGCAAAGGTCGGTTGGTGTTTCTGGTCACACACAACCCCTGTTCTGGAGTTTCCATCTTTGACCTGAGCTCCACATCCTTAGACATTCCCTGCACCTATGAAAGCACCCTGAAGAAATATGTTAGTGTCTGGTCCTTCTTTTTTAATGCTCTAATTCCCGGACTGGATAGAATGAAACAGTTGTTGGTTAACAAAACTCAAAGGGTACTGCTTGTCTCATGCACAGAGTCTGCAGAACACGCTGGATAATCTACGGGATGTCGGCTATCTCCAGGTCAAGGTTTTACGGGCTGCAGACCTTTCATCTACAGATCTGAATGGTACTCGTTTGCTGAGAAGCTAATCAGTGCTTCCTCATTTCCCCATTAATAATACGACTGCAACCATTTATTTTCACCTGTTCAGGTAAGAGTGACCCATTTTGTGTGTTGGAACTTGGGAACAGCAAGCTGCAAACTCAAACCATCTATAAGACCCTCAATCCAGAATGGAGAACAGCCTTTACATTGTGAGAGGAACATTATTCCTTTGCAGATTAACATACAGATTTTGGCTTGGGCCTATGAAGCAACACAAACCATCATTATCTATTATTAGTAGCTGGTATTAACCTTGATCCGAGTTAAATTTTTCTACATTTTGTTGCAGAATTGCTTACTCAGTACTTAAGTTTAACATGTATACTATTATTTAATCTAATTATAATTAAACATACATAGTTTAGGCAGTTTATGCAGAAGGCTTATAATTCAAAGATCTTTTCAAATGCTCGTAATTCCAACATAGCCATGCAGAGTATCATTTAGTGTGAAGCAGTCTGAGTTTTTTTTTTTTTTTTTTCCTTTCGCAGCCCAATTAAGGACATCCATGATGTCCTAATCCTGACTGTTTTTGGTGAAGATGGAGACAAAGCACCAGACTTTCTGGGGAAAGTTGCTATCCCTTTGCTTACTGTAAGTTCAGAAATAGAGAATTTGCCTTCTATTTTTGCCTTCTTCTTGTACTTACTTGCTTTGATTATATTTTGGAATGGAATCGAAAATTACTTTATAACAAATCTTCAGTTCATTGTTAAGGAATACTGAGCATACCCCTAATAACATATGTTCATGATAATATTAACACACATCATTAATCTTGTAGGTCTCTAATGGACAACAAATAACCAGTCCTTTGAAAAAGGACAATTTGGAAGATGTGTCGAAAGGAAGCATTACACTGGAGATTAACGTTTTTTACAACCCAGTAAGAATACTACTGTTTTTTTTTTGGTTTTTGGGTAGAGGGCACTGGCACAGGACAGTGTGTAGGACACTCTTTACCAAGTACACATATAGGTTGGAAGTGTGACTAAGCAGATTATTTTAACAAAGAACATTTTGTATATTGTGTCCCATCCATTTCAACAAGGAAGGGGTGACGTTTAATGTAAAATACCATTGTCCTTATATTCACCAACTGATTTTAGTGTCTTGAACTATTCCTGTCAAAGGTCAGAGCTGCCATTCGAACCTTCCGTCCCAAAGAAACAAAGTTTGAGGACAACCCAAAGTTCAATAAAAAGGTTGGTACACTGATCACCACTAGATCTTCATCTTTTGCAGTACAGTTACAGTAGGTTCCTACATGGCTTCCCATCAACATGTAGTCCAAAGTGGACTTGACGGATTAATATTTATCACGCTCAGAGTGTCCTTTGTAAAAGCCTCTATGCACCTCACTTATTGTGAACATTATTTCACGCCAGGCATTTTACTAACTACTGATTTGTCGCCCATTAGCTGTTAGCACGCCACATTTACCGTGTGAGGAGGATCAGCATGGCCATTCTGTATACGTTGCAGTACATTAAGAGCTGCTTCCTGTGGGAGAGCACTCAGAGGAGCATC
>CM040980.1:15063999-15078939 GCA_022985145.1 Pangasius djambal
GTTCTCTGTTGAGTCTGGTTCCTCTCAAGGTTTCTTCCTATCTCCATCTCAGGGAGTTTTTCCTTGCCACCGTCGCCTCGGCTTGCTCTTCAGACACACTCTCACACTTCATCTTACTTTTTTGTTTGTGTAAAGCTGCTTTGAGACAATGACATTGTAAAAAGCGCTATACAAATAAACTGAATTGAATTGAATTAAGCTAAAATACAAGAATTTTATTTAATACAAATGGAGAGGTAGTGTCCTCAGTCAGTAAATTAGAAATTGTTTATATCTGTTTTAGCACAAAGGGTTGAACAGGTCTTGAACATGTACAATTATGTAAAGTGTAAGAGATTAATTTATGATGAAGTATCATATTTCATTTGTGTGGAACCGATATACACTTTTGAATCAAGTAAATTCAATGAACTTTTTTTAGTGTAGTTCTTGTACTCCAGTGGTTGTTGTTTTGTATTTTAATTCACTTTTCCCATAAAAATTAATAAAAATAATAATAATTATTATTAATAATAATAATGTTCAGTCTGTAGTCCAATCGGCCACATTAACATTTTACCAATTAAGCTTATATTGTGATATATGTGTTCATAATACCTACAACAGGACAATGGTGGTGTAAATCAACATGAGATTCATTAAGTCTGAATGAACTGTAAAGGAGTAATAGATCTCTGAGAGATATGGTTGGAGGTCAGGGTTGGGGAGGCAATTTGGCAGAGCTTCAAGGGTTGCATCTGTCACTCAGAGCCACATTAATGGCATGTTAATAGATATAAACAGGCCATTTGGGGTAAAATAATGACCCCACTCTGTACTGGAGAAAACTACAGAAAATTTGCCCTGACAGTGCTATGCCACTTGTTAATTCAGTGATACAGTAATGATGTGCCATGCATATGCCTCATCTCTACATGCACCTCTAAAATCCCATCTACAGTGCATATAAAGGTCACCCAACAGATTTTTAGTTGGATTCAGGTCTGGGCTATGCATGCTTTGAGTCACCGTCATGCTGAAAGGTGAAATTCATTTTCATCTTCAGCTTATTAGCAGACACCTGAAGGTTTGCACTAAAATCGACTGGTGTTTGTAGCTACTCATTATTCCCTCCACCTTGATAAATGCACCGGTTCTCCCTGAAAAAAGAAGCCATAAAGCATGATGCTGCCACCACCATGCTGCACCGTAGATTTTGGTGATGTGCTTTTTTTTGCACTAAACATACTTTTTGGAATTATAGAATTATTATACCTTTTGGATTTGGTTTCATCAGATCATAACACATTTTGCTACATGGTTTGGGGTGATTTAGTTGAGCTTAGATGCTTTTGTGAGAAATGGCTTCCGTATAGCCAGCCTACCCCATATACCATAGAACCCCTTCATGGTGTTCCACGGTATATCTAATGTTTCAGAAAATATCTAATGTTTTTCCAAAATATGTCCCCTCCTGATTGATAAATTTTGACAAGTGACATACCAGTGCATGCTATGTAAGCTCTTTGTACACCATGGTTTCAGGAGTCAGATGAAACCAAAGAGATGTGAAGAAAATCCTATAGATACAGCTGATCTTTATTTGGGGTTAATCAGAATAATTTTATTGATGACAACTGTATGAAAATTACTTTTGAGCATGAGATTGAATGTGATTGGTTCATTCTGACCACAGCCGCATCCCAAATTATAAAAGGGTGTGCACACTTATGCAACCAGGTTATTGTAACTTTATTTTTCCTAGTTTTCCCTTAAAATGTTTCTGATTGTTTTTCACTTAATTTCACTTAATTTCATGTAGAGGGTAGAAGGAGTTTTTTTTTTTACTTTTTCATTTTTTTACTCAAAACTTGCCATTTTAACAGGGGTGTGTAGACATTTTATATCCATTGTGCAGTTGCCATATGAATTCTTATCAACAAATCTGCAAGTGTGACTGCCAAGGATTTTTTTTTTTTTTACAGTTATTGTGACCAGGTTGCTGGGGAGTACTTTATTTTGGCCAACTGTAGTGGTTGACTACTGAGTGATAGTGGATTTCCTCTCCATATATTTGCTACTAACAGTTACTCGCCCACAGCTGAGCAACATTTCTCTTCAGGACTCACAGTATGGTGAAAAGAGCAAATATGCATGGAGATTTAGTCATATAAGCCTGAGGACCTTAGGATAACACTCTAGAAAGGGAAACTTACACACCAGCCTTATGTGGAAGTCTAGGAGCCAAGTGGATAGAAATGGAAGCAGAACTTTGCATTTTCTAATCAGAGAGAGTGGTAAGACCAGACTAGACTTCTGAGCACACCTGAGATTTGTAAGAGAAGCTCTAATGGAATGGTTGGTCTTTGAGTTTTGTTTACTTATTTAAATGTTTTGGTTAGAAAACACTAATCAACAACATATCCAAATGTGAGAAGACTAATTTGAAAGAATAATATGTAACAAATATAAATCTGTGTACCCTAAAACAAAGTGTAGGGTTTTTGTTTTTTTTTTTCCAAAAGGTAACCGATTGTTTATTTAGTTAATATAACATACACTCTCTTTTATTTATTTTTTCCTCTGCATGCCCTTTATATGAAATAACTTGCTCTTCCAAACAAACAAATCTAATTTCTGTTGTAAACTGTTGATTACACTATCCATTATTTATAAATACTGTCTATTTGTGTCTATTTATGCCATTTAAGTTGCTGATTCATCTATTAAATTTACTTCCGGACTGTGAATCGATTCTTTGTCTTCTGCTGACTTCTGGGGCTTTTATTCAGACTCTGCTTGGGCAACAAAGAACAACTTACAACTCGTTCATTAAATATCTGATAACGAAGGCTTTCAGGAAACACTTGCAAAACAGGCTTATACATAGTGTACATCCCTCTTTAAGTTGTTTGTTATTCACTAAGTTTCATCATTATCAGAAAACTCACCCAGTTATTCAGTCATTCCAATTCTTTATGACAGTCCTGGATGATTCTCTAAACCATATCATGATATAAACTCGTTAAACAGAAAACCCAGGTCATGACATTTAACTGCAGTCTTCCTAATAGTCTTAGAGCCACATACAATCTCATCTGGGAGGCAAACAGAATGAAATACCTTGATGTTACTTTACCTAAACTACTACCAGATTTGGTAAAAGTAAACTATGACTCCTTATCTTCAAGAATTAAAGCTGATTACAGAAAGGTGGAACCTTATTCATGCTTTTTTCCTGAGCCGTTGAAACAATCTAAATGAACCTGTTGTCTTGATTGTTATTCTTGTTTCAAATTCTGCCAGCTGAAATATATTATCAATTTCAACAATGGGACAAGAGGATTTCTTGTTTTATCTGGCAGGAGAAGAAACCTAGAATTAGGTTTAGTACACTACAAGTGCCCTACCTTGTCTTCCTGACTATTACTGTGCCAGTGTATTACCATTAATATGCTTGTGTATCGATGATTGTAAGAAGGAAGAAAATTGAAAATGCAATGGCAGTGAGCTTTCCAATACAAACAATCATAGCAGACAAAGCACTAATAAATCTGCTTTTGCACAAACAAAATCCCTGGATTCACTTTACAGTAAAGATTTGTGAAAAGACAACTACCCTTGGTGGCATACAGGATGCAGTGAAACTGCTCAGGTGGTATGCATATGACAGTGAATTTCTCCCAAACGAGCAAGATGACAGATTTAAAACATGGCAAGGATGTGGCCTCACAACATATAGTTCCTTTCTACATAAAAGGTCATAAAAAGCACATGGACTTTGCTTCAATGTGACGCCTTACTGTTAGCTTGCAATCATGTGCGTTGTGAGCTGTGATTTATCTCGATAGCTTTTCTATGCATGATCATTGCCATGCTTTGGCCTCATCTTGCCTCATTTTTTGGTCTGTACCTAGCCCCTGGCTTTTAAAGTGTTTTCTGCTTTCTTGTTTTTGGACTCTGCCTTGTCTCTTGACTACATTTTGGATCATATTTTTGTCTGCCTTTTAAAGTCATTATTCTGTTATATAATAATCTGAGCATTAAATTCAAAATAATCTCCAGGCTTTATAAAGCTCTATAAGCTCCTCTTCTCCAGAAAATACAACAACTTTATTCATTAAGGAAAAATGGGGGAAAAAATGGCAACATATCACTTTTGGAGGAAACTTGGGAGAACAAGTTATTTAAGCTCGAGGGAATTTTGTTGAAAAATGTTTCTCGTTTTTTGTGGTGTTAAGGATGTGAATAATTTTTATACTTTTTGGGATTGCCAAAAAACAAATGTCCCCTACAAATAAAAATTTTTGTACTGAGGCAATATACAGTCCACTCTGAAAGTATTGGAATGGTAAGGCCAATTGTTTTGTTTTTGCTATACACTACTTTGGTTTGAGATCAAAATATGAATATGAGATGACAGAGCAGAGTTTCGGCTTTCATTTCCTGATATTTACTTCAGAGCTTTCACTAGGAATTTTTGGTGCCAGTCACGGTGCAGTGGAATGATGCAGTTTACTGGACAAATGAGTATAATTCCGGTCGTATGTTAATTACTACTGCTGCAAGAAAACATTGAAGTTTTGGGCAACATGAGAATAACACTGTCAAGTAAAGTAAAAAAGTAGACAAAGCATTAATTGATATAGACTTTAATATTCATTTTAACAATCCGCAAGACCCGCTGAGAACAGCGGTTGTGTCCATTCTAGATTCAGACAGGGCTAATCGGAACGTAATAGGACCCACTCATAACAAGGGACACACTCTTGAATTAATACTAACATTCATATTAAATGAATGTTAGAAAATATGTATAGGAAATATAGTCACAGTCTGAAATTATCTCAGATCATTACCTCGTCTCATTTAAAATGTGTACTAGTCATAATACATTCACTTTGCCATGCTACTGCATCAAACGTACATTCACATCAGCTAATAAACTCACATAGTTTTCCCCTGGTGAAGTCCTTTGCTGTGTCAGCAGTGATTTTGAGTCATTGTCCTGCTGCATGATGAAATTCCTCCCAATTAGACTGGATGCATTTCTCTGTAAATTGGTAAATGTTTCTGAATTCATTCTGCTTCTACTCTCATGAGTTACATCACGAATCAAGATTAGTGAGCCTGTTCCAGAAGCAGCCATGCAAGCCCAAGCCACGACAGCACTTCCACCATGTTCCAATATTCATGTTCTAAGTTGTATAACACATACTTTCGGAGGGGACTGTATATATAAAACATAAACTAACTCCAAGCTCAACTACACATTCTAAAGATGATTATTTAAATACATGTACAATAGTAATGAAATAATAGAGGAAAAACCATGTGTCCATGATGGATGTTCTCATTCTCTGCAACATACTTAAAGTATCATTATTGTCCACAAGATTTTTTAAAATAAAGGCTACTTTGTTTGAAGCATTGCCATAGTGGTGACCTTCAAATTGGTGAACATATGTTTTCATACTACGCCAGTTAAAAGTTACATTTTTGTCCCAGACAAAATGTCATCAGATTCTGTACATGACTGTACTGATTATTATTACTGAAACAGGCAGTTTTCCAGAAAATATAAGATTATTAAACTTTGATGAGGATATACTTAATAATACAAAAGTTAGTTCCAGTCCACTAAATTGATTGAACAAGTGGCGCTCCGAGCATGCTGATATTTGTTATAACAGCGCTGGTATGTTTCACTGTTTATCACTCCAAGCAATAGATTATTACATTGAAACTGTTACAACACTTCCTACAGGCTGACAGTCAGTCTGTGCATTGTATGGCAATATGTAATGCTCTATCCAGCTGTGGCTTCTTTGGGAAATATTGACAGAGCAAATTTAAACAAAATATATGGACATATTGTGTCTGAAATATCAGTTACTCAATATTAATTTCTTGTTTACAGAACTGTGGTATAAAAGCAATATCACACTCCATTTGTGCTGTTGTACTGAATATAAGAACAGCTGTTATTACCTGCAGCACTCGGCCTGTGGCCTCATGCTTACTGATGTGCTGATATTCACTACTCTTGCTTGTGCAATATTGCTTAATTAAATTTTAAATATGTGCCCTTGTAAATACCATGCATCCACAGATGGGGGTGCCCTTTTATTAAGGTAGCTTTACAGCAGGTTTTCATTTAGGGCAAACCAGAAATTACCATCACAGTCTGTAGAAAAGTTTTGTACATAGAAAGGCATTATTAGAAAGGGAACAGGCATAATCTTACACGAGAGACACAGGCAAAAATTCAGGAAGTCAGATATCAGAATGTTAATAAGTGTATCAACAAGTATGTGATGTCTGGTATGCATGTGTTCCTTGAAGGGTTTTATGAAAGATGAGAATAAAGAAATTCAGGTAGAATGTCATTTTATGCATGTATTAACAGTCAGGATTAAGAGTTGGATCCAATCTATTTAAAAAAGCAGGAAGAAAAGGGGCAAAATACCCCGCCCTGAAGTCATGCTTTGGGGGTCAGCCCAGCTAGAAAGGGTTAAAACCCTCGGATAAGATGGAAACAGTGAGGTCTCATCACCAAACTACTCCAGGAGAGTTCTCTTTAACTAACAGCTCAAGACAGTCTCCATTCACATCTGAAGAGAGTCTCATCCATCCACATCTCGAGAAAGTCTCTTCAACCAACATCTGCAGAAGTCTCTTCCAACAAGTCAATAGGAGTTCTCATCAACCAAGAGCTTCAGAAATTCCCGCCCCTCGACATCACGAGGAGATCACACTCGCGCCAAGACTCCACATCCAGACTAGTTCCTACAAAGCCTACAACTTCTGCCTTTGCACCGCTGTGATCCACTCATCAACGTTTTGCAACCCACCTATGAGACTCAGCCAGGTTCGCTCCTCACTCTGCTTAAGGCCAACCAGACTGCCGGCCAAACATTGCCGAAAAACCCCACCAAACAACGACCCAACAAGGGAATCTCTGCCAACACAAACGCAAGTATAGTACCTCTGGATTCTCGCTGAACTGGTGCATTTGATACAAAGTTTAAAGCCCTTCTAAACGGAGCGAATGTTAATCTGATAAGTTGATGGTTCGTTCAGGTCATGGTCTGAGAAACTGCTAGAAAATTGGGATTTCATTCACTTAGATCCATCTTATTTCATTCATTCACATCCATTTTCACCCTTGTTTGTGTGTATGTGTGTGTGTGTGTGTGTGTGTGTGTTAGATTAATTTCCTTGTCTTAGAATAGTAATAAAGTCTCATCTGATTTTAAATGCAAGTGTCTTGTTTTACTGCCTTGACTGCTTAATTGTTACTGTGCTCTTAATATAGTGTTTCACTATATTTGGATATTATTGCGGGTGGCCATGGAGGTAAATATCCTATGCACAATTAATAAATGTATTAATTTCACCTTATTGCTGAACGGATAGTTGCTATTAAAATATTAACTTTGCAAAATATCCCTTTTGAGCAGATCTGCTAATCTCCTACACGTTTTGGTGGAGAATGCAGGAAGCTTAACCTACACAGCTAATTTCCTACACTCAGTACCCAAAGACTGAACTAACACAAACCCAGATACACATACATGCATGCACACGCACACATGCACAAACACTCAATCAACTGAACACCATTCCACTTGTTCTGCAATTGTTTGCATATTTCTTTCTTCAATTGCTTCTAAAACACCATAAACAAAATACTGTAGTGACCACTTGCATTTTTGCTGCTAATTACTATGTTATGTTTACATTTACAACATTTATTATTATGTTGTTATAGCTCTTTGCACGTTACCCCACACAAGAGGTGTGTACTGGTCGGCGCTGCACTGTCCTTTACTGTGCCTACTGTCCTGCTTAGTAATTGTGCTGTCTTGTGCTGCAAACGTGCACTTTATGTAGTCCTGTGTAAGTCTTTGTAGTCTTATTTAGTTCTGTCTAGTCTCACATAGCTCTTTGTTATTTATGTAGCACCATGGCCCTGGAGGAACATTGTTTTATTTCACTGTGTACTGTACCAGCTGTTTATGGTTAAAATGACAATAAAGCCACTTGAACTTGAACTATATTCGATACAAGTTCCCCTACCCACCTAGCCTGAAGCTTTGCAGAGGTACTAGTATATTGGAGTTATTCTATGATTTGACTAGGTGTAATTAATTTAGTTAATTACACATGGTCATAAACCACAGTGTCATGGTACCCTGTATATTGTTAATTAAAAACACAGGATCCAGACTAGATCCCTACCTGCACAGCCCAAAGCTCTGTGGTGGCATTAGAATACTGGCATTATTGTATGCTTTATTTTTATAAATGTAAATCAGCTGTGTCATGAACACGCCTGGTAATTTAAATCCAACCTTAAATCAAACTTTTACACACAACTTAACTAAAAGATTGCTAAATGAGGCCCATTTTTACTTTATAACATACAGAAAATACAGAATGCTATCCAGAAAGTTCCACAAGGAGTCTGGCTCATAAGTTTAATAAAGTTGTGTTCTATAAATTGCTATTTATCATTAAAATCTATGAATGAAAAATAACTACTTTTTCAAGCAGCCCTGTTCTCTTTCAGTGTATTCTAGTGTTTCCAGAGCATAGTCGTAAGGTTTAAATTTAAAGAAATTATGAATAGGAAGCTGGTGTTTTTCAAATTGTGCAGGTTATGCGGCTGTTGAATAAATGAAATAGCGTGATTGCATGTGCAATCTAGAAAAATGCATTTTTGGCCCAAAAAATTTGCGTGGTGCCTGGTCTCCTGATAAAATTTGTTTTGACAGATTTTACTTTTTTGAAATATACATATCTGTAATCTAGTAACACGAGTAAATGTTTTTACTAAATCTTCAAGATTTACCTTCATAAAAACAAGATTACGACTACCCTTAATACATATAACTTAGCAGAGCTGTCACCACTGTTAGCTCAGAATTTCCCACCATTTCGCCCAGGTATACTGACCAAGTAGATTTCTACTCATAAAAAAATGCATAATATTTATTCAACCATTCCAAGAAATTGAGGCACCTTGTTTCTAATTTAGCAGAGACATGAATGCAGCCCGGGGTAGGTGAAGAGAGAGACAGCAGAGCAGAAAGAGCACAGAAACGTAGAAAGGCAAAGCAGCAATAACATTAACTAATTAGGTAAAAAAAGAACTAAACAGACCTAGTAAAACATTTTCTCATTTCCTATCAATGCTTAATTGTTAATTACCAAATGACTCTGAGTACTATACAGTAGGTTCCAGCAGTAAACAAGCTGAGCAAGCCCAGCTTGTGTGAAAACTGATGGTAGATTAAGGGTATAGATCTACCTTTTTCAGACAATACAGTATGCATCTAGATCAGGGCTAGGTGATATTGCAAAAAAAAAAAAAAAATCTTAAACTTTATGAACGATTCTTGATTTTTTTTTTTGGTCATTGCATAATGCAATTGAAAAATTATGTAATTTATTTTAGTTTTTTATAAAGTTTTTATATCTTGAAATGGACTTTGGAAAAATAGTAACAGCACCATATATAGCAAACTGTGCAAACAATGGTTCTTTCAATTAAAGGGTATTTAAAGAAAGGTTTTTTTAAATAAAAAAAAAAAACACATTATTTGCACTAGATGGTGCTGGTACTATTTTTGCATAATTTAGTGAACCATGAAATGCCACCGCAACTGAGAAGTCAACCTGGGGTATTCTTCTCAAATCAGAGTTCCTTCCCCTTTTTTACGGAGAAAGAAAAAGAGAAAGAAAATATACATCACTCATTCGAGTTAGCTGCCTAGCTTGTTGCTAACAACATATGGGGGCGTCCATTTTCCTACTTCGTCTGACGGGCCGAGGTCGAAAATGACGTAATTCCGAACACTGCATTACCACTTAGGATGTAATGCAGCATTATATTTTACATAAACTTGTTCATCTGATTTTTGAAACCTATACTAATTCAATACCTCTGAAGTGATTTTTTAACAGAAACGTGGATTAAACCAAACGAGTTTGTAGCATTAAATGAACTAGTCCTCCTGGGTACAGTTACATACCCTGTCTAACTGGCAAAGGAGGAGGCGTTGCAGTCATCTGTAATGATAATCTATTCGTCACACAAAAACCTAGTCATAAATTCAACGCGTTTGAAGTTCTTTATACTAACATAACATAGCCACTAAAAATAAGTCTACCCAGGTGATTCCACTAATTATTATTTACAGACCCCCAGGGCCATATTCGGAATTCCTGTGTGAATTTGCAGATTTCATCTCAAACCTGGTTGTTTCCTTAGACAAAGCATTAATTGTTGGAGATGTTAATATTCATTTTGATAATCCAGAAGACCAGCAGTTGTGTCCATTCTAGATTCAGTCGGGGTTACTCAGAATGTAATAGGACCCACCCATAGTGGTGGTCAGACTCTTGATTTAATACTAACATTTGGATTAAATATAGAAAATATAGTCACATTTCTGCAGTCTGAAGCTATCTCAGATCATTACCTCATCTCATTTAAATTGTGTTTTGATCATAATATATGCACCTTGCCACGTCACCGTGTCAAACGTACTTTCACGTCAACAACTGCACAGAGTTTTATCAGTAATCTCCCAGATTTATCAACCATGACTGGATCACCATCTGATCCCGAAGAACTTGAGCAGGCAACTGAATGCTTAGAATCAATGTTCTGCAACTCATTAGATAAAGTAGCTCCACTTGAAAGAAAAGCAAGAGCAGTAATAATAATAGAAAAAGCTATCACCCTAGTATAGCGATCATGCACGAACTTTCAGAAAGACCACTCGAAAACTAGAATGTAAATGGCGTCAAACTTAATCGGTAGTATTTCAAATAGCATGGAAGGAAAGCCTTTTGAGCTATAGGAAAGCTCTTAGTGCTGCTAGATCAATGTATCTCTCCACCCTAACTGAAGATAACAGAAATAATCCTAGATTCTTATTTAATACTGTAGCAAAATTAACTAGGAATAAGACCACGGTAGAAACACGCACACAATCATTATATAGCAGTGATGACTTCATGAATTTTTTCAATGATAATTCAGTAAAATTGAAAATATCAGGCAAAAAAAATATAAACTATTAATTTAAAACCAGACAGATTTATAACTAACCCTGCAGATGATAATATAATAATATCGGATCAACAATTACAATGTTTTACTCCCCTTGAAGAGGTGAAGGTAATGACATTGATTATCTCATTACAACGTCAAGGGGTGGGATATACTAGGTAGCAAGTCAACAGTCGGTTCTCAAAATTGATGTGGAAAAATGGGCAAGATGGCAACGTGGCAGTAGCACGCAGCGGCCACTCCGGATTCAAAATGGTGCTATTTTTGTCTTTAGTCCAACTTTTAACGGCACATGGAGCTACCGGTGTGTGTGTATACCACCGCCAGACACATAAGTTTCAGAAACACTACAGCTGTTCTGCATGATGATCTGCTGGAGAAGCTACGCAATCTCGGCTTGCTGCGGGGACCAGGCCTCCAGCCCTTGGTGTCACCTTATGCTGGAGGCCGAGGAAGTGGACGTCGCAAGCGGTGCGCAAGAAAGCAGAAGCGAGGCAGGGTCCGTGCTAGGCTAAAAACAAACCCTAGCCGGGCGGCTCTCCTGTCCATCCTGCTCTCCAATGTCTGCTCCCTGGACAATAAATTGGATTACATCCGACTCCAGCAAACTACATGGCGTGAGTTTAGAGACTGCTGCGTCTCTCAGCAACAGAGTTCTAGACGCCACCGTTCAGCTAGACGGGCTAGCCTCGTTTCATGCCAACTTCAACACGGAAAGGTGCAAGAACTCAGTGCTACTGCTACTGCTCATCGCTGGTGGAGTTTGTGACTGTTAGATGCAGACCATTTTATTTACCATGGGAATTCACCACTGTCCTCATAATCAGTGTGTACATTCCCCCCAGCGCTAATGCTAAAGACGCGCTCTGTGAACTGTATGGGGCTATTAGCTAGCTGCAGATTTCACACCCTGACGGACTGTTTTTGTCAGGGTTTATTGACCGGAGATTTTAACCATGCAAGTCTCAAGTCAGTGCTCCCTAAATTCCATCGGCATGTGGACTTTGCAATGAGAGGGGAGAACACGCTGGATCTTGTTTACACAAACATCCCTGGCACATATTGGGCGGAGCCCCGCCCGAACCTCGGCTACTCAGACCACATCTCTGTTATGCTAATCCCAGCATACAGACCGCTAGTCAGACGCTCCAAACCGGTTCTGAAGCAGGTGAAAACCTGGCCAGCAGGAGCCATCTCTGCTCTTCAGGAATGTTTTGAACACACTGACTTCAAGGAAGCAGCAATTGACGGCGACTTCACCAACTTGGAGGAATACGCGGCATCAGTGAGTAGCTATATCAGCAAGTGCACTGATGGGTTTGGATGACTGCAAAGGTGTGTGCGCAACTGAGGACCTGAGACTCCGCCTTCAGAGCAGGCGACAAGGTGGCCTTAATAACAGTGAGGGACAACTATCCCGGGCCATCAGAGAAGCAAAGCACATGCACGTACAGAGAATCCACAACCACGTCAGGGCCAGCAGAGACATGCGGCGCATGTGGCAGGGCATCCAGGCCATCACCAACTACAGGACAACATCACCTGCCTGTGACAGTGATGCTTCCCTCCCAGATGCGCTGAACAACTTCTATGCTCTGTTTGAGGCATAGAATGATGTGACGGCGAGGAAGACCACCCCTCAAGGCCCCTCACCGTGCTTCAAGGCCAAAACCATCATCCCCGTGCCAAAGAAGTCTTCAGTGTCCTGCCTCAACGACTACCATCCAGTTGCACTTATACCCATCATCATGAAGTGCTTTGAGAGGCTTGTCATGAGGCACATCAAGACCCTGATACCCCCCTCACTGGACCCCGTGCAATTCGCTTACCGCCCCAACCGCTCAACAGATGACACCATCACCACCACCCTCCATTTGGCCTTCATCCACCTGGACAATAAAGACACATGTTCGAATACTGTTCATAGACTTCAGTTCAGCATTCAACACGATCATTCCTCAGCACCTGATTGGAAAGCTGAACTTGCTGGGTCTAAACACCTCCCTCTGCAACTGGATCCTGGACTTCCTGACTGGGAGAACTCAGTCAGTCCTGATCAGGAACAGCATCTCCAACACCACCACACTGAGCACTGGGACCCCATAGAGCTATGTGCTCAGTCCACTGCTGTTCACTCTGTTGACTCATGACTGTATAACAATGCACAGCTCGAATCACATCATCAAGTTTGCCGATGACACGACCATGGTGGGTCTCATCAGCAAGAACGATGAGTTAGCATACAGAGGTGCAGCGGCTAACAGACTGGTGCAGAGCCAACAACCTCTCTCTAAATGTGGACAAAACTAAAGTGATGGTTGTTGACTTCAGAAGAGCACAGAATGACCACTCTCCGCTGAACATCGGCAGCTCCTCCGTGGAGATTGTCAAGAGCACCAAATTTCTTGGTGTTCACCTGGGGGAGAACCTCACCTGGTCGCTCAACACCAGTTCCATAACAAAGAAAGCCCAGCAGCGCCACTACTTTCTGAGAAGTCTGATGAAAGCACATCTCCCACCCCCCCATCCTCACCATGTTCTACAGAGGGACTATCGAGAGCATCCTGTGCAGCTGCATCACTGCCTGGTTTGGGAATTGCACCGTCTCGGATTGCAAGACCCTTCAGCGGATAGTGAGGACAGCTGAGAATATCATCGGGGTCTCTCTTCCCTCCATCACAGACATTTACACCTCACGCTGCATCCGCAAAGCCACCAGCATTGTGGATGACCCCACAAACCCCTCTCACACACTCTTCACCCAAACGATACCGAAGCATTCGGGCCCTCACGACCAGACTGTGCAACTCTTTCTTCCCCTAAGCCATCAGACTCCTCAACATTCAGAAACTGGACTGAAAGAACACACACACATACATACAAACACACACAACTGTGCATCCTCCATCCTCTTTGCAATTTTTTTTTGCAAGTTTTTGCACATTACATTATGCTGCTACAATATTTATTATACTGTACATAGGCTGCTACTCTTATGTTTACACTATTTCAGCAACTTATATTGTATCCTTTGCACTATTGTCACTGGATTCACTTTCTAATAGAACTGTGTACTGGTCAACGCTGCACTGGGACTTACTGTGCCCATTGTCTTTCCCAGTAGTCATTGTACTGTTTTGTGCTGTCTGAACATTTGCACTTTATGTAAATTTATGTAGTTCCTTGTAGTTGTGTGTTGTTCTGTGTTTGTCTTATGTAGCACCTTGTTCCTGGAGAAACGTTGTACTAACTGACTGTATATGGTTGAAATGACAATAAACTCCACTTGACTTGACAAGGGCCAAATTGTGATGGCTAGATGACTAGGTCAGAGAGTCTCCGAAATGGCAGGTCTTGTGTGGTGTTCCCCGGTATGCAGTGTAGTATCTACCAAAAGTAGTCCAAGGAAGGACAACTGGTGAACCCAGGGTTCCTACACATTTTCCATTTCAAAATTCCATACTTTTCCAGACTAAAATTTCCAGACTTTTCGGCAGATTATTCAGACCATACTTAACATCTGATAAATGGCTTTACAATTTTAAAACTGTTAACATGTATGTTACATTCTGACTATGTTTGCTATTATGTTGCCAAATAATTCAATTCAATTCAATTCAGTTTATTTGTATAGCGCTTTTTACAATGTCATTGTCTCAAAGCAGCTTTACACAATCAAAAAAGTAAGATGAAGTGTGAGAGTGTGTCTGAAGAGCAAGCCGAGGCGACGGTGGCAAGGAAAAACTCCCTGAGATGGAGATAGGAAGAAACCTTGAGAGGAACCAGACTCAACAGAGAACCCATCCTCATATGGGTTAACAGGAGTGTGTGTGTGTGTAAATGTGTATTTGTGTAGTCCATAGAAAACATCTGAG
>CM040980.1:15079039-15209300 GCA_022985145.1 Pangasius djambal
GAAAGAGACTGCACAACTTTAATCATCATGGGAGGTGTGCAAGGAGGAAACCTTTGCTGTCTAAGAAAAACATGAGGGCAAGACGGAAGTTTGCCAAAGAACAACACATAGACAAAGGCCAAGACTTCTGGAATAATGTGCTTTGGACAGATGAGTCTAAAGTTGAATTATGTGGACACCATAACAGAGGGCATGTTTGCCATAAACCAAATAGAGCATTTCAGCAAAAGAACCTCATACCAGCTGTGAAACATGGAGGTGGAAGTGTTATGGTTTGGGGATGCTTTGCTGCAGCAGGACCTGGCCAGCTCACCATCATAGAATCCACTATGAATTCTACATTGTATCAGAAGGTGCTTGAGGAACATGTGAGACCATCTGTCAAAAAACTGAAGCTGAAGCGGAACTGGACCTTGCAACATGGCAACGACCCAAAACATACCAGTAAATCCACCAAGGACTGGCTGAAAAGTAAAAAATGGACAGTTCTGGAATGGCCAAGTCAAAGCCCAGATCTAAATCCTACTGAGATCCTGTGGGGTGATTTGAAACAGACTGTGCATGCAAGAAACATCTCAAACATCACACAGCTGAAAGAATTCTGCATTGAGGAGTGGGGGAAACTTTCTTCCAGTCGATGTCAGAAACTGGTAGATGGACACAAGAAACGTCTCATTGAGGTTATTTCAGCCAAAGGGAGAAACACTAGCTGTTAGGGCATAGGGTGTCCTCAGTTTCTTCAGTTTTTCCTCAGTTGAAATACTAATTTTGGTTGATTTCTTTTGCTTAATAAGTGAAAACAAAGTGATTTTGAAATTTCTTAATAAAGATCTCTCTCTCTCTCTCTCTCTCTCTCTATATATATATATATATATATATATATATATATATATATATATGAAAAAGTCATTACACATTTGTAGCGGTTTGAGGTGTTTCTTAATGGAAACTGTAGGTATTTTACATGAAAAGAACAAGGTCAAGAACTCCCACAAGTTTGCTGATGGACCCTGCGAAGAACCTGCTATTAAATGGTTGCAATGTGAGTCAAATGGCCTTTTACTTTTAAAGTAGGTGCTAGATTTCTGGCTTGTGAGACTTAAACTATACTCAACTAAAGTTAAGTTCAAAGTACCCACAGAATTTATTTGCGATGGAAGTCTAAGACAGCTGTTCTACGTTGGAAATAAAATAATTTCACTTTTGTAATTTTGCTAGTGCAAAATCGAGTGCAAGTCTTTAGTCGCACTTCATTTACGGTTAGCGCGCGACAGAATGCAGCTTTACCTTTGTGGCTTGCTGCACAATACCAGATCTTGTCCTTGCTGTGTTGTTCCAGAAGCCTATGGAGTGTGCTGCTCCACTGTAGTTGGGCAGGTATTTTTAGACTCAAGGCGTTCTAGACGCTGGGAGTTCAATCTGCAATCTCCTCTGTGCTGCTGGAATGAACAGTGCTCCCTGGAGGTAAGGTGTTAAAGGGTGGTAGGCCTGGTCACCTGGGGAGAGAAACAGAATGAAGGAGAACGAATGTTAGAGAGAAACGCATGTAGGTATATACACTTACCGGCCAGTTTATTATGAACACCATGCTTATACTGGGTAGAACTCCCCAACTTTGGCCATTCTGCTCTGACCTCTCTCATCAACAAGGCAGTTTCACCTGTATTTGTGTGAATTTATTCATTGGGCTGCTGCAATATGATTGCTTGACTGTATATAATTGCATGAATGGGCAGGTGTGCAGTACTAAGGACAAGGACCTAATAAAGTGACCAGTAAGTGTAGACCAATGACCAACGGCTATTATTACATTTTGATAAAACAGTAGTCACTGTCACACATGCAAGGACTGTTCTGTCTTTGCCTGTAATGGCTTGGGACCATTGTGCAGGAAAGGTCACTGCATATCAGTACAAAATTGTCCTGACTGATCACCTTTATCCTGTGAAGAAACATATCCAGATGGGAGTGGTCTCTTCCAGGATCACGACGGTTCACTAAATAGTTTGAAGAGTTTGAAAATGAGGTAAATCATATGTTTATGCAGTTCTCAGTCATCAGAGTTCAGTGTACTTAACACATATAGGAGAATTTGGACCGACGTGCAAGAAAATGCACTTCAACACCATCTTTTGTAAGAATGGTGTTTCATCTCTCCAGTACAATTGCACAGACTTGAAGAATCTGCCCTGGCACACTGGAGCTGGTGGCTTGTGGTATATCAGCACTAACACACAGTGCTGGACTTTGTACTTTAATTTGTCACTCGTCTGTAAGTCTTAAGGATGGAAGCAACTAAGGTACTGAGTCACACCTGGGTAGATGGACTCTGCCTGCTTTTCAGATGAGCATAGTTAGACCACACTGTGCATCTTTCCTCTGAAACCTGCTTTCCAGGCTACACCACATGTGAACCTTGCTATAATATACATTACAATGCATTATTTATAGAGCAGCTGGATTTCACAGTTCTTACGCTATCACAGTTTTACACTTATAATGCGTTCACCACAGTGTGGTTTGTCTGTCCGGCGATATAGGCTCTGGCAGCCACGCCTGTTCCAGGAACACACACTCACCCAGCTGCTGGAAATCCCCAAGAGGGAGATGCTGACCTCCTCACAGGATAGAGCTTATACCCAGTCCCTCTCCCGGCTTGTCTCCTTTTTTTTATATCCACACACAGAGCTTGTATGTGTATGCCTCATAAAGTGCATCTCTGTGTGATCATGCAGACTACGCACAAGCTGTCACGCTAGCTTTAATATTATGTATATGTAGTGTGTTTTCATTGGACATTTAAATGTTTTGACTCAGAAGCCCTATATAGAATACAGTGCCGAATGCTATTGAAGGACATTCGCTAAGCTTTTGGACAGTAGGTCATGGGAAGCTCTTACAGATTTTACTTAAAGTGTGTTTTAGCAATGGTGCTGCATAATTCTCACCGTAAGTGGATGTGGACCTTTTGAAGTTCTCCATATCAAACCATGTCATTCCATATAAAAATAGTAACCGGCTCATTAGATAATCCTGAAAACCCTTTGTCTGTGTATAAGGAGAAACACCCGGTGAACGCTTAGAAGGTGTCTGCAGCCCTGCAAACAGAAAGACTGGGAATATAATTTATCACTTGTTTATCTTCTGGTAATGAGTCTACAAATTGCACCTGACGTACACACTGCTTTGAGAGAGAGAGAGAGAGAGAGAGAGAGAGAGAGAGCAAGAAAGTCAGAGAGAGTAAGGGAGAGAGCTAAAATTTTTATAAAAAGCCACTTTTTTTTAGATGTGGCTCTTTCTCAGATGGGGTGAGAGAGGGAGCAAGAGAGAGAGAGAGAGAACTGTGGCATGCAGGGACTGTGTAGGGGTCAGCCAGAGTTCCTTTCTGCATTGCCCACTTCGGCCTGCAGATGGTGTTATAGCACTACCAAAAACATCTATAGCCCATATTGTTCCACTACCGCAAGAGGAAACTGTGAAGGCTTTTATGGCAGTGAGCGGGAGAAAATCTTCCTGTCTTTATCCACACAGAATGAATAAATTGTTTTACAGGCTAAATGAGTTGTGCGTTACACAGCCAAATTGCAGTTCCTCATAACTTGAAAGTTCCTTAGCATGTATGATACGGTCAAAATAAGGGTGGGTGAAGGAGAAAGAAAAAAAAAACAATCTTTAACATGCACACTTTACTGTCATTAGTGTGCTTTAAGTATTTAAGTGATATGAATATTTTAACACGTTAGTTTGCTTTGGCTCAGTAGTCGTGACCGGAAAGGAAAACCTGAGTGTGTGTTTGTGTGTGTGAGAGAGAGAGAGAGAGAGAGAGAGAGAGAGAAAGCCGTTTTTCTTTTTGACACTGCCAGGTAGCAAGCGGTTTAGACATCATTTGACAGGCTGTGAAATGCTGATTGCTTCACATCACAGACTGTAAAGATGGCATCTGATGAATGTTTGATGTCGTGCAGCTGTAAACACAGTTGGCAGCCATGATGGAGGGTTTTCTCTCTATCTCTTCCTCTCTCTGTGTTTCTCTGAGCTGACAGGATGAGAACCAAAGAGAGACAGAGTCACAGTGCAGCTTCAGTTTGAGCCATAAATTGACTTATTTGGATTGTCATAATCGATTCAATTAACACTATAACCACCGTCGCTCTGTTCATTTCACCAAGAACTCCAAAGTGTAGCCTTTTAAAGCCATAAATGTGTGAGCAAATCCTTCTTTATCTGTATTATAGTCTTCTTTGTTTTTCAAGTTTGAGAGTTTGCCAAGTGGTTCAGCCTGGACAGTTGTATTGAGGGATATGTGTGTGTGTGTGTGTGTGTGTGTGTGTGTTCCTCTTGGCAACAGACTCTGGGTGCTTCAGGGACCTGTCATTGAGTCATAGAGTTTTTATGTTGTGGATATGACAGGCAGAAGGACCCTTGATGGCGTTTATATACACTGCGTGCATGCTGGGTTTTCTTGAACCCATCCTCTAATCGATTAATAATTAACGAGGCAGAGTGCAGCAGGCGCTCAGCTTGCTATGACGGCTGCCGCTCTGACAGTTATTGAGAGCGTTATTGAGACATGTATGTTCGGCGTCATCGCAGCTTTGTGCTGACCTCACAGACCCAGCTCTCATCACGCATGCTGACAGGCCTACCATCGGCCCATCATGTCCGCACAATAGTGAAAACAGCTTCAAAACAGTCCCGAATATTTTAGTCCATTCACTCAAATATTCTTCAATATCTTCAGTTTTTGGTGGACACTTTTAATTTGGATTTTTTTAACCATATGCATACAATAGAATTTTGAATATAAAGAATGCCATATATATTCCCTAATAATAAATTTCTTATTGTGCTCTAAGTTTTTGAACATTTTTTTAAATACTTGGCAGCAGAGATTAGACGTGTTGCTTCACTTGTTTTCCTATTGCAAGCCCTTATGCAATGTGCTCAGTGTTTAATTTTAATGTGTGTGTGTGTGTGTGTGTGTGTGTTCGTAATGACCAGTGCTAAGATACTCTATGTCTCCCAGGATAGAGAGGACAGTTCTTTCCAGGCATCAGTGCCCATGGCTGTTTCTGGCCTCTGCTTGGCCCCACTGGCTGTGACGTGTGTGTGTGTGTGTGTGTGTGTGTGTGTGTGTGTGTGTGTGTGTGTGTGTAAGTGGAGTGTATGTGTGTGTGAGCAGAACTGACACTCGGGCCCTAGTGGCCTCAGGGGAAGAAAGCTCGCATGGCGGATCTGTCACCCAGGAGGTGGCTGAGTGTTAATGCTCCCGACATGGATTAAACACTGGTGGCCTGCGCGGTGGAGGCAGGTCAGCGTGGCAGCCACTGACAGCCATGCTGCACCATTCCTAGATGGCCTCTTCCCCTCATCTTTGCCTTTGTCTCCCTCTCTCCCTGTGTATCACACATCAGAACATCTCACTGGCCACTGCAGGGGCATTTCAGTCTCAGTGGGAAAAATGAGGAACTATGTGGCCTGTGTATAAAAGATATATACATAAATAAAGACACACACACACACACACACACACACACACACACACACACACACACACACAGATTTGCCATATGTTACACATGTTATTGTTCATTTCCTTACTCTAGACATAAAGAAATGCATACAATGCTGTATCATTACCACACAGCATGTATTCTCTCTCTTTCTCTCTCTCTCTCTCTCTCTCTCTCTCTCTCAGGCTGAGAAAGGCAAGCGTGAGCACAGGAGTCACTGGGGCTTTTGATTCACTATTAATATCATCTTTCTTGTATTTTAATTGAGAAAGCAATGCAGATTACTGCAGCTGCCCTCTGACTCACCTAGAAAAAAATAACTTTTCATTTAAATCACACCCACACACACACACACACACACACACACACACACACACACATACACACAGCCTGTAGCCAGTAGTCAGTCTTGTTAAACTTCTGATATATTCTTATAATTTGGCATCATTCCATAGCCCTCTCACTGACCCTCAGCGCGTTGGCTGGCAGCTACACAACATAAATCTATGAGGGAGACTCAAACATCCCCATCATGGTTTTGTGCATACAGAAAAATGACACATACACAATCATAGTTCAGCTGGTCAGTTTAATAGCCAAGGAAGCTTGCAAAAGATTGATATATTAAATATCAATCAATCTGCATTTCAGTCAATCCTGCCTCTGTAACTATTCTACAACAGGCTGAAATGCTAAGTTTTTAAATTACCTCTTTTTCCAAGCTAATAGTTGAATTTTATTTTCAATTTATTCAAGTTCTCCTCCTATGATCTGTTTGGTTAATTATTTATCCCTTCTGTCTGCAAAATGCAGAGGAATTAGATTTAAGTAGGAGGGAGCTGTAATGCACTCTCATTGTGGTAAATGTTTACACGAAGCCCTGACGGTAGAGAACGTTTTTTTTTTTTCCGCCAGAAGCTGCTGTTTTGTGCATCAGTCAGTAGTGTGGATTGGTCGCCCTCTCTGTAAACCCCCTATTTCCTCTTTAATCAATTTGCAGGATTGTATAAACTCTTAGTGCGGGCATCTTTGTCCTTTCATTTCTGCCATGGCTTTCCCTCTCCCCCTCCAGGGACAGCGTGGGTGGCAGTGCCCGCTGCCAGCTCTAGCTGCAGCTCCTGGAGTTGTTTTATTCACACTTTTTTAATCGCTGAGTGCTTTATTATTAGGTGCAGGAATTACACCCAGCCAGACGGATCAGCTCAAGGATCCACAGAAATGCATTAGGCAGAATCTTATTAAAGGCACTGTTCTTAACCCTGCAGGTGGAGTGGCTCTGCCTTCGCCGCTGTTCTCGAAGCACACACTCTCTGGGAGTCAAGCCTACTCAAACCTACACTGCGGCTTTGCTTCTTTTTGATTAAATCTTTCCACTTTTTTCCGCCTTAGACATCCAATGCATCATCGTGCACACCTTTTTCACATGAATGGCTTTCACTACAGGAAGCTCTTGTTGCCACAAAATGGCAATGCCTGTTCAAATTAATTCCCATTCATTATTCAATTGTGCGTGGTTTCAAAACAAATAACCCAGTTATGACTTATGGCTTCTAGTTTGTTCCTCTCTTTATAATTGGTTAATAATTATTGCTGGTCACATAGACCCGGTGTTGGCTTATTGTTAAATTTAATCAATAAAGCATTGCAAACACATCTCTGTAATGTAGAAGAAAGCACTAATTTACTCCTAAGGCTGACAGGGTGCAATTTATCTACCTTCTTTAATCACTGACACTCACTGCTAATAATACATAAACCGCTTAGAGGAGAATTAGTTCTGCAGGAGTGATAGAATATTTCAGGAGATGGGGGGAAGGTAGACCACTGTCTCTGCTCATTAGTTGGAGGCCATTTGACAAGTTGGACCCTGTCTAAATGCCCTAGCGACTGAATTGGAACAGCTTTCCCAGGCACTCGCTGGGACATTTTTTATTAGCGTTTTAAAAAAGGCATGTACTTTCAGTATACTTGGGCTGAAGCTTGAGCATACACACATGGTGGGAGGCGAGCTGGAGATTTTTCTGCCACGTTTAGTTTATCCTCTCATTTAGGCACTGTGTTTAGGCACGAGGCACTGAATTGCACTGTGCTTTTATCTTGTCCACCAAGCGTGCGTGCTGCTGAGCAAGAATTTGCATTAGTGTGCTATTATGAATACCTGTGACAGATTCCCAGTCCTGGCTCCCTGCATGGAAATGAATGGGCTCCTTCTCTTCTCACGGGAAGATACAGACCAGGCAATTCCACTTTAGTGGTTAATGTAGCAGCTTTTGCAGTGAGGGTGAAGGAGTTCAGCTTTCCTGCTGGGCTAGTGTCAGTTTTGAAGACTGGCTTCCTTTTGCTCTCTCCCTCTCTGTCTCTCTCTCTCTCTGGAAAGGCACTAGCAGTGGCAGGCTACCTGTGACACGGTGACACAGTATGATGCAGATTACTCCCAATCAGACCAGACAGGCACAGCTCTCCCTCTGCGTGCGCACGCACACACACACACACACGCACACACACACACGCACACACACACACACACACACTCAAATATTTGTCTTATTATCCTTCTAAAGACTCAGATGTCTGTTTTTTGGCTGACAGGAGTGGAACCTGATGTGGTCTTCTGCTGTTATAGCCCATCCACCTAAAGGTTTAATGTGTTGTGCATTATGGGATGCTTTTCTGCGCACTGCATTTGTAAAGTTGTTGTGAGTGGTTATTTGAGTTACTTTCTGTCAGCTCAAACCAGTCTGGACATTCTCCCCCGAACTCTCTCATCACCAACGCAGAACTGCCGTTCACTAGATGCTTTTTGTTTTTCCCACCATTCTGTGTAAACTCTGGATACCGGTGGGTGTTACAGTCCCAGAAGTTCAGTTTCTGAAATACTTGAACCAGCCTGTCTGGCACCAACAACCGTGCCATGGTCAAAGTCACTGAGATCCGATTTTTTCCCCCCATTCTGCTGTTTGATGTGAACATTATCTGAAGCTCTTGACCTGTATCTGCATGATTTTATGCATTGCACTGCTGTCACATGATTGGCTAGTTGTGTGAATTCACAGTGTACAGTTCTTATTAAAGTGGCCGGTGAGTGTATCTTGCCATTACAGTGAGTTGGCGACCATGCAGGCAGAACGCTCTGCACGTTAGACACAGTTCACCTATCCCCAGTGGCTGTGTGTTCGTGCGTGTGTGTGTTTATGAACCTGTCCTGAGTGTCATGCTAGGGAGTCTGGCTCCAGAGCACAGTGTCTGGACCGTGGCTGATATGACAGGAATATGCTGCTGTTTAGCAGTGCTAAAACTCCATGCCTGAAGCATCAGCCTATCCTAATCCTCTCTCAGGTAATGTCAAATGTTTCTAACCATGTCCAAGCATATGGTTTAGACTCCAGTCTATTTTTCTGCATGTCTCTGAAATACTGATAATCAAAAAAATCATTCCACAAAACAAATTTTACACTAATTGAATAAATTAAAATTTACAACTTAAACATTTGAAGAAATTGCACTTTCCTTAGGGAAGTTGTATTTTTCTCCAAAGACATTTGGTAAAATTATTGAAACCCCTAAGAATATTTAAAAATGTAAGAATTTTTTTTTAAACCATTTTGATTTTTTTTAAATCTCTCAGCCTTAAATTCGATTCTTGACTTTGACCAAATAAGTAAGATGAAAAATTAAAATCCCTTTGTCATCGATCACCCTGTAAACACACACACACACACACACACACACACACACACACACACACACACACACAAGAAAGATTGTTGTTGTCCTGCACAAGGGATTTTTCATGTGTTATTCTTTATATATATTTTTTGCTTATTTTCACAGAGTGGCAATAGTTTTGAAGTTGAACCTGGGCTTGGCAGATGACTACATGATTACATTGTAGGCTTATCGGTGACATATAGAGTGGCTTTTGTGCATAGTTCTAAACTCACCCATTTGCGATTTCTAACCAGGTGTGCCTATCTCTTAAGGCAAGACACTAGGTGTGGGTCATATATCAAAAATATCATAAAGGCATTTCTTGATATATACTTTTGCTCACACACTGCCAGAAGTACAGTAACTACATTTAAAAAAACCTGTTTGATGATGCTTTATTTAATGTCTCTATAAACTACATGTATTTTTATTTTTTATATTTAAAAAAAAAATTATTTATAGTAATATTTAACATTGAAAAAGAGAAAAAAAAATTAAAAGCTGATAAAATTCTAACATCTTATATACTACGGCTTCCCGACAGTTTATAATTAAATGTATTTTTTAAAAAATACATTAAAAAAAATTTAAAAAGATATCATCATTTCCATGATATCTCAGAAAAGCATATTGTGACATAATTTATCACAATATTATATGGTCATATCGCCCAGCCATACAAGACACTACAGGCACAAATGATGATTTGGGTCACAGCAATCATTTTTCAGATTTTTGGATAAATTGTATCTATAACATATCTTCTGTTACACGGTAATAAAAAAAATATGTCAAAGCTTTTTAGCAAAGTGTAATGGGACACCATTTAAATATTATTTGGTTGGTTAGCCAGATATCATTGCAGAAGTTAGCAACTGATGACGCTGGCTAACTGCTACCAGAAAATGGTAGCACTGGAAGACACACATTGTCCTTAGACTAAAACGGAATGTTTTGTTGGCTGCTGGCTTGCATCTGATTGCTTGATATTTGGACACATTGTATGGACATTTACGACTATCGCTTAAAAATCCTCTCAGAAATGCTGTCAAGCTGTCAAGCTGACTAGTGTTACCAGTGAAGATGAAAGAAGTAACTGAAATGTCTATGTGCACAATATCCTCATAGATTGTGTGTTCAGAAAATAGGTGTCATTTGGAGTGAATAAATAATTAGTAGGATGTTGGTGTTGTATTATAAAAAAAAAAAAATAAAAAAAAATTGAGAAGAGACTTAACCTGAAGCTTGCATTGCCGTGTCCATCACGATTTCTGATGATCATTAATCGAATCAGAACTACGACAGAACCACTATTTCGATGTCAGTGCTCACTTTCTTCTGCTCAATCCTTCCAGGTGCAGCATGAATAATGCATTCGTTCAGAGGAAGGTGATAAGTTGCATTTAAATTCAAAACGCATATGTATATTTTTAAAAAATGTGTCTCTAAACCATGTGGTAAATGTTTCATGGAATAACATTCATTTATCTTTATTTATGCCTCACATTTGATTAAACTGCGTAACCTTAAATGCATTTAGATGGGTTGCTGAGCAGCCTGTACATACAAAGTAAATGAGTCAGTTCATTTCTAACTCTTACCTTCCTTCATGTCCTGATTGACAAATCCTGTGATAGCTCCACAGACACACTCATTAGGCCACCACTGAACTTGCTTAAGCGTGGCTGTCCAATTAGTGCTTAGCTGAGAGGTGCAGGGTGTTAAGTGTCTCCTCTTTTCCCATTATCAAGGACTGTTCATTCAGCACAATCTGTATTATTGCTACCAGGTTTATGGGCTTTTCACAGAGTAAGAAAGCAAATTGCTAGCAGCACTTGTTTTTTTTTTTCTTTCTGCGTTGAAGTCAGAAAGCAGTATGTCAGCCAATATCTGGCCAGCTCTGCTGCTAAGGAATTACGCAGCGCCAGCATGGTGTTAATCGATGCAAATGGAATTTTGAAATATTAAAATTGCTACTGTGCTGCGAACGTGTGCGCGCACACACACATACACTCACAGCCTGACAGAGGTTGTGAGATTGCGATGCTCAAGAGAGACAATAATGTGGCATGGCAGTCTGCTTGGGTTATTTCTGTAGGCTGAGAGGGCTTATGACACATTTGTTTGTTTTTGAGGAGGTGGCATGAGAATGTTGTGTATTGCTGCCCACTGCACAGTTCGTCAGTCTAACCCTCTGTATGGCCTCCCTTCATCTGTCCTCCCTTTCCTTCTCTCCCTCTTTCAGGTCTTTGTATTGACAGTGTGGCACTTTGAGCTGTTCATGTTGCCTCTCTTCCTCCTGCTGCTTATCGGCTGGAACTATTTCCACATCACGCCAGGCGTGGGCAGCCACAGTCAGGACCTGGTGAGTGCAGTGACACCTTACACACACACACACGCACACACACACGCGCACACACACACGCACACACACACACAGTATTGAAGCAAACCCCCATCAGCACACACAAATCTTCAGACAGAGAAAAGATTACACAGACTAAAGGTAATAATAAGAGCTAATACATCCACAGCCAGGACATGCACATGCACACACACATAGCAATGTCCTCGTCAGTCACAGCCTACAGAGCTTCACCGCTGAAAAAAGATCAACATTATGTTCTACATTTCTCTGTATTTTAAAGAAACAGTTGAAAAATTCTTTCCTTCCCCAAACCAATAATAACTAGTTACAATTCTAATTAATAAACAGAAAAGTGGAAGCTCGCAGTTGTCTAGAATGTCTCTGTGTGCTGTACCATTAAGATTTCCATGCACTGGAACTAAGGGGCCCAAACATGTTCCAGCATGACAAAGCCCACGTGCACCAAGCGAGATCCATGAAGACGTGGTTTGCCGCGGCTGGAGTGGAAGAACTCGAGTGGCCTGCGCAGAGCCCTGACCTCAACCCCACTGAGCTCCTTTGAGATGAACTGCAATACAGACTGTGCCCCAGGCCTCCTCGCCCAACATCAGTGCCTGACCTCACTAATGCTCTCGTGGCTGAATGAGCAAATCCCCACAGCCACGCTTCAAAATCTAGTGGAAAGCCTTCCCTGAAAAATGGAGGTTGTTATAGCAGCAACTAAATCTGGAATGGGATGTTCACCACGCATATATGAGTGTTATGGTCAGGTGTCCACATACATTTGGCCACGTAGTACCTACATAGATTATATTCCGCAATTACCCTGCATGACTATATTCTTTATTATCATTATTTTTAGAATTATATTGTAGACAATTAAATACAGGGGAACAAATGCAAGATCTTTAGGCCCTTTTATTTAAAGATACACGTGGGCATTTCATACAAGTGTTAGTTGTGTATTTTATTATTAAATAATGTCAAAAATAATTGTTTTTGTTGAAAATTCCCTGTAATGACCTCTTATAAATAAATATCCCTTATAATTAAATATCACTCGGTCAGTGACAGTGACAATCTGTCTAAGGCACCTTTTAGTTTACTGTCATAGAGTAATGTTGCGATCATATTTTTTTGATATTTTTCCAATACACGCCATTTATCAGATGTCATACACCTTCACACAGCTTATACGCCCCTCATCACGGAATTCTTCGTGTAAGCATTACCCAATATTTTTGCCTCCCCTCTCATAAGCATCATAATGATGATCATACTAAGTAGTAGAAAGAATAGACGAATATATTTTAATAATATATATTTGTATGCAGTTGGAGTGACCTCTGTTGCCGTTGGCTCAGAATCAATATTTGTCGCTTTAGTCCTAACACAGAATACATTCTCCTTTTCTCTTTGCCTGGGTCTCAGGCTGCGAGCAGAGCTGTGCGCTGTGAATAATGTTAAAGTCTGGGCGCAGCAGTGTCCTGACCTCTTCTCCCCAGTAGAATCAGAACACCAGTGTCACATCCCATACATGCCCAGGGACAGCAATGACTTGATGTAAAGCAATGCAAGCACAGGCAGCCCAAATTAAATGTTTTTCATTTTTCCCTCCCTTTCTGTTTTCGGTGTGAGTGTGTGTGTGTGTGTGTGTGTGTGTTTATGTTGTAAAGAAATGAGATTGCTTGGCAGTGACATGGCTCTTGTGAAGAAGGCCCCATCACACTCACCTTTCTTTTTTGTGCGAGGTCACCCCATGATGTAGTTGCTAAGGCAACGGGCCTCTCCCAATAGGGGTGGACATACAAGAGAAGGTTTTCATTACGAGGTGTTTGTTAGAAAAAAAAAAATGCTCTGGTGCCTCCATGTCCCCACCTTGCAGGCTTCTTCTAACTGCACTCTCCTTTTCTTTTAGGAGAGCATCTCTGCTGCAGAGGACGAAGATGAAGATGAAAAGGTACTTCAGTCTTTTTTTTGTGCCTTATCTTTGTTTTTTCTCTTATCGCTAATTAGATACAGTCTGAAAGTTCATTGAGCTCTGGGTCTGACCTTGCAGCGCTATTCGGTGTCGCACTGTCTGTCCAGCCTCGGCGTTTAACTTACAACATCCGAGTTAAAAGGACTCGAAATGAGGACAGGCACTGTGACTGTCTCAGTGAAGCACATTTTTCCTCTAGCGTCAGTGTGGCCTCACGGGAATGTTCCCTCAGACCACAAATGGATTTTGGTTGCTTCGTTGCGCTCCTTTAAAACGCAGAAATAAGCACAGAATGGAATCATTAATTGAAGTCAGCCTTTCTCTGGGGAACAGATACAGTGTGAAAAATTTCACAACAGACACATATGAATAGGGGGGCTGGTCTTTAGTTGAACTTGGGCTAAATAAATAAATGGTGCCTCATTCTCTTTGTTTATACAAAGCGCAACAATCATTTACAGGCTTCAGGTAAACACAGATTTTGCGTGCTCTTTTTTATACGAATCATAAATCACTTAAAAGTCATTGTGCTCCTTGCAGATGGAATGTCATTTAGTGTGTGGCTTAACCATTAAAAGTGTTTATTAAACGTGTGTAGTCATAGACATAGCTTATAGCCATATTAGCCGCGTTGTCTGCTCCAGAGAGGATTGAGTTTAAGGAAGATGATGTGTTATTGCTTTCTGACTGTGGAAGTGTGAAGCTCCGAGCCTGTGAGCACTGACCCCGGCACTGTGTGGCTGCAGGCCCAGGATTCATATCCATAACGCGCTAAATATATTCAGTTGCAATGACTGCAGGCGAGTTTCATCTTCAGAGAGGAACCGCTCTGCTGAAAGCAGGTCTCTCTTCCAAATACAGAGCTGAGCAGCTAATTCAAAGATGATGCACATTATATGTGTGTGGATGCCCAGCAGCCAGGCAATTGTGATAAAACTTGGAAGGAGAAAATAACTTTGATCCCAAAGAAATAGCAATATTAGGCCAATTACAGGTGGCACATGAGTGCTGAATGTAGATTCGGTCTATATGTGTTTCCCATATTGACTTGGAAATAATATTAGCTTAACTTATTATCCACCAATTTGTTTAATTTGTCTCATTTCTTTTACATTTAGCGGTGAAGGAAAGCAGACAGCTCAGCTCTAACTGCCAGTGAGCAGAGTTTGTTTTTAATATAAGCTATGAATATCAGAGCTAATGGATGCTTTTCTCCACAGATGCTTAATGTTTCTAAGAACTTTGGCATTATGTGAAAATGAAAATGTGACCTTTCATTTAATTAATTAAGCGGATTAATTTTTTTTTGTAAGCTTCTATAATTTAAATGTACCTGATTCCTATTTTGGCTCAAAGCTGTGACTTTTGATATCATATAGGCAGATCGAAAAGCAGAGCTTTCCACCTCCTATCAAAGGATATAAATAAGTAAATAAATAAGTAAGTAAATAAATAAATAAATAATGGGCAAAAGAAGTAAAAGCTAGAAGGTTATGACTACCACTTTTGATTTTTTTTTTTTTTTTTTTTCCCTGGAAGGAAGACAATATGTAAACTCCAGTAAAAGAAAGCCTAAAGGAGATGTTGTGTTAAAAAAAATATGGCCTTTGAACAAAAATCTGTCCTGGGGGAAAGACAGATCATGTACAATCATGTGTGTAGGCAAAGAGCTGTCCCTTTGGCCTTAGGTAACAGTCAGATTGTGCAGATCGACGCTGGTTTAATCACATCAGAAAACGAGAGGAATAGAGAAAACAACTCTCTGATTCTGTGTCCCAGATAACTGGGAGGCAATGTGGCCTGGTGGGAGAGGATCACACTGAAAGAGAACTGACCCAAACCTGTAACACACACACACACATACACACACACATACACAAAAAAACCCTAACCCACCCCATACAATTTAACTGTGCTATTTCTGCCCTTTCACCCCCTTTGGTCTCCTCCAGTGTATCAGCTTCATCATGTAGCACAAGGACACAATGCTGATAGTAGAGGTACTATGGTGCACTGTACGACTCTCTGAGCCTTGTGGCTTCCGTTTTCTAATCCTCTTTGTTCCCATTTGTGTTACCTTGTGATCCACAATCCGGGTGCGTTTTAATTATCTGTACATGGTGTAAGGCTTTGTGGAGTAAGTGAATAAATACTGAAATAGTCCTTAATGAAATTTCACACCATTTCCTTTTGATTTTAATCTGACTCAGAACTCCTGTGATTTATAATTCCAGTGTTTATATCTGTTTCTCAGAATCAACTCAAATGGTTTCTAATCAGTAGAAATGTCAGTACAGTATCTCAGAAAAAAGGGTGGTGGTGATGGTGGTGATGGTTGTGTGTGTATGTTTTTTTTTTTGGGGGGGGGGGGGGGGGGGGGGGTTTGTATGGTTGGCGTCTCCTCTGTCTTGTTCTTGTGAAGTTTGGTTTTCCAAGAGTACTGAACAGTTTACAAGGAGCATGAGTCAATACACAGATTAAAACAGCCGATCATCAAATGAGTAATGTTATCTGCTAGCTGTTATTTCCTTCAGAGTGTTCTGTAAGATAAAATGCAATAACAAGAAGAGCTTGTTGGTGCATTTGACATGTATCATTCTCTCATTCTATGTTCTTTTGATCCCCAGTAGACCAAAGATATACACACACACGCACAAGCACACACAGTCAGTGAGTTCAACATTGAGAAGCCATATATGTAAAAGTAGTCTGAATACAGAGTCCATATGATAGCCGACATCAACATTCACACAGAGAATTTAATTCGGGATTGCCACACTTCGCTTCTGCACCTCTAATTCATTTGCTTCAGACACATAATTCTGATTCGAAGCTTAAAAAAATGGATTTGTACAAAGTGTAAAGGAGTGTAAACCATGGCATTTTGTCTGGGCTGTGCTTGGTCCCGGTGTGTGACAGACATATAGAGTGTAGGAATGGCTAGTTTCCTTTGGTCTCCTGTGTCTGAGGGAATGAAGAATGACTGTACGTCGTGTCCTTTCTCTCCCAGGGGCTGATGCAGACTCTCATTGCATTGTCTGGGGAAAGAGAATGCTTTTTTTTTTTAAAACACAAACATAGGCACCACTCATCCTCCCCTCAATCACAAGCCTCGCCTTCCCTCGTCCCCACTCTTTGACTCTGCGCTCTCTCTAGATGTCATTATTCCTGTCATTATTCGCTCCTTTTGATGTAGGGCTTCTTGGCTCCCTTTAGCTTGCATTACTCCTGTTATCTCCAGCTCTCTGCATCCCCCTGCCTCTGGAGAGCTCCACACCAGGGCTTCATTGCTGGAGGAATCTCTGATGGGATCATTCTACTTTGGACTTGAGATTATACTCGCAATCTTCCCTAAGTAAAATGGACAGCCCCCCCACAAAAGTCCATTTGGTGTGTGTGTCTGAATTACACCGCAACCCGATACTCCATGATGCATCAAGTGCAAAACGGCAATGGGATTTCCCATTCCTCTCATATTAAGTAAAAACATCACTCTGTATTATAAGATTACATACACTGCCGCAAGTTCACTTACATAAGATCACAGGCAGTAATAGATTTATCTTTCGAGTGCAACGCCACACTCAATCTCGCTGATAGCCCTCGCACTGAGAAGTGTGATACCTGCTGGTGTGCACTCTACAAAAACAAGCCAACACTTGTCCAGTGTAGAGTTTTGGATTGGACACACTCTCTCTCTTTCTCTCTCCCACACACACACACACACACACACACACACACACACACGCACACAAACCACTGTGTGTTCATCCTGATTGCTGATGGCCATTTTTTTTTTTTTTTTACATCTATTTCTTTCACCACTTAATCTTTGATTGTGATGCTCTTCTATTGTTTAGGGTTGACAAAAGCTGAATTTCTTCTTACTCGAACTCTGAGAAACACAGAACATCGCTCATTTTCTAAAGCGCCCCAACACTGACGAGATCCGAAGTTGCAGTTGCTCATTACAGACCATTGAGGATATGAATTACTCCTGATAGCACACTGGAAATAAACCCCTCTTTATCTGCCGTTTCCCAACGTCTAACATCCCTCATCACTCGTTTTTTTTTTTTTTCTCTTTAGGAATCAGAGAAAAGAGGCCTGATAGAGAAAATCCATATGGTTCATGAAATTGTGCTCACCGTCCAAAGTGTTCTCGATGAAATAGCATCCATCGGAGAGAGAGTAAAGAAGTAAGCGTTGAAGTTTTTACGTGACCTTCAGTTGTGGACTGCATTCACACATAAGAAAGCATTTTGCTCTAAATGATATTCAAATGCCAGTGAAACTGAGTTTAAGCACCTTTTTTTTTTTTTTTTTTTTTTTTAAGACAGTTCTCTTTTCACACAAGTATAACAAATTTAAATAACTCGCATTGCTGCCGGTGTAATCAGAAGTTTTTTATATTCATTACTAGAGGTACACGTTTATGGATAATTATCGCAGTTCTCAAGTCGAGAAAAAGGTGACAGGTTGTGTTTTTGTGAAGCAATCTGTAAGGGTTGCTAAGCTGCACTTAAAGGCGCGTACTATAAACACTCTACGATCACATGGTGCTCTTGTGCAAAGAATGACCACAAACTGTCAAATTTTCATTTACCATCAAACAAGATTCAATTAAATTGCAGCTAAAAAAAATGTACAGATAAATGTCTACTGCAGCTTATTTAAATTATGAATGTAAATAATTTAGTAAATATACTGAAAGTAATAAAAGTTTTTAGGTTAAGCCTGTGCAGATAAGGGATCTCTACCTGTCTAAATAATCTGATATGTAATATTTCATTTTTTTGGCAGCACTTTCAACTGGTCAGTGCCGTTCTTGTCCCTCCTGGCCAGCTTTGTCATGTTCACTGCTACGATTATACTGTACTACATCCCTTTGCGCTACATTGTCTTGTTATGGGGTAAGTTAGCGAGCATGCACTTCACGCAGCGTGTCATGTAGTTCGGCTCTGTTATTCCATCTACATTTTAGGAAATATTACCACATCACCGTTGCTTATGATTGCACCTGGCAGCTTAGTGATGGCTGACTAAAGGCATTATAACAGTCATCCATTTTCACTGCGCTGCCTAGACTAGTAGATCAGAATTGGGAATTTGATCTACTGTTGCGTATTCGGCAGGGTAGGGGTGCGCAGATGTACTGATCTTAAATGAGGCTTTGTGTGTGCCCTCAAGGTACACTGCAAGGTAATATTACACATCTATGATTGTACGGCAGAAACTCATAAAAACTTTGAAATTCCTAAAATCATGTTGACAACATTCTGCCTCGAGTCAGTACAAAGATGTAATAATTTTCCCTACTAAGCCGTTTTTAGTATGTATTGGTGATAATATATTGGTGATAAAAATATCATTTGTGGTCTGTACTTGCCAAAAAGGAAAACGTTGTCAAATGTCGAAACTGAAGAGAATTGAACAATGTTATATGAATGATTAGTAGTCTTACAAGAACACTAGTCGGATAAGGTCCAGGCTAAACAGCAACTATAGCAACATATATACTTTTATATTTTACATCCTGGAAATGTTACACATTTAGTGTCTGTTTCTGTTTTTTTCCCTTTCGGAAACAGTTGCATGTGTGTCTTAACACTAGGTTTTGATATACTCTGGTCCATCTGCCTGTCTGCCTGTCTGCCTGTCTGTCTATCTATCTATCTATCTATCTATCTATCTATCTATCTATCTATCTATCTATCTATCTATCTATGTATCATTTTTGCAGGTGTTAATAAATTTACAAAGAAGCTCCGCAACCCACACCTCATTGAAAACAACGAAGTACTGGATTTTCTCAGCAGAGTACCATCCGATGTTCAAAAAGTAAGAGTTACGTTTTGGTATAATATCGAACAGACTGACCAAAAATAATCAACATATGATGCACTGATATCCACTGTAAAGTAACAATGACAATAAATTCCTTGTCGTCACTGTCCACCCACTAAGCAGTTAATCATCATTTATGGGTAAATCACACAGAACAACTGTTTTCTATTACGTTTCATAACTGGTTGGCTAAAACGATAAATATATACACTGATGAATAAATTGGTTTATATAGTCTGAAAGCAACTATTGCCAAGCAAGATAGCTTGCATGGTAGATTTATTGTGGAATAAACACTACGTTAGCAGGTAGCTGGTAGATAAAATGAGCTACATACCTGCTATACTGTTTACTGTTTCTAACAGAAGAACCAAAATCAGCAGTTACCGTATCTTTAAACTCCCATAGGCAGTTACGGTCAGGGGAAGCTTGTTTTGCCTTATCTTATTATGTAGGGTGATTCAAAAATGTTAACACTTATGACACTGCAGCACTGTAAAATTATAACACAAGGAGGCTACTAATCATGGACCCTATTGTTGGGAGACCAAGAGTTCAAATCCCAACGATGCAGCAGCCATGCGTGGCCACAAGCCAAGGGAGCAAATTTGGCTGTGCTGTCTGGGTGGGAGTGATGGCATACCCTCCCTTACAGCAACACTAGCCAGTCTTCGGCATCTGTGAGCTCATGTGTGCAGAAGATGGCAGATAGATCTTTCTTCCAAGTGTGTTACGCTGCACTGTGACACAGCATGAGCAGCAGTTTGAAAAGATGAGGTTGGCTGGCTTCACATGTCTTGGAGGAAGCACATGTTAGCCTTCACCCTCCTCGGTTGGTAGCTGTTGTATGATGGGGAGAGCTGGCTGGTGGGTGGGAATTGGCAGGTGCAAATTTTTTTGGGGGAAAAAAAAAAAGCAGAACATACTTCCAGAACTGTCATATTATTTAGCTGCATCTTCAGACAAAAGCACCTCTTGCTCAGCTTCACATTCGTTTTTTCCTCTTCTCCATGTTTACTTCTTTCCTCTGATTGTGGACGTTTAAAAAAAAAAAAAATTCCCGGTCAATACTTTCTCTTTACTGGCTCACTATCACAACACCTGCACAAACTAGGCCATGTTTCATGTGGGCTTGTCGTAGACATGTACAGTATAAATAAGGGACTAGTGGTTGGAAGCTTGTTTCCACACAGCTGAAACTGAGTCATGAACTGCACTCAAATCATAGCTTGTATTGATGTTGTAGGACGGCTTACAAATCAGATGCAGATTTGTTCATACCTCATTGTGTGCATGTAAATCTGTGCTGCGTTGCTGAATAAGGGCCAGTGTGTCTTGATGGACTGACCCAATGGCCCTGATGGGGTCTGCTTTGATCTCTGCGCAGTGATGTCACTTCAGCCTCATCCCTCATTATCGGTTTTGTTTGTGTGTGATGAAAGCGGGGTGGTCTCGGAGTAATGAAGGGCTAAGTGAGCATTGTCATACTCAAGGCCCTATGTGATGGAATAGCCACCCTGAGCAGATACGTCATTCACAGTTACATCACAGGGGTGAGGTTGTTCTGAAATTACTGTAAACCTAGCCTGAGTGAGGGAAAGATTTCCATGGCATGGACAGGCCAATAATTCCAGGGTCTTTAAAGCTCATCTAAGAGGTATTATTTGATTTGGGCTTAATTTGGTAATAGAAATTGTGGCCTTCTGTTTGCACTTAAGGGCACCGATCCAGGTTAAAACATTTCCGTCTTGATTAGGCCTTGACTATAGTGTTCATTTTTAGCTTCCTGTGTAGAATCTCTGCACTGAGGTGCCAAAATAATCCAATGGTAGGAGGGAATCAGAGCAACACTGAGCTGCTGGAGTTGGACGGAAAAACTAGATGTTTTTTCAGGCCTTTATTTTTCCTTAATAACACATATATGTTATTTAGGTTTTAGATAAGACATATGCGCTTGCAGTGAGGAATGCATGCACATTTCCAGATCTCTGTCTCAGAAACAATGTGAATCACCCAAATTAACGATATATTACAAAAGCTCAGATTGAATCCTTTCTCTGTTTTGGGAAATGACTTGGTAATTAGTGCCTGTGCAGTTCTTCAAACCCAAAGCCCCAAAACTGGACTTCTTACAGCAGCTCCTCTGTCCTGAAACAAGAAGCATCTGTCAGTTCTGAGGCCGGTTTCATGTTCTGATGCAGCCACCGTTATCTTTGTTCCCTCTCTCGCCGTCTCTCCATTTTCTAATCTGGGCAGGTAATTAGTGTGCGCTCATCTGCCTTACAGCTACACCACCAGGTAATTGTTTTGGGGGAAAATAAACACGAAAAGCTGTTTGACTTCTATGAGTTCTATGAGCTGAATTTGACTTCTTTTTCTTTTTTTCTGTTGATGTTGCATTTTATGTATTTTAAGTAGCACTTTTTTTTATGTTACTCTGAGGAATCAGACATTACTCTTTTTCTTCCCATATGTGTCAAGTGTCAAGCATAAGAATCAGTATCCTCAGCCATATATACTATATGTTTTAATGTATTTTTTAAGCAATCCTAGATCTATTTATTACAGTGAAACTAGCTTTTACATGAAGAAATAGCACTGCAGGAAGCTATACATAGGAGCCTGCTCAAATAAAACATCTTGTACAAGATTTGTGCAGCATCTGAAAATAGCTGCCTGCAGCCAACCATCATGGCCGTAGCAGTATTTTTCAGCATTCCTACAAAGTTTCCATTACTAAACACTTAAGATGAGAAATACAATTCAAAATACGTAGTTGCGAGAGAAAAAGTTGCACTTCTTCTTATTATCATTATTAGCACAGACAGTGAGGTCAGGGTTGAGGAGGATGCGTAAAAACCCGAGTCTTGTTAGTGGGATTTCTGTTTTTTAAGGCTGGCGTGTACTTTTACTGTCTACTGAAGAATTTTTTTTCCCAAGTTAGCTTAACAGTTTATTTCCCCAGCGACTAGCCCTGTATTGCTACAAAACAGTGCCATCTTGAAAAGATTATCTCGAAAATTGCTGATCTGCCCGGTTATCGATTCACGATCAAGTGGCTGTTATAATCTACTTAACTATTCTTACCTTTTGTAAGCATGCTGTTCTCTTTTAAACACTTATGTTAATAGCTCACTACTTGTATTAATTACTTGGGGCCAGCCTGTGAGGTGTGTGTTGGCGTACAAGTGTGCAGTTGGTTTACATACTAATTCCTGCGTCTCACTGGCCCCTATACAAGGTTTCTAATATCCATACTTGTGGGAATGGCCCCGTCTCATTTCTTGATAAGTTAACTATTGCAGTAAGCTACTCTTATGAACTTTGCAGGAGCATGTACCACTGATGGATGTAACAATAGTTTCTAATTTCTAACTTGGGATGATGGTAAACTGGATCTGGCATCCATTTATTTTAAACTAAATTTAAAGACGTGAATGATTAGTAACATTGTGTGGGTCTGTAGCAAAACCCTATGGAGAGATCTCTGACACAGGCGCTGGAGCGATACTAAAAGGAGGCGGAGGAGCAAAGGTTGGAGATCAAGATGCCTGCAATAAAAGGGAAAATGTAAGTTGCATCTTCGGAAAAAGACCAGCAGAAGCTCACGATCAAGAGAAGCGCAGCCCAGACACACATTCCTGCCTACGAGCCTCTATAATTAGTCTTGCGCAGAAAGTTTCCTTGAAAGGACATAACTCGCAACTTGCCAGCTCCTACTGACCTGCAATTGCAGGGCTACTCGACTGCTACACATCTGCATCCAATATAGTTTGGCTTGGGATGTTTTGGGGTGGTGGGATGTGGGTGTGTGTGTATGTGTGTGTGTGCGTGTGTGTGGGGGGGTTATATGCTGCTGCATTGGTGAGGAACCGTTCACTTTTCAAATTCTTCCTTGGTGTGATTAATCCCCTCTGCTCCTGTGTTTTAAAAAATGATTCATTACAGGCACGCCCGGTGCGCTTTTCCCCTGCAAGCAACTCTTCTCAGGGGAGCCATTACTGCGCGTCGGCCTGAGCTCAGATTACCTGCCTCCCACCAAAGTGCTATTTGTTTTTACAGGTGCAGTATAGCGAGCTGAGAGCGCCCGGCATCCAGAGTGCACAGAAGAAGAAGCGCTAGTGCTCATGCAAGTTGTTCTGGATGAAAGGGCGAGACAGTGGTTGAAAGTGGTCCCCTCCCTTCCTGTAGAATCAGGTGGAGCCCCCACCCATCAGACTTATCTCCTGTGGGGAGGCTCTGAGTGTGTGTGTGTGTGTGTGATAGAACATTATGTCACTCAGTGATTTGCAGACCAGCACGTTGGGATGTAATTAACAGAGCATGATCATGATAAAGAATGTAAAAGCAAAGTATCCCCAGCCCCGCAGTGATAATGCAAAACACAACAAGCAATTAATAAATTAATTAATACAATAATACTATAAATAATTAATAAGTGACACAAACTGTCCTGGTGGTATGTAAATAATTTGAGGGTGACATGTTTTGCTTATTATTAAACGGAGATTAGGCATTAATGCATTACAGGCCTGATAAAGTATCTCCTCGTTTAGACTGTACACAGCAAACAATATTGATGAAAAGTGCAATCAGAAATTGTGATGCAGACAGTTATATTTATTGAATAGAAGAATGCAAATATGGCCTTTTGTAAAATGTTCTTATTAATGTGTATGGATTACATGATTTGTATCGATATTTTCCATCCTATATATTTTATAAAGAAAGTTATACTTATAAACTTATAAAGCAAACTAATGATTTGACTTCTTGAGTATGTTATTTTTCACTGCTCACATCCTCAATGCTACCATTAACTGTGAAGGATGTTATCTGTGTGTAAACACAGCGGCGTGTGGTGAGGCCGTGTGATTATCCAGCATATCCCTGCTTTACTGGAGGACTCTGGCCTTGACAGAACCACGCTCGCATCAACACATCAAAGACCTGCATGTGTCCAGAGCAGCGGGCTAATGCACTGCTTTTGTTGTTCTATCACAATAACAAGGTCCAGATGAGAGAGCTCATCTCTCTCTCTTGCTCTCTCTCTCTCTCTCTCTCTCTCTCTCTCTCTCACACACACAGACACACACACAGACACACACACACACACACACACAAACACAGACAGAGACACAGAAAGAGACATAGAGAGAGTGAATGCTCTCCATTGCCTGCACTTAGTCTCTCCCATTTTCATTAAAATCACCTCCAGTGCCTAATGGCTCTCTAGCAGACCCATCAGTGTGTAGTGTTGCTCTCTGTGATGGAGCCCCAAGTACAGTAAATGGAGCTTCTCTGCCTCATCAACTTATTTATTCATATTATATACACATTCCCTTTCTCTCCTCCATCAGAGGGCCTTTTACATAAAAAAGCAACATTTTCAAAGTGTTGCAACTTGAAGCGAGCCATGGAAAGAATTCACATGATTATTTTTAGTGAATGATGATCATTACATTAATTCCAATTATGAGGTCTCTTCTTGGGATGTCAATTAAGAGCTTTGGCATGGATTTCAATTCCTATACATCACTGGAGGGATATTTGGTTTGTCTTTCAGGAAATTGGAGACAAAGAGAAACTCAAGTCATTCTCTATTTCCCCTTTATATAGCCTTGTAAATAATTAAACAGACTGCTTTGTAAAAATAGCCATGCTAGCACACGCACTGGAAAGTTTGTTCCAAATGGAGCACTGAATCTTTCCCTCAACTCCTTTCTCTCCTCCACAGTTTGCTTTCTGGTGAAAGAGCATCGCTCGGTGCAGCGTGAAGAGTTTGATTGGCCTCGGGGGAGCCGTCAGAGCCCCAGGCTATCTCTCTCTCTCTCTTTTTGACAGTCTGATAGAGACATCACAGTACTCTCCCAGGAGCTGCCACCAGGGGTCCGTTTCAGAGTGAGGGGGAGTGGAGGTGAGCCGAGAGGAATCCCACACACACACACACACACACACACACACACACACACACACACACACACACACCACACTCCACTACAGAAAGAGAGAGAGAGAGAGAGAGAGAGAGAGAGAGAGCAATTCACTAAAACACACCCGATCATCCGACTGCAATAGGTGCTTGCAGAAAACCACTAGGCACAGGGTTTGGAAAAACTTGAAAGGATGGTTTTAAGTGCGTGTGAAGTGTTTTGGCTGTAGGTGTGATTTCTTTAAAACATGACAATTTTGATAATGAAGTAGTTCCAATAAAATAAAGACCAAAGAAGTACCATGGTTATCAATTAAAGTGTCATTAAATTTGATTCACACCCAAATGTCTTATTCTAGATATATTTCATATGAACTAATGTGATAATCTGCACCGTTCATCATTTTATCCCAAGCAGATGAAGCTGTCATCAGTGTGTATGTCAGTAAAATAGAAAGAAATATCTTCTGCTGAGCCAAAACTTCTTCCTTAGCTGTCAAGTTAGCTTATGCCAGTCCTGTATACATTACTTCTTCCATACACACAGTGACAGGAGACAAAGGATTTGGGGAAATGTTCTTGCAGCGGCAGCACCCGCTTTATGCTCATAATCATATTCAAGAAATTATTTATCAATTTACTTTGCATCCCCTGGGATATGGAACCCAGATTTTGAGAGAAGACTAAACAGGCAATATGGTCCCTGAAAGCATTTCAAGTCCCTCGATGTTTCACAAGCTTGTTAATGAACATTTCAACGGCACAGCAGTTAACACTGCTTGTATCGTCTCTCTCGTCCTCATTGTCATCGTGCTCTGCGTGCTACTGATGTCTTCATCAGCCTGTCAGAAAGGATGCGCCTGCAGCTGTGGCATGTCCCTCAAGAGCCTGTCGTTTCCATGGTAGTCCTTCAGGCAGCACCATGGGCAGGCTGTGTGCAAGGACCCCTACAACCTGTTTTCTTCCTCTCTCCTTTTTTTTTTTTAAAGTCATTTCTCTGATTTGCAGCCCTGAAGCAGGAATCAAACTCGCCTCCACCAAACAGACGGAGAGAGAGAGAGAGAACGAAACTGCTGCATGACATCCTTTGCTGCTAGGCAGCTTTCTTTTCCTTCCAGGAGTGATGCCAGTCTGATGCCAGCCTCATTTTAATAAGCTCGCGCCTGTTCAGCACCTCTTCCTCCATTACTGCTGTGTGACTGCTTTCATTAAGGCCACAGACCTGTATTCCAGACAAAGTAGCAGGAGGCAAATGCTTCCTGTTCACTTACAGGTGTCACATCATTTTGGGTTTCATCTATTTTTCTTCGGTAGCTAGTGCAAATAAACAGAGATTAGAGCACGGAGGCTTGGATAGGGACGACCACGCGGGAGAACTGTGACACCAATAAAGCACAGTGCTTGCCTAAAATCAGCCGCTAAGGAGATCTAAATGGCAGCCTGGATTGGATTTGCAGCACTCTGGGATTGTGGTGTCAGCATAGCCAGTATCACCTGAGGACCTTAAACCTACACGCTGAGAGTGCAGCTAATAACACCGATCGAAAGGCACTTTTCTCTCCCTGTGCAGTTGTTGAATAGAAAGGCCTGCGGAATAGCACTCCCAAGTCTCTAGAATAAACAACAGTACTATATCTTCTTCTGCTGTTGCAGTATGCAGATGATGTAGCAGATGAATAGCAGATGATGTATATAGAATAAAAGTAAAGCTCACCACTGAGCAGCAAAGTTAAAATATTAATGAAGTGACAAGAAATTGAGATTGTATTCAAAAATAATTTTTTTTTTTTACAAAAGGCATATCACACTCATTGACACAGGGCCATATTTTCTTGTGGACTGCGGAGCATTTAAGACTTAGACTGAACCAGTGGCCTTTAAAAGCATCTCTACGAATGTGCCACATAAATAAATATTTCCAATCTGGCTTCAATACTATTCTCTACTCTTCTGAACAGCTGTGATCATGGCCAGTCTCAGAGGCGAAAGTGAGGACCAGCAGCGTTTTTAATGTGTTTGCGTATGTGTGTGTATGCGTGTGTGTGCGTGAGGGCAGACAGGTGTGTATGTGCAGCCCTGTGAGGGCGAGAGTTCTCTGTGTTACAGGTGCAGGCCTGACAGGCTTGGCTTCAGGATCAGAAAGGCCAGGATAAGATGAAAGGAGGGAGTGGAGACCGACTGACCGTTTCGGGAACAATGTCATGACTTCCAAATGGCCATGCCAGACAAGCTCAGCACACAGATAAGAAATTGCACAGGGATGTTCTTTCTTGTCCTCTTTTTCCTTCTGATCCTGTTTTATCAGTCAAGGGAAATTTCCCATGTTAAAGAATGTTAATAGGAAAAGATGATCCTCCTTTGACACAAAATAACAGTTTGAAAAAAAAAAAAATTGCTTGATAAATATAGCAACAGTTCCTCTTTTCCCATATTCTTTCATTCTGTGCCTTCGGCTGAATCGCCTTGTGTACCCTTGAGGAAGCACCTTGAGAGTCTTTCAGAAGCAACAGCATTGAGATGGAGATAGAAACATGGTGTAGAAAAAGGAGTGTAAAACCTTTGTTAACTATCAATTGTTGCCTTAAATGGTCTGCGTTTAGCAGGCGCACACTCTGTCAGACAACAATACAGAGTATAATTTAATAGCATATTTCATTTTAATTAACAGTGATATAACACGGTGCGACTCGCAGCCTCCTGAGACCAGAGCACAATATTTGGTTTGATGAATCTGGCAGAGCCGCACTCCGTCCCTGCTCTTGCCCCTGGGATTCAGGTATCATTAGAGACGCATACAGATCTGCTTTTTGTCTCGCAGAAAAAGAGATTAAAAAAACTGAATTTGCCACAGTGAGTGGGTGACTGGAGAAGTGTTCAATATTAATGGCCTTTCATCAAGGACACAATTAGGACACCTTTATTTGACACATTCCATAGTATGCGAATGAATATGTATAGTGTCCTGGAATAAGCAATAGCCAAAAAAAAAGACAATAAAACTGCAAAATTGCAAGACCATTAAAACTCATCACGAGCCAAACCCATATTAAACAGCCCAGGGCAAGTAGTATGCAAACATGAATTATCATATGCATATACAGATATTATACAGAAATAAAGAAATTTCCTCCGCCCGTTCTCTTGAAGAAATAAGCAGACACAAAAACGTGTGGTGTGTACGTACACAGAAAGCTCGTCGGGAAATGGCCCTGCTTATTTAAATCTTTACACGTTTAAGTGTTTCTAAGCGCACTCATAATATGCATGTTCTATTATCTACTTCATTATGGTCAGAGATGCCATTGCATTATGCTAGTCTTCAGTCTTTGACACATAGTTGGAGGATCAGAGTTGTCATCTTCTGTTGCCACTGATAACGCAGGCATGCTCAGGGCTTAGTTAGTCTCCATCACTCTCATTAACAAGGCCTGCTAATTATGGCCTGTGTGAACTCTCTTCAAGATCCAAAGCATGCCACTGCGCACGTCCTAAATGAACATACCAGTGATTCGTGGAAAGATATAATTGCATGAAAAAGCTCCAGACTCAGATTAATTAGATATGGTCGTGCAGTGTAACCACTTTGCTCTATGATCATGGTTTAAAGCACCCGGTGGCAGCGAATGCTAAAGCACTGTTTGTTTTACTTGTGAGTCTGCAATGTCAGCCACCAGGGTCCAATTAGCCAGTGACTGAAGCCGGCATTAGATCCTCCTCTTTAGCTTTGACAGCGCTGAGAGGCCCACGTGGTCATGTCCCCCCCACTGACTGCTGTGCTACAAACTCAACTCAAATGTTACACAAAGTCATATGAAAGAATGAGAGGATGACAGGTAGAGCAGTGTGTTCACATCTTTTTTGAAATATGTTTTGATTCCTGAATCTGATATAATAAAGAACAGTTAAAACCTGACAAATCTCTTAACACCAATCTACAAGGCAAATTTATCCATGCTTTTAGTGCAGTTTGCGGTGTCAAACACATCAACCAATCATCAGCTTGTTTCACTCCAAAACATCAAAATTTGTGCTAATTATTTTAGGAGAAAAAAAAAAAAATGAAGAAACATCCATTTGACATCTCTCATCATAATTAAAAGCAGTGATATTTCTCATCTTAGGTAAAATACACGTGTATAGTGAAACGTTGAACCATTTGGGCAAAAATGATACAGTTCCAGTTACCACAGGCTATACACTACTAATAGTCTTAAAACTCCACCACGTCAAGTTAAGACATAACACATATTCCTGCACAAAACAAGAATAGTGGAATGTCCACGGGTCTTTAGGCAGCCAGCAAGAGACCAATTAGCAAGTACTTTGAGTGTGAAGGAGAGGTGTGTGTGTGTGTGTGCGAAGGAGGGGGTAGGCTGATGATGATGGCAGGAGGAGGAGGAGGAGTCTGGGTGTCAGACACACAGAGAAACAAAGGCATCATCTTTCCATGCATGCCCTCCTCGCCCCTCTCCTGCACTGCACCAATTACTGTCTGCTCAGTTTGGGTATCAGTATGCAGGCGGCCTCGCTCTTCCCGGCTCTCGCCTCAGGCCATTGAATATGTTAGCTCCGCTATGGGGCCCCGGGCTTCAGGGCACTGTGCCCCCTAACCCTCTGGATAATTTGGGATTCCTTCCCCCAAGCTAAGGGAAAGACAGAGAGAGAGGATGAACATAGAGCCACGTACAAATCAAGAAATAAGGCCTAACCCGCCACCTACCCTGGGATCCACTGATTTATTGATTTGTTCTATCTTTCATTTGATGTTATTTGTAAATTGATATCGAGCTTCTTATGGTCCTCCATGGCTTCAACTTTTAACTAACACAACTGACACAGGTAGACACTGCATAATAACTATTCTCTAAAGTGTGCTTTATGGATTAAGAAGGGGGAAAAAAAATGTCATCCTTAAAGGCTGAAAACTTGAATGACTGATTTAAGCTAAGATGGCATTGCGTGGAGAAATGTCATGAGGACATTTCAAATTCTCTGTAGCAACCCGTGACTGAGACTTCATTCAGGAAAACCTCGAAGGAGAAAAAATGTCCAACTTCCAGACATCATCACTTGAATACAAGGCAGTAAGATTTTCGTGTTCTTGATGTGAAAGGCTAACATCCATAACGTGTATCTTAATTGCTGAGGTAGGATTCGATTAGGTATCTGTAGTAAGCGATTAATTCATGTCATGTGATGTGATTACCATTGGCACACGATACAAGTAAAAACACTGTTGCAGCGTTAAAATGACTTGGTTTCATAGCTTTATCGTCAAAAATGCATCGCCATCCAAACGCATCCATGGCTCTTGCCACCAGACCAGCAGTGGCCAGAAGTGTAAGAAGAGATTCTTTCCACTCCAGTTTGCCGATTTCCACCCGAGCAATGGCTGGAAGAAGAGCAAAAAAGGAAGAAAAGAATGAAACAGCTTTGTGCTCCCTCTCAGATTAAATGCGCCTTAAATGTGCCCAAAACATTTATTTATGAGCTCCTGGCATTAATGTTTCTTTAATATGCCTCTGTTTTCCCCACAAATCAGCTGGAGTAACTGATTATTACGTTAGTTAATGTAGCGGTGAATTAATTATCAAAAGTGCCAGTCTTTGCTGGGAAAAAAAACAAAAAACTAGCCACAAGAAAAGCAAAGGTAGACACTGACTGTAATAAAGCCACAGGGAGGAAGTGCTCTTGCTCTAATGCTGTTCCTGCAGGTTTTTGAGTCTTGTCTAGCAAACTGGGAAGGTCTCAAATCTGGTATTCTTCATCACAGTTCTTCATCACATTTAATTGATGAGGTAAGGTGAGATGAGGTAATGTGCACCATATGATTAGATGTCTCACATGATGTGATTTGTGATGGCACACTATACATAAAAACAGTTTAAAATAAACTCTCCGGTATGAAAATGTCTCAATTTCATACCTATACTTTCACAAATGTAATAATAGATGCCAGGCAGGTGGCATACAGTAATAATCTTTCAATGCACAATTCTTACCAAGGGACAATTTCTTTATTTCACTTTTCAGCAACAACTGCTCCTGGAAGCAATCACAACCTGTGCAAAATTTCTGCATGTGCAGTTTTAAAGTTTGAGTCCTGCTAAATCTCTTTCAGCCAAGTCACTACAAATTATGGCAAATTTGTACAATATGTAGGCCTGCTAGGGAATAAAAAGTGTATAACAAAGTAATGACGCATACTTTAGGCAGAAGTACAATTCTGCTTACCCGTGTGGTTCCAGCATATTATATCTGGATGTCTCGGACAGCATTCACACTTCTATTATGCTAATTTGCTTTGTAAATATATCAGAAAATAATATGGTTTTCAGACATGTGAGCAGCGTTAGTCTGAGATTTTAGGCTTTCTTCTTTACTGGGGCACCTGCTACTCAGAGCTTGGCTCTTAATCACTCTCATCTGGGGCCCCCCTGCTGCTTCTATAACCTGGACTTACTTTAGAAAGCAGATCTGCCTGTCAAATCCTCTCACACTTCTTTCTAATTCAGCCCAGATGTGACGTTTCCCTGCTTTTCCTTTCTCGCTCTATCCCTGCCTCTCTCCCCCACCTGCTCGGTGACCTGTGGACCTCGTGCCCAGGCTCTCATTTGATTCGCCTTCTTCTGAGTGAAAGGGCCGTTCTTTAGCTCACTGTGTTTCTTCTTTCCTCCTTCGCGTTGCCTGTAGGGCCTGTGTTGAAAGTGTGTGCAGAAAAAGCGCCGTCCCGGTCACCCACTTTTGTTGCGCCATCAACGTCTCAATCAGAAGCTCTGTGCCTGTGGCCTCTGAATAAGCCACCTCCCATGTAGATGGCCGAGGACCAAGGATTCATGCAAGCATGGCCTGAAGACTCTCTGTCTGTGGTCCTTACATTCAGATTCTCACATTCTCTGATCACACACAAACACACTGCAGTGCCTGCCAGCACTTTTCAGTATGGTCCGCAGCACTTTTGTGATAGATTCTCACTTCAATAGACAAACTGCAAACTTAAAAATTTTACATAACGAAAGCGAGCAATTTTAACTTTAATCGTATTGGTATGAAATTTTAACTTCAGTATCAGGCCTGAATGCGTAATCTGGTACTTTGTGCTCGTTGTTTCATTTTTTCTTTCTTCCTCTCCCATGCTTAATTATGGTGGTGCACACGGCCAGGGCCTGAGCAGGTGCCTCTTACCCACAGTGCCATGCTGACAAGAGCTGTCAGTCAAAGCTAAAGAGCTTGCGCCGCTTCCTTTTCGTCAGTTTAGAACCGCACGCAATTTGAGAAAGCCAAGGCTTAAGCATGTAGGCAAGCAGCCCCAGACTGTCAGAGGGAATTAAGAGCATGTGTGTGGTTTGCCTAGCTATCTGCGAGGTGCTTGCGGGAAGCTTGCTTGCTCTTTGCTCACGATAAAGGCTCCTACTTTGGGGACCTGCTGTGGTTAAGGCCCCGGCTGATAGGAGCTGGCTTGGTTGTTATTACAATTATCGCTCAAATTACCAGCATCATTACAGTTGCAGGCTGATTCCTTCCTTGCAAGAGGGTTCAGCAAAAAAATTAAGCAGGGGATAAAAAGATAAAAAAAAAACATTCCGTAGCCAAAATCACCTGATAGCCTACATGCATGTGAAAAACATGTACATAATTGGGGCATGGTGATTCTTCTTTCAAGCTTCTGTGAACCACTTGTCCTTCTCATCAACCCAGCTTTGTTTGCCACTTCAGCATACAAATGCCCGTCAGTGAGAGGCAAGCAAAAGAATTAATGAAAAGCACATCTCTATACTGTTCACACACTCTCCTCTATATGTTACACACAAGCCAGTTTGATGGACAGAATTATGCATGCTAATGGAACGGTCCAGGCACAGTCTCTGAGGAGCACAGAAAGAGACGCCCCCGTTGTTATTCTTATACCTGACCTGGAGGGCATTGTCAAGCGGCGCAGAAACAGCTGGCCCTAAAAAAGGAGTGCATAATCAACTAAAACAATCAAAGATAGGCACGCTGGTGTGGCGACGCAGGTCCCTGATCAGGCTGCTAGGGCTGGGGGAGAGGCGTCTGCTTCCATGCCTGTGAAAACACAAGAAAGAGTGGGAAAGCGGGTCAGCGAGTCAGGGTTATTAAACTCTACTGTGCTATTGAGTGCCACTGATAGGAGAAGGCTGTGAACTATTAGAGAGAAAAAAGGTAGACGAGAAGACCCCAGAAATCACTTCGAATACCTGACGACTATCAAAAAAAAAAATAATAAAAATAATCAAACATTATTTTGTATCCATTTATTACTCATTTTCATGTATTCTGATGGTTTTTGCTGTAAATATGAATATTGCTGTGTAGTTAGAATAAGTATATAATCAAAAAGTAAATTTCCAGGAATTAAATGCTGAATACCAACGAGACAATATCTGTAATGGCAACATCTGCATCTTTTTAAATGATAAACCTCACTGACAAATGCGATATTAATTTGCTGGTGCTGGTCAGTGTAACACTACGTCTGAAATGGTTACACTGATTAAACAGTTTGTCTTCCATTAACCTTTCGATTTAGAGAAACAGATTTCCCGCTTTTTACCGATTATTGTTGGGTTTGCTCTGATTTTGATTATACACACTGATAGTAAAAGAACGCAGACGTGCACGCGCATGAGGACGTCGTAGACATTGAGGTTGCAGTCACATGGGACAGAAGTGGCTCTAGAGATGATTATACTCACTGAACAATAAGTCACTTTTTTGCTCCTGCATAGTCCGTTTTACTGAGAACCCCACGGCTCTCACAAAAGTTAATTCCAATGTGCATACCAGTGATATTTATATCAGGTTTATCCGAGTGCATTTTTATTGCTCGACAATGTAGGAAAACAGTTTGGGGGAAAAAAAAAAAAAAGATTTGATAAAACCATCAAAAGCTGGACAGTTTCTTTGATAGCCGGACAGCTGGGCGTGAGCCGTGGGGAAGCAGGCTGGGGCGATCTAAAATAGATGAGTAAATAAAGGAAAGAGTGGTAGTGGAACAGCAGTGAGAAGATGTGTGTAGGTGGCCTGGCCAAGACTTCCTTACAGCCACTGCTCGGGCCGTGGGAGGAGAAGGCTCTTCGGCATATTTCGGCCCCCGGCGTACTTCAAACATACTTCGGCCCCCACCGACTTGTCCTTTCTGTCTGTCCTCTAGCTACAACAACATGCATGTTTTTTTGAAAACTTATTCCAGGGCTGAGGAGCTGACCGCATCCTTGGAAGACCTCACAAGATAAATAACTGAATTCTCAACAGTCCTCAGGTTTCCGCAGCTGTTCTACTCTCTTAGTAATCTATTTATTTGCCTGGTGTTCAGAGGCCAACGCCGAAATGCACTTTCAATCAGCAGTACACTTGGAGAAAATTTGTTATGAACTATGCAGTTTTTCCTTTAGTTATTTAGTGTATTATTTTGCATTTACACCCCAGTGGTATGTAGTCAGAATGTCACAAGCCGACATCATTAACTGCTAGCTTCTCTATTTCAACCCCCATTTTAATGTTGGAAGCCACAGTTAAAATATCTGTAAATATCTGGTTGACCCATCAATAATCTCTGGCCTAGCTAAACTGCAGGAACTCAGGGTTGACGTTTACCACCAGTAGGTGGCAGTGTGGCACCACATACAGCAGGAGCATGGCTCACTTGAGGGAGGCAGGTAGGAGCCTCCTCCTCACATTTAATTAGACAGAAACAGACACTTCCATGTTCACTCTTCAGCTGATATCTCTTTACATTTTTTCACTTCTCTTCTGGTAACTTTTAAAGAAGTCATAAAAAAAAAAAAGTAAGTGCATTCAGTGTGAAAAGTCATGGGCCAAGATGAAGTGTTTAAGCCCTCTGAAAAATGTTAATAATTAGAAAGTAAAATGTAAGAGGTAATTTATGTAATTATGACCAGAAGACTGGAATATATGAGATAAGCAAGAACTGTTTGTAAAAAAAAAAAAATTGATGAAATTAGATAGAAACAATGGCATAAAATGGAAAATACATGGCCGACATCTCCTAAACAGAAATGATCATGAACTTCTCACTCACTGATTAAAATGGTTTATCCAGCACGGTTTATTGGATTTTTTTTTTTTACCAGTGGTTTATGCACAACATAGCATGGAAAGAAACAGCTGGGATGCCATGCTATGCTAAACTAAATGGAGCCTTGTTCGCATGGTGCATGTGGGCTAAACAACGCACTGCGGATATGAAACCGAGAGATAGAGAGAAAGAAAACCCAGTGAACGTGTGACTCTGAAGCTTGGTGTTACAATAACCCACGCAATTCTTATTAAAGGCATAAAGCCACTGCATGCAAATTAATAACTAGCCTGTGAAGGGCTAGCTAATGACCTCAGACCATATACAACACACACACGCGCACACATGCGCACACATGCGCACACACACAAAATCAACTTTTTTTTTTTTTTTTTTTTTAAGTGAACTAAAAAACAGCCTACTTTTTTATCCATAGTAAAGGCCTGAGTCAGATTCGCTTAATTCCAGTCTTTTATTTTGTTCAGATGGACAGAGGGGATGAGCAGACAGGACTGGGACACGGCCTTCTCTTTTCACATTAATTACAGAAAGGATCAATTAACAGCGACGAAACCCATGGCGGCATACTGACTAGCTGATAGTCCAATCAAGCCTTGAAATGCAGAGCAGTCGGCGTGTCTGACGTTCCTCTCTCTTTTTTATCTCTCCAAACTTAATTGCAATTTTCCAGAGAAGAATGACGTGATGGAAACGACTGGACCGAATTAGCATCATATGAATAAGTATGTACATGCTATTGGCAAAACATTTGCCTTCGTTCATTTGTGATTCGAGCATTAGAGTGTGTCCAGTGCTGTATTTGGTGCATGCAAAGGGAAATATCATGCGAGATGAACAGGGCCTCTTCATTTCTTCAGCTATTCTTCCTCCCGCTTTTACATCTTTATGCCCACCTTTATCATGGAAATTTGGAACAGAGGCTATTAGCAACATGAACGGTAGCTTTTGCTGAGTCGCCAAACATCTTGGACGGAGATAATTTTTGCCTCGCGGTCCAATCATGGGCTTCACAATACAGAGAATACATTTGCATGTTATGACTTCATATATATTATCTTTTACTCTGCAGTAAAAACAAGCATCTTTACTTCATTAGAAAGGATTAATAGTGATTTTCAACAATAAATACACAAGTCTGTTTTTTCAGGACATGGCAAAGAAAAACTGGAATATACTGTGCATACAGCTGGAATGTTAAAAATATTTTCTGTTTAATTCATATTTGCAGACAAATATTTTAATTATTAGATACAATTACCAATTACTACATACAAAGTGCCAGCATTTGGTCTTTGATACACCAGGAACCAATGTACTACTATATATGATCAAGATTAGCTGAAGACCAGCTCTGGTCAGCTTGAATGGAGAACATCAGTGTGACAGCATACGCTGCTGTGGTCTGCAGGACATGTAGCCATATTTGCTTGTTTTTAATAATTCATCCAGTTATTTTAACTATATTAGCAAAGATTAAACACAGCGGCGTTGCTCATTACTTTGGGAACACAGCCCGGCAAAAGCTCATTTCCTGTGGAGGGAAACTGACTAACCCCCGATTGACCTTCTGATATTTCTATTACCATGGCCCCATGTTTAAGGCAAGCTTTAGAAAGCCAGCTCCAGCACCATAAACATGAATGACAAGACAAGCTTTTTAAATGTTTTCCTGTTTAGATTCCAGAACTAAGCAAGGAGGTCTTAGGATGCATTTTCATATGAGAAATTGTATAAATACAGAATACAAAGTAGTAAACTGATTTGCTTTTCACTTCTATTTTTGATCAATAGGAGGAAATCTATCTATCTATCTATCTATCTATCTATCTATCTATCTATCTATCTATCTATCTATCTATCTATCTTGTATACTTGATTGTTGGCTTTGAGGTATTATCATATCATTCTCACCATACACACATACGCTCGACCCGTGGCTTAAATTCTGAAAACAAAACATTTCAGTCATTTGTCAACCGACATAGGAAATAAATAAATAAATAAATAAATATCCATAAGACAGTTCCAACTGGGTTGTTTCTGGAGAGCCACTTATAAACACAAAAGAGATTACTTTGCATTAATAATCTGGATTATAAGAAAATCAGAAGGACACCTAGAAAGAAAAAACTGGAGAAAAAAGAAAAAAAAAAAAACCAGCAGTAGCACTGTTCAAATAATCTGATTTGTTAACAGCTGAAGTCTCTAAAAGCATGAAATTGCTCCTTTCTCTTCCTTCATAAGACTGTTTCGGTGCAAAACTACTAGAATGCTAAAAATATTACAAATAATCGCCAGAAGTTATAAATAAGAGTTACTATGTATGAGTGATTTATGCGTGTCTTTGAGAATCGGTCTTGATTTACACAGGATTTTAGACTACTGTATATTGCAAATGAAAGGGGCTGTCAGTGGTGCATAAGTCATATAATTCTCTCTCTCTCTCTCTCTCTCTCTCTCGCTGTCTCAGACTCTAATGGCTTTCTGGAAGGACTACTGTCTGTTCAAAATCTGGACCATATCTAGTTATTTGTTTGAAAATGGTAACGTAACGTAATAATGTTTGGGAGCACTTGTTTTGATTGGGAAAATGATACCCACTAAAACCATAACTACAATTTGAGAACATAATGCTAGAGTTTTACGCAGGATCTAACAGAGTCTCAGTTTCCACTTATTTAGAAATCAGATTAACTGGCTAGACATCAAGTTTGTGTTTTTACTTAGTCAGATGTAGAGGCTGCTGTGTGGACAGATGTGGAGCACTGGTGGGTGGTAAATAAACTGAACTCTGAACACAATTTAAGGAGTAATACACACATGAAATTGTGGCCTGCAGCAAGACACGAGTAAATACTGCAAACTGGTAGTGTCGGCAGAAAGCGACTTACTTAAATGTATGATTCATCGGCTATCAATTCTCATTTGCTAAAGTTATCAGTGGTGATAGAACAGGGCATGAATGCGGTTTGTTTGAGAGAGGACAGATTAAGGTGAGTGCCGACTTTCTTAACAGCTAAATCATATCAGATGGACTATCGACAGTGGCCCGTCAATGACGGTGCCCTCAGAGGATTAGCTATTTGCACATTGACTGATTGACTGTTTTTTAATGGACACATAATTGGTGACAAAGACCTTCCAACAGAGTGTCATTTGCCAGAACATTTGTAATAATTCACAGCCTGTCTAATTTTCCATTGGACACACTCCCAATGAGTGGACTATAGAGACGGACATATATACGGGTGGTTTGACAACTAAAGATAAAGGGTTTACTGTTTAAATTCTGTGTATTTGTGTATATATGTATGTATTTTTCTGTAATGTAACCATAGCTCATACATGCATTTTAAATACTGTATATTTACATAAATACATATTTACAATTGCCAAATGTTAATGAATATCGGTAACTTTAATAATACCGTTATTAAAGTTGAGCTTTTAATTCTCCGCTGAATCATGACCTACCTATCAGTTTACATCCAACACCGATAGAAATTCCAGACATTTTCAATAGCTGCAAGATTTTTCTTGTAGGAAAGATAAGCATTAAGGTGTTAAGCATTTGCAGTAAGGTGTTTTTTTTGTTTTGTTTTTTTTTTCTCCCAAAGCCTCTTGGGGGATGCTTTTAACATCTATTAATACAGAATTACTTCAATTGCAAGCTTCCCTTACACCTAGACCCCCTTACTTCACCAGTGCTAGATGGCACCCACCTCTGGGAGCCAATCACAGCCGGCCCCCAGCCACCAGCAGCAGATGTAAGCAATTTACTTCTGATTTCTTCATATTCAGTGCGAGACGAGCTTGTGATGACCCACGACCCTGGAGCCTGCAGGATTCTAACCCTATCAAATTAAAGCTCTCTGTTCACCTATCCCCCAGCGCTCCTCCGCTGCTAAGCAGCCATCTCGCTGCGTAGCAACGCCGGGCCGGGGCGTGCTGCCTCATACGCCCTGCCTCATCAGCTGCTATTAGGGAAAATATACAGTGCTCTAATTGGATGAGATTCAGCTAAAGGAGTGCAGTTAAAGGTCGCCGAGCTTGGCGTGCGCCGCCTGCTCTTCAAAATAATTTTGCGGTGTCCGTTCTTATTCACCAGCTGTTAAACAATAGGGCCAAAGTTCCAGCTTTGGCTCACTCGATCCAGCTCACTTGCTCTCCTCCGGTATCTAGTTCTCGAGTGATGTCGAAGGAGAGGAGGTGGCCGTGACTGAAAGGGGAGAACCAAGAATCATATAAACAAAATGGTGGAGGCTCTGACTGAGGCTTGCTTTCTGTTGGCTGCCTGGTGCCATGGCCTTGTCGTCACTCAATTTCATACATTTACACATGATTCATATCATTACACATGAGTCATATCCTTTCCCTAATCAGGCCTTTTTGTTGTAAATCCTTCTTCCATGGTGTCAGCTCTCAAGGCTAACATCTTCCACGGCATTTTCATATTTCTGATTAAACCAGCCATTTGAAAGGGCATGTGGCAGCTCTTTGCTTGCAATGGCATGCATACTGAGAAGGTTGGAAAATACAGGAGGATTGATGGTAGCATTTGGTCTAAAGCAGTTTTTCCATCATGTAAATGCGAGAAGGTAAGCAGGGTCCTTCATAATGGCTGTTCCTGAGACAAAATCACCTGGGACATTACCATTGATTTCCTCTACCTTTGCTTTCGAATAATAGCTTATCCCCATGGTTTCAGGGGCACAAATATTTTCATTTAGCTCAATTCTCTCTTAAAAAGGCCATGGAAAAAAAGGAAATCAATATAGTTTTTTTTTTTTTTTTTCGCAGAGACTGCACAGCAGTGTACATGGCTAAACTTTATTTCATTACACTGTCTTACAGTAATTGTATTTGGCTTTATTTCCAGTGAGCGCATTATAAGCACTTATGGCGAGCTCATTGAATTGCTCAATGAGCAAAAGGTTAAAGAACAGCACTCTAATTTCTAATACACGTTTTATTCAATCACATTATAATACATTATTCACTTACGTTAAAGGTCCTTGAACATATGCAATCTTGTTGCTATTAATGTTTGGTTTCTATAAGCTGGTCTTTGGAAAAATATTGCCCTTCTATGGGGACAATTAGCCAGGGAAAATCTCCCAGTTGTTTGTGGACTCATTAAAGAGTGCAGGGGGCTTAGAGTCTCACCGTCAGCCAATTTTACAGCTGGAAGGCCAGGGGCCTGTGGAGCCAGCAGAGTGGGATGTACCCGGCCTCCCCCGGCCTCTTGCACCTTTTGTCCCCTTGTGAAAAGCCCCCACGCCTCACAATGCTTCACTTACCACTTTGTTTGCAGTTGGAGGGGAAAAAAAACTGATTAAAGTCGGTGATACATACACACAGATAAATGCATATACTCTCCCAACCACATACAAACATAGACGAAACCTATCAATGAGTCCTGGTTCCCAGAAGATACAGTATTTACCCTAACAGTGCAGGTGCTCCCGGAGAATGTGTCTGTCCATTGATCTATGTTTGATAAAGCCCTTTGCGTGACGTGCATGCTAGCTTATGTGCTTCATTCCGCTCAGAGTGCTATGCCTGAGCTAATGTGGGCTCGTCTGAGCCAGGCACGGCTTCAGGGATTTTGGAACGAGTGCTGATTCTGACCGACACTATGCTCTGAGAGCCTGAGGGCTCAGCCAGCAGTGCAGCACTTTCACATGTATTTTCCACTCCTTAAAATGTCTGCACCATCAACAAGAGGAAGAAAGATGGAGAAGAGAAAGAAAATGCTTATTAAATCTACCTTCTAGTGTCACAGATTGATTGGCGTACTGTTTTAAAGTATTCAGAATGATTCAAAATCAGTACTTGCCAATAAACAGGCCTAAAGCAAACGCTGAGGAAGTGAGTTTGGATTAATATACAGTCGTTAGGCTTTGAAGACTTGTGCTATATGTTTTCAAGATTTTATCTTCAAACAAGCTCAAAATGTAAGATTTGCTGACTTTTAAAATAACATAAGTGAGTTCAACTGAAATTAATGGGATTTTTCTTTCCTAGACTGAACACGAATTTCCATGCTTAAATAAATTCCCATTGTATTTAATTGTGCCTGAAATTTTCAGTTGTTCATAGATATGATGCAAAACATGCGTTTCAGAATACTGTATTGTATATATTGTATTCAGCTTTATTACAGTCTATTTAAAAAAAAAAAAACAACTAACAGGATCTCTAGTTTAAAAGCATAAAAGATACATTAACTTTTTCAGGAGTTATAACATTTTGAGTTTAAAATCAATATGGGGGAAATAAATGTAAATTGTAGCCTAATAACAGGCAGTGTGTGACATTTCCATAAATACTGTGACATTATGACTGGCTAAATCTTCTTTGTAGCGAAAAACTACCTTATTGTTCAGTAATCAACAAAGTAGTGTTTCGAATTATTTATTGCTTTAGTGCTTGCTGCTGTATGCAATTAGTGAATTATTAATTATCCTTGATATTTGTTTATAATATCCTTGATATTATATACTTTATATATAGTAAAGGTATATGTATACATATTGTAAAGAGGAGACATGCTGTATGACTGCTGACACCACAGTCCTGTCCAGACTGGTGAGACAGATGCTTGGTGGCTCTATTGGCATGGCTCCTGCTGCCTGTCACATTTCACATCTCGGCAGAGATGAGGTGACCCCTGCCACTCAGCACCTTATCGGAACTAACCCAATCGAAAGCACGTTTCTGCTGAGGGGCTGAAAGAACGTGGCAACCAGCTCCACAAAGACAGCCAACCTCTGTGACCCCCTGACCTCCCAGCACCTGAAATGTGACCCTCATTTACAGGCAGGTCACCTCTGCGACAACTGCATTTACACAGGGTCAGCTTAAGATCTCTGTCCTCAAAAAAAAAAAAAAAAAAAAAAAAACCCAGCAAAACCAGAGGACAGAGCTTAATTATGCAGGGCTCCCTGAGAGTCAGGCCGTGCACCTTGTGAGACCTGGGGCATGACCCTGATAGAGGAGAGATTAGTGCTGTTTTTCAGCAAAGCTTATCATGTTTAACGTGAAGTAGTGGAGTGTGCATTGTTGCATGTCAGTGGTGTTCATTTGGGTTCTTCATTTTCATTTTGTGTGTTTATTAGTGTTTCAGAGTATCTGTTCATGTATGGGGTCTCCTCCACTATAATTTGCTTAACCACTCTATTGATTTGTTGCTCCGGGATTAAAGCTTGGTATATATTGTTTGCAAAGCTATATACAACCACCAAAGGTACTAATATTAGACTGTCCAAACATACACACTGTGATGCTATTAGGTCAGAATTAAGCTATCAAGTTATTTGATACAGCACAGGCAAAAATAAACTTTCGCTTATGAATTATAGTCTTCTGGTTTGGGCCAACTGATATTTCTGTGCTGGGGGTTGTAAACGAAAATCACATTTTCTCTCTAGAAAGAAAGAGATGGACACAGAGAGAAGCATTGAGATGGTCTGGTCTCTTGGCATACAGCTGTGCTGAAACAGAGCTCTTATTGCTCTGAAGAGGTCTTTTTTTGAAGTGACCTTCTGGCAACACTAAATGGCCCTAACAGGGATAACATAATGCACCATTTTATGGTTAATCAAATTCCCACGGAGCTCAAGTTAGAATTTGACAGATGTTGGACATTGTTCATCTGCTTCACATTAAATGGATATTGACTTATGCCAAGGAATTCGGATGTTAATTTCTATTGTAAATACATGAGCATACAGTAAGATGAAGTTGTGCAGATGAAGGAACATTAATGCTTTCAAGCTAAAAAAAAAAAATGCTGTTGAACCCTAAGAAATGGATCGTCAGGTGATACTCTGAATTTTGTCCAGGTATAGCACCTAGCAAGTGGAAGCACTAACAGACTGCAGAAAAGAAAAGAAATAAAGAGAGAAAAGAGAGAAAAAAGTGTAAAAGTGGGATAGTGAAGGGTTATGCGGCTATGTGATGGTGCCTAACAGTGGGGTTCACACTGCGGTCAGAGAAGGCCGTTGAGGCTGGAGCTAGAGGCACAGGCCAGGCTCTGTGTGTAGGTGCCCTCTTGCTGCCCTGCTTGCTTTCATCCCTGCTCCAATCCCACGATGCTCTAGCCGCCCTGTCTGCTATCGACCAATCAGAATGCAAGAGGGGGGCCACAGCACAGTGGGGCTACATCAAAGACCCAAAGTGGTGAGAGGCTCAAGGCCTGATGCTGGCACACAACAGACTCTCACATGAGAGAGAGAGACAGTGAGAGAGAGAAAAAGTGAGAGATGGGATGTCTGTTTAAAAAAGAAAAAGCCAGACCGAATGCACCCTTTCTTACAGAAGGGCACCGGCAGAACAAAACATCTCATTCTCCTCCCCAAACCAGTATTATGCCAGCCTCACATCCAACAATCAGACCAGGTTTTTTTTTTTTTCTTTTGCCTCTTTTCCTCCCTGCCTCCCCCTCTCCTGCTTCTTTTAGTGCCTAGAGCCAATGGCCCCCTTGAGTGTGTGAACAAGAGAGATAATTTAATAAAGAAAATCCAATCTTCCAGTTTAGGGAACAAAGTTAGATTTGAATGAGTGTAATATGGTGCCCGAACCTCCCCCATCTCTCCTTTTTGAATTATATTTTCGTCACCGAAATCAAGAGATGTCGAGGTACCCACTTTTATAGAAATACAACCCCTAATCCACTTTATATGCAATGGTTTTCCGTCATAATGCACCAGACCTCATAAGGACTAAGATTTATTTATATATGTTTGGCACAAAAATAAATCTGTATTAGGCGTAAATGAAAGAATAGGGAATTATCTCACAATTCATTTCATATCATTAGATGACAATACGCGATATTCTTATCCACTCTCAAAGTCAACAGCTTGCAAAGCCACACCAGGAGATCCTTACCACGGGCATGGTTATTTTGTTAGATAGAAAAAAAAATAGCACATCAAAACCATACAAAACTAATGAATAGTTGTGACTAATAAATAAATTGCTATAATTAGACATATGGTACATCAGACCTTCAAGTTCCACTGGTAAAAAATCAAAAAAAGATTAAACCTGTAGACTCGTAGAGCTCAATCTATCACAATGTTCTACTCGTCTCTAGAGACTTGATTCTAGCTTTTGCCCACCAAACTTTGAATGACTCTCAGCGTAAAGCACTTGCAGAAGTTTTCAGGCCTGAAGCACTCTTAACAGTCATAAGTAGTGGGCTGCAGACACAAACAGTGTCAAGTCCTTTAGGATGATGCTCAATGCAAGGCACTGTTACATCTGCAAAGAATAACAGCATCTAAAAAGAGAGACAGTCTAATGGCTCTTAGTGAGTAGAGAAGAGGGCAAGAGTGACCAAACACAGCATCATATTTTTCTTTGTGCATACTGAAAATATAATCTACCGTTTTAGAAATGCAATCATAATAATAATAATAATAATAATAATAATAAAAAGAACACTTGTAAATGTAGTGTTTATCCTATGAATGGTAGAGTTGGACAACTGATCAATACGTAAAAAACATCATGACAGCAACCCAGCTCTGAGATGGGGAAGAGAGTCAGTCTGCACGCTTGTTCACGAGCCGTTTCTCTCAAATTTTGTATTGAACCAGGAAACTACTGCATATACTCTGGTGTGAATGAAAATAACCCCTCTCTTGCACTTGTAAGTTGGCTGAGCTTGATCTCTGTGAATGTTAAATTTGTGAAAGCAGACAAGCTAACAAGCTAACAAATAAACAATAGCAGATGAAGACATTTGTATTGACTGGCAGACAGCTGTAGCTTGTCCTCACTTTAATTCCATCTGTTATGACGGCACTAAACCTATAAATCATGAGACGTGAGGGCTTATTGACGCGCATCAAAAAATAACAGACAGTTGTAGGGACCCCTTAAGTGGGGCTGCTCTACAACTTTGCCATTGTGCTCTATATAGGGGACAGCAAAGCAAAGCGCCATGCCATAATGAAGCTGTATCGATGTAGAGTGTTGGTGTAATGATGGTATTGATGAAATGCACGCAGCTATTATTCGTATTTATCAAACAACTTACTGTTGTGGCGTGACAATGACTGAAGAGCAAGGAACAGTTTACTTGAATGTGTGTCATACAGCACTTGGGAATAATGCACCCTGTGAAAGGCTCAATTTAACGGCTGTCATTTTTCAACAGCCTTCAGTATTCTTCTAGAAAAACGTAATTGCACATCATATGGAGTCAACAATACAGTAGTGTTGTCTACAAGACACACACTGCTCTGCCGAGACCATTTTGCCTCTTACGTAAAAGGGAACAGTGACCTTGGCACTGGTCTCACTACTGGTCTCATACTGGCTTGCCAGCTGATGCAGCATGATGCCAGCCAAACATGCCTAGAGCATGCCTAACACAATCTGCATGGGGCTTTCACGCTTCCACGACACCTTTGCTGTGTACACTGCAGATGCGGACTAAACTATAGGAAATCACCCATGCTCTGTATGAAAGTTGGGGCTGTTAGTTGGTGGTCTGAAATGAAGGTACAGGAAGGCACTGAATGTGTTAGTCCAGACCTCACTCATGTCTGTCTTTATGCTGACTAGCCATGGCTCTTGAACATGCCCGTGCACACTGTATTTCTCTTTGGTTCTTCCAGCCTGCAACCTATCCATCTTCCCTCGTTGTGTGTGGAGATGACAGCTGGCATTCGGCTGTTTGCAAAAGGCCCTTTAAAGAAGCATGTGGGGGCCTCCGTCCTCGGCTACATTAAAGTAATTAGCTGCCAAGCAAGTCAAAAGTACCCCCTGTCGAGTGCCAGCAAGGCTGCCGATTGAAGCCGGCATCCTGTTTGACACATCTGGGCAAGGGAGAGTAATGAAAACAGCTGCTTCTGCCCATATGGCATCCAAAAGGCTGGCAGAGCCACAGAATGCCTTGCCAACCGCGGGCAAATTATCCGTCATTAATCCCGGGATCTGACCAGCATACAAGTCGCTGCTAATCAAAACATCTGGGGAGTGGAGGTACAAGAAAGAGGAGGCCTCATCTGAAAGGGCCATATTTCGTGAGCTAAAAGATGTAAGGTGCCTGCTAAAGAAAGGGGTGCCTAAAGGATTAAATGTGGGAGGATGTTTTGCTGCAGGAAACAGAAGCAGTAAAGAGGACCGATCCTGGGTACAGCCGTCCATCCTAGATCCTTTAATAAGTCAAATTTAGTTTACACATTATCGTTATTATCCTAAACTAAAATTTAATAAAATATGAACAGCTGATAGTTACAAATCACATATGTATGTGCATAAAATTCCCTAAAGAAAAACCTAAAGAACCTCATACCTAATGTACAATTCAGGAGGAAGAGTTTGCAATGTTTCCTAAAAATGTATTATAACCCCACACAGATTCTTTAAAATATATACACATGGCTTTCCAGTAATTGGTCATTGCCTATCAACTGATTTACCTCATGAATAATAACTCACCTCTCCTTCTGCCAGATTTAGGATTAACCATGGGAACATAACATTTGACTTTTAAATGCCATCAGCTTTTGAAATCCATGCATGGTAAACTTCTACTTGTAAAAAAATCAATGCTTGGACACAATTTGATTAGCCGTAAATTGCCCTCGCATTTGTTTTTGCATTTGTCTATTGCGTGTCCTTTTCGCTCATAGGCTGGCCTGTTCAAACCTGGGCTTCAAATTCCCTCAGAAAGTCTGTGACATTAAAATGTCCTTTGATGTGCCTTCTCCAAGCGGGGAATATAAACAGTAATAGCGATTCTTTAACTTAGTGCTTTTCCGGGGATCAATAGCTCTTAAATGCTACAGTGGGACAATTAAAAATAAAAGCGGGGGTTGCTGGAGTCGGAATCAGATTATACGCCATCGCCCCTAGCTGGCCCTCAAAAGCACAGTATGGTTTCATTGCCAGTCACCCACATAGCACTTGGGGTCTGTGTGCAACCCATTCATATGCAAGGAAGCTGGTATTCAAGAGCTTTCAAACACCCTCCTATAGCATGACATCTAATTGGAACAGAGCTGTGTCTCAGATACAGAGCCATGGTATAAATGCCTATGTGCCAGAATGAATGTGCCAGGGTTAAGGCTGAAAAGTCTTTTCACGAATATTTACATAAAAGTAAGGAAATACACATTCTTCTGAAATAGATTATCTAAATGATGGACCAGGAAGTGCTGGAATATTCATTTTTTACACATTTCTAGCTTCTATAAATGGGTTTGTGGCTTTTAAAATCAGGCTCTCTGGAAAGGTGGTGCTGAGGGTCAGAACGTGGTGTAATGTCAAACCTCCTGCTGTAATGTCAAACTCAGGTAATAATACAGCTGTAACTAGAGGCAGGAGCATGATGAGCTGCAGCTCCTGATAAACACGGGCAAATCCGACACAATTATCCCAGCGACAGCAGGTGCTGCCTGCCTAACACATCTCATGTTTCTCCCTGTAATGGCCACAAAGTGATCCTAACTTTCAATTAACACGTCCCCTCCGCCTATACAGCCCTCGCCAAATGCTCATTTCTCCACCCCGGCCATTACGTGATGCGCGTGGGTAGGCGTGAGGTGGAAGCAGCCAACATGGCATGTCTGTGTGTATACTGTATACAAGATGTTGAGTCACTGAGTTGATTTAAAACAAAGATATCAAGGTTACTTCATGGTATATGAATTTCATTCACCTTAAGCCGCTGAAGGTGGCAACTTCCATATATAATTAAACTGCTTGCCAATTTTGAAACTTCAATCTTAGGGATATAGCAAAATAATAATAAATAAAGTTAACTATCTGAAACTTTTACTTTAAAAATGCCCTAAAATACCTAAAAAAAAAAAAGAAACAGAAGTTTTTATTCTGGACGAACATTGTGTGAGGAGAATGTAAAAATGTGTGGGGAAGAAGGAAAATCAGGACAACTGACAGGTCAGCTCCAGATTAAGGTAGGTGTGAATGAGTGTTCGAATGTGTGTATATGTGTGTGTGTGTGTGTGTGTGTGTGTGTGTGTGTGTGTGTGTGTGGCTGTGGATCCACCAACACCCTGACCAGGATGGAGCGGTTACTGAAGATGGCCACAAATTTTTTTAAACAAAATTTTAAGACAAAGCACCTGATCTTAGGCTTAAAGCTTACTTAATGCACATTTAACACATCACATAGGGGCAGGGGAGCAGAATCCCACCAGGATTAGGAATTACAGCCATTTTCAACAGAGTACCTCCATTTTCAGGGGCTCAAAGGTATTTGACTGACAATAAGGTGCGGTCCATTCCCTCATTACTTCAAGAGAAATGAAGCAGATAAAAGCTCAGAATTTGAGTTTTGAGAACATGGGCTCCAGACTTCAGGCAGTCATTGACTCCAAAGGATTTTCATCCAAGTATTAAAATGATGGTTATATTTACAGTTATGTCACTTTGTCCAAATACCTTTGAGCCCCTGAAAATGGAAGTACTTTGCTGAAAATGGCTGTAATTCCTAAATGGTAAATGCCATATTTTTGTGGAAGCTCTTAAAATAAAGCTGAAAGTCTACACTTCCATCACATCTTGATTGTTTTATTTCAAATCCATTGTGGAGGTGTATAAAGGCAAAATCACAAAAACTCTGTACCTGACTGTATATCTGCCATTGTTAACAAATGTTAATCTTTATAATGTCCTCATTCACTCATTCACTCCATACATTTTAAATTGCATTGAAATACTAACTACCTCTTTTGACTGACCAAAGATTTAAAAAAAATGTTGCTGTTTGACAGATTTAAGGCCAATGTTTCTATGATTTGCTTGCCTTTCTTAAACAATTGTAGGGCACCATGCTCAGTGCCCCATTTAGCTCAGTAGTTATTATTGCACCTAGTGAACAAATGGGAACTACAACAAGCACTAACAGAGGCCCACTAGGGCAGGAATCATGCTGCCCCATGCCCAAAGGAGGAGCAGCAGACAGGACGGTTAATGACAGGGTTGGCAGGTTTGACATTTTTACACCAAATTGGGATAATTTACAAATAATGTGGCTGCCAAGATCTTGTTTTATAGCACATGCGCAACACATTGAACTTTGAGGCGGACGGGCTACAACAGTAGAAGACCACGTCCACTTCTGTCAGTCAAGAACAGAAAGCTGAGGCACAGGCTCACTAAAACTGGACAGTTGTAGACTGGAAAAACGTAGCCTGGTCTGATGAATCTTGATTTCTGCTGAGGCACACAGGTCGTAGGGTCAGAGTTTGGCACCAGCAGCATGAATTCATGGACCCAACCTGCCTTGTGTTAACAGTCCAAGTTGGTGGAGGTGGTTTAATGGTGTGGGGAATGATTTCTTGGCACACTTTGGGCTCGTTAATACTAATTAATCATCGCTGGAATGCCACAGCCTATTTGAGTATTGTTGCTGACCATGTGCATCCCTTCATGGCCACAATTTACCCATCTTCTAATGGCTACTTCCAGCATGATAATGCACCATGTCACAAAGCAAATGTCATCTCAAGCTGGGTTCATGAACACGACAATGAGTTCAGTGTTCTTCAGTGGCCTTCCCAGTCACCGGATCTCAATCCAATAGAACACCTTTGGGATGTGGTAGAACAGTAGATTCACAGCATGAGAGTGCACCTGAAAAGTCTGCAGGAAGTGCATGATGTAATCATGTCAACATGGACCAGAATCTCAAAGGAACGTTTCCAATATCTTGTGGAATCCATGCCACAAAGAATTGAGGCTGTTTTGAGAGCAAAGTGAGGCCCTATCCAGTATTAGCATAGTGTTCAGTAAGTGTATATTGCAAAGATTGGGAAAGGGGAAGGGAGATTACGGAGTGGTACAGTGGTAAGGTCTGTACATCAGAAAAGTGTGCGTGCACCACGGCGACCTTGTTTTCTATGCAAAGGCTGAAAAAAAGAGAAAAAAATGGGGAGAAGTTGTACAAAGGTACAAGGTACAAGCTGCTAGACTATATGCTGGATGACTGCATGTTGTCGACTTTCAACTAAATATTACTATTATTCACTTCACTAAATAAGCCAAGTGTGATAGTCTTTAGACTTACTTATTTGAGGCTATGTCATTAGTAATGCCATAATGCTCCTCCAAGATCTACGGTCAGGAGCTGCTGCTGACACAGCACAACTTTTACTTTATGATACTTTAAGAAAGGTAAGATTCCATATGTTAATATGGATATTTAGAAGAACCACTAGTTATACTGTATATAAGGAATATCCCAGGTGCTCTCTGTGCACGAGGCAGGAATACACCCGGAATGGGATACCAGTCCATGCACCATGCACACATTCACTCACTCATTCAGGCAAATTTGAGTAGGGGCAAATTTGAGTAGCCAATTCACCTGTTAGCATGTATGTGGGAGGTGGGAGGAAACCAGAGAACCCAGAGGAAAACCCACACAGACATATACACCCACTGGCCACTTTATTAGCAACACTATACTAATACTGGATAGAATTGCATTTATTCTCAAAACAAAAGTTTTCTGCTGTTGTAGCCCATCCGCCTCAAGGTTTGACATGTGTGTTCTGAGATACTTTTCTGGTTACCATGGTTATAAAGAGTGGTTATTTGAGTTACCGTAGCCTTCCTGTCAGCTGACCATTCTCCTCTGACAGCTCTCATCAGTAAGGCGTTTCTGATTGCATAAACGCTGTTCACCGGATGTGTTTTGTTCACTGGATGTTTTCTGTTTAAACTGTCGTGCATGAACAGTGAAAATCCCAGAAGATCGGCAGATCCTGAAATACTCAAATCAGCTCTTCTGTCACCAGCAACCATGCCACTAAACATGCAAAATCTCTAAGATCACATTTTTCCCCATTTTGATGTTTGATGTGAAGATTAACCGAAGCTCTCAACCTGCATGTTTCTGGATGTTTTATGTACTGCGCTGCTGCCACGTGTTAATTCGATAATTGCATGAATGAGCGTTCACTTATATTCATGAACATTCATATTATATGCTCCTCATTTCCCGTTTAAGAACAACTCAAACTATTACTTTGGTGTCACTTTGTTAGTAATAATTGAAGCCACCATCCATACATGTTTTCTGTGGGGACTTGCCCATTCAGGAACAGGTTTGGGCCCCTTAGTGCCAGTGATGCTTCCACCTTTGTTGCAACATTTTGGGGAAGGGTTTGTTGTTCACAAACACCTTAGACTTTAAATTTAGATCAGTCCAATTATTATTGGGGTATAATATAAGCAACTCAGCTTATTATCTACTTTTATCACACTGTCAAAGGCGCTGTGCTGTGGGACATAAAATAAAATAGGAAATCAAAGCATTTGTACCTTAGGTAAATTAGCTTTAATATTGTATGTCTGAAATAGTGGGCTTTACACTGCTGTGGTAGTTATTAAAAACATGCCAGTAAGGACATACTTTTATATAATCACTCTTCAAGGCCATGCAAAATGAACACCAAGCAATGCTCTGCAGTAAATATTACATTCTAGTATTGCACTTACTCATTATGGTTAAAAGACTTTATTAACAATTTTAATGTGGGGGAACATTTTCTATGAAGCACCAAAACTGTGCAAGTGCTTTGCAAAAAATGCTAGAAACCTGTACTGTTTTGAAATCTAGATTAAACCTTAAAAAATTAATAAATAATTACTACTACTACTACTACTACTACTATCACATTTTGTCCAAACTGAGTTTTCCATGTGATGATCACAGTTCTCACATCTGCATGCTAACACAGATTGAAGCAGCCAACTTGCTGATACTTACCGGAACATAAGACTTACATAGAGTGAATGTTTTCAGCTCTCATGGGAAAGTCATTCACCAGTGTTGTCCTAGTTCTATCACTCAATTGACCTTGTTTGAGGGGCAATGATAGTGCCCAGAGGCTTACTGAGCTTCCTAGGAAAGGAATAAAAAAAATGGCAGGTCCCATCAGTGCCTGGATAAACATGTGCTTTAATAGAAGTTGGGTGTAATTTTCTCTTTGCCATATTAACTGTAGTTATTACTGTTTTAAATGGATACATCTGTCTATGTGAAGTTTTTCATTACCTTTACTCATTATGGGGAATGCTGCATAGCTCCCTCAGGATGCGTCTTTTACACGCTCATCTGCTGGCTATGTACTTTAATGTGGTGGATTCAATGCCTGTCTCTAAACAAATTTGTCAGATCCAATTAAAATATTACTAAAGGAAACGAACTCTCATGCTTTCCTGCTATTTCTTTTTTTTTTTTTTTTTTTCACAGCATCCTTCTCTATGGATAGTAGCTGCAGCCTGAAAAATGTATAAAAGTAATTACTAAAAATCTATAGGCTACTTATGTTTATATTTGTGCATGAGTCCCAAATTAGACAGAATACAATCCAAATGAGGTGCCACAAGAGCATATTTCCATCAATAGAATATTGACATAATATGCAGCGGTAACTTTCGACTTACTGAACAGTGCAATGACCAACAGGACTGTAGAATAGTGGAGTGAAACGTTTTGTCCTGAGAGCAAGCCATCACTGGTTACCGAGTGTGGCAGACTGACTGACAGGTATAGTTACCACGCTGTTATAATGCCTGCATTTATAATGTACACAGAGTGATTTGCTTTATGGTCTTTTCTCTGCAGGTTACTTCCATTACTACTTATGAGTGGAGTTGAGAGCCTTCATCTATAAACACTCCATGGCCTTATGGCTTTGAATGATCGCATATGTGGAATTATTTGTACCCAGCCATTCCTCTATTTTAAACAAAATACTTGTGGGCCAAACGCCACTGTAAACGGTGAGCACAGTAACAAGTGCCCAACAAAATAAAGCATTAATTCGGAATGGAACCATTTCAGCAGTTGCAATAATTATATCAGTCTGCTGCTGACCTCAGAGTTCACTGGAACGTTAGTTCTTCCGTATGAACTCCTAATTCTACACATGCCTGCACTTAACATAATTACAATTTAATGTGCATTTTACCGTGTCCATGTTTGTGCGAGCTGTGCGAGCATGGGACTGAATACTGCAGCGATTAACCAAACACCACAACGAGCGAACATACTGGGAATGAGCTCGAGAGAGCCACGTATGACTCGTCTTCCTCCCAACATTTCTTTCTCCATTATTTAACTGAATTATTCGCTTCCTTTAGAAAATATTACCCAGATTTATTTAATAATGTTTGTACAGCTGCACTGTTCAGCTGCTGACTGACCCAGGGTTTCCCACTCATTTGATCTTCAGGACCCTTGAAGCCATGTATGGCTTTAATCAGAACACCAACACATACATGTGCACTTTCATTTGCTCTGTAAGAGAAGGGCACCCCTGCTCGGTTCAACCTCAAAGTTTACAGATTTTCTGTTGAAATCTGTACCATGTTGGGCTGGAATATGCAGCTGTATTTGTGATAAATCAACTAAAACTATTATGCAGGTAAAATGAGCAAAATCTCTCACAAAACACTACACAACATGTGTATACTTTCGGGTGAAGCCACCAGTTTCTAATCTAAGCTATGAAAATTGGGTTAACCTTTTTCAGGGCTGTGTTACTGTGTTATTGTTGCCAAACAGTGTTAATTGAGCCTGAGTAGAGACCAATTTTATTGTATTTGATTAAATTATTAGTCTTAAAGTTCGCTGATTTTATTACTCCTCAGATCCAGAAAGCAGCTAATTGCTCTTAGTTGTGTAATTTGTGCATTTTTTTTTTTTTTTTTTTTTTTTTTTTTTTTTTTTTTTTTTTTTTTTTTTTTTTTTTTTTTTTTTTTTTTTTTTTTACATATGCTTGGAAAACTACGACTATTCCAAATATTGGTCTACTCACTTTTAAAACACTGCATACAACTTGATACTTTTTTTTCAGTCTGAAAATTCTAGTTTCACTCATTTCAGGACTCGAGTACCATTATGAAAGACTGGAATTGGGGCGAGAGGACTTGAAAAATAACAGCCACTAAGAAGAAATGGTAAGATTTTTTTTTCCTTTATAAATCCTTGACTCTGATACATGTGGTGATAGTGAGTGTAGATAAATGAAGAAATGAATAAATGTATTCGAGTGTCTGTGTCAGTACTGACCTGGTATTTACAGTGTTCCATCATTAGTACCCACCACCAGTATGCCGAAGGTGCCATTTATTTGCAGTTATTCTCACGGAACGAGACCTAAAGAACCTAAAGAACAAAAAATCTCGGGAAAAAATAATAGGGCAGCTATTACAGCAATAATCTAACAGAACGGCGGACCTGAAAAAGAACGAAGAATATATCATGACAAGTAACAGATTATCCTTTAATACATTTAAAGATATCACGAGGGCTGTACTGTTCTGAGTACAAATTTGTTTCATAGTCATTCAAATGTATCATATTCAAAACCTTTCAAGTATCAAATCTATTTGCTTTCAGTAATAAGCAGGTAGAAGTGAATCCAGATGTAGCTGGTTGTATCTATCACTTTTGCTATTCACAGGCTATAGCATAGTAATTTATATCATAAACTTTAAAAGTCAAGTTAAAATTACTTGTGGGAAACATACCAACTGTAACAACAGATGTTTCCTTGCTTAATGAAAACAACGTGCACATATTCATTCATTCATTCATTCATTCATTCATCTTAAGTAACTGCTTTATCCTGGTGGATCTGGAGCCTATCCCGGGAACACTGGGGGCAAGGTGGAAATACACCCAGGCACTCATTCACACAAAGGGGCAATTTAGAGTTGCTAATCCACCTACCAACATGTTTTTGGGAGGTAGTGGGAAACTGGAGAACCCAGAGAAAACCCACATGGACAAGAGGGGAACATACGAAAGACAGTAACCCGAGCTCAGGATCGAACTGAGGACCCTGGAGCTGCTGCCCTATACTGTGTAAATTAATTATAGTTTCAAACAGGTTTAGTCAACAAATTCAATCAGAACATACTAATCCAAGCCAATATTGGATCATGCGCCAATCAATATTAACGTATACTGCATTTTCCCATGAGTCATATACATTTTATTTAGTTATTAATTTTAGTATACTGTCCTGGAAAAGAGGACAAAGTCTTTCTTCCACTTCTCTGATTTTATAATCCTGTAATCACCACTGACCCTGTTCTAATAAACACAACTCCGATGTTCCTCGACTTTGGGATTTTATTAGACAGCTTAATTTGGATCTTTGCAGAAAGGATTAGGCTGTCCAGGGGGGCAGCCATGATGCGTCTGCCTACAACATCTGCCTGTGAGCTGACTGGAGTGTGCTGCTAAGGGCCTGACAAAATAAACTCTGGCTCCTCCAATTTCATAGCCCTGCTCAGTGGCACCCTGCGTGCCTTCACACAGATTGAGATATTTGCAAACTGTCACCTTCGATAAATAGCTGTCAGTGATGACAGTGCTCACGCTCCCTTAGGTCCGGTTTAAAGGAGGCGTTTGACACCGTTTCCTTCATCGCCGCTGACATGCTGGTTGGAAATTGTCGAGTTTGGCTCGGCTGTGTGACAAGAAAGAGCAACCCCTCCTTTTTCCACCAACAAATGTCCCATTCTATCATCCTTTAACACCCTCCTCTGTCTCATCACTAAGCAAATACATACACTCCTTATGGTTATTAGTTATCTGACATGCTGCAATCATTGAACTCCATTAGGCATAGCAAATCCCTCTCTCCCTGTGTGCGGGATGAAATGGGTTCTGCCAGATTTCCTTCTGCTGAAATTAAAATGTGTCATGTCTGCTGTGGCTGGAGAAATAGGACGTGTCTGGATGGTCCCTTGGAATCATTTGTGGCAGCCCTTTATTCCATGTACATTCCGATTAACGTCACAAACTCCAGTCAGGTGGCAGTGGAAACAAATGTCCATTTGGGCCCTGAGAACATACCCGATATAAATGCTGACTGGTTATAATATTTGCATCTCTTCAGCCATAATGCAAAACTAAATATAATTCACTTAATGCCATTCCGTCCTTGGTGAAGTCTGTTTTGTCTGAATAAAGCAGATAATATTCTGATAAGTGTGTTTGAAGTTTCTTTGTCTCACATTACAGGACGCACAATTCCCCCAGGCTCACCAATCCCAAGAGTAAAAATAAGCTGCAGTGTATATACGTAAGTAGGTTAAATTTTTATATAGTTTTATAAAGTCTATATTTAGGGTTTTATGTTACAAAGGGAACAATAGCATTTCACATACCAAGTGTCTCCATGCAAAGAGCATTTTAAAAACGGTACTAGACGAAGGAAGGAATGGTGAGTGCTCTGTGCAGAGCCTTTGTTTTTTCAGTTTACTCAGAATCATTTCCTCTCTGGTTCAATCATGTAACCCATATCGTACAAATATGGGTGAATCATACAGATTTTAGTCATACAGATTTGATCCTGTTCCTTTATGTTTGGCAACAGTGGAGAGCAAGACCGATGTTAATTATTTGTCAGATAATTTTAATTTAGTTAGTTTTAATCATACTTTAGTAATTTGGTTAATTTAGATTTAGCTGATTGGAAAAAAAAAACTATAGTAATTTTAGTCTAAACTAAAACTGACCAGATTGAGTCAGTGAAAATTAAACAATTTTTCCCTCAACTTTCTTCAGTAAGTTTTAGGTTTTCAAAATTCAAATGCATCAATTTCACATTTTAATCTCTCTTTTTTTTTCTAGATTTATGGGGAAATAAAGACGATACTTTTTGTATCAATTTGTATCTGAGTTTTCATTCGTCTGACTAATACAAAATAAGTGCACTTTGGCTATATCAGGAATGTGTGTTCTCACATTTCTGCAAAAATGCAGTTTCAGTTGGACAAATGTAAGGAAATATCCTAAAAATACATGGTTATCCTTGTGCAAATGTAGTGCAACGTACTGTAAGTGCAGCCCAAAGGCATCAGTCTGTATTTTTTATGATTATCAGCTATTAATATCAACCATTGTTATACCGCTGCATCACTAGATGTTATGGTGATGTGACCAATATCTCACATGATGGAACAGTGGACCGGAGTCAAAAACGTGGCTTAACCAGTCCTGTTTCCTTACGTGACACTATTAATGCACATGCTATAAGTTAGCTTACTTCTTAATATTATTTTACACTGAGAAAATAATGTGGAACCTCTGAAGCAAGCTCACTCAGAATGACATGACAGTAATGCAAAGAGAAGTGTCAAGCCTGTGTAATATTTGAAACACATTTTTAAATATCTTCCTAATTGAAAATTACAGAAAAGCGGGTGACATGTTTAACACTGCGAACCTTGGGAGACACTCATTTTTTGACACAGTACTTTACACTTGGCCTCATTAGTCATGACACCATTGATGTTAGGCCAAAAAGTGGTATCAAATGTGGCAGTAGAACTTAAAAAGGAGGTTAATGAGAGGTTTAACAGAGCCCTATGGAGCTGCAAAGAAAAAAAAAAGTAACAAAAAGGTTATGTCCGCCTCTATTAAAACTGTTCTTTCTGCCTCTCTGGTTGACCTCTCTCAGTTACAACAGGAAATGCAGCGAGACTGTTAGTCAGAGTCGCAGTGCTTTATGAGCTGGGTTATTTCCACTGCTGCCCCACAGTTAATAGCCATCCGATATACCCACAGTGGAGAATCGGCACAGTCATGATAATATCATAACCAAGCATTCACCATGGAGGCGTTTAAGATTTCCCAGATAAAAGTGAAACACTAGAGCAGCAAATTTGTTAATGCCATTAAACGATGTTACCAGGAACCAGAGCTGACAGAATATGATCCCTCAAGACCCAGTGGCCGTGGAAATAATTTATATCTGAAACATGTACAAGTCATCAGGTTCGAGACCTGTGCCAGTGTCCTGGCTGGTGTCTGGTTACTCTATACTCTAGACAGAACACAAGTGTTTAAGTAGTTAAAGGAAATGGACTGCTAAGAATCGACCCCTAAAATGTAATTTTATATTTAAGTCAAACTAAAGGGCAGTTTAATAAAAACTACAGACAACTGTGGTAAATAATAAAATGAAAAAACATATAGATACACATTACTGTTCATAGTTTAAAATTTTAGCTGAGGTCCAGGTATTTAAATTCTCAAATACTTAAACTAAAAAAAAAAAACACTTCCTAAACTGTATAATAAGGCATGTTATTTTCGAAACCCAAAATTCTCTTAAGCAATTCTCTATAGAACAGTTAGATAATGCATAACAGTTCACCTACAGTATCGCTCCTCATACAGCCAAGAGATGGAGTTGATTCTCAGCCAAAAAGGGAAGAAGTCCTAAGAATATTCAAAGGTCAGATAGTAATTCCTATTCAAATCAATGCCAAACTTAAATTGGCCTAAATGTTCAACTCAAAGGCATGCAAGTTGGTTCTCCTTTGACATTCGCCCTTGGTTTCTGTCTACGAACTTCCCAAACAAACTGCCTCAAACAACCTTGACTTCTGGAAAGTGAGAAGAAAATCATAAACAAAAATAAACAAAGTGATGAACCTTCACTGCAGTTTAAGATTTCTATGCTAAATTAATTCCAACAACTCAAGTATATTTTATAACACCACAAGACCGCAGCGCTATTGCTGCTTATGTATGACTCAAGTCATCATCCCTAACTGATTAATCAGATGCTATATGAGCATATGCATCTATAATCAAAGTTAGACACAGGGGAACAGGCATAGGGAGGTTAGACAACTTATCAACATCAATAAATGGGCCATAATAGCCCCACAGGGCTGCGAGGAAAATAGCTTGTCTTCAAGCCACCGTATTCAGTGATCAGGTTTATTACATTCACAGTGGTAATGTGATATGTCACAGTGTTGCTAATACACTTCTGTGGGCTGTCATCTGGCTGCAATGCTTATCAGGGCCGCTGCACTGATGATTTGCCCTCTTGTCAGGGGCAATTATGACTGAATGTGGCAAGGTTGAGGGCCAGGAAAGTGTTATTACAGCTGGAGAGGCATGACGTGAGGACAGTTCAGAACTGGCAGGTACTGAAGAAGCCTCTGCTTTGCAGGGAGCAGGGAGCCATTTGTGTCTAAACTTATCATTAAATGGCTTAAGTACGGTGTGTTTTTCCAGTGGTTGACAGGTACAAAAGATTAAAAAGTACCAAAAGTGCTGTCCAATGCTTGAAAAGTCAATTAAAATGGCAGCAGCAGAAAAGGAAAATGTGCTGTTTAATAAAAGCCCATCCACTACAAAGCTTATAGAGCAGGCCTGAATATACCTTCTCTCTGATGTAAAAGAAATAGTGGAAATATTCACTGTGTAGAAGTGTTGCTACTTCAAAAGAAGCAAAACCAGTTTTCTAGATTCAATTAATTCAATCAGCACTTCAAATTGCATATCCTAAAGTGAATCTTCGTTTGACCTTGAGCAGCTCATGCTGTGCACACAGAAATGTGTGACATTTGAATGAACTACTCTGCAGTGCTTGACTGAAGTGACACTGTTTTGAAACTTCTGCCCAGAGCTCTGATTACTCTAGTTGAAAACATCTTTGAAATGTCAAAATTACATGTGATTAAACTGGAGTCAAAGGCACACCTTTCTGAAACTTTTGAAAATGAAATCATTGAAGAAAAAAAAAAAAAAAAGATTTTAACTGGAAATAAGGTGAAGTCAGCCTTCATGAATGTCGGTATGATGTGCCAATGCCACACACTTCCTCAGTTCCAGGCTTTGTAGTATCTCCCTTTTTTTTTGGTTTTCTTTTTTTGTTTGCTGCTAAAAACAGGCAGGTTTTAAATACACCTCTCTATGACCTTGGGATCTCAGTGAAGAGCTTTATGCCAGCTCTTTCTCATTACTCCCTGTTTTTAAGAGAAGCTCTTTGGTCCTACAGGCCTCGTTACTGTTGGAAAAGATGGGACAAGCAAGAAAAACACTGTGGGGACCTCCACTCCTCTCTCCTTAGGTTTTCACACAGAATAGTGTCTAGAGTTTACACAAACGGTGTGGAAAAAATAAAATGTATCCTGTTAGCTGCAGTTCTGAGGACAGAAACGCCTTGGTGATGAGAAAAGTAAAAGGAGAATGGCTGAACTGGTTTGAGCATAAGGAAAACTACGGTAACTCCAATAACCACTCTTTACAACTGTGGTGAGCAGAAAAGCATCTCAGAATGCATATTAAACCTTGAGGCAGATGGACTACAACAGCAGAAGTCCACATCAGTTTCCACTCCTGTCCGCCAAGAACAGAAATCTGAGACTGTAGTGGGCACAGGCTCACTGAAACTGGACAGATGATGAAGGGTAGAATTGCTGCTCTTTGGAAGCATTTGTTTTTCCCGTCATTCTGTGTACACTCTAGAGACTGTTGTGCATACAAATCCCAGGAGATCAGGAGTTTCCGAAATACTAAAAAGCAGCCCCTCTGGCATTATCAACCATGCAATCGTCAAATTCACCGAGATCACATTTTTCCCCATTCTGATATTTGATTTGAACATCAGCTGAGGTTTTGGACCACATACCACGTGTGTAAATTAACCGGATCTAAAGGGCCCAGCCAAAACCTGTTCCAGCATGACAATGCCCATGTGAACAAAGCAAGGTCCATAAAGACATTGTTTGCTAAGTTTGGTGTGGAAGAATTTGAATGGCCTGCACAGGCACCTTTGGGATAGAACTGGAACAGGTAGAATGTTCCAAAATCTAGTAGAAAGCCTTCCCACATGAGTGAAGGCTGTCATAGCAGGAAAAGCGGGATCAGTTCCATATTTATGCTCATGGTGACGTAGTTCCTGTTTTCAAATCTTTTGCCAGAAGGTTCTTGCCTGCGTCGGCATTCAAACCATACTGTTTCTTTCTTTTTCATCAATAATTTCATGCTATCATTTTCATCTGTTGTATTTTTCACGTTCCCTTCTGCCATATTTTGTTTTTTGTCTAAAGACAGCGAGCAGAGGCCATCCATGCCGGATCCATGTAAAATAATCTCAACTAATCTTCGACTAAGGTAGGTTAAACAACATGGCAATTCAGCTTTTTCAGTGCAGGATGTTTAGTCATTCTTCCTCCGTCATTAGTAATGGCTTTATTTGTGCTAAGTGTCTATTAGGTAGCTCTCTGATAGAGAAGATCCAGACTCTAGAGAGGGTTAGTGAGAGTGAGAGTGGCGATAGCAATTCCCCAACTCCGCCCTTACAGCAGGGCGAATGGGTGACGACTCAGCAGCATAATCACAAAGCCAAAGCTAGCCAAAGGCTCGTTCACAGGAGCACCATTCCTCTCCACTTCGCATGTCTAACAGGTTTCTCTCCTCAGTGAAGCACCCACTGAGAAACTGTAGGAGACTGTAGGGGGCTGGACATAGCAGGTAATCTTAGGGTCTTAGAAAAGCATAGGTTTTCAAAGATAGTTTTTCATGTAGGAGCTAATGATTTTTGCCTTTGTCAGTCAGAGGTTACTAAGAGTAACATTGTAGAGGCAATGTCCGATGCAGTAAGTTGCTTTGGCCGGATCCCAATGTGGCATGGCGATGTAGCTTACAGCAGGTCATGGTCGCCGAACTGCTGAATGTCCAGGTGGTGCTCCAAAAACATGTGGGCTTTATAGATAATTGAAGTAGTTTTGAGGGCAAGGCTGGCCTGTTAGGGCAGGATGGTTATCATTCATTATTATCACATCATTATCTCATCTCATTTAAAATGCTACCACGTCAAATGTACATTCACCTCAGCTACTGCACAGAGTCTTATCAATAATCACCCAGAGATACCAACCATGATTGGATCACTGTCTGAACCCGAAGAATTTGATCAGGCAACTGAATGCTTAGAGTCAATGTTCCGGTACACGCTAGATAAGATAGCTCCACTTAAAAGATCAATGTATCTCTCCACCCTAATTGAGGATAACAAAAATAATCCTAGATTCTTATTTAATACTGTAACAAAATTAATTAGGAATAAGACCACAACAGAAACATGCACACAATTATTATATAGCAGTGATGAGTTCATGAATTCTAGTAAGGACTTCTGACTTCAGCAGTAAGAGTCCTTACTAGAACCAGAAGATATGACCACATCACCCCTATCTTATCCACACTGGATTGGCTCCCAAACAAATTTTGCATTGATTATAAATGAAATAAATAAATTATAAATACTACTATTGACCTATAAAGCACTGAGTGGTCTTGTGCCTCCGGACCTGAGCAAATTTTTGGTCTTTTATAATCCGCCACGCCTACTTTGATCAAAAGGTGCAGGCTATTTGTTGGTACCTTGAATAGGGAAGGCTACAGCAGAGGGTAGAGCTTTCTCTAACAAAGCCCCACAGTTATGTTACAGCCTTCCAATTAGTGTTCGGGGCTCAGACACAGTCTCAGTGTTTAAATCTAGGGTGAATGCATATTTGTTTAGTCAAGCCTTTTGTGAATAGTTTTTTCTTAGGTGAAGGAACAGATCTGGAGGGTTCAGACATAGAAGTGTTGTGGTGAACTGGGATGTTTGGATGCTGTAGCCCCCGCACTCTCATGCGTTCACCCATGACGGTGTTGTTGACGGTGGAGTGGCTGGTCGCTTTATGTCCCAGGGCGCCCTCATGTCTGTGTTACCTTCTGGCTGTCCCTTTTAGTTATACTGTCATAGCTAGTCTTGGCGGGGTCCCGGGACAAAAAACATACCTAACAATCTCTTCCTCTCTCTCCATGTCTCTCTCTGCCTCTCTCTCTCTGTCGAGCTACACATGCTACTCCTGAGATGCCAGTGATCCTGTCCATTTCTGCTCTCCGGACCTGCCTGATCCTTCCTGATGGTCTATTTCTGGTTGGAGATCACTCGCTGCTGCTGGGGGTGGCCCCACATGGACAGCCTGAAGATCATTGGGATTGCTGCGGATGGTATCGCTTGGGGACCATGGAGATAGCTTTGGACTGTGGTTCATATGGGCAATTGTTCTGTGATGGCTTGGAACTGTGATTTCTGTGGTTGCTTTGGGGCTGCTGTTGTCGCAAGCAGTTTGGCACTCAGGTCTCCATCAGTGGACAGTGGACAGGCTCAACAAAACGGACTTCATGCCAAAACTGTAATGAATTTCCTGGTTACACAATTTCACTATTTGTCCATGTAGTAAATAGTTATAGAAGGGATTTATTTATAACTGCACTATCCAGTGTCACCCAGATAAGGATGGGTTCCCTTTTGAGTCTGGTTCCTCTCAAGGTTTATTCTTTATATCATCTCAGGGAATTTTTCCTTGCCACTGTCACCTCTGGTTTGCTCATTAGCGATAAACTCATACAAACTCATGAATGGTTTTGGATGTTCAACCAGCAAATATGGGTATGGTCATCATCTATATCTGTATAATAAATATTGGAATTCATTATTATGGTATATTATCACACCAGTATACTGTCACACTCTAACACAAATGTAACATAAAGATACAACGCTTTATTGCTGTCAAGTAAGTGATGACACAATAAACGATCATCCTTAGTGCTGTATGTCAGAAAGGGGGATTTTTAGCTAATGCACATTTAGTGACCTTGTAGGGAGAATGGAAAACACAGCTGTGCCTTTATTCTGACTAAAAATGTTATTTGAAACAACAAACTTTCCACCACGTCAATGGAGTGGGGGAGAAAAAAAAACCCTCAATTAAATTTTCCCACAAAATTCTCTTAGCCGCTTTTTCTTTTTTAAATTGCTGCAAGCTGTGATTCCCACGTGAAAATGCATAAGCATGCTTCCTCCTCTGTCAGTCAGTGGTACTGATGGAAGGTTTGGTATGTCAAAGTCATGACCCTGAGCTCCAGGGCAAGTGTTTCTACCCACCACTATCTCCACTGCTTTGCTTGCGCAGCCAGCTTTTAATCATGGACAAAACCTTGACACCACATAAAGAAACACACACACACACACACACACACACACAGACACAGAGCACTCTAAACTCTTTGCTAGAGAACAGACCTGTTAATCGAAGTGCACCATAACCTGTGTCTATGAAGCACTGTTCCTCAACAAATAATGGGTGCCTGGTACACAAAAATTCCAATAGGTTTCTGGCATCATGTCAACGGCTAAAGGCAATGGCCTCAATTTACAGTCGGAGTCCAAGTGGAATGACCTCACATATTTGCTTGCGCTTGCTGCCTGAGTAGTGCCCTAGACCCTGAGGTGCCTAACCTCCTCGCCCTCTACTACAGGCAGACTGGAGAGAGTGCACACACACACACACACACACATGGCTAAAGATTTACCCCTTAAATAGCCTTGAATTTCACACCAGGCAATATCTGTGGCTATTCATATGTGTCATAGAGCGCTTATAAAATTGTCATATCAGAAGAGCAACTGCCACATTAATGCCACACTGTCAACCCTCTTACTCAAATACATACAGTATCTGCACGATGATAGTTTTATGTTTCTCCGAGGATTGATTTACACTGTTTATTGCATTCAGTTTCAGAATGTGCATTCAGTTCCCTTAGCTGGCATTACAAACAGCTGGATAGAAGTTCTGCTTCGCTAACTTTCCCCCAGAAACACCCATTCGCGTCACATATTTACTGTGTGTCAAACACGTGAAGCATGAAGTTATTTACCGAAATGACAAACGATTTTTTTTCTTTAAGAAGCTGCTCTATATTCCAAACCAGATTCTGCTCTCTGGATTAGGGACGGGTGATATTACAAAGATATCATATCATGATATATGAGGACATTTCTACGAGACACAATATGTGTCTCAATATGTAGGTTTGCTAAGAGACTTCAAAAAAGTCATTTTGATTCGCCTTTAATTTATTACTTCAAAAATTAATTAGGTAATAGCAAATATGACGAATTTTTTTAAAAATTACATTTTATCATTTTAAAGATTCAGTACAAAATTGTAACATCAAATTTTAATATATATATATATATTGTATTGGTATGGTATTGATTAATATTTTTATAACAGCAGTTCTGACAGTTATGCAGATGCGAATCACAGGTTTATGTAAATGTGCTCATTCTAATATGTTTTTGTTTCTATTGTTACAGCTGATTCACAGCAGACGCTCCACATAAACGGATTCAAAATGTATGTATTCATTGATACGGTGAAGTTCTCTGTAAGGAGACATTTAACACTTGTTAAAACAACATAACTCTGTAAAGCTGCTTTGCGACAATGTCCATTATTAAAAGCACTATGCAAATAAAATTTAATTGAATTGAACATTTATGGACGGGGTCTTCAGTGTCAGCGCCATGTAACGGGCAGTAAAGTTTATGCTACTTCCCATTCTGTTTTATTCATTCTAAAAATGTTATAAAAATATATTACGATATAGTATATATATATATATATCCTAACCATACTCTGAATACTGTTCACTCTCTCTGCCTAAAGTACATATGTGTGCAGAGATAGTCACTTGACATGTTACAAAATTTCCTCAGGGAGCACCTACATCCATCATTTAGCACGCGTCCTTTAGCACATCCCCCCATGTAGACTGCATAGACTCCCGTGTCGTGAAGCCTATCCAAACTACATTTATCTCATGTCTGGCTAGCAAGCTATGTCCATTTAACTTCAGTGGATCTCAAGAGCTCAGAGTGTTTTTGTCCTGATGCCATCTTCATTAGGCAACATGGTGGTTAAGCTTAAAGAAATTATTGTTACATTAATGACACTACACAGCCTAAGACCACTGGCCTCTCTTTATTCAACATTAACACACAACTTTACTAAAAGATTGATAAATGAGGCCCATTGTTAAAACAAAAAAAGCTTTACAGACATGTGGAGGTAGATTTAGAGCCCTGATGAGCAAGCCGGAGGTGACAATTCGTCGAGACGACATGAGGAAGAAACCTTGAGAGCAACCAGACTCTTCTGAGTGACACCTGATCATATACAATACAGTAGCTGTATACAGTAGAACAGTAAAGACAAGCAAAAGTTTGTGTTAAAAGGGTGTTCGTGATGTGCATCGAATAGCTTTAACGTCACAGAACATTTTATATTAGTATGAGGGCTAGAATTACTGCTCGTAACTTCATCTGCATGAAATCCTGCAAAAATTAGCCTCGCTCATTATAATTCCTACACATGTAAGGTTCTAAATTCTCAGTTTCTCCTTTCTATCGCTATTTTTTAAAATGTTAAGGCACGTCAGCATACTGACAATTGAAAGCCATCAGTTGCAACCTATCAGTTGCTGGCTGGAAATAATTTATTTTAGTGTTGGATGATATAATATGGTGATAAATTAAGTCACAAGAACATTTTCTGAAACATCATGGATAATGTAATATCTGAGTATTACATTTTCTATTGTTTTTTAAAATTATTTTAAAAATCGACTAGAAGAACCTGAGACATTACAACTGTGTCCTTAATCTTTCAAATTGCAAAATGTTAAATTTCCTATTGCTGGAAAATGTATTTTCAGATGTATATATCGTCTGAACTATAAGTAGAACTGTGGAAAGTATATTAGTGCGTTGTAGAAATGCTTTTGAGAATCATGATATGATATTATCGTCATCGCCCACCCCTACTTTATTTATGACAAGAAAGCCCATTGATTAGAAGCAACCTAGCAGGAAGAGGTGAGCCAGCGGGGAGTGTTTATCGATGTGCCTGTAAGTGGTAAAGTCATTTTAATTGATCAGCTTTTGAATGGAGCAGGCTGCGTGGAGGAAGACAAAGCAGAGTTGGGAGGTGTTTAAAGACCAGAGCCAGTGGAGCTTAAGAGCCATTAGGCGTTAGAGAGTCCAAGCCGATTATTGTGGCTGGTCAAGCTGTAAAAAAGAACACTGGTCACTGTGATTAGCTTTTCACTAAGAACACTGACACTGAACAAACAGTTACAAATGGCCTGAAACCAACCAACCAACCAACCAACCAACCAAACAAACAAATAAGTGTGTGCAACAAGTGGAACTTTAGTGTGCTATGTATCTTTTGCAGTACATCTACTATGTTCATAACGTATTATTATAATTTATTAATTAATTATCATTGTCTTAGGATAGGTGCATTACATTACTGACCTTTATTTTCCACATTTATTTATTTAATTTAATTTCAAACGTCGTTGATTTACTGTATTTACTGTTTTGTTGTATTTCTGTATGACTGTGTCATTATGGCATCAAAAAAAAGGCATCTGTCTATATGCGTGTCTGTCGACACTTATCGATCGTGACTCAGTGATCGGACGCGTTTAATTCTTTTTCCAGTCACAGCTTGTTAATTATTTGAAAAGAGTTTTTTAATGATAAACTGACACGCTATCTACGCTGATCTGCTTATCTTACAATTCAATCAGCCATCAATCTTCCATGCATGAGAAAGCATTATAAAGTCACAAGGAAAAAATAATCTTGAGCATAAAAGAGATATCCTTATTTTTGCTATAGTTTCTCCTAGACAGCAGTGACATCACATGGAAAAGAAAGAGAGACTTCTGATTACATCTCCTTTCTCTCAGGTTAATCTCACAATCTCGCATATCTCTCATTTTGTGTTTCAGTAAAGATCTCAAAAAAGTCACACAGTGCTCTCAGATCTGCCAAACCAAAAATAACAGGGATGGAAAAATTTAATGCATCAAAATCTTACTCGGTTAAAAATGTACGGATCTGGCCAGAAATATCCTCAATTGAAAGCAAAAAAGCTGTTACTTTTAAATGTATTCAAGTATTAAAAAAGTAAATATTTTTAACATTGTATTTTTTTTATATATGCCATGTGAAAACTAGCTTTTATTACTTATCTATAACGGTTATCTATATCTTATCTATATCTCCATTTTCACAGGCTCAAAACTAACATAATTATAAATACAAGGATTATTTTTAATACTTGGATTCAAATCTTTTGCAGTCAGTGAATGCCTGCAGTCTGGAACCCATGGACATCACCAAATGCTGAGTTTCCTCCCAGGAGATGCTTTGCCAGGCCTTTACTGGAGCCACCTTCACTTGCTGCTTGTTTGTGGGTTTTTCTGCCTTCAGTTTTTGTCTTGAGTAAGTGAAAAGCATACTCATTTGGGTTGAAGTCAGGTGACCGACTTGGCCATTTAATAACATTCCATTTTTTTTGCCTTAAGAAGCTCTTGGGCTGCTTTTGCAGTACGTTTTGGGTCATTATCCACCTGTAACATGAAGTGGCGTCCATCAGTTTTGCAGCATTTGACAGAATCTGAGCAGAAAGTGTAGCTCTATTCGCTTCGGAATTCATCCTGCTACTTCTATCAGCAGTCACATCATCAGTAAACACCAGTGACCCAGTTCCTTTGGCAGCCATACATGCCCATGCCATAACGCTGCCTCCACCATGTTTGACAGATGATATGGTATGCTTTGGATCATGAGCCCTTCTTTTCTTTCTCCATACTCATCTCTTCCCATCATACTGGTACAAGTTCATCTTGGTTTCATCAGTCCAAAGGATCTTGTTCCAGAACTGGGCAGGCTTCTTTTTAGATGTTTTCTAGCAAAATCTAATCTGGTCTTTCTGTTCTTACGTGCTACCAGTGGTTTGCATCTTGAGGTAAACCCTCTGTATTTACATTCATGAAGGCGTTAAAGTTGTAGACTTTGACACCAAGGAAAGAATTCTGTGATCATCCACTTTGGTTGTCTTCTGTGGCCTTCCAGGCCTTATGGTGTAGCTGAGCTTGCCAGAGCATTCCTTCTTCTTTTTTTTTTAAAATGTGCCAAATTGTTGCTTTGGCCACTCCTAAAGTTTCTGCTATCTCTCTGATAGGTCTGTTTTGTTTTTTCAGCCTAAAAATGGCGTCCTTCACTTGCATCGACACCTCTTTGGACCGCATAGTGAGAGTTCCCATGAACAGCTCTCAACACTCGGAATCAACTCTAGATCTTTAATCTCCTTAATTTGTCATGAAATAAGGAGGAAGCAGGCCACAATCTGGCCATTAAACCGCTTACACTTAAACTGCCTACACTTCAATCCCATCTTGATTGCTTCATTTCAATTATTCAATTATTGCTTCATTTCAATACATTGCACTGTATTGATATACAGAGGAAAATTGTGTCACTGTCCAAATACTTATGGACCTGACTGTATAAGCAACTCTGCCTTTGTTGGTCATATGTATGACTAACATTACACAGTTTACTAGTAATTTAATCCGAATTAATATATCATGTAAATAACACATTTAGCTAAAAATTAGCTAAAAAATGACTTCAATTATGTAACTATGTTAGTTACTGGAATCCATGTAAAATTACTCAAATATTTTCCACTCCTGCAGATACATTACCAAGTTTACTACACACATACATAGATTACTTTGGATATACTTCCTAGATGTAATTGAAAAGAAGTGCACTGAGGTGCACTGATTTTTATATGCTAGCATCTATAATTATACATGAAGAGAAGCACACTAGCTGCCAATTAAACTATTATTTTAGACGTAGAAAAACAGGTAGGAAAAGTACTTCAGTATGCTAAAAATGCACTTATTTATTGTACACGTTAAATCGTATAAGGTTTTACGTGAGCAAGTGTTCATCTATTATACTGATATGCTCAGAATGCATTTTCCTCTGATGCCAAGCATGGCCTTTCTTTCTGTTTTGACTCCTTCAATTTCATGTCCATTTTTTCCTCTCAAAAAATATTTCTGCTAAGGAATTTCAGGAGAAGCAAAATTTGACAAAACACAAGTGAGCATCACTATTAAATCTCATGACAAATCAAAGAGAAACCTTTAAGCAAAGGGGTTTTTGTGAGCTTCTCACATGTTTCGTTAATAAGACAGCATTATAAGGAATGATAAGGCTCTATCTAACAATTCTCTGATTTTATGTCATCGAGGAATTAAAGTATGATCCACAATAAGGTCAAAGCGACTCTAAATAACTTCTAGCAATATTTTGGTATAAAGCTTCTCACATAAATATTCAGTGGCATATAAGTAACATTTATAACAATGCTCATTAAAAGAAGGCCGACAGAAACATGTAATTCCAAGGTCAGCAGTATAATTCAGCAAGAATTTAATCACTGGCCAATCGTTGTCGTTCATGTAGTTCATGTAAAACACCCTCTTCTTCCTTTAATAATAAGCTAATTAATAATAAGCTCTTTGATAATAAGCTCAGTGTTATACTCTGCCAACAGAGTTATGTTCAATATAAATAATCACAACAAACTTTGGCCACCACAAGGAGGGAAAGTGCATAGCAACATTTCTCTGAGATTTGTTGCTGTCATGGAGTTGTCAAGAAACAGTGATGTTGACAATTGATTCATATGCAGATGTCCTCCACTCCCTGGCTACCAGTCAGAGTATATAAACCTCACTTCTAGCTCTGCGAGACTGACAGCATGCAGCCACTCAAGACAACAAAGCTGTCACCAACAGCTGTCTGCACAGGGATCATATTTATTTACTGACATTGATTTAGTGAATCTGCCATTTGAAAAGCATAACTTAAAGAGTAGGACATCCTGTCCAGTCCGTTTGAAAGGATGATGCTAATAAATGCTAGATAGTGTGAGGCACTTAGCAGCGGTTGCCAATCACAGCTTGTAAGCATTCAATTAATTTAATCGGATAAACCAGGAAAAAAAAAAGAATAGTCTGAACTATATTAATACTTTCTTATTGAAAATTAACAGTGCACTAAGGCCACTATCAAGCTGTTTATATTTAATTAGGTATGTAACATTAATCTGGATTTAATTTATTGCCTTATTTAACAAATCTGTAACAATGGTAAATTGGGTCGTAAAGTACTAGAACTGTAAAACATATGTACAGCAAAGTACAAGTTGTGTAAAATGTCACATAATCCAGTACGTTTGCACATTTGGCTGAAGCACGATACAACTGAGCTGAAAGTTAAGGGTCTTCCTCAAGGACCCAACCGTGGCATTTTAACAGTGCCGGGATTTGAACACACAACCTGGACACTCTGGATAAATGAAATTCATTGTTAACTTGTGAAATTGTTTTAGCGATGAAGGAGGACCACAGATCACACACCAACTCCGCTACAAAAACAATTACTGCCACGTGATCCTGCGTTTCTATTTATTTGGGTCTCCTATCAAGCAAAGTTAGCATAATGCTAGCTTGTTGTGGATAAATAAAAACAGTTAGTGGACTTGTAGACCCCGCAATAGGTTTACCAACACAGTAGCTCTAATAGATCTATTATTATTGAGGTCATTGGCAACTCTTGGTGCATTAGTATTAGGAGTATTAGGAGTATTAGGAGTATTAGTGTGCCAACCCTCAGGTATAGCTGTGCCTCTCTCTGTTCTTTCTACAGCTGTTTCTCCTGTTTCTGTTTATTTGGCAGAAACTTTGTGTTACAACACTTATATCACTATCAGCTTTTTTAACAGATCGGTGTATGGGCTGTATTCTGCCTCACTTGTAATTCTCTTTATAATGTCATCTAAACATACTGATCCCCATTATAAAGGCATGACATAAAGCCACTGAGAGTCAAACTGGGTCGGAATCTGTACAAATCATTCTATCTCCCTAAGCAGCACAAAGGTGAGTCCTTTTATAATCTTCCTGCTCAGGATCCATCACCCGAGGAGTGACTTCTGTTCCCGTAAATAAATGGCTGGTGCCCTGTGGTTAATTTAATCATCTCTCCAGATCAGGTGGTTGTAAATGGTGGGAGTAATAATACTTGTAACCCTACTTGAACATAGAAGAGAAGAGGCAGTGTGGTGTTTAATCCAACTCTAAAGCACATTTCCTCTTCTTACCCCTACACATCATATCAGCATGCTGCCCCACTGGTATCCATTAGGCAAGGTGACCACAGTGTTTGTTCCAGGCTATTAGATCTCCTTCCTAGTAGAGGATCTAAGTAGAAGGAGTGTGTTTAGGAGGTGGATATTCACAGCATGCCACATACTTCCTCACTATAGTAGAGAACATGTGGACTAAAGACCGCCAGCTGCCCTGGGTAACAGCTTTTGCACCACATTGTGCACTGTATACAGACTTTTGACCAACAAAGGGTTAGTTGGAGAACTAGACTTTGAGCTATGGTGTTCACTATAACTAAACAAGAAAACAGAAATAAATAAATACATTTTTAGAAATACATTTTTAAATGCTTCTTAAAATGAAAGTGCAGACATATTCCGCCGTGGTTGATACTAAACGGGAAAGTCAAGCTATCATAGCTATAAAACAATTAAGCTTATTGGCTGTAGGATACATATTTCTCTGTACACACACACACACACACATACAGACACAGACACACGGATCAGGAACATGAGCAGGAGGATTAGAGAAGGACTCACCTTAGTGCTGCTTAGGGAGATAGAATGATTTGTACAGATTCCGACCCAATTTGGCTCTCAGTTAGCCATGTGTAAACACTGCTCTGTTTGTAGATTTTTCCATTTAAACTGATCTTTTCATTCTGTTGTATTTCTCTATCTGAATATTATATACTGTTTTTCACGAGTGCATTTGTATGGAAGAAACATTGCATATTAAAATATAGCTACAAATGTCAAATGTGGCAAATGTAAAGCAATCACTACATAAATCAGAGAAACTCCTAAAGACCTGTATTGGCTAAGTAACTGCAAAGCTGTTCTGCAAAGTATACGCAATTTCCCAGAATTAACAACGAAAACATGTCCTAATATGAATATTAGGCACTAAAATGTCACAAAGGGTCACTCCTGTCATGTCATGGAGCGAATAACGAGTGCTTTAATAATAATTTTACGTATGTTCAGATGGTTCACATGAAACGGAGCTGGACTCATCGCGGCTGTATTACTCTCTTGCTCTCAGTTTGATGCTAGGGTGTTCTCATGATATGATTTGTTATGTTTGAAATGAAGGGCTTTTTTCTCACCAATTGGGTCTGATCTACTCATCCGAGCCCCTAAAGATCAGAGGCTGTGTTTCAGTGACTGTGCACACATCAAAGGCCTTCTGGACGAGATAATCCAGATAACTAGGTAATAATGCTATTTTCTCTGCACAAAACATGTTTTCAATGAAATTATCAGCGCCAAATTTCAACTAAAGGGCTTTGGAGCTTCCGTATCTGATACCAGTTAGTGCGCATGAAGAGCACACTGCTCTACTTTCAAGTAATCCAAGACAGAAATGCCTAAATACCTTGTCAAGCCATCCGAGGATATTAGGGAAGGAAGGGAAGGAGACAAGCGGCCTATCAATAATACAATTAGCTTCTCTGCTTTCCGTTTAGATTTAAATGCAAACGGTGATTGGAATTGCATATCGCGGTATCATCTCACAATGATTACGTTTATTGCACAATGGATTCTCTTTGGCTAGAAGAGAGAGAGCAGGCAGTTCAGATCTGGGGACAGCAACAGCGAAAGCATAAGAGCTTCTTTTTGCTAGCTGACAATACATACCATGAATGTCAATTGGCCAGGCAGCAAAGCCATGGAATTAGACATTTTTCTAGTGAGTATAGTCGAATATATGCAGGGTGGCCTCTGGAGGACCTTCTGCGCTCTCATTCTGCTTTCATATTTGCAGTCGCTTCTTTCCCAGCACAGAGCAAATAATTTCAAAAATTAGGTGACACATGTTCTTACTCCAGCTCAGTGTATTAAAGTGGTAGGCAAACACTGGAGGCGCAGAGACTAGATGGCCTTTCATTTCCTTATTCAAATCCGCAAGAATCTGGAGTTCTCCTCGGCACTGTAATCGGAGAGGAATTTGCTTATATATGAAGTGCAATATTTCTACATTCCATATTCTTGTATTTACTTATAAAATAATAAATAAGATGAATAATGCCTGTGTGTTCTTGAAATATGTAGAGTGATATATATATATATATATGACAGACATATGTCTGGGAACATCCCACTCATTTTAAAGGCTGAATTTCAGGTTTTTTTTTTTTTTTTTTGTTCAGCACTGCTTGGTAAACGAAGCTGAAAATAAATGTCATATTTCTATGCAGTCCATGATTGGGAGTAAAAGTCAAGTGACCCTGATTTCATGTTCTAATTAGCCCTGATAAGAACAAAGAATTTCGAAATCAACATAACATCACTTGTTTATGAACACTAGTAATTGTTTACTGCCCTTTTCCCATCCCCAGATTTCTGGAGTATGCTATTTCTCAGATACTTTCTTTTCATATAACTCCAAACAATACACCCACTCCAGATCACTTCGTTATTTTTAGACCTGTATGTCCATCATTTCCTGTCATGGACATCATTAGCACTTCTCTGCGTAAGTGAGTCGCTTGCCAACTGTTCCTCTCTTCCTCTGGCTCTCTCAAGAAGCAGCGCTGACCTAAAGCACAGCAATGCACAAACACATTCATATGGCACTAACAACACACTATAGAGACATACACTATGACACTAGAGGAGAATGCTTGCACGCGTACATTCATACATCTCTATATGCGTGTGGGAGGTTTTTAATGTCCGGACTCACAATAAAGCATAATAGATTAATCATCGAATCATCATATAGGTTTATTAGGAAAAGCAGATAGATTTATTACTACAAGTAGACAGACAGTAGACTCAGAACTCTGTTCACAGATGTACCAGTGGGTTGGTGTGATTTGCATCACTTTACTCCCTCATTTTCGCATAGATTGGTAAACAAATCATTCTCAAATTATGCCGAGACGGCTCATTTTCTTATCGACTCCAGCGCGTGGCTATTTTAATCATTACCTAATTGTCTAGTTGCTCTATCGACAGTGTGGTGGCCCGGCTGCACTGATTTCTGCTGACATCACCATGAGCCCCGTGAATCTGGGTTAACCTTTTGATGTCCATTGGCGCCTGGCATGCTGATGATGATTGATCAAGATGACCCTTGCTGTTAGATAATACCTAATCAGCGTTCAGAGTAATTTGTGTAAATGAGACCTCATTATTGATGATGGGCAACTTTGGAAGCTTTCTTGCACACTAATGCCAGCACTGCCATTCGATCGGCTCAAAATGTCCTGGTCCTTTAAAACAAAGGAGCTGAAATGCCAAACACAGACACGAAGCTGGTCGATAAAAGTGTATGACGAGATGTGAAGCATGTGAGGTTAAAAACACCTTTTGCTGTACATGTAATTTGTTTCTCCTGAAATGAACTGAAACCCCCCCTTTTTTAAAAAAAAAAAAAGCTTTATAACCATCCCACCCAGATCCAACTCCTCTGGTGATTAGCTACATTATTCATCTCATAATAGCACTTAATCACCGTAGGGATTTTCACTGGTCGCCATCTGCATATTCCTCTTAATATTACTTAGAATTGCTCCATTATGCGACTCCCTTATCTTATTAGAATTATTGGCTGGTGAACTGTGGTATAAATGACATCCAAGAGCCTAACACAAGTTACTTTTTTAAAACCATTTTGTCAGCATACTCTGACTGACGTGTGCGATGGCGTATTTAAATGACAATAGGCGGTGTGAGTGCTTCTCAGCATCCCTATTCACCAAAATGAGCATATTAAAACTGCTATTTAATGTAGCTTTTCGCCAAACTTATTCCGCTTCGGAGAGGGAAAAGAGAGGAAAAGCACTGTAGAATAACTAAATACTGAAACTTTTGGATGAAAGTCAGCCTCACTAACGCAACACAAAGAACAGGCGTGCACACACTCCGGGGTGCCACAGGGGACACAGACTGTCATTCATTTCGCAGATGATGGCAGGGGTGGAGGTGTGCCATACAGAATCATTGTAATAATGCCGTGTCTGGTGTAGCATCTGAGTAGGGCATCTAATCTCATAAAGGAATTTCGTCCACGTTAGCGTGCGCTAGAGGGCTGGAGTCTCTTCTCCACAGCTACACCACAGTGTGAGTGTCAGGCCCTGGCCACCAACCCTAAGGCACTTGCACCTTGATGATGATTGATCATGTTGTTTTCTTCATTACTTTAAACCCAATCAGTGCTTGGTGTAATTTGAGCAATGATAGCTCATTACTGCCAATTGCACAGTTTAAGCTCTTCTTAATTTTACTTTGCCATGCAGACCCCTTGGGACATCTGCATACGGTTGACACCTTCAGGATAAGAGATCTGTGTCTCTTCTACACGTTTACTTTCAGCCCTCCTTCTACAGATGAAATGATCAAATAGAAAAAAAAAAAAAGCTTAGATTAATTAAACTTTTTTTTTTTTTTTTTTTTTTTTCTGAAATTAATTTAAAGCCCAGTACAATCGCAGTGGAGAGAAAAGTTAAGTGTACTCTGATTGGAGAGTGAAATTTCTAAATGAGTTTTGTGCAGTTAATTACAGGACATGACCACCACTCTGTCATTTGTGTTTTTCTTCATCTGGTGCATATTTCCGTAATTAGATATAATACAAAAGAGAGCAGAATATTTCAATCTCATTTTGATCTAATTATAATAAATGGCCAAAACTATTATAATTTTTCAAAAAGTAGAAATGGCATGATGGTATTTCATTCCAACACCTTTAATGAACAACCCATTAAATACACAACACCTCAATTAGGCCAATTAAACATGTTTTTAAAAAAAAAATCGCGAAATAATTGCACATTTTTAATTCTGTTTAGATGGGTTTTTTTTGTTTTTTTTTTCTTTTTGCTAGGAAAAATACAAATGTTGACTATTACTGTAAATGACATCTAATTCATATCGCTGTTTTAAAATCAAAGTTAAACGTTACACATCATTTCCCTTTTACATTAACAACAGTACGGAGAACAATGGTGTCATTATTTTTTCTTAGAAAATTTTTAGTATATAATGAAATACTCTTTGGGCCCATTAAGACCCTCAGATAAAAGGAATCCAGTCCCACACTGCGACTCGCTCCCTCTCCAACACTTGTCAATAGAAAGTAAAGAGACAATGAAAGTTAAAAATAGATCGTGGCCCTTATTTTTTATTCAAGAGACATATGCTACGCTCATCAAGTGCGAGCAGACTGAAAGCCCTCTCTCTGGGAGGAGGAGGAGGCCCAGATACAGAAGGGGTGGGGGGGTGGGGGGGGGGTGTAGTAGGGGGTGTCAAGGAGGTGCGTAAAGAGAGGTCACGCCACAGCTTTACACGCCGTGATCAGCATCAATAGAACATTTGGAAGGAGAGGTTGCCCTGGTCCTCTAGGAATTTCTGATATATAGGGGTGATTCATCATGTTAGTATTGTTATTATTGCTCTGATTTCTCTTTGGGCATGCTCAGTCCTGAGCATAATAATCACAAAGAATATCTGGAAGGAAGGTGAATGTGCTAGGGGAATGTGGAATTATGGCCATATCTATTTTGCAGAAATACTGTTTCAATTACAGCAGGTCGTCTACATGGCTGTGTTTACAGAAAACATTTTTTTTTTTTTACCCACACTGCATCAGTGCTTCTGCAAAAAGTGCTAAATAAAAGAGTAGCATGCATGCGCTTGGTCACATCTCTATCTCGGAATTTGATGATATATCGATATGATGGTACGCTGTGATAAGAAAATCTGAAATACTTATACAACTAGCTTCGTCTATATTGCTAGAGGATAGATAATTGCACCACAATACGTTATTTCAGAGAAAATCAGACCAAACAGTAATTTTAGTTTTTCTTTGATAAGCTAGCAAATAACTGTACCTGGTCAATAAAAAAAATACGGCAAAAGCAAAACCAAAACCATAAGAGCCAAGATTCGAACAATTTGTACTTCATGCATAGTTCAAGTATATGTGATCTATGGCTTGAATCTGTACTGGGTATTCTACGCTTTCTATTTTTATAACTAAATATAACATGACATGACTGAAACCTTGATGTATACGATTCCACCCCTCGAACTGAAGACATTTGAAAACATCTGAAACAGCTACAGGTATCTTAAACAAACAAGCTCGCTGGCGGAGGCAGTAAAAACAGCTGTCATCTAGCGAGGCCCTAATGTACTAAATTACAGTACAAGAATAAGACTCTGTCAGTGCTCTGATACTTGTGGCAGTATTTTTCAGCGCACAGACAGTCCTGCCCTTTTCATCTCCCTCCCTTTGGAGAATTCTCCGTGGCATGTGCTGTCTGCTTTCTTGTGGAGCAAATTTCAGTTCATCAAAAGCGAGTGGAATGTATGTCCTCGTGCCGTGGCTGTAGCCACATACAGTGTCATTAGGTGGTGAGACTGAGAGGGCAGGCACACGCACACACACGCGCAGACATGCACACAGCCACACAGACACAGAGGTATTTGAAGTTGTCCCTGTTTGAAGCCAGATCCTTGTTATCAGAGAGTTGTTCTGGGCTCCATTTCCTGGCGTATTTGAGAGCAGGCCAGAGGCTTTTATGTGAGAGCTACACTCATGCTCTCTGTGTAGAAGCCAGCCGAGCATAAGCACTGCCTCTCAGCTGCTTATCTGCTGAGATAAGCAGCCTCGGGCTCCTGCACGACAGATACAATAACTCCACGCTGACCGTGATTTGTGTACACTGCCCACTTTGTAAAATAATATGAAACAGGGTAAAATTCAATTCAATCCCTTTTTTTTTTAAAATTAATTACTATGATTTTAATATTTTAAAAAAAGTTATATTGTTATTCAGGCTTGTTCGGATAACAAAGTAATAGGTCAATTCCTTTTCCAATAAATTTATATATTACACCGTTATATAATAAATACGGCCACTGTTTCTACAACTTAGCTGACAGTAAGAATTGACAGAAACAGTATTAGTCAAAGCAGATATGAGAATTTGGATAACTTTGGAGCAATGTGTGTTCGGGCACTGGAAAAACGAACTGAAACTATGATGTGTAAAATTACATTTAGTTAAGGAATTAAATACGTTGCATTTTCTCCACGGCCTTAAACTTGACCCAAACAATGTTGTGGCTCTGACGCAGATTACACAGAAAACTCATTTATAATAAGAATTGATTTGGTAGCCTATACCAGGACGGTCATAATTAGTCAAAATAATAATAATAAAAAAAAAATGTAACGCACTTCAGCGCAAACTGTGCGTGCGATCTCAATGTGCCTCCATTTGTCATTAAGAAAAACTCCCCGAATGAAATTTTCCCCAGAAGCATGACAGAGCAAGTGAAAGTGAACAAGGCCACATCATTTCACTGCCTTCTTGGCCTCTTGTGCCTGGCTGCATGCATGTCTTATTAAGTCATCAGCTAGCTCTTAAGTCATCGGCTAGCCGCTGGATGATTCACCTCATTACGCATGCTCCAGAAACTAACCAATTACAGGCTATGTAAACAAGCGTGTCACAACCCCCCCCCCCCCCCCCCCCCCCCCCCCCCCCCCCCCCCCCCCCCCCCCCCCCCTCCCCCCCAACACTCTGCTCTGATGCTGCTATTTCCTGTTTAAAAATTAGCTGGCAAAGTAAGAACAACTCAGCCTTGGAAAGGCCTGTGCTTAAACAGCCTTATAAAAGCGTAGGCGCAGAGAGGATGGCTGCTGAGCCCCGAACCAAAGTAACTCTGACATAAAAATGTGCTGTAAAAAGCTTTTTATTTCCCATTTTATGCACGAGCAAAACAAGGCTAATCTGACGGTAAGCATTTACAAGCCTGAAAATCGTTCTCTTGCGTTTATTCCATGAAATAATTTGCGTCCCGGCTTATTTCACACTTGGAATTTAAACCATATGGGCCTGAAACCAGTTCCCTGACAATGGGGAGTGTGTGAGAAAAGGAAGAGGGAAGGCAGTAAGATGGGGGGAAAGAGAGGTTTATAGGCTGCATTTCTCTTTGACTGTAATCACTTCTCTGGAGGCCCATTGGAGTCCCCAGGCCAAAGAAAACAGTTATGATTGGAAAATGATACAGTATGCCCACATGCTGATAGGACGGCTAGTCTTTTCTTTCTCCTAACTTCTTTCCTAACTCTCTCCCTGCTTTTACTATATCTCTCTTAACTTCAGGCAACGACATCTCTACAGAGACAGCCAAGGGAGAGGAGTAGAGGGTAAAGGAAAAAGAAGAAAAGACCACTAAAGCCCCTGAGCTGCCGCAGGCTGTTTTCTCTTGTTAATGACCACCTCTCAGCCCTTCACTCTTTCCACTAAGATTTACAAGATAAGTGAAGGCCAAATTAGCATGACATGATTTGCGTTCCTGCAGAATGTCAGGTGGCGTTTGTGTAAGGGACTTGCACTTGCGTAAATCTCTCAAATATGCACCGACTATGTAAGATGAGTGTATGAGACTTAGCACTAGTCCCACTGTAGGGTCATTAAGTCACTTCCCACAGGGCAGCTACACTATAAGGACTACTGATACTGCTCTTGGATGTTCTGCTGTGGCTTAAAGGACGACTCCCACAGCCATGGCCGTGAAACAAATCCAAACGTCACTGCTTATATCGTAAGCATGGTACAGATATGCGTAAGACATGTAGACAAAAGTCTAACGAAAACAGCATGTTCTTTATCTGTATCTATCGGTAAGAGGATGTCTGTGTCTATAAGAACGCTCCATTCTGAACCTCGTCCATGTGTTTTCTTTAATTCCCCAGTGCAGTCATCTGCCATTCATTAACACCAGCTGGAAAAACTTACTTCTCAGAACTTTTTGCTGTGATCTTTGCCTAAAAAGACATAATTTTAAAACAATAAACAATACCGATTTCCTGTTTGTTTTATAGATAGCAGTGAGTTTTATTTTTAAACTTGGACTGAAAACTGAGTTAGTAAACGTATTCGTTTTTACTAGGCTTGTGCAATATTACATGATATTACCCTGCCATGACATCCAGTAACGCTTATATTCTATGACCAGTCCTGCCACATTTTTATGTAGGCACTCCGCGATTTAACATCGGCGTATGCTAGCACGAGTTATCAGAATGACTCCATAACAGAAGTCTTTTTTCTCGACAATAAAACAGGAGATCTCCCATCAATCAAGATGTGAATCTGGAATGATTTACGCAGCTGTTTTGAACTCTCCGATACTGAACTGACACCGCCTGGAAGCCATGCCCCCTTCCGCAATCTCACATGCTCTCGACTGAATTTGCATGGGCACCCTCACTTTCTGTTATGGTAAAGAGATTATGTTTTGAGTTCATTCATTTGAAATAAAATCTATCAGTGTATATGGACTTAGCTAATTTTATACACACACACACACACACACACACACATATAAGTATATATTTAACATCAGTAAACATACATCAGTTATATACACATAAATATAAGTATATATTTCACATCTGTTTACTATATTTATTAGGGATGCCACCAAAAATTTTGTGAAAAATTGGCCAAAAGACACCTTTGGTTTTCACCTGAAAGAGAAAAAAAGACAGAAATTTTGACTAAAGATTAAATAGGCCTACAGTGAAGTGTCAAGTCTAACACTGTGTATAACAAACAATGTTAATGGTGATGGTTATTAGAAAGTTATTAATTATGGTTTTTTTGTTTGCTTGGTTTTTACCGGCGTTCTCCTGCACTGGTCACTGCAGATGTTTTCTTAACACAACAAGTATTAATTCATTAGCAGTGAAAATGTCGGCCATGAGGACACTAGGCAACCGATTCGTAAAAGGATTATATTGACATGTTCTATTAGGTTTTTTTTTTTTTTTTAAAAAACTGTTTATTGTGCATTACTGTAGAATAACTTAAAAATCCGCCACCTCACCGCAGTTTTGTTTTGAAATGGAGGATTCCATTTTTTTTTCATTCTCTGTCTTTTTTGAGTCTATTCATTCTATTGTGCAATTGTTAAAATGAAGAAACGATATCGCACCAGCCCGATGTTTACAGTAAACAGGTTGATTATACAGTATATTATGCACATGCTCACCAATATGGAATGCAGGAATGTATCATTTAGACCCCTTAATAAGCGTCGAACTAATATGTCTTCCAAAAAAAAAAGAAATAACTGGTGACGCTCTTCACATTGACTGGGGTAAACAAATGCTTCATACTTGTACACACCATCAGGGCACTGCTGAATGGGGACCGCAAATTTCCCAGCACAGAAAGCGAGCTGAAGCTTAAAGATGTTTCTGAAGCTTAAAGATGTTTCGTTAGCGTGAATACAATTGCACCACGAAATATAGTAAATAAATCAATGACCAGATGTCATTACAGTACAGTACAAGCTATTTTAAATGACTTCGAATTGTTGAATAGCTTGTATTCTATAACATAACACTTTACTGTTAAATATACTGAAGAAACTACGTAACATTATATACAAATGCTGCTGTAAGGTTAAACTATCTATTAAACCAGGGAGGTAAGTTCATGAAAGTTTAAGTTATGTCTATGACTGCCTCCTGGCTAACAGGCTTGATACTCATTGTGAACAGTGCCCTCTCTGTGAATAAACACACGCAGAAAGAGTTAGCCTCTGCATCGTGTGTTGTACAGTACACAAGGCACAGACAGATCACTGCAATTAAAGGTGCACATGCTTCACTTATGCCTAAAGTAAGGCAGAGAGAGGTGAGAGAACGGTGAGGAAAAGGGAACAGTATAGTCTTTCTCATACACATACAGCATAAATTACGTCCGACGGTGCGAGTGCGATACCACCGTCGAGCGGCCAGTCAATGGCGAGGGCAGGGAGAGGCAATGGAGCGCGGTAATGTGTAATCTTACTACTCAATGGGCTGTGCCCAGCAATGGGCCTCTGAATGCAGGAAGTGTCAGGGAGATAAATAGCGGAGTGTCCCTCTCAAAAAACATGATTAATACCCCCGGCTAGTGACGCTGCAGAAGATGAAGTGGGAGCAGCTGGCTCAGGCAGCGCGGGCACGCAGGGAGAGGCTTGGGGGGGATGAGAGAGAGAGAGAGAGGGAGAAAGCTGAGGGAAGGGTATGAGTGCAGCAGAGCAGAGAGGGCAAAGAGGAGGACACAGCGGCAACCAGGGGGAGGGAGATCAGGCAAGGGCAAGCCGGGCCGGTGAGAGAAGAGAGACCCCCCCCCCGCCCGTACCTCCACTAGTGCCCTCTGTCACAGCAACACACATACACACACACACTCAGAATACAGGCTTAGTTTAGAAATAATCTCCATCGATCACACCCTTGAGCATGCATGCAACAACATGCAATTACACTAAATAGTCCTTGAGTATGGGCAATATGAAAGCAAAGTGCTTATTTTGCTACATGAAATTGTACATCCATCCATCCATCCATCCATCCATCAGGTATCATTTAAAGGGTTCTCATGCTTAGCATCTTTAACATAAGCACTAAGGTATGTTAGCAAATCAGACGTGATTTTACTGTTCTATAAGTGACACACATATTGCTCAATGATAACATGGCCTAGAGGTAAGAGAGTAATGCTGGACGAGTAGAATTTCAGGATCTCTGCTGTTGTAAGTAAACATGTCGAGGGACGGGCTACTTTTTCACAGTTCACTGGACCCAACCCTCCCCTCATACAATTAACTTTTGTGGCGTAATGGGATGATTGATAAGCTGGAAGTGTGTGCTTTAAGGAGATATTAATCATTCCCTCTGGTAATTTTAATCATGCGTTCCATCATCCCCAGATGCTGAGGATCACCTTCCTGGCAAACAAAGGGCGGCAGCGCCGCTCACACAGTCATTTTGTTCTAGTTTAACTTTATTTTGCACCGGTTTGTTCCTCCCATCTGTTCGCACCAGGCTTGGCGGCCCACGTTGCACGTCCACAAGCTGGGGAACCAGTGAGTGGGAGTGCGCTTGTGTGCAAGTGTGTGTGTGTGTGTGTGTGTGTGTGTGTAAACTTTTGAAAAACAGCCGTCTTTGAAATGGTAAACCGAGTCTTCTTGGTTCGTTGCTGCACTGACACCAACCCCCACCAGACAAGCTCATGTACACACACACACACACACACACACACACTAAACACACTAAATACAAACACAATGATGTTACCACATAGTGTGGGCAATATGTCTGCGAAAAGCACAATTTGGCATTTGAACTAATCTATTATTGGAAGAATGGAGTTGTCCTGCAGGATGGAGTTGGATGGGAAACATTCTCACTCCAAAGGCTGCATCCCCTAACTTCCTTTTAAAAGCCTGGGAGAGACATGCATCCTCCTCAATCATTAATTAGTTCATGCTCACTACCTTCATTATGTGTCAGTGTTAAATCATCACCTGAGGCCATGTTGATCTGGGCCATATATTTCCTCATCAGTGTATTTACTCGTTGTATTCTTCTTCCTACCATCACTCGGCAGTGTTACTCACACGTATAGGTGATACTCGGGTGTCATGCCCGGATACAGTGTTGACTGCCCAAGTATATTTTGTCCCGTGAAAGATCACAATTTATTTTTTAATCTGTTCAGAGAAAATAATGTTGCCTTGTTGCCAATTTGGTGTGGACATTAACAAAGCTTGGGGTCAGTGTGAGGGGGAGCAAGAGAGAGAGAGAGAGAGAGAGAGAGGGAGAGAGAGATAGAATGATGGGGGAAGGGGAGAGCAGTGTAGCGCTTCAAGCAACGCAATCGTTCGCTTTTGAATACACCGGGTGTGGCTCGCATGCTTTGAATACGCAGCGAGTGGAGCATTTATCGCACCGGCCTAGTAAATATAACATGCAAATATCTGTACTGACCATCAGATTCATGTCAACATACATTACGACGGTATATAATCACTTAAAGTTTGTTAATACGTTGAGCTTTTCACTGCTATTCTACAGTTTCACTACAGAGCGTGCAAGAGGTTGGGATTTTAATTGGAGCCAGAGTGTGCACTTCTGCAGTAGGACTACAGTTCCCCATTACCCCACTCAGTGAAATACAGCGATTTAATGTAGTCATACAATAAAGCCATTTTTTAAAAAAATATTTCATGTTGCCAGTTATATGGGTGGCACTTTGAATGATCTTTCAGCCGCATCAGACTGTTTATAGCTGAGCAGTGTGCAAGCAATTAGCTCACTCTCCTCCATATTTAGAGCTGAAAACATTGATGTAAAAAGTTACTCATGAATCTTTTCCTATACACAGTTTTTTACTCTTGCATGAGAGATATTTCCTTTGGAAATACACACATATATTTAGAATTTCAGGATAGTGGATTAACCTTATTAACAATACAATCAGAGGGAATGCTTATTTATTTGATACAGATCTTTGATTGTGTGGATGTGGATCAGTAATATGTCCAGGAATTGTATAGCACAGCGCAGGTGTAATGAATTTTAATGAAGCTGGAATACTGTACATCAACACAGAAGCCTATACAAACAAGAGCATTACGGTGGTGCAGCAGGGTATCGTTGCTCACAGCTCACAGCTTCAGGGTCCACGGTTTGATTCTGAGCTGGAGTTACTTGTTGTGTGGAGTTTTACATGTTCTCCTTGTGTCTATTTGGTTTCCTCTGGGTTCGCTGGTTTCCTCCCACCTCCCAAAAGCCTCAGTAGGTGGATTGGCTATGTTAAATTTCCCTAGGACTGTGTGTGTGTGTGTGTGTGTGTGTGAGTGTGTGCTTTGTGCCTTGAGATGGACTGGTGTCCCACCTCCTATAGATCCACCACAGCAAAGTTCTTACGGGACATGAACAAATGACTTACATGAACAAAAGCTAAATAAATGTCTTAACGTAAAAGCAGAAGTAGTATTATCACATAAATATTAATTTGATATGAAATTACAATTGTAGTCACCTATGAGAGGGAATGGCAGTGAAAGATTTATTGACAGATGTGGGAGAGAGCTGAGGATGTGGGGGTGAGGTAATAAGCTCCAGTATTTAACAGTATCCAAGCTCCAATTTAAATGGTATTAATAACCTTTAAAATAAAATGTAAATTATAATAAAACTATGAAATAAAAATTCAGTTAAAATAATTTAACAACAAAACATAAAAAATCCATCATACCCTAAAAATCTGTAAAAATCCTCTAACCACAGATCAGTGGGAAACACTTCTGGTCAGCAGGGATATTTATAGTAGACCCAGGCAGGACACACTTAACACACTGAATGCTTAAATTAGAGACCACAGATGCCAAATGCAAACAATTACCATGAATCCAATGTTCTAGTAAATGAACATGAAAACTGCAGACAAAAAACATTTGGCAGCTAGAGAAAAACATGGAGTTAATTACACTAATACTGAAGAGGAGCTGGAGGACCATGCTGTTGCTGTAAACAGAGACAAGTTTAATTGAATTGACATTCCAGAAACAGACAACAGTGATTACAACAAAATCAAATTAATGAGAACCACATCAGGTGTCGACACCTTATCAAAAAATTCTTTCTTAACTATAACTAATTATTCAACCACTTCAGGGAGTGAAGGAACTAATTTCCACACATGGAAGTAAAAAAAAAAGAAAAAAAAAAAATTACTTCCTAAACTTTGGTCTGACAGGTATCAGGCTCAGTTAATCAAGTCCAAGCAGATGACAGACGTTTCATCACGGCAGTGTTTCATAGTGAAAGTTGCTCGGGGGGGGGGAAGACCTGTGTAAATGTGAACAGATTAGAATGTAGAGTTGATAGCGATGTCCCCGGAGGGAGTGATAGGAGACGTCCCCTAAAAGCGCCAGGGCCGCACTGCCTCTTAAAGCCATTAATTGGCCAAAAAGGCAATTTAATTTTACATCGTGTCCAACCTCATTTGTTATCAGCAGCAAAGCTGTGCACAGTACAGAAAGGTAATAGAGGTTTTCGGTGGCTTTTCGCCACTTATTATCTAATAATGATGAATGAACATACCTGCAGGTGACAGCTGTTTGGATGCTTTGTTTTGCAGTGAGGCATCTATTTGTAACTTTCCTCAAACCACATTTGTTTGACTTTGACATGGATGCAAAACTATTTAGGTCGTTTCACTGAAATATAGACAAGTATTAGCATTGGACAACAAAACGATGTTCTAATTTGTGTATAATGCATAATATACAAAACTGATAGGAAACAGCAAGTAAATATATATATATATATATATATATATATATATATATATATATATATATATATATATATATAAATAAAACTAGACTAACTATATCAGCCTAGATGCTCCATTCTCATGTTTGCTTTGACAGCCCAGGTTCCTTCTTTAAGGAAGAAATGTAGAAGAGCCACTAAAAGCAACACCCCTGTAATATACCCTTAAGCAATCTCAGACAAAAGACAAAATAAACACTTTATTGTTCAAACACACATGAATCTTTGTCATGTTCCATGTCCATGGGTAATGAAAGCCCAATGAGTTTGAAGCTGCTATGATAATCAATAGTGTTGATGTATAGGAAGTCACTATTGCCTTGTCTTTGACTCTTGTGTGTGTGTGTGTGTGTGTGTGTGTGTGTTTGTGCTGTAGGGGAAAACTACACAGAATTAAGCTGTTTTATCACTATCATTGAAAACTATTAGTGAACCACTTGTCCTTAAGCCTTCACAAACAGAGACCACTATTATTTTCACACATTTCCCCCTCTTTATCTTCATTTGATTGGTGCCAATTTCTCTGGCATTGAAAAGGCTTTTGAAACACACCTCTGTCAAGGGCTGGCTGAACACAAACCCATAAGACTGCTTTGCTAGCCCTCATTATCAGTGTCCGGCTCTGCCATGGCCTGTATGCTCCAGTGCATGGCTAAAAGACAATTAATCGTAATTGTCAAAGCCTATATGATCATTTCTCATTCTGGCAGGCCGCTTTTCTCTGTAGAGTTTCCTGGAGAAAGCTTGAAGTTGTGATCCACAGGCCACAGATGAAACCCTACACAGACACTCTGCCAGCAGATGAATAATTGCTAATAGGAGTGCTTTACCAAATGCATACGAATCCGTCGAAACCACTAATGCTCAGCGTATGATGAGAATAATTTTAGGACAAATTTAGTACATTTTTAAGACGTATTCGATTCAGTTTGCGCAAACAATTTTATTCGTGACTGTGAAGTTTCAGAGATGAATGGATTGTTACTAAGAGTGTTACTGAGTGGAGACTGAATTGCTTAAACATTACTGAACAAGGTTTTCAACAAACTGTAAACCTCAGAGCGCCGCGGTTTTACAGCGTAGCTTTTTTATGCAGAAAATGGGTAATAATAGTGATCATTAGGCATTACGATCATTACTTCTTTGATGGGGAATAATAATTAAAGTGACCACAGGAGAAGTTCCACAGGAGATGAAATCAAAAGTGTACTGTACTTCATTGTTACAGTAATTAAATACCTATAGTGTTGAGGACACAAGGTATATAACAAGATACTGTGTCAGTGACTTGTTTCCACATGTACCTCTAACAGTTGAAGGCACATCATACAGTATGTTAGCAGGGGACTGGCATGCTCCTTGCAGACTAAGTTGGTACAAATGAGCAGATGCTGGGGCTTCTAAGAAGGAGGGGGGTGGGGGGGTGGGGTGGGGGAATTATCATAGTGCAGCAATTATGTGTAGGGAGAATTGTGCACAGCACAGTGCACAGTGTGCACTCACTGGCTCGCCGCAGCTCTCTCAGCAACCCACACAACAAGCTCATTAAGGCCTGGTTACACATTCACTCTTATATAGGTTTGAAAAATTAACGCACCGGCACCTGGAATCACACAGCCATTCATTCTGCCATGGTGGCCCCCTACAATCCAGTCTCTGCACTACCCGCTTCAAAAAGGGATGAACATCGACCACCTCTGCTCGATATTTAAGCAAGCCTCTCTCTCTCCCGCTCACTTGCTCTGTTTTTTGGGGTGGTACAGCAGGGGCTAGCATATTAATCACCCTCACAGCCACTAATGCTAACAATCAGTCAACATGCTTGGCCAGGCTCTCCATCTCCCGTGACAGCCAAGTTTGTCCTAAAGCCTGCTGATTCGTCCGGGCAACTACTGTCTGCGAAACAAAAAAAAAAATAAAAAAAATAACACAACACAGTTTTCTTGCTCCACTTCAGTAAAATTATGGATCTTATAGTTTTTTTTTTTAGGAGAAGAAGTGGTGATCTCAGTCTACTTCATTCAGAGATGGAGCTGGTTATGAAAGGGGTGGTGCTGACAGAAGTGTGTATTTCTCTAAAAAAAAAAAAAAAAACAACCTTAGAGTGTTCTTCTTAACAAAATGAACTTGTACCGTAACCACATTCATTTTATAGATATGTACTGCCAGGGGGAAGAAAACTTTTTTTTTTTTTTTTAAAAAGAGTCCTAATTGAGGAACAACTCATTATAGGAAATATAAATATGCCACCATTATCTCTGAACAATATATTTCCAGACCCAAACAGCTGGCGGACTACAGAGGGAGAAAAGCGCATGCTGAGATATTCCTGGACTGTCATCCAGTCTTGTCGTACGAAGGCAGAGCTGGCATGTTTGCATTCACAGAGGAGGAATATGGCCCTTCCCTGACAGCTTCAAGCTGACAACTGTAACAGTGACACAAATCATTTCAAATCAGTCCTGAGCTTTTTTTTTTTTTTTTTTTTTTTTTTTTCCTCTTAGAGACAGAGAGGGAGCTGAGGGCTGGAAACAAATGGGCACAGTCAAGGGAGCCAGCGTGTTGTGCACAGTAGTGGATGGATGCATGTATGTGTGCATTCCTGGCACAGTTTTTCCCCGACTTCCTCCTTCTCTCTCCCTCGCTTAAATCTGGGTGCTAATTATTGGGCTTTGCATAGCGTAAAATGCACAGCTGTGGTGACTGTCAGAGCTCCATGGGCTGTTAAGTTTGTGTGCATGTTGACAGTGGGTGGGTTTCTTTTTCTCCCTGTGTGTGTGTGTGTGTGTGTGTGTGTCTACAGCAGGTTTTTCTGTCTGTCTTCATTTGTTCACCTTACAAAATCACATAAATAAGAGGACTTGCCTAATGGAAAAGGAGAGATAGCAGTGATACATTTCAGTTTTTTTTTAAAACTCCGTCAGGCTGTAGTTAGAAAAAATAAAAATAAAAATAAAGAACCCACAAGACATCCATGATGATATCCCAGGAAATAAAGTGCCAGACAGTAACGTCAGTCTCCGAAAAGAACTTCTGAGCTGTGCACTAGACCTGCTGACAACAGATGCATGCTGAAATATATGATCAGAGCACTGTTTATAGGACTTAAACCAGATTGTTGTCTCCTGGGGATAAACTTCACAGGCCAGCTTGGCGTCAATTTTGATTACTTTATTTCTGAGGAGCTCCAGATGTTCTGATTTGTGACTGGGGCTTCTCACAGGGGGATACAGGAGACAGGGTGCAGAGCAGGTCCAAATGTTTGCATTTGGAGCCAATTACGATCCTACCAGAGCATATTAGTTTTCAGCATGCTCATAAATGTATTAGCGCCTTTAGATTGGACCCAAAGCGATATAATGATTCATGTTTTCTATGCAACAGGATTCAAACAGTCAGCTTAAATGTTGGCCTAACAAAGTGTTGGCCATGTGCAGCTAATGATATGTACATTCCCATATATATATATATATATATATATATCCAAATAGAAAACAAAGTTCAAAGTAGATTCCAAGTAATCATGCATAAAAATCACAGAAGACATCCAAATGACCTCTATGAACAATTGACAATCCAATGATATAAGGAAAAAAAAGTGATCAAGCTATACATCATCTTGGAACAAGAGCTCTATCAATAAAAATAGTGACAGCCTTGTTTTGGACATAGAGATCAATTTGTACTTGATTAGCTCTAGATCAAGTCTTTATGTCCTTTGATACACATGCAGAGCTCAAGTACACACACACACACACACACACACACACACACACACACACACAAAATAAATGACAAGAGATGGTTGATAGGCTTGCCACACAGAGAGTAGGTCCAGAACACACCACTGAAAGACACATGGGTGAGATTGTAGGCCAAGGGCATTTGACCATAAAATGGATTTAGCAAGTAACGGCAGTTAATGGGTGCCTGCAACAGCAGTGCAATTTTACAGTACAGTTTAGGATCAGGCAGGAGTGAGAGTAGCTCAAGGGAATTTGGGAGTGTTGGCAGGATTCTGTACGGTGCAGACAGCTGACAGGTCATCCTTGTGTGTGGGGTGGGGTGTGGGGTGTGGGGTGGGGGGTGGTGTGTCGGCTGAAAGGCAGAATTGACCACTAGATGGCTGCACAAAAGATATTACAACAGCAATTCATTGGTCCCCTCTTAAATCTTTGTAGAGGATTTGGGAGAAGTATCTTTTTTTTTAAAAGTAGCTATCATTCATTACTTTGTTTAAACCATTTTTCACTGTAACATATATAGGGTGGCACCGTGGAGCAGTGGGTAGCGTTGCTGCCTCACAGCTCCCGGGTCCCCAGTTCAATCCCGAGTTTTCCCTGTGTTCTCCCCATGTCTGTGTGGGCTTCCTCATGTTTGTCCGGTTCCTCCCAAAACCTGTCAGTAGGTAAAATACACTTTTGATACAGCAAAAAATAAGCACTTCCTGCCATTTGTAACTGATTATATTATTTAACTTTAAAAACTTTATAATGATACAGTGTTTGCATGATCCATTCTGACTCTTAGCAGCGTATAATGAAACATGGCTTGTTTTCGCTGGTGTGACTGTGGCTGGCGTGTCTGAATGGGTTTTTTCGTATTCTGTTGTTAGCTCTCTGTGTTCACAGAGTCACGTAGGTCACTCCTGAATATGAACTTCCCAATCGCCGTCAGCGTCCTAACTTACTGGGAAGCCAAAGTGCTTCCCCCAAACCATACACCCCGCTCCTTTGTACTACAGCCTCCACTTTTTGGGAAGGCTTTCCACTAGATTTTGGAATGTTGCTTGAGGATTTGTGCTCAATCAGCCACATTAGCATTAGTGAAGTCAGGCACTGATGTTGGGCGAGGAAGCCTGGCATGCACTCGACGTTCCAATTCATTCCAAAGGAGCTCAGTGGGGTTGAGGTCAGGCCTGTGTGCAGGCCACTCGAGTTCTTCCGCATCAAGCTTGGCAAACCATGTCTTCATAAACCTTGCTTTGTGCACAGGGGCTTTGTCATGCTGGAACATGTTTGGGCCCCTTAGTTCCAGTGAAGGGAACTTGGAATTCTGCAACATACAAAGACATTCTAGACGTTCATGCGCCTCCAACTTTGTGGCAAAAGCTTGGGGAAGTTCTACATATGGTGGTCATGGTCAGGCGTCCACATACTTTTTGCCATATAGTGTAGGTGATAAAATGCTAGTATGCTAGCATATTGGCTCATCAGAATCTTGTGTTTAGGCGAAGCATGTATATTTTCAAATCCCTATAACCTCTCCTGATTTGAGATAAAGCAACATATCGAATCTAGAGCCTCTCATTGAATGAAACAATATAATACACGACATCGTTAGACTCCTAGTAATCATGTTCCATTAACATTCAAATTTATCATTCAACTTATTTAGTGTGGATGTACTGAACCCGTTTTCTCCATTGTCAATAAAATAATGACATTAGAGCCCTGAGTATTGCCATCTATCTGCAATATTTGGTTGCCATGTCATGCAAAATATCATAGGTGTGCTGGCATACTATCAAATAGTAATCCCTATTATTAATCTATCAGTACATTAATAAAGCAAGTTAAAGATAATGTATTATTACAAATACACAAAAACATTGTTTATAGCTAATTGAAGCACTGATCCCAAAATATAATCATACATTAATTTAGGGTGGTCTTTGCAATATGATTAAAAAAAAAACAAAGCCTACATTTTGACCTTGGTTCTATCTTTTTTTACAGACTGCCTGCACAGATAAAAAGAGAGATCTTCATTTCAATGCCTGAAACTCAGTGGGCTGTACAATTATAAATATTGACTGCTTGACCTTAGTGTCAGCACTAGGGTAAATCATGCTTTCGATCAGGTGCATTAAATTGGCAACCACTGAGTTTAAGACCATTTCTCCCTGTGAGCCTTTCAAGCTTCCCAAAATCATACGCGTTTATAAAGGACGTTTACCAGCTTGCAGTAAACTCATAAAGCCGCATAAAGAGTCATACATTTGCATACCTGGGTTTTTTTTTAACCACTACTTATACAGAACTCTAACTGGATTTATGAGTAAGTCATGTTTTCAACTTTATTCATAGAAAACATGGAATAGTGAAACGGAATCATTCAGAGCATCAATTAATATTTTTCATGTTTTTCTAGAAATATAATACATGAACAAGTGAATGCCAGACTGTGTAAAGACAGTCTTTTTTCAGTTGCTTGTGGATATTTACTCTAATAATTATCTTGTCAGATTATAGCCAACTGAAATGTCTCTGAATGACACAATGCCCTCATCCTTCGAAGGTCTCATCATCCCACCCTCCAGCTAAATTTTACAAAGGGCAAAATGGAGCTGCTCGGTCCTCCACAAGGCATAGGTCATATCAGAGGACAAGGGTCACCAAAATGAAGCTATGTTTGATAACCATCGGACCATATTGCATGTGACAGTACAGAGATCTCACAAATCCTCCATTTACTGGTGTCTCCAACTAAAGGTCATTACAGTTACTTGGAACGGGATGTGACTAGACGATGCCTTCGAACCCCTGACCTCAGGGGAAAGGTTTCTTCGTATAATGACTATGTGCTGGTTGCTTGCAATTCACCATTATATTTACTGGGACCTAAAATTACAGAGAGAGGAAATGTTAAACTTAACTCAAATTGACTAGTGTAAATAGGAGTTCTTGCTAGTTCTAAGCTATGCACCAGTTTTAGGTTTTTTAATCGAACAGAGAAAATTTTAAGTACAGCATAAACAGCAGTCATAGTCACGGGTGTGATGTCATATATTGTGCTATGTACTGACAATGTCTCTCAAAATGCTGGCATTGTGTGCTGTGGTCAGATGAGACCAAAATCAAGCTCTCTGGCCATGACGACAAAAGGGGACTCCATATGAGAAAAAGCGCTTGATATCCACTATAAAATACGGAGGTGGATTGTTGATGTTTTATGGCTGTTTTGTGGCTGGTGGTACAGAGACTATTATGAAGATTGATGGCGTCATGAAATCTTTTTCACAGTCCTTTATGTTCTTAGGTTTGTGCATGTGGACTTTCCTTTTCAGTTCACATGACAGGTTTTCAGTAGGGTTCAAATCAGCAGACTTACATGGTCATTGCAAAACACTCATTTTGTGTTTCTTTAACCATTTATATATTGATGTGGAAGTATCTTTGGATCATCTTCTTGTTGAAAGGACTATCTATAGCCAATACAGGGTATTTTAGCCCACTTTTAGGGTTAAAATACCCTGGGATAGCCATGTCAAACGCTTGACTCTGTCACTTAATCATTTTTTTTGTATGGATTTGGACATATGTGTTGAATCACTGATCCAACCACAGATCCGACCACAACCCAGTTGTAGCTTATGGGCAAAAGCAAATTTTCATTTAATCTCCTGGTACTTCATGGAGTCCATTATGCCATGTATCCTAGCTTCCCAGAGCCTTTGAAGGAAAAACTTTCACACATTATCACAGATGCTTCATTATTCTAAACAGTGGAGATTAGGGTCTTTTCTTATTTTTATGCCAAGTTCATTTTGAGTGTTTGTTGCCTAAAAGCTCTATTTTTGTCTCATCTGTCCATAGATCCTGGCTCTGGTCAAAGTTCTAGTAGTGCCTAGTGAACTCTAGGCACTTATGTTTGTGGTTAGATGAAAGAAAAAGAGCTTTGTTCTGGTATGCCTTCCACATAGTTCATTGGCATGGAGGTGGCATCTAATTATAGATTTGAAGACTTGATGACCCCAAAATCTCCTGCTGTAAATCTCCAACTGTGATCCTAGGAGAAATGTATGCTGCTCTAAACATCCTGAACACTGTGCATGGGGGCAAAATACACTTCTATCGACTTCCAAGTATGTTCATTAGATCTGGCTATTTAAACTTCTTAATTATTACCCTAACAGTGAATATTGGCATTTTTCAGGGAGGTAGCTATATTTTACAGCCATTGCCTTAATTACTGTATGTTAGCACGCATATAATTTGTGTATTCTGTTATCTTCCCCATGATGATGATTAAAGATTACACGAAGGGAATTTATAATCTCTTATTTATACCCCAAGTACATTGCTTTGCAATGTATATTGTAATATTGCAATAGTGACCCACTTCAAACTGTAAAACAAAAATAAGGACACATTTCATAATGCATGAGATTTGGCAAGGTCCTTTGTAATCTGTTCCTACAAAAGCTGGTGATGTGAGATTGACTCACTGACTGTGAACACAAGCACAATGAAAAGCCCGGTGAGAGATGAGCTGTAGCCGATGTCTGACAAAACGCTCGTCTCAAATACACCCTCTGACAAGAAGAACACATGGTCAACAATTACCCATTGTCTGTGATGCCCTTCCTGTCTCTCTCCCTGAATGCAGAATGCTTGGCTTCACTAACCAGACTAGCGTGGCAGTGTGACACCTGACAGAACGAATCTCTGAGTGACTGTCACGTGTCACTTTAATAAACATGCTCGGTCACACCGAGACGAGGGGAAAAGAGCACTCGAAGTCAGTCCACGTGCTCCCAAAAGCAGTTCGTAAAAGTCAGTCCCCATTACTGCTTTTAAGTGGCAGTGCGAGAGCTGATGAGAAAGTCGAATTTAAGACGGTTCAGGAAACAAGGTGAAAAAAAAAAAAAAGCCCTGCTGAAGTCATACGCTTTCATTTATGACTGGTAATATGTAAACTACAGTCAGTGGATTTGAAGGTATCCGCTTTCCTGCTTGACTGATATCTCTAAAGAACAACTGTCAACTGCCTCAGATACACCCTATTAACTCTGCTGGTCCCCAAACAACGGAGGAGTGAGTGGAAGAGGATCTCTGTGCTGGAGAGTCCGAGTGTGACTCTCAGCCACAGCTATAACACAGTGGCTCGCGGCCATATGATCTTAGCCTTTGATCCGTGTGAGTGGGCGGAATAATTCGTTCTTCATGCATGGCCGTTACTTCTGTGCCTGGGTCTCTAGACCTTGAGACTAACCGGGCTCAGTTTACGCTCAATAAAGCCAAGCAGTATCGACTTGCTAAAAAACCCCTGCTGGGACATGAACCTCAGCAGTTACAGCAGAGCTTTGGACTTGATCTCTATAAACTGTGTATACAGCTACACTCAGACTACTTGTAAATTGCTTATTGTGCACTGATTATTCTCCATGCACATTGCTTACTGTGTATTACCTTCTGGAAATACTTTCACAATATGACAGCTACTGCAAAAATTTTGTGGCATATTTGTAGCCTCGCAGGATAATTACCAACGGTAATCAAAACATAGTAGTCATTTCCCATATAAAGAACTGAGAATAAAAGAAAACAACCACACAGACACACACAATGCAAGTCTTCTCATATCACCCACTAGTGAGGCATTTAATTTTCTTTCTTTGAAAAGCAGGAGGTCAGCATGGATCTCCATATCAAAGCTGTACGAATTAAGCATTTTCTCCTAGCCGCTCGTTTCAGTGGACTCGAAGAGGAGTAGCCTGCAGTGATATACTATTGTTAAGCTTCCACTGAGGCTCATTTTAAAGCAAAAGTAACACTGCAACAGAGAGAATCAGCAGCATTCTAGTCAAGCAGAGAATGAGATCACTGGGCTTTTCCATAGAGGTCAATGGGAAAGCGAGGCACCACTGCATTTGAAATTCAGTCCTGTTGCGCGCGCAAACACACACACACACACACACACACACACACACACACACACACACACACACACACACACAAACTGCACGCCTTTATAAAAGTAAAGCAAGGTTTAAATTAATACAGAAGCCTAATGAATGCACAAGTCTTGGGTAAAGAGCAAGTGTGTGTGTGTGTGTGTTGGAAATGAGTCCAAGTCAAGCAGTGGCAGGGTCAAAATCACTGAGGCAATAATCCTGTGTGTCAATATGAGCACTGTTAGCTCCCACCGTCTCGACCATGCAGCTAAATTTACAGTGAAGAGCAGCCTTTTGGGGCAGTCTTTGATGGGCTTAATCTACACACCAATGAAGACCACACACTAATGTTTTATGCATGTGAAATCCATGCTAGCAAACAACGTCCTACATTGTCCTACCGGGCTTATACAGAGCTCACATAGGCCAACTAGTCTCAGTAATTTCATATGGACAATTAAGCCAGCAAAATGTTAAGTAATGATGTTCATAAACAATGACCAAAAAAAAAAAATGATCAAATGATTTACTGCAACAGATGAACACAAATGGGAAAAAGAATAACACGGGTTTCCACATACCATACATAAATGAATTACTGCATTCTTAAAAAAAAGTTAAAAAGGGTCTGTTTAAGATAAGATGGAACAGGTGATGGAAAAAAGATTTTGAAATTAATATATAGAAATATTTTATCCAACCACATTAAGGTTTGTCATAATCAATATCCGTAGGGCTCTATGTCTCCAGTAAACCTCAAGGCTGACCTGCTCCTCCAATCTATGACTAAAAACATGAGGACATCCCCCAGAGTGACACGTTCCAGTGTGTTAGTCTGACTCAAGCTGGTGCCCTCTCTCACTCTGACTATCACAGATCGTTGGCCTGTGGAAATGCGGCCGGCTTTGACTGGGCCAAGTTCCGATCTAGCCTGGAAGGAAGGGTCAGCATACTTCCTGCCTCCAGCTTGCTATTATCTCGGAGCCGAGTCGAAAAGGACCTCTGATTTGATTTAAGCAGACAGTGCCTTTGAAAGCTTCCCTCATTTTGGGCCACTCTAGCCTGGAAAAAGGGAAGACCAGGGTCAGGCAAGGGGAAAAAAAAAAGAAGAAGCTGGGGGTGTAGCTATGCTCTGTGCGAACGGGAAGCCCTTTTATGTACAGCCTCAATGGATCACACCAGCTTGGCTACTGCAGGCAATCACAACAGAATTACGAGATACCACACTAAAACTGTGCCCAATGTAACAAATATGCCAATACTGCAAATACTAAAAGAAGTATATTTATCTATACCTTCATTTAAATATATGAAAGGTGTTTGCTATATTACAAATAATAATATTACATGAACCTGCAGAATAGGCAATATAATTATTTTCACCAACTTTGGAAAAAAAAAAATGGTGCCGCAAAGTAGCTGTTCATTGTTTATTACAGGTTTTAGTTTAAAATGGTTAAAATCTATTTTAAATCCAGTCTGGGTGCAGTAAAGCACATCATTTCCCAACATGGCTTGTGTAATGCTCATTCCAGGCAGCAATTGATGACCTGATCAAAGCAGACACTGCCTCCTAGGAGCGGGAGCCAGCGCAACCCTGAAAACCAGTCGGGATCAGAGGTCAGCAAAAGGGAAGTAAAGATCCAAGTCCCATCCCATTGTGTGACACGCCGCCTTGGCCCGCATGCCCCAGAGGCTTAGTGTCAGTGTTAACACTTCAAACACTCGATATCTTCACTAGACACAAAGCACACTACTGCTTGCCATCATCACCATTTCTTCCAGGGAAAAGAGATATGGATCCCTCCCAAAGGTCACTGGCAGCTGAAGTTGCCTTGATTAAGCCCTGGGTTTGTGCTCTGACTTTTCCCTTTTCCCTGCGGCACCCTCTTTTAACAAACCGAACTAAACTGAACTAAAGCACAATCAAACTAACCCTTTCAATAGGTCAACAAATACAGTAAAGCACCAGCAAATGTTTATATGAAAATAAATTAGGTTCTCACGGACGTTTGCGCTATTTTTTCACGCTTCATATCATACAATAGAACATATCATTCTACTCAGGCAGAAAAAAAAAAAAAATATATATATATAAGATAATATAGGACTTTTTAAAATGATTAGATATAGTCACAGTATAATGAGAAATTTCAAGCCACACTGGACTAACTACTGGAATAAAACAAAAGATTAATATATTAACATAAGATTTAATAAATACAAACTCCAAGGAATGCAATTGATACTTAACATTTTAGGCAGACCTTCACTGAAGTAACAGTGTTTATTTACCCCCCTCCACCAAAAAAAAAAAAAAGCCTCTGCCCTGCGAAGTGCTAAGCCTAGATTGGAGACAAAACACCTTTTTAAGGTTCACTTCTGCCTGCATGCACTGCCTATAATCTTTAAATGGCCCCAATACGGCAAGGCCACCTATTTTCTTACTGAAGTTTATAATCTCCTCCCTTCTCCTTCAATCCAACAGCAGCCAAAAAAAAAGGGGAAAATCATCAAAAGAGTTGTTAATAAATATATAATCATGTGGTCAAAGAGTGTGTTTTCTCTCTGTGTGAGATCTGGTGAATGCTGCACAGAGTAGACCGCGCTGCAGGCAATCTTTTGATGGAAGGTCTCATTTTCAGCCTCCTGCCGTGTAATATTCAAGCCGGTCTAAAATAATACAGGACTCACTTCGGGACTTAGGACCTCTCGAATATGTTGACAATAACTGGCGGCAGGAGCGTCAAATGAAAAACAGCTTTTCACAGAGGAGTGGCACCCGGAAACCCAGGGAGCAAAGATCCCGGATCTGGACTTTCAGATGTCACATAACACCACAAGCTGACTTATTACTAGGCTGTTGTGATGCAGAGATCCCAAACCTACTAAATACTAGGACTAGGACTGTGGTCGACATTTTTATAACGGTCTACTGATGCTCCACAACTTTGGCTGTGGATCCTGACGAGTACCACGATACATTTATAAATATAACATTGTTGGAATAGTAGCAAAATTGAGTAATTGTATATCTAAATGTATGTCATTTGGTTACTGAGATTACTTCATTTTCAGCAAACCAGCTGTTGAGCATCAGTGACTAGCCAGTTGGTGTAGTTCTGTCTGATGATGGACTAGGGCCAATATTTTAGCTTCTTAAAATTCTGCTTCACACCAGTTGCATAACATTAATATAATGTAGGCATGTGCCAACTGTACACATTACCTGGCAAGATTGTAATTGGAAAAAGAAAAAATCAATTGTTTACTGTTGAAAATGAAGTCTTTCTTGTATTAGAAAAAAAAAAAAAAAATCTTAGCTAGTATTATTGCAACTGTGGCATACTATAATGTCAGAACTGAAAGTCTTAACGATCCTGCCTCCTCTCAGCACATCATTCTTCATAGATAATCAAGGCATGTCGCTTGTTCTCCTTTTCCATCATCCTAAAGACTGCCAATCTCTAGCTCTGCTTGGCTTCAAACATGAGACATCCTTTATTTCTTTAAAAAAAAAAAAAAAAAAAGAAAAGAAACAACTAGATTTTTAATAGCAAATGTTCTGCACAGCAGATCTAATGCAAAGGAAGCCAAGAAAAACCCAGACAATATACCCTTTGAACCTTCCACCTGCACACAGAGGGATACCGACATGAAGTAGTCAGGGAGCATGGGAGAACAGAAGTCTATGTGGATGAAGAAAAAAAAAAAAAAAAACAGGCTTCGCCAGTCTTAAGCTATAATGAAATTTGTTGAACATACAATGTGATGTGTGTGATGATGAAAAAGGGCTCAAATCAATCAAGGGCTCAAATAAAGATATCTTAATGTGTTAAATAAGGGGGGGTGGAATAAGAAGAAAGTACCATTTGCCCTGCACGGCATAGCCTTAAATGGAGGACATCTCTTGGATGTGATTACTAGAGCAAGAAGGCGGGTCTGTCAACATATGGCTGGGGAGCTTTAGATCAGCACGCGCTTTCTTCATACCCTGTAGTTAGGTGTCATAGAAAGAGTGGAGGCATTGAGCGAACATGTTAAAACAGGTTTCTCCCAAGAGCAGGAGGTCTCTCTCTCTCTCTCTCTTTTTCTCCTTCCGTCTTTCAGCACCAGACCACCCTGCTGAACACAATTACACCCACAGCAAGCTCTTGGCCTGAACCCCCACCTTGCCACAGGGCCGGTGCAGAGTGAGAACTCAGTGTGCATGCTCAAATGATCTGTTATTAATTAATCAATCACAGCTAATCAAGGTAAACCTTGCTTTTTTTTTCAAGCAGGTCAGAACACATGCTGGTGTTAGCTCTCCTGCAGTACAGCTCCACATTTCTGTGGAGGAGATTGAAATTGAAGGCTGGAACACATTACAGCCTACAAAACCGCTAAACCACGTTCACGTTAGAGGTAAAACAACGATAGCATTACACACACAGTAGGGGTTAACCATGTCATACGCAGGGTGGCTACAGGAACGTTAGCGTTAACCTGTACAATATTCAGAGGAATAGAATTTTATAATAGATTGATAGCTATATAACCTCAATGTGGTTAATGTGTGCTAAATTAGATATACAGCCAGATATTTAACTCTTGTGGTCTTAACATTATGTCTACTCCCTTTGTCCTAAGGGTCAGAAATGATCCGCCTTCACTAACCCCTTAAAATAAAGCAGCTTCATTGAATTTTTAAACCGCGAATCCATTTTTCATGAAGAAACAATCTGTCATTCATCAGAAACTTTGCGAATATTTGGGTTTTCCCTCTTCACAGTGCAGAAAGGCTGCATTTAAGCAGTGGACACCACTCTTTTTCTCGGCTGGTAAACATAGTGGCGGGTCATTTTTGACCCCTAAGACAACACAAGGGTTAAAAATACATATCTGGAAAAAACGCAGTCGACTGTACCAGCTAGCAGGCTAACTGTAACTGTAACTGATGAGGCTGTGGAATGGGGTTAAATAGGAGGCTATCAGCTGATAGCCTGCTCTATTTTGATACCATTTTGTAAGAGGTGTTAAAATACACCCTTATTAACGCCATATACCCACATAAAGTGAGGGAAAAGGCGGCGGGTGGCGTATTTCAGATACATTTAAGTGCAGTGTACAGTACTGGGAATCAAATAATGGCGGAATTGTGGCCTGAGAAGTGTCAGGCTTCACAACACACCTCTTAATAAAAAGCGCAAAACACAAAAGCCAAGCGTGAGGCCGCTAACCCACTGAGCGGCGCTATAGTCCACCACATTGAAAACTGGAGGCGTCGAGTCGTTGCTGTGAGGCTGTGTGAAACGCCTGCCCGTAGGAACATGAACTGAAAGATGAGCCGCAGCGAGAGCCATTCTCCCAAACTTCATCATGTCCGGAATCACGGACGCGCGCTTATCACCGCCAAGCTCCGTGACCTCACATGCACGCGACTGTCCCACGCGCTCAGAACGAGCCGCAATGCTAAGTCAATTCATGCACAGGAAAAAAACAAAACAAAACAAAAAACATGATGATGCTAACAGTAATGGGATTGCGATAAGTATAGCCATTTTCTACATTTCTTTTAGATATGCTTATTTTAGAGTTTTTCCTTCTAACGTTTGGTTTGTTGTTTTAAATCTAATTCTTAATTGCATGTGCTAATTATAACCTCTGTGCTAAACTACCATTTAAAAAAAAAAATCTTCCTTGCTTAACATTGTACATTTGTTGTGTGTAATTAATTACTTATTTATAAGTATATATCATGTATTTAATTAATAACTCATAAGCAGTTTTTGACATAGCTACAATATTTCTTTGTTTGTTTCTTTCTTTCTTTATAGGTAGTTTTTTTTTTTAACATTCCGAAAGTCCTCAAATTAACAAATCATGAAGAGTATACACTAAGCATTAAATATTAACCATGAACTGAAATACTACATAGAATTTAGACAATAGGTCATAAAGCTTGGGTTTGACAAAAAAAAAAAAAAAAAAAAAAAAAAAAAAAAAAAGTCATATAGTCCTCTCAGTGTTGTAGCCTAGCACAAGCAATTAATTTTGCCCAGTGAAAGGGGCCCTGATCATAATAGTAGGTAGACCACATAATTAATATCAGGTTGTTAACCTAAAACACAGCGTGAGTGTTGAATGCTAACAAGTTCCAGCTATCAATCTCATACCTTTATAGGCAGCATAAGGAAGGGAACCAAGGGATCTACCTTGTTTGTTATAGTGATAGGAATTTATTTATTTATTTACATATTTTTAATTATCATTTTTTTTTTACCATTCAGTTACACAAAATGCGGGACTGGTTTTCAGCACAGACAGAAGAAGAAGCAGGTTTAAGCCCGTCGCTTAATCTTGAGTGACGTCATTAGAAGCAGATGGGAAGTGCAGGCTTGTGCACAAGGTTGTCTTCATAGTTTGTGGCAAAGCTACGGGTGCACAACTTGTAGCCGTGTTTTTAGGAGTCTACTGAAAAAAACCCCCCAAAAAAAAAAAAAAAACAGATTGTTTCGTCAAACTGAACTCTTAATACCATATTGCTGTATCTCCTCCATTCTCCCCTCCACCACCATCACCAGTCTTTGTCCAGAGAGAACAGGCAGTAGCTCTCTGGACACCAAATGGTCAAAAAAATTGTTATCATTATGTTTGTCTAGGGATGGGATGGGTGGCTTGCTTTGGATGCTGCAGCGACAGATTGTCCTCTTTTGTCCCTGTTGCCTTGCTCTTGAGTCGCTTAGTATTCTCACTAGGCAGGGATATAGATGACAAGGTGTTGCAGTCTTCAGCATGAAAAAATATAATTGGTCTCATCAGTAGAGTATAACAAAATAGGCTAATTTTTAGTAATGTTATAAATGTAGTAATGCCCTATACTAGCACAGAGTATAATATATTATAATATTCTAGTATTTTATATATATATATATATATATATATATATATATATATATATATATATATATATATTCTGTGTATATTCTTAAAATTTGAACTAATCCCTTCTACCCACCTGCAGCTCCTTGCACTGACTGGCCACTGCCATGAAAATGACTTGCCAGTGTTTGGTAGATTAACAGAGAGCCCCCTAATGGAGTAATTACAGAGAGCCAAACATCTATTTTTCACCAGTGCACTGCCATTACTCTCCAGTCCCCCCAGCCACTCCATTGGAAGTCACTTACTCTCCTTACAATGAGTTATCATTGACTGCCATTTAGGCGTTCTGGAGCAATTTGTCTTACTGAGGCCACGGACTGGTCTCATTGCAGCGAAGAATCATTCTCTCTCCAATATATCAAACATTCGAGGAGAAAAAAGGAGCAAATACCCCACAAACAGATAGAGGTATGTCGCTAATAGATACTTTGAAGGAGGGAGACAAGAAAAAAATGAATGTAGATAAAAGAGGCACAGACACGGCTGGGATGAAGTGGAGGTGCTGCCATGAAGATAGCTCCCCTCGTGGGAACTCCCGCCCTCTCTGTGCAGCAGGCCATCCCGGGGTGAGCGTACATAGGCCGGGGGAATTCACCCTTGTTTGAGCCCTACAGTGTATGCAAGCCTATTTATTCTGAGTCAACAAGTTCATTTTATTACCACTTGCATGGGACAGGAAAAAAAAGCTGATCTCATATAATGGCTTGTGATTATATTAAAATCAATACATTAGAGCAATGCTAAACGTGCATTAGATTCAGTGGAACCGGTACTTTTATTTATTTTTTTTTTTTTTTGCAATTGCCGTTAAAGGTGATGAAAACCTCCATATCACATGGTGGTGAAAGCTGCCATGTCTTCTAAACATGTCTTCTAAGTGCGTGCGAATGGCTTATTGCTGTGTGAACTAAGATATATTATTGGCCCTTGGCCACACTGCCACACAACTCAATATCAGTTTAACAGAAGCACTAATTCCCTATTACATGAGCTGATCAACGGGCAGGTCTGTTGACGTGGTTTAAAAACAGAACAGATGCTTAACGTAGTTTTGTGTGTGAGAAAGCTGAAAAGTGCTTGGGATTTAATTAAATGGTTAAGGCAAGAAATATCTAACAGAGTCGGTCCTGAATACAGAAGAATGTCCCTTGATCCCAGTGATATACAGAATTATATGAACTAGTCAATTCACTTTTTTCATCATGGCGAACATTGTAATTGAAACCAATGGAATCTGGCATGCACTTGAAATACAGTAATTACACGATTTTTGAAACCCATCTCTCTCTAACTTCAATTGTGTAATTCTTACTACTTTTAGCACAGAGATACGATGACAACTCACGGTATGAAACTTAATCACCCAGCCACTTCAGAATGCAGAACACACAGGGTAGGATGTTTTGAGACTGCGACCTTTCATTGGCCCTGTCAAACTGTCATGTCCGAGGCGCCTACTACATTCCATGAATCAAGTCATTGAAATGTACATTCTGACTATCTGCTGTTGGGACAGTCTGTGTGTGCGTGTGTGTGTGCATGTGTGTTTTCAATTATTCGGAGTAGTTAACCAAAGTCTTAAACAAAGTTTTAGCCCAATCCCTGTCTGCAGATGAAATTGTCAACGCTTGTGACCAAAGATCACAAAGATCGCCTGAGCGCATAAACTAAAGAAAAAGACAGTTGTATACGTAGCAATTCTGTGCATGTTGCCCTCCACAAAGATAGTTTTGCAGTGAGGAGTTAATAGTGTGCTTAAGTTGTTTTGTTAGATCACTTATTCTGCCAGCCTAAAACAGTGACAAATAACCATTATTCTTTTCCCTGCACTGATAATCGGGACAACTTAAACATTTTTTTTTTTTTTTACCAGTCCAAGTGAGCCCATTAATCCTAGGCGATTTTGCCGATAAATGTTGACTGCCAAATAATGACCATGTCACACAGGAAAAGAAAAATATGTGAACAATTAAAATAAGACAGCCATTATCTAAAAATCCTGGCTGCATTTTCATGTTTCATTAGCACTCTTTGTGATTATATTTATGTAATACGTATAACTACACCAATTGTTCAACAGATGCCAGCAAATTAGTAATATACAGTGCTGATAAATGCACATTATTACATTGCAGTCTAATACTTGGCACCTTATTAGAAAAAGACAAATGGGTACATTCTATATGTAGAATTTAGCTGTGCATTAACACACATGAATCTGGAAGACATTTTTATACCTTTGTGCATAAATACACCTTGTTATTCTCCACTCTGAATCTGCACAGAAAGGCTGGGGTGCTTGAGCTCTGCTTTTGGCCCGAGGTTCATAAGGTCTTTATTTATTGCTGTCTCCAAAAATGAATCAGCGATACACACTCAATCACTGTCTTAAGGCATCCTCTGCCATTATCAGTATCACACTAGCAGTGTAGTGCATATTTAATGAAACTTCATTTGCTGATATATAGGTATGTTTTCTCTCTCTCTCTCGATCGAACTACACACACACACACACACACACACACACGCACACACACACACACACACACACACATATATATATATTTATATACATATATATAGGCCCATTAAGAAGTGTGTTAGTTGACATATGTTATAAATATGTTGATGGGTGATATTTGGACATTCATATTATATTCACTGACATTTTAATTAATGATAATTAAGCTGGAACTCACACACAAATAGAGAGAGAGAAAGAGAGAATGGTTTCATTTACATTTATGTAATATAAATATATTTATATTTTAACTAAAATATATTGGTTCATTTTAGGCTATGACAAAATAAAAAATAAATAAATTAAAAAAAAAGCTCTATAGACACCCCTAATCAATAGAGTTATTTTAATATAACTTGAATAACATTTTAGAAAGACTTGCACACTAAAACGAATTTATTATTATAAAAAATGATGACACTGGAAAGCACAACTAAAAGCCTAATAGGTAAAATAAGTCTCTGTATTTTGCTATAATATTGCCTAAAGTCTTTTTTTTTTTTTTTTTTTTTTTCCAATCTAATTTATATGGACATTTTGGGAGGCTAAATGAATGGGAAACCTCAAACATTGGATTGGTGAGGTAATGGAAACAGGGTTGTTGGGTCTATCTTAAGCTAGGCTTTTGTAAAGGGTGAAAACGCAGAAGAGTGCGCTCACACGCACACGCACACACACACACACACACACACACACACACACACTGGCAACGGCTACAATTTATCCTCAACTCCAAACGTCACAACAGAATGCCATCTACAAAACAAGAAACTACTGAGCTAAGCTTTATATGCAAATATTATTGACCAAGCACATAAAATTCTGGCAGAGATGCAGTCATTCATGTTTGATATTTAGCATCATAGTGGCCTGCAACTCTGTGTAGATCAAAGGGATTCAGAAGCCTAAGTTTCAAATCCCCCTCAAAGTCTATTCTGGTCAATCTTTATTTAGCTCATTGGCATTCTGACCCCATACTTCTGGGACTTTGAACCCTCAAAGTTTGGACAAGCTGAATTGTTCTTTTAAACACATCATCACTGGGCCCGATTAAAGAATATCACTAAGCATCTTAAGGTTTTAGTGCAGTGTGGCAGCATCGGCTGGGCCTCTGGAGCCATTTACTGCTATATAGTGTATTAGGAATGGCTGAGAAAACACACCAAAGGGGGCAGTGGGAGAGAAAGAGAAAAACCTTACCCTCATGCTAAATTAAGTTCAGTCTAAATGAGATAAAAAAACCCAAGATATGATCTAGAAAGAAAGAAGTAAGGTTAGAGAAGGGAAGATATCCATTAAGCATATCTAAGGGTTTCCTTAAACTTTGTCATGCTTGTTTTATTATAGGAGATATATCTACAGTAGATCTGAATGCATAAAATTGATAGTAGAAAACATTATCTCATTGTCTTTGATTTATTTATCTTTTTAAATGTTCAAAAAATAGTAGCCGTGCATATCCCCTGGATTTCTTTTTGAAAACCAGAGTGCCATCAGTTTCAGACAAAGCACCATCTGTGAGGTCCATTAATCTAAAACACCCTGGTAATTGTCATGTTTAAATGTACATTTTCTTGTATTTTCCTGGTTTCTTTTCTTTCATACACTCAAACAACAGTGTATAGTTGAACAAAGGTGATTTTCTGAGGAAAGTAAATCCTAGTTTGAATGGTTTGATAAGGCACAAAGATACACAGTATTGAATGTATGTGCGTGCACACGCGAGTTTGTGTTCTCCTGAGCAGCTCTCACACCCTTCTTCTCTCCCTCCCTCCTCTTCAGTCTCATCAGCCCCCGTGATTAAGATTTGGCACCTTGGACCACATTGTCTTCATTTGGAAATATTTCAGCTGCATTCGTGCCACTCAGAGGGGAAAGCGAAAGAAAGGAGGAGAAGGGGAAAAACACACCCTGTTGTGTGAATCCTGGAGAAGGCCTTGAACCCTGCCATTCATACCATTCACTTCATCAGCTGAGTCTAATTGCCAGAGAGGACAGGAGACCCCAGGCCCGATTGTTCCTTATCCTCTTTGGAGCCTTCTGAGGCATGAAAAGTGAAAGGCCTGCTTTTGATCTTTTTTTTTCTCTCTCACTCACACTCTCTCTCCATCTCTCTCTCCTGATTTGCTTTCTCCTTTCTGTCATCCCCTGCTATCCTTTCCCTCTGAGTGACACCCTCCTTTCACACCATGTGCCCTCTTCTCCATCCACGCAAAATAATTATCAAGCGCCGCTTCATCAAATAATGCCTGAGATGGGAGGTCATGGCAGGGAGGGCCAGAGGTCTGAAGAGGATTGAATCCTTGATCCAAGGAGAAGCTCCAAGCTCATCTTAGCAGCATGCTCCTTAGCTCACGGCACCTTTATGTACCTTGACCCCGGGTTTTCGTTCGCATCTCTTAATGAGACCTTCCAGCTCAGCCGATGGGGGCTCTATCTGAGACTGTGAGGCCAGAGTACAAATAAGACACGGGGGCCGCACTCAAACAAGGGAGCATCTGTGTGCGTCTTATTAGGGTGCACCGAAGAGCTCACTCTTCTTAAGGTTCCACCAAATCAGAGAACATGTCCATTGACACCTACTTGTCCCTCAGTGGTCAGCACCTTTCAGAAGAGGCACGGCCTTCACACACACAAGGTATTGGGAGAAGTAATTTTAGAGAACTTTAAAGAGCCAAGTGCTTAACTCATTTTAGGTGGAGTTGCATAAGCGAATGGACAATGATAAACAACAAAATTCCTTTCGACTAAGACCTGACAAAGGGCATCAGGTCTGGAAAAAAAAAAAAGCCCTTCACATGAATGTGCAGAACAAGGACCCAGACACTCAGATGGTGAGCTCAACCATTCTCAGCAGTATTCATTATCAGAATTGTTGAGAAGTGGAGTGGGAATTTTGTTTGCAAAGTGTCTAAAAAGTTTGCACCATATGTACAAGTGGCCTGTTAGTCTTGGTTATTATTTCCAAAAGTGCTTGGGGAGAAATCTCTTAAGTAGTGGTTCAGAAATGTGAAGACAATAACTGAGTACTCTAAAAAAGCTTGTTTTTAGTAAAACTAGCACAATAGCTGCTAGAAGTTCTGGATTTGCATACAATGGAAAAGATGCATGTGAAATGAAATAGTAATAAGCTAACCCCAGAGACAACTGTGCATGGGTATTATGTTATCATTATTAAAAATTAATCCAATAGTCTAAATAGAGCACAAGGGTGCTTATAATAAATTCTTTACAGTTTTTTTTTTTTTTTCACAATTTCTCAATAATTGGAGCGCAGCTGTTTTTGGCTAAGCCATTGCCAAATTGGAACACAGTTTAATGGAGTTTACTCTTATAACAAACTCCTAAAACATATTTTGCAAACGACCTCACACAGTTATCCACCATGAAGTAGAAATTTTTACGATGGGCTTTGCTATATTGCTTTATTTTTGGAATATACATAAGAAGTGCCATAAAATGCCAACGTTTGGAAATCAGTAAAAGAACCTTGTCAGCATAAACACTAAAGAGCCTCTCTAAACTAATGTGTCGTTATCCATGAAATTAGAAAAGTGCCGTTTTCAATAAAAATATGATGCAAAGGGGAAGAGATAGAGTGCGTAATAATGCACAGTAAGTTATGGTAAGAAACGGCTACACCTGCCAGCCAAAGAACAGCTAAAATGCTTTTGATGGTTGCACATGAATATACACATAAATAAAGAAGACTGTGTTGCTAGCTGCTAATGTGTTGCTAATGAAAAATGATGAAGGAAGAGAAGACACATGTAATTAAACCAAAAAAAAAAAAAAAAAAAAAAAAAAAAAAAAAAAAAAAAAAAAAAAAAAAAAAAAAAAAAAAAAAACCAAAAAAAAAAAAAAAGATAGAAATGAAGAAGTGCAAAAGGAAGCCTTTGCCCGAGGGACAAACTGTCTCAAATGAAAATCGGGCTACACCAGTTAACTATGCTATCAACTATGATTTGCACATGAGAGAGGAGTTCGTTTTTTTTTCTAGCATTGTTTTGCTAAAGAGGAAATTTGAAGATGTGTGTGGGCAAACAGATATAAATCGGTTCTACGTTTTTTTTTTTTCTTGTCTGGTTTTAAGTGCTTGCATATTTGTTTGTTACTGTCATTCATTCATCCATTCATTTATTCCTTATGGTATGCTTGTTGGAAACTGATCTTGTAAGATTAAATTGCATATGAATTTTAAGAAAGCAGAAGATTATATATATATATATATATATATATATATATATATATATATATATATATATATATATATATATACTTTCCCACTATATATTTATTATATATTCAAAGTTAACAAATAATTCATGAATACGTCTGTGCAGTTTTCACTAATCGATGTGTACAGCTTTTGACATTTTGACAGTGAGTTTTGAGGTGAATATCTTATTTTGAGGGGTGTGTCGTTCTTGTTTTTAGAGAGTCATTTTGCATTTCAATATGCGAATAGTGGCGGAATGTGTGTATAGTTTTGAGCACTATCTTAGTTCTTGCTATAAACACTGCATCCTGAATTGTGCTTATAGCAAGTGTAATTGCAGGTATTAACCGTATCTTTGCCGAAAGTTTCCACTTCCCGGATTAATAACAGTGACAATATAAGAAGTGAAAGGATATCAAGCATTAAATGCAATGGCAGCTCGTATACCAATCTCGTATCATGCCAACCCACAATAAAGAATAAGTGAAGGGAAACCAGAAAAATATGTGCAGCAAACAAACAAGCCAGCAACCAAAAACCTTTAAGCAATCATGTAAAGCACGTCGAACATCTGAGTGCTGTGAGAGAACAAAGCAAGGCCTCTGTCAGCCCATCGATTCTCTCCTGAAGGCACCCACACACACATACACACACACACATACACACACACACACACACACACACACACACACATGCCCACACATACACATCCACAAGGCTCTGTATCGCTCCATGCATCACCCCACTACTCTTGGAGAATGTGTGTATTGATCTGGCCCACTTCTGTAGAGTTAACTCAGTGATAAAACCTGACCACGGGGCTTCCATGCGCCTGAGACCGTTTGGGATGCTGCTGGAAAACAATGAGGGGGAAAAAACAAGAGAAGAAGAAATAAAAAAAAAAAAGAAGTGGAAAAGATCTCAGCCTGTAATACAAGTAAAATCTACTCAGCCTGGCGAGAGCAGCACTTTGACAGTCTTTTTGGCGTTGAATTATTTATTTATTTATTTATTGCCGGAATTGTGTTGCAGACTTATAAATGTGGCCAGCTGCAACACTAGGGCTGACAAGTACTTGCAGACATTATTCATGCTGTTATCTTATCAAGTGTAAAATGAACTTACAAAGATTTCATTTAATAAAGACTTATTCTGGTTACGTTGTATTGTGGGAGAGATTTATCTAGGCATAGAATTCGCATATTGAGAGTGTGTGTGTTTATAAGAGTGCGTGCCTGTGCCTGTGTGTCGCAAAACATGCCGTTGTGAGATTCTCTGTGTGTGCTCAAGTGCATCCAACAGTGTATGCAGTGTGGAAGTGTGTGTGTGTTGCTGAATTTGCACAAGTGTGCCATGTTGTCATATTTGTAACATTCCATGTGGGAGGGTCTGCTGAAAGGCAGGCCATCTGTAGTGTTCTGCTGATCGACATGTTGTAAAGCGTGATTGGAGAGTGTGGAGACTCGACTTGTCAAATCTTGGCACATAATGAGGCAGAAGGGAGCAAAGGCAGGAACGAGATCCAGAGATAAACAATTAGATTAATCCCAGCGGTAAAGGCCATGGACAATGGAAGATCTCGCCGAAAACAAAATCAATATGGCGTCTGCTGAGGACATGCCAGGGCAGAGCGATGAACAGGTTAACACTTATTTCTCAGATCAGAACGCACACACACATACGTTGGAAAAGAGTCATGACTTACTCAAAATCAATATTGATGCGAACGCCACATGAAGCAGAAAGTCAACATGCATGTTCTCAGTCAACGGAGATGTCAAAATGGGAAACAGCACCCGTAGTACATACATTAACCCAATGAGGCGACAGAACCACATCCTGAAAAGGCCCCAACAGTGGCATGCTGGGAGAACGGGAAGAGACAACGGGACAAATGAGGGGTTCCAGCCAACGATGAAATGATCTTTCAGGAGGGGAGAGTTGCTTTTCACACCCCCTCTGTCCAAACAGGATGGGCCAGTCCCAGCGCGCCTCCGCCCCTCTCAGGCCCTGCCCAGACTCGCAGGTCTACTCACCATGTCTCCCAGCAGGCTTTGTGGGGGCCGGCCGTGCCAGGCTGCAGAGCATCCCACTACATGCCTCCGCTAGCTTTAAAGACCTTCATAACAACAGGCAAAAAAAAAAAAAGGGAGAGACAGAGAGAAAGAGAGAAGGATAGAGAGGTGAACTGATGAATCCGTTTCCCTGTGGAAAGCCTGGGAAGACGCTGACCAGAAAGGTGAGAGTCTGTCCCGCTGTCATTTCTCCATGCAGAGAGGCACATCGGCAGTGTTCCAGAGAAAGAGTTAGAGAAGAATCAATCCCCCGACCAGCCCTCCCTAAACCGCCCCCCCCCAAAGGCAGTGGGAGACTTGAGAAAGCTGTTGGGGAGGCCTCAGGGAGCACAGGAGCCACAGCTCCACTGACCTCCAGAAAACTGTCAGTCTGTCATTGTGGCCTTGTGAATCAGGAGGCAGAAACTGGGGGCAGGGGTTGGGAATTCTTTCTTGTGTCTTTATTCTATGAAAAAAGAAAATATGATTCTCATCGCACCTGTCAGACCGATATTGGGAAGTAGGAATGAATAAGTGCCAAATACAATTTAAAACTTCTGCTATTTTTCAACACTTGTACCCCGCATCAACTTGCAGAGGCTTTATGATACGAGATGCTGGCGAGAGGCTTATCCAGTGTTCAATCTGGATTTGCTGGATTTGAGATCTTTCAGTGATGGCACTCATTCTCAAGGGAGCCTTGGGTGACCCAGCCTGAAAGTCCAACTGAAGCATTTCTTGCTTGCCTCTCTCCCATCAATACACCCCCCCCCCCCCCCCCCCCCCCCCCCCCCCCCCCCCCCCCCCCCCCCATTCCCTAACGCACACACACCAGTTTCTTTAAGTCAGAGAGGAAAAGAGGCTTTTGAATAGGTTCTGTGGTGTTGCTTAAAACATGATGCCTCCCATGTGGCAATAGATGGCGAACCCTAATAATACCGTGGTGCACAATGGCTCTGATAGCACCACATGATGAAAGCAATCAGGGCCTCAGACGTTCCAAATATCTATCTCTCTCTCAATCTATTTTTCCTCCTTTTTTTACCGCCCACACTCCACCAGTGTGAGAAATAGGAAGATGACCTAAGAGCTGTCAGTCATGTGGCCCATACCTGCTGGAGCCTGAGCAGGGTGGAGTTGGAGGCATGCAGTCCATCAGATCCGTTTTCACACTCCGCACACCAATGTTACAAGCATAACCACGAAAACCACAAAAAAAGTGAAGGAATGAGGAAAAAAAGTCCTTCTGCCTTCGTCTTAATTAGGGAGTGCGGGAAAGAGAGAGTGCTTGTTTGGTTGTAAATTGTGAAGGGGGAGGGCATTAGATAAAGACGAGTGGGAGAGGAGCATGGAATCCCACAGAGATGGGAGAATAACCTTTTCCCTTGATTTTAGAATCGGGCATTGATCTGTCATGCTGTTTTGTACAGGCAAAAGCTGCCACAGCACTGGGCTACTGGGAAGGATAAAGGAAAAGAAAAGGAGGAGTAGGAATAGGAGAGAGAGAGAGAGAAAGGGAAAAAGTGTTAGGGCTAGTTCAGAGCTGTCTGTAGCTCATCCTTGCAAATAGATTACCACAATACTGTGGTTAGTTAATGGCTTTCTGCTGTTTCCTCCAGAGTCCGCCTGTCTGAAGCCCTGCTGGCTGAAAGGCTTCTTGGTTTCCCTTTTTTTTGCTCCACTCATGCCGCCTTTTAAATGAGGCGGCCAGGCCCTTCTTCCTTTTACCTGGTACAGACAGATGGTTGCACTGAGTGGTCACAACCACGATCAGAGTAGCCAGGCCAAGATCAGAGATCTTTAGCCAAGCAGAGCTGCACTTTCCCAAGTCTGGATGGCAGGTTCTGTGGTGCAGCACCAAACCAGAGACAGAACTGCTTTCCTTCCCACAACTAAAGAGACGTCGACTGAAACCACATCTGACCCAGGGTCTCTCTCCACATTCACAGACTGTGGCGTGGTATACCTTTTATAAAAACCCCCATTTTTTCTAACAGTTTGAAACTTTCTGTGTTGGTAGAAAATGTATAGTTAACAGAAAAGAAAAATGTCCTTAATGAAAAATTCTGTAATTAAACCAATAATAAAATGTATTATTGTTTCACTTTTGAGAATCTCAGGAAAAAAAAATGAAAAGTAAACAAAAAAATAGACAAGTGTGCTTTATACCATTTAAACAGAAGCTCTGTAACTTCTTGGTAGGATTTTGGGCAACCATCATACAGTTTTCAGCTGAGCTATGTCACTGTAATTGCAATATTAATGCGTATTAACATTTACCCCATTTTTACACCCAACACCCAGTGTGAAATTCTTAGACGCAATACACACACAGATCTGCTAACAAACAAACAAACAAATAGAAATTTCCCGTTAAAAATAAAATACAAATAAATTATATTGCATATGATAATAATATACATAATATATTAAAAAAATTCCTTGATTTTATGTGTAAATTACTCATTCACACAATTTCATAGCTTTTTTATCTTTAGTTTTTATCTTTTGTTAAATATTATCCATTTCTATACAATACGATGCGATATTAGACGCTATTACAGGGGTCTAGCTTAACGGTTAGGCATTAACAGTAGCTGAAGAAGAATAAAAGCTGATTGATAGAGAAAATAAAAAATCAAATAAATAAAAATATGATCAATATTTTATATTTATGTAGCTACGCTTAATGTGACAATCACAAAATTACTCCTGATACAATGGCTTATTGTCTGCTGTACCTAGTCACAAAATCTTATTTCTCAAAAATCGCTTTTTTTTAAAACAAAATAAACAGGAGTTCCCTTTGAGTGTGCATTCTGACTCATGTTCTTCTCAAAGAATGAAGATGAGAAGTTAATGAGGTTTGGCAGCCAGTGTGAGCCAAGTGTGAGATTAGTTCTGCAGAAGTGTTGTTTATATGATCCCATGGAGACACTCTGCTGGTTCTGCCCTTGTGTTTGGCTGACCAGGCCTCACCTGAGTCCCAGTTGGAGGCCCCCACGCTTGGCTGCCTCCCACAGCAGCGTCCCTAGTGGCATTGATTTGTGCAGGCATGTCTGATCTTGTGCAGCTGCATGGAAGGTCCACTTGTACCTGGCTTCACCCTAAGGAATGCAGGGTCAGTGGGATTCAGGGGGCAGTGAACCGTTCACTGTCCTCCAATTCAGTCAGGTGTATTTTGGGTTTGAGTTCCCAACCGGACACAACCTGTCTCTCCCTGGTGCACTTGTGGACACGTACATTTCCATGCAGACACATCACTGCATAACGTACAGTGCAGAACCTCACGAACAGGCCTCTTGAAGTTCTGTGTTTATCTTAGAGAAGTCATCCTTGCACCATGAGATCTTGTTTGTGCATGATTAGACGGTTGAATTTACTGCAAAATCAATATATCACTGTCATGGGATTGCATTTATTAATAAAAATTCAACTCCTTGTTATAAGATTCATTGTGACGATTTGTTTTTTTAATGCTTTTAAAATGTTTAAGAAACTGCGTAGCTCGATTATGTGCATCACAGCATTAAGCCATAATCAGCTGTCTTAATTGAGAACAAACTAGTCCTGATAAGTAACGTCAGCTTGTCCATTTAGTCCCATGAACAACAGAATGAAAAAAAAAAAACTGCATTTGACTTAATTAGCAGCTGGTACCTGGACAGGAGGTCATCTCCGCTGTGAAAAAGAAAAGTTAGCCCTGCCTTTTAAACCTTTGTGACCATTCTTCATTCTGTCACGTTTAACTAAAACCAATACCCATTCAAAGCCGCATCCATCACAGTTAGTACCCAATAATGACAGATTGCCTTTGCTTTTGCACCCAAAGCATCTGGATGCTCTCTGTTTCTGTCCTCCCCTCTCTTGTTCATGGTAAACAGCCTGAATAACAGCTGTGCAATGGGAATTTACAAATTAATCAGTTGTTAGTTATGAGCTGCAATGCTGCCCTATACCACAACATCTGCAAGTTAACACCCGTTTACCTTGCTAATTTTTCCATTGGCAACAATCTAGCCATTGATTGCTACTGGGGGGGTTTCTTCACACTTGCAGATGAATATTGGATGCTGCTATAAATAGTGAATATTTTGGTAGGCTTTTTTTTTTATTTTTTTTATTCACCAAAGCAAGACATTCCCTCCATTTTATTACCATGTCTGATGTGGAAATAAAGCTCATCCTCACCTCCAAAGTCTTGCTGTTGTACAGCAGCTGGTCCAAGGGGGACCACCCATAAGAAGACAATGATGTAAATCTGAGGTTCGTTTGATTTCGCAAGTGCCAGTTTAAAGCCGGTGAGTTCTGTTTCGTAGCTGTTAAACTTGTGCTCCTTTTGCCCGCTGCCTCTTTTCAATGTCCTCTTTTTCTCAGGCCAAGTATTAATGATTATGGCCTGTGCTTGGCCATTAAGAAGAAGCATAAACACACCCTTATGTCTATGCATCATCCGCAAAAATCATCTCGCCTCCCATCCAGCCAAGTGCATCAGCCTTCGAACCCCATCTCTATGACTTGGACGTTCCAGTTCACGTTCTCATGCAATGTACATCCTAGCTCTGTCTGCGCCATTAGTTAGTTAGTAAGTAAGTTTTATTTATAAAGCACATTTAATAAAACAAACGTTGCCCAAAGTGCTATACATAAATACGAATAAAATAATCAGAAAAGAGTAAAATACAAATAGGGCACAGTAAATAAAATTGCGCCATTGACACTTAAACCCCACAAGGCCCCTGCCCTTTACATATCACCCTCTCTGGGATGGTGCTATTAAAGCAAAAAAAAAAAAAAAAAAGTTAAACATACAGCATGTTACTATAGAGACATGTGCCAAACATTATTATTTTTTTATTCTTGACTGTAACAGTTTCCCAAAACTATGCACTTGTGAGATAAACTATACGGTGCTGCTAGGCAATAGAACAACCAAGTACTCCCTCTTGTACATGCAGTCTTGGCAGCCCTGTGCCAAGATTTTGAAGAGTAGGCCAGTTCTGGTGTTCACCTTGGGTTGCTCCATCTCCCCTGTGCCGAGCTGGGCTTTATTTATAATCTAGCTAACCCCGTACCACAATAACAGCACAAACATCAAGGTGGGGTCACTTCCTTCCTGTATTTCCATCGCTATTTCTGCATTCCAGCATAGCTCTAGGACGGCAGCTGTCTCGGTGAAGAGAGTGGTAAAATGCCTTTCTTTCTGACTGGCTTACAAATAATGTCTGCTAGCACTTGAGCAGGTGGGGATGTGCTTTAATAAGAAGAGACAATGACAACTGCCGCAAATTAGAGAGCGTGGATCTGGTTTGTGATTAAGGATCGTGTCGCAATACGTACGGCAAATATAAAGTAATATACAGGTCTTACATGTAAGGTTTTATGTTTCAGTTTCATTTAATCGTGTTGTCCACGTTTATTTGAAAAAGCAAGAAATTTATTGTATTGGGTGTTTTATGGAGTTGTTTCTAACAAAGTTCGTGATTGGTTTAGCTCTCTACACAGCCTACCTTTAAATTCGTACACGATGTATATTTAATAAAAGTAGAGTTTGGAGGGAAAAGTTTAGATACTGCACCATATAGCTCCTGTAAGAAAGCAGTTATAATTTAATCTCGGTTATTAATTTACTTAGTACATACATTAGGTAGCAGTATTCAGTATATACTACTTAAACTGGATTTTTAATTCTATTTTGAGAGTACCAGTGTCACTTGAGGTGATTCTGTTACATTTAATTCTGCTGGAAGTGTTTTGGGTGTGCATATCTTTAAGCATGCCAATGCTTTACAATGACAAAGTTTTAGAATAGTTGAACTACACAGACTTATATATTTATATCTTTGGATATTTATGCATCCTCAATGTCTAACAGTGGCAGGCATGCAAGAAATAGCACAAATGAGAAATGTGAAACCAGCAGTAATCAAGTAAAACCTATCTAGTGTAGCAGTTCAATGGCGTATCAAGCCATTACCCATGTCATAAAGCTAAAGTGCAGGGCAATTTAAGCTGGATGGGATAATCAAGTACTAATTAATAGATCACAGGGAAGTAGAATTAGGTTGTGGTTCAAACAGCCCACCCAGTGGCCTTGAGAGCAAGCGATGATAAATCTTCCCTGGACTTCCTCTCAGTACAAGTAAAATGCAAGGCTTGTTCAATTTCACATCCATCATTGAAAGCCATGACAAAGCACTTTCAATTATGCCAGTAACAGACTCAGAAAACAGTTCCTAGCTCAGGTCCGGCTCTTTGAAATCATGGAGGTGGGAACCCAGTTGAAAGTTGTTGATTGGGAATTTTTGGGAGATCCTTATATGTTTCCCCGCAAGAGCATCAGGCTCTCGGATCCCAGTCGCAATTCACCTATTTCATGAGTTGTCACCCTCCTGACCTTCTGATTTCTCAGTGGAACATCCTTTGCATGACCCATGCGGTCCATCAGCACCATCAGCTCTGCTAATTAGCAACCAGAAGATGAGAACCTCCTCAACCAACAGAGTACCTATCAGCACTCCAGTAGGGAAGCATCTAGGGTTAGAGTACCATTCTTAACTCAAAAGCATTGGAAACCGGATGAGCACATCCACTCCCAATGCTTGTACCTCATTTTAGGTTTTTTCTTTTTTTTTTTTTTTTTTTTTTTTTTTTTTTTTTTTTTTTTTTTTTTTTTTTTTTTTTTTTTTTTTTTTTTTTTAATCCTAATTATATTATGCAGAGTTGAAAGCTGAGTGTGTGCACTCCAAAAGTTAACACCGCAATGTTTAATTGGAGTGATTTTACACATAATTACATGACCCTCTCAGGTACTTTGGGCTTTCACTTTGTTGAGATAAGTAATCTAACATCACCATGTGAGTGGCTAATTAATTTACACATGTATCATCGGATATTTGAAAATTAAAACATTTAGCTCATGAAATTTAAATGACTCAAGGGCAATGCACACTGTACGTCCTTCCAAGCTTAATGAAAACAACATCCAAAAGTTTCTCTGTATTGGATAGCATTTTATTGACAATACAAGGACATGTAAGCTAATTTGGACAAACTGACTAAAAAAGGAGTTTTCTTTTCTATCTTTTTTTTTTTTTTTTAGAACTTTATCAAGCACATTATCAACACAGGGCAGAACCCTTTAAAAGATGGTTCTGACTCCACAGCCCTGATGAAAGACCCCTTCCTCCATTAGGAGGCTTAGACTTTTGCTCACACACTTCAGGCAATTATAACACAGAGGAGATCTTCGGTCGTTTTCCGAAACCCCAAACATATAAAAAAAATTAAAAAGACCGGTGCTTCCTTTCAGGCTGAGTTGCAAAAATAAGATTTCTTCCCTCCATTGTTATGGCCTTTTGACCCTTGCAATAGCAGTAAGGATGTATCCCAACAAGCTCTGGGGCAAAACGACTCACTTGCGATTTGTGGAATTATAAAGATTTTAATAGCTGCTATGTTTCTCTCTCAGTTTGGTCTTTATATCCAAGTGTCAAAGTTTGCAGAACGCCCCAGGCTTTTAAAAACCAGTAATTGGCCTACAGAGAGACATGGCTTCTCCCAAAGTGACTGAGTGCATTTGTTGCTGTGAACTTGAGGGTATCCCTCAAAAGATCATGAGGTCTGGGTTACAAGAGCTTGTAACATATTGAGTAGGAGCCAATTCTCAATCCATACACGTTTCATCTTTCTTTTATATGCAGTTTTTATATGGATAACCTCTTGTTGCAACTTGAGATTTTGATTGGTAATTAGTTTTGCTGCCAGATGACACAACATGAACTGCAAGGGCCCTGCTTGTTGAACCTGTAGGAGAACCTGCATTAATGCAGAATAACTATCATAGGGAAAAAAGGAGAAGTGCAGCAACTTTGGGAGTGTCATGGGCATCAAAGAGAAAAATAGAATATAGAGGGAAAGAAATGAGAAAATACCCAGACCCTGACTAGAGAATGACTTCGCCAATCATTTCCCAACTATACAGCAGGCTGGAAAAAAAAAAAAAAAAAAAAAAAAAAAGATTCTCTGCAGTCAATCAGAAGGACAAAGCCGAACATAAACATTCAGAAATTGGTTATCTCTAACTTCTTGCCAATAAGAAGAGAGTAGGATTTTAAAGGTTCTTCCCATCCTTAATAAATATACAAATTTCCAGCACGTTTACAGCAAATGTATGTCATTGCTTTGTGAGAACCCTCCTTCTACTTCAATAAAGTAGTCCAGAAATGGCCAAAATATTAATAAATGGCCTTTTCTCTTTTCACTTCAAAGTCACCTTTCACCTGTAATTTTCGGGGCCAATTACTACCTCAGCAGTTTTAGCTAGGCGCATTCAATGTTAACACACAGCCGAGCACAAAGTAAACTAGTGGAGCGTCACAGGGACCTCTGTATCCCCTCTGGGCACCAGCCGTAAATCCTTGCCTGGCCGTGTTTAGCCAGATCCAATAGCCATTCAGCAGCACATCCGTCACCACCACTAAAGTGCGAATGATGACAGAGTGGCTCCAGTTGAGGCTGCATAACGACTTTAAACCTTGCATAAGCCTGTGGATATACTCTCTATTAGATTTCTGTCATATCTTCAAAGCAAACAAACACAAACACTTTTAAAGTAGGAATTTGTTGCAGCTGAATTGTTCCTTTATTGCTAGAAATGTCAGTTATGCAGCCTGAAAGTCTATGCTTGTAGCGGAAAAGTCATTAAATGGTTTTCACCACTTCGTCTGTGGGAATTTCAGCAGTTCAGGTCATTTTAACACAAGTTGAACCTAACGGATATTCTACTATGCGTTTTTGTATTATTTGTTTCTCTACAAGGTAATCTTGTATAGTATTTGATTACCACTTTCACTGTTTTTTTTTTATTTTTTTTTTTTACATACAGTAGTAAGCAATTCCACTCGCACCACACCCACACACATACACTGCTAAATAAACCTGCGGAGGGGTAATGGAGTTGCCTAACAGCTCCGGTGGTCTCCTTTTTAAATAAGTGAAGAGCATGAGCAATGACAGTGCAGGTAGCTAAATACCATTTAAGGTTTTTCTCTGCGGAAACTTTCGGAGAAAAGCGAGTGTTGCCCTGCGCCGGCCCGCTCCCACATCTCACACACCCTTTCCGCCTGACAGCCACTCAATGGCAAGTGTGCATCAGCGTAACGAGAGTGAGAGAGGTGTGCTGCCAACAGGGCCCTAAGATAAAGATGATTACAGCATGTCCCTCCAGCTGCACTCTCTGCAAACTGATACCTATTAACAAACGGCTGTCAGCGAGTTAGCAAGCCATGGGGAGAGAGGCAAGAAAGAGAGGGAGAGGGGAAGAGAGAGAGAGAGAGTAGACAGAGTAAACAGTCAGGATTAATGATAGTGAAGCAAGGCTGTGTTTTCAGCGCTGTCTGTCACAGATGTGGCAGCATCTGAGAACACAAACAATTGCAGCAGAGGCAGGTGTCTCCCCAGTGGACATTCTGATGGAATCCCTATAAAAATGAAGGAACTTCAAAGCACCATTGTAACGGATATGGCTTTACTATAGGAGAGGGAAGCAGGATTCAAAATGTCTAAAATCTATATGTACTTTCAAACAATAAGCGTGTTTAGCACAAACCGTATAAATGGTGCTAGTGTGTACATCCACTAAAAACCCTACATAATCCAAAGAAATAGGTAACACTATCACCTGAAGGTGTATAGACAGTGATATAATTATGCAGATATACAGTAGGTATAATAGAATATAATGAATTATATGTATAAATGTTACCTTGGGCTTTCAGGGGCTTGGGATTTGGTTATTTACTGTTCAGTGCAAAGCATAAATAATGTCGATTAAGCTTTGGATTGTATAATAACTACTGTTTTCTATCTGTTTCTGTCTGTTTTTTTTGGTTTCTATTTGTTTCTATTTTATGGTTAACATATGGTCTTACCTATAAATATTTGAAAATACGAATATATGAATAGAAACGCTTGTCAATTCACCAGCTTAAAAAGTAAGAATCGTTTTTAACGTAAGGATTTCTTAAATCTTCATAATCCAGAAAAACCCTTTTCATGACAACAAAACTTACTAAACTTAACATAGCTTGTGCAGGAACAAAAATGATACTCTCACTGCTCCACACGAAACCTCCCACTGTGTTGCTTTAGAAGAATCACGTTCGAGTGAAATGATGGGCAAAAACACAGCTGACATATATGTTTTTTATAATTGATGCAGACAGGTGAAGAAAGCGGCAGGCAGTAGCTTTAATCATCAGTAATTAGTATATCTTTGCACATAATTACAAAAGATTTTGATTGCCTCGATTCTGCAACTGCAGAAGGCCTATCCCAAGCCTTCATCTTAATACACATTTGTGTTCCAGAAGTGGATAAGACAATTACGATAATCGGCTTCTCAGCAGGAAACTTTGTCTAAAACAAGAGGACCAGAGATCTTCCAAGTAGGCATAATATTCAATCCAAAAATCATCAAAGAACAACTGAGCACATTTGTGGCCGTACCGGAGATAGAGACAAGGAAGTTTAAAAATGTTAGCACTTATCAAAGGTATATTGTTGTAAGTTTAGTAACAAATTAAATTAACAAATATTCAACATTTTACAAACCTATTTAAGAAATGACCTTCATTCTCAATACTTTTCCGCAATATAGTCCCATATTTTTCCAATATTTTGAATATTTTAAATTTAATAGTCCCTCCCTACCATAGTTTATTTCCTAAGCTACCTAAAAAAAAATAACCCACTTAATCAACCAAAATATATATCAGGATAAATATGGCATATGGCAGCAAAAGTTAAATCACAAATGATATGCAATAGATTGATGGCCTTATTTACAACTGTGGAACTGCAATTAAACTGAGATGCAGAAAAGTATGAAAGTAAAAAACAAACAAAAAAAAAGATTCTCTGTTTACGAGAAGTGATATGGGGTGGGGAGGTGAGTGGAGGGGGGACCTGTAAGTGCTGCTTGGAGCCAACCTCAAAAGACTAGCAGGGAAGACCACGGGGCCCTAAGAAGCACTTTATTAGACAGTGGGGAAAGAGGGTAGGGGGGGTCAGAAGGACCAGTCCCATTATTGATTGAGGTTGTCCGATGCATCCACAGCTGCACTTTCTCTAAATTTCCAAGAGTAAATATGTACCTTTGAAGTGTGTGTGTGGGGGGGATAGTGTGGGTTTGTGTGGAGGGCCGCAGTTACGGGAAAGATCAATGGAGTAGGGGCATTAAGGGGGAAGAGCACACCACTCTGGCTTGGCCCTGCCATCAGGCAACCAAGGAGCTCTTAGAGGTCTAGTCTTATTGAGTCTTGGCTGCTTGGTGGCTGGCAGAAGCAAGACCACATACGCTCTGACTGCCCAGATCTCTTGTAGTAAGAACAAGAACAAGAACATGAATGAGGATAAAGAAATACTTTTAGGAATAATCATAAAAGTGGTCCGAGTAAAGTTTGCTGTTGGTTTAGGTACAGGTTTCTGTTCAGCGCCTTTTCTTCGGTCTGTACTGTGATGATTTAATAATTTAATACCAGCACAATAACATAAATGATGCACAAAACGACACATTAAGTATTTTTAACTGTGAATATGAATTGACACAGCTGGTGTTGTGGTTATGGGGTTAGATTTTCCAAGCAGGAAGAGACCTGAAGGGAAAACGATAGGTTAATGGGGTTAATGTCACCCAACTAAGCCCACAACACACACACACACACACACACACACACACACACACACACATGATAATAATAATAATAATAATAATAATAATTGGCTGATTAATTAATTAATTAGTTTAATTTTGATAATGAGAACAGAACAATTACAGCAGTCTAAACAATTATTATTAGTAATAAAATGTTAAATACCACACAGTTATGTTCAGTTATGGCACCCTACCTCATCAGGTACTGCCAGTTTACCAAGACTATCACTAGGCTTTTTAATATTCTCCGACGTTTTTCACCTTTAAGAGCCTATAACTGGTGAAAGTGGCCCTTCCCACTCCTTCTCCAAGGATAAACAGGTTCTATGCTGAATATTGGAATATTTCATTTTCAAAAATGCCTTTACTGTTTACTGCATATCGAAGAGAAAAAAAAAAAGCTTCATCTCATTGCTAGACAGAGCGGCTCCATTTCTGACTGGAACAACTCACCGTCCACTTTGTGAAAGCGTGGAAAAACCCATATCCTGGCCATTGCACTGCTGGGCTGCACCGCTTGTGGCATGCCTTAAGTGCATTACCAATGTGCTGAATGTACAGCTTTTTATATTGTGGTTTTCTGGAGCTTGGCGAGAATGCCTCGTGTGGTAGGCATACCTAGGAGGGTAGAAGAAGGATCATCTTTCAGAGCGGGGTACTACTTAAAGCCCTCTACTTATCACTAAACTCATAAAACATGCAAACATGGTTCTTCTCAACAAGTTTTTTCCTGAAGTTTTTTTTATTTTATCCATGTTATCCACTTAGTAGTAGTAGTAGTAGTCCTAGCAGTAGTAATAAGTCAAGGAAACTGGACTCGTGCTTTTTATGAATTCATAAATATGTTTCATTTTATCAGTTTGGGTAGATGAAGTCCCATCACTTTAAATTAGCACCCTTAGACAACTTAACTGACGCTAATGAAATGATGGACATTAGACATTGGGTATGTTCACTTAATGCGTGCGTTTTCAAGATCCAGCCCTCTTAGGTTTTGATCACGTCACATTGTCGGCAGCCAGAGAGTTCACATTCACAGTCTCCTTGTCAGACTCCCCAAACCTTAGTGTCAATCAGGTGCAGCCAGCGTTAATACGGTTGCTGACTTCCAGAGCGTGTTTATCTGATGCTAACACCAAAGCCAACAGCCTCTATATCATGAATCATCATGTTCAAGCACCCACTCAAAACAAGACTGCCTGGCTGTAAGCCATATTTTAGTTCATCAATGGTTTCTTGATGCGTTTCCCTTGCTTCCCTACACCTTTATCTTTTGAACAGTGTACTAGGTTGTATAACCATTTGCCAGAACAGAAAATACATCCCCAAGAGTGTTATCGAAGATTTTCCAATGAGACAATCCAATGGCAAAAGACACAGGTGCATTTCGCAGATGTTTAATTTAAAAGGAAGCATGGTATGTACAGGAAGCCGGGATCTCGAGTCCTTTTTGCTGACACTGGGCTTCAGCAGAGGGCCTCCACAAAGGCATATTTCCACCATAGTGTTTTGATCATAAGCTTTTTCAACAGATCCGATTCATGATACATGAATAGAACGTGGATTCAGAATATATATGTAGGAGTTTCCCTTTTTTGAGAAAGTGCTGTGAGGTTTATAATGTTTATCACTACAAGCCCTATGATGTATTAATGGATCTTAATTAATGGCTGTTGCATGTCTTGTCTAGTCCTCTGTGCAGCGTATACTAGAAATGAACTGCACCACTGATGACAGACATTGAATCTGTATATATTAAAATGCACTGTAATCAAGAATATGAGCATAAAGTAGACAGCGTAGACTCTGTTTCAAGAATCTGTAATCTCATGCATATTGCTTCCCAGCACTCCTGGAGAATATTCAGGTGCACACGATGGAGGGCGATGATAGGTTCATGAGGTAGATGCTGCTATCTTTAGTGGATTGATTTCCCATATTGCCACATTGCCAGCTACATTCATATTCCATGCCTGTGGCTACCTGTGACCTCTGCCTTTCCTTTGATGTGGCAGGCAGAACCATAGAGCAGGCAGTGAGTCTGAGGGAGAAAGGCAGAACAATAGCAGAAGGTGAAACGGTCTGCTTCAAAGTGTCCATATTTGGGAGTACATGCAAGTGTGTGCGGTGGGGGTGGTCCATGTTTCGAAGGGGCCATGGATGGGAAGACATGATAGGAGGGTGAGGTGAAAGAAAAAAAGAGGTGGAAATTTGCAGTGTGAACTGATGAAGCCATCATCTGACAGGTCTGTGAGTGTGTGAATGTGTGTGTGTGTGTGTGTGGGGGGGGGGGTTCTTGCGGTGGAGGGAGGGCATGGGTGTGTGGTTGTTAGGAGAAGGGCATGCCGGTGGTGCGGGATGATAGAGACGTCAGCTCCGCTCCAGTAATCTTAGGAAGGCTGGGTGCAGAGATGGGGCCAACGCAGTACCCATGAGAGCAGCAGCAGCTTGACGGGCCAGACCACCCCAGCCATGCTGGTGGGGGGGCTGAGTGGGATGGACCAATCAAAGCAGGAATGAATCATTTTGAAGAAATGACAGAAATCTCCATGGAAATTAGCAGGAAACGCTTTCTAATCTTCTGCTCTGTAATGGCAACGAGAAGGGTCAACATCTCGAGCTTGCACACTCCATTTTTCTACTGTCTCTGTCTCTTTCTCACTTTTTTCTCCTCCTCTCTCCTCCCCTCATCACTAATTTTATTATTCTCCCTTGATTCAGTTTTTTTTTTTTCCTTGAGCTTTTCATGTACTTTACTTTGCAGCTTGACATTTTCATAAAGACACTTTCATAAAGAGGCCCCTCCCTTGGCCTATATTCTTCTGCCTAACCATTTACTTGAAATCCCTCTCTTTTCAGCCACAATTAACCATTTAGCACTCAAAGACAAAATCATGGGGGAGAGATGAGCGTTGTCCATTTGTGTGACATGGGATCAAGCTGCTAGGTCCTTCAGAGGCCAAGACATGCTGGATTCTCAAAGAGGTGTCCTCTTTAACCCTTCCTTCAGCAGCAAGGCATCAATAGCCACTGTTGTTAGGCTGTCTGTCCATCACAGGTAGGGGGGGGTAGAAGCTCATGTGAAAGAGAGAACATCCCCTCCCCAGGTGATACCAAGCTGTTCCTCAGCAGCAAGAGAATGGCCTCCAGCAGATTTACATGTTACTCACTACACAGTTTGAGAGATTATGCTGTTTTGTTCTTCTTTTTGTTTGTGTGTGTGTGTCATGGTGGGACTTCAAAGAGCATCTCGTGAAGTTCTCGTCATTGTGTAGATAGAAACAAAACTAGTGAATCATCTACATAGGAATGGGACAGATATTTGTATAATTGTAACGTGATTATGCTGAAAAAGAAGAGATACTTCAGCCAGCTGTCTTAATAGATTATGTGCATCATCAAGTTGGAGATTGGCCTGTTATGATTCTACACAAGATGGAGAAAGGATGGTTCAATCAGTACAATGGAACATTAAGCAAAGTATGAATGGATTTAAGCACTTCAATTTTTCTCACATTCTACATTTTACTTTGTTCTTGTTTTGCCTGTCTCTTGAAATAACTGGGTCATTGGTGGTGACTTGTGGGTACTTTGAAGTCCCACCAGAATCTTTCATTAAGGAACTGATGAATAATCAGAGGCTGATAAGCAGCACTCAATGGGGGCTTGGCTGATGGGAGAGATTTAGGTTAAGGCCACGCTCGGATGAAGTGGGTCATCATCTCCTTGTGACTTGATGGTATGACGCCGACATTCTATGCTCTCTGGCGTGCATTCACAGCGCAGTTATGTGGTCAGGTCAGCTTCTTTCTACCTCCTTCAGACCGAAACGTGAAGAAAAGGTGACTGACATTAACACATGATCTCATCCCTTCCTGCTTTAGACTGGAATTCTTTTCATAGGCACTCCATGACTTTCAAAAGCCTGATTAATGCAATTTCGGGCCTCTGTGTCAACATACAGTTCTGGGTATGGAATGCCTACGATATGGTTGTACTTTCAGAAATGTGCCAGAACATGAACGATTTGGTGGCAAATGTCTAACATTTTAAAATTGAGATGGGAGAAGGCCTGTTCCGGGAGATGGAAGGATAAGTTATTCTCTGTGTGTTCACAACAAAACCACAAAGTCTCCCGCTGTATATTATTTATTCGTGTATTTTTTTCGCTTGTTTGATCGTAGGAACATTTTTCAGAAATCTGAAGTGTCTCAGCTTAGCAAAGACTCATGGGAGCTGTCCACAGGCAAACAGTGAACAAAACAGTACACAAATTAGGGACTATATTAAAGAAGATGAACTGCTTATTTTTTTCCGTGTCCCCTCTCTCCGGCTCCTAAATTCCCGAAGCAGACAGTTTTGGACAAAGTAAAGTGGGAGCTATGATAAAGAATGAATGAGTGGGGGTTCATAGTCTACTCTTCAGCCTGCTTCAAACAACCTAAATAAATGTTTGAAGGGGAGACCTGTTTTATAACCTCCTTTGGAAACCTCCATCACAGAGCTGCCAGCTTTGCAGCATAGCAAAGAAGCTAGTGGGTTCAGGATCTCTGAACTTTGAACTGGAGTCTCTCACCCAAAGAAGGCACTACTGGGAGATAAGCAAAGACAGCTAGCATTTATTTATTTGTTTGTTTGTTTGTCATTTGGTTGCATAGTGTATATAAAAGTAAGTCAGTTTATAACAGTCTACATGTTATGCAATTATACTTTATATGTATTCATGTGCATAGAATTTGCACTATTGGATATTGCTAAATAATAATAAATTATATACATTAGATGCATTTTATTCTGAAATAAAATTAGCATTTAAAATTTGGTAAATATAAGACGAAAGATAATATTCTCGACAAAACGTGCTGAACAAGTTTATATAAAATTCATTCAACACTGGGATTTTTTGTGTACACTATACACATAATAGAGCTGGTGGAAATAAAATGTTTTCATATGAACTGTGCGCGATTAATATAGGCTTAATTAGGATGATCTAGTGGATGATGTGGCGCGTTCATTAAGGAAAGCACTTTATTCTGACATGCTCTGTGTCAGATTTAGAAACATTTTTTGCTCAGTATAAGCTCGAGGCTGGAGTAGTGAATAAAGCGTCGCCGAGTTGAACACACACTCCGAAAGCTTCACGTCTGAGCAGCCGCGTTACCGCAAACTGGAAACTAAAGCCTCTGAGGCAGTTTATTTGCGTGCGGAAATAAAAAAAAAAAAAAGTTTATGTTAATTTAAAAAATGATGTATGAATATGTATTCATTCTAATTCTTATATCATTATTCTGCGCAATATGACCTTGTACGGCAAAGCTAAGAGTCAGTGAAACCTGGCCATAAAACACGCAAACAAACAAACAAACAAACAAACATAGTTGTTTATGTATATATAAAACAAGACTGAACAACAACAGCAACAACAACAACAATAATAATAACTATTATTATTATTATTATTATTATTATTATTATTATTATTATTATTATTATTATTATTATACATATAAAGTTTAAAGTATAAACATTATATATATATATATATATATATATATATATATATATATATATATATATATATATATATATATATATATATATAAATAAACTGCTTCACTGCTTTCAGTTATTTCACCCTGTACATAACTGCATAGCCTAAAACTGACTATTTATTTAGAATGCTGCTTGCACTACTTATGGACAGAGACAGAGAATGTGTACAGATAGACAGAGACAGCATAGACACAGAGACAGAGAGTGTGCACAGACAGACAGAGAGAATGTGGGCAGAAAGACAAAGAGAATGTGGACGTTGAGACAGACAGAGTGTGGACATTGAGACAGAGA
>CM040980.1:15211162-15228695 GCA_022985145.1 Pangasius djambal
TTATTATTATTATTATTATTATTATTATTATTATTGTTGTTGTTGTTATTGTTCTTCTTCTTCTTCTTCTTCTTATTCTTCTTCTTATTATTATTATAAGAGGAACAACAAGAAGGGCAGTTTATTTGTCTGTTATTGTAAGTTAGCTGCCTAGTATTCTTATATTCAATATTCATCTATTGTAACTGAATTTTCGTAGTTGATATTTAATATAATTCATTATACGTACATTTTGTTTTACTGCCATAATAAAAAAAATAATTTTTATTACTAATAATTTTTGAACACTGGTTTAAGTATTAAAAGTCACAGCAATGATTGCAATTACAATATCGATTCATTGTCAATTTTCAAAACAAAACAAACAAACAAAAAATCAATAATCAATCATCATAAATTTAAGTCTGTTAATTTGTAGTGCATATCTTATTGTTATTTTTGTTCGGGCGCAGTCCACGTTCCACACCTCCTAACTGCTTCTTTTAAAAAAAAAACATTAGGAAAGAAATGTAAAATATATATATGTATATATAAAAAATTCTAAAATCATGAATCTTGTAATAATAATAATAATAATAATAATAATAATAATAATAATAACAATAATAGACTAGATGTAGACTTATTGTTTTTAGTATTATTATTATTATTATTATTATTATTATTATTATTACAGTAGTAGTAGTACATAATGTATTGTTTTCAAACTGAGGAAATTAATTGAAATTGAAAGTGTACATCTAGTCTGAAGAGTCGATAGCGAGCCCGACTTCAGCGCTCATCCTTCCACGTGTTAAACGCCGCACGCTCGTTTAGAGCTGCAGCGGGTGTCTGTGCTATAATAAACAAACGATCGGGATTATAATTTATAATCTGTTAATGACTAATAATGTGATCGTCTAAACAAGAGCGTTCAAATCCCCAGCACGTGCAAATGCGCCAGGCGGACCCCAATTGCCCCTGTCCGTTCTGCCTTTCTTCTCAGGTATTTTCCTTTTTCTCACTTCGGGTTATTAAGTCCCACATGAATGCATCATACCAAAAAAAAAAAAAAGAGAGAGAGAGAGAAAGGGAGGAGAATGGCAAAAGGTAGCTCTCGTGAATAGCAGGAAGGGCTTTCTTTCTCACTCTCTTTTTCAAACCTTGGTGTTTACAAATGACTTTATTGTATGGAAGTATCAGAGAGAAGGAAGGAAGGAGGGGAGCTAGAGGGACTGATGGTGGACACATATACACACACACACACACACACACACACACACACACACACACACACACACGCACACACACACACACACACACTCCCATATACACATCAAGGCAGAAAAAAGGAACACAACATCTGGTAATTAGTTTCAGCAAGCTTAGCCTAATTATGTAAGCAGATTATTTTCCAGCAGAGAGAGAGAGAGAGAGAGAGAGAGAGAGAGAGAGAGAGAGAGAGACTATGATAGAGAGCGACAGAAAGAGAGAATTTTTTTTAAAACATTTACAGAGAGAGGAGAGGACAACGGCTGGCTTCAAGGAGAGGGGTGGGATGTGACTTTCCAGATCACCGTTGCGTTCCCACAGAGATAGGAGTATGAACACACACCGACCAATTCAGACGAGGGCTGTCTCCACCCTGCACTGGCCTGCTGTCCTTCAGTGCACCACGGTGTCTCACGGTGTCTCACGGTGGCAGGCAGGTTAGGGACCAAGCTCAGTGTGTTTGTGTTTGTGGTTGGCCTCGTGTCCCCTTCTCTCAGACAGCCTCTCGCCCTCACCAGCGCTTGCAGCTAGATCAAGGGGTATGTGGATAAAAACAGTGCATTAAGTGCAGTTTACTTACCGTCTCTTAATTTCAGTAGGGATTGATCGATTCTGACAGGGAGGGCATCATGCTGCCTGCCAGATCACTTAAGCCTCTGTCCCCCACACACACTCTCCCCTCTCTCTGTTAATTGCTATGCTGCTAGCTTTTACTGCCAGTGATTTGGAGAACTGCTGATTTGATCTACAGGTAGGATTACTCTCCACGTTTACACTCTATTAATCAATTGGGATTTTAATATTAAGGTTAGAATTCAATCCAAAACAGTTATTCTTGTGCTTGCTCCTGCTTCCCCCAGTTTGCGTGGTGTGTAATCTGAAGTGAAACCCACTGAGACTGGCTGTCTTGCTGTTTTATTGATTCCCCCCCCCTCTCTTTGCTCCTGGTCAGAACCTGGAACAAAGACTAGCAGGACAAACATGCAGGTCGTCCTGCCTTGGCCTAGTGGCCTCTTCTTGCACTTTACACTAGAGTCCTGTTTTCAATTCCCTGATCATTCTTCAAGAAATCCAAATGCCTATGTTTTTGCACAAAGAAAAAAAATCCGAACTAGGATCCAAACTAGTTCCAGACAGATGTTTAATTTTCAGGAAACCACGACTGCCACTGTCACCCAGCGAAGGGTGAGTGATGTGATGCGGTATCTTTGTGTCTGGTTTCCTTGCACATGACATTTTGCATGGTGTGTATTTATTCAGCCGGGTTCTTATTGAAGGCAGCCAGGTTAAGTAGCATGCTTTAAACATCTCACTTGGGAGCTCAAAGTGACAGCCCTCTTGTCACCAGTTCAGCTCCCTGTTCAGCTCAACTCTATTCTGCCCTCTTAGAAGCATGAGGTCTCAGGAAGTGCCACTGAGACACTGAACACACACACACACACTCTTGTATTCTGTGTCTGATATCATGTTGCTCTATGTCAAAGACTGATGCCGTGCAAGTCATCTGCCCGGGACTGCTGCGGTGCCTTGCCTTGCGATTAGATCTGTGTTATAGACCCCAGTGCACCTTGTAATATCCGCCTAACTGTCAGACTGCAGAGAACAAAATTGAATGGGGAGGCATGCTGAAAAGACCATAGAGTAGACACATGACATAGCTGTCATAGTTTGTGGCCAAAATATTAAATATATATATATATATATATATATATATATATATATATATATATATATTGCAGTGTAGACTTTCAGCATTAAATCAAGGCGTTTAAAACAAATATTGCATTAACCGTTTAGGAATTACAACCATTTTTTTTTACATAGTCCCTCAATTTTCACAGGCTCAAAAGTAATTGGACTGATAAGCAGTTTCATGGCCAGGTGTGGCCCGTTTCCTCGTCTTTTACAAATTAAGCAGATAAAATGTCTGCAGTTGATTCCAAGTGCTGAATTTGCATTTGGTAGCTGTTCATGGGAACTCTCAATATGCGGTCCAAAGAGGTGTCAGTGCAAGTGAAGGAGGCCATCAGTAGGCTGATAAAACAAAACGGACCTATCAGAGAGATAGTAGAAACTTTAGGTGTGGCCAAATCAACAATTTGGTACATTCTTAAAAAGAAGAAACGCACTGGCGAGCTCAGCGACACCAAAAGGCCTGGAAGGCCACGGAAGACAACTGAAATGGATGATCGCAGAATCCTTTCCTTGGTGAAGAAAAAAACGCTTCACAACATCCAGCCAAGTCAAGAACACCCTGGAGGAGGTAGGCGTATCATTGTCAAAATCTACACTCAAGAGACGCCTTCATGAATGTAAATACAGAGGGTTTACAACAAGGTGCAAACTACTGGAAACATTCAAGAACAGAAAGGCCAGATTAAAACCTCCAATAAAAGCCTGACCAGTTCTCATGCAACATTAACTTGTACCAGAACGAAGGGAAGAGAAGCGTATGGAGAAAGAAAGGAACAGCTCATGATCCAAAGCATACCGCATTATCTGACAAATATGTGGAGGTAGTGTTACGGCATGGGCATGTATGGCTGCCATTGGAACTGGGTCACGGGTGTTTATTGATGATGTGACTGCCGATGAATTGGAGCAGGATGAATTCTGATGTATAGAGCCATACTTTCTGCTCAGATTCAGTCAAATGCTGCAAACCTGATAGGACGGTGCTTCACAGTATAGATGGATAATGACCCAAAACGTACAGCGAAAGCAACTCAAGAGTTTGGAAATGGAGTGGTCTTAAATGGCTGAGTCAGTCACCTGACCTCAACCCAATTGAGCTTGCTTTTCTCATACTGAACACAAAATTGAAGGCAGAAAGACCCACAACATGAGCAGCAACTGAAGGCGCCTGCAATAAAGGCCTGGCGAAGCATCTAAAGAAAGGAGGAAAGGAGGAAACTCAGCATTTGGTGATGTCCATGGGTTCCAGACTTCAGGCATTCATTGACTGCAAAGGATTTGCATCCAAGTATTAAAAATAATTCTTATATTTATAATTATGTTAGTTTGTCCAATTACTTTTATTAGTAATAATTTATTAGAGATAAATTCACATATTTACAATATATTTTTTTAATCCATTTATTTCTGTAAAGCTGCTTGGTGACAATGTCCATAGTTAAAAGTGCTATACAAGTAAAATGGCATTGAATTGAACTTTTGAGCCTGTGTAAATGGAGGGAGTATGTAAAAAAAAATGGCTGTAATTCCTGAACGGTTAATGCAATATTTTTTTGTTAAACCCCTTGAATTAAAGCTGAAAGTATACACTCTAATCACATCTTGATTGCTTCATTTCAAACCCATTGTAGTGGTGTACAGAGGCAAAATTATGAAAATTGTGTCAGATTGGATGCAGACTTTTCCCCCTGGTTTTACGATCCTGTTTTAAGGCAAATAATTTTGTGATGTTCGGTTTAAAGCTAGGCCATTCAGAGCATGCCTATTCAGCATGCTGACGCCCCTAATGGATTACCTTCCTTCAGGGGCCGTCTGTGCAACCAGCTGAGGTGTTAATATAAATATAGCAGATCATTTGTGAGCTAACTTGTTTTAAGCTTTAGTCCCCAAAAAGTGTGACTGGCAGGTGGGGGAAACATAGAAGGAATAATTAGATGGGTGCTGTTGCATGCCTCTGATTTGTTTGGGGAGAGGAGGGGATGGAGGAAATTTGGGAGGTATAGGCTCATAGTAGACTGATAGTTAGAAAGTGTTCCTGACTTTGAATTTCAGGCTCTGCTCCTTAATGACAAGATTTTTAAGGCTTTTTGCCCTTGTCCAAGACCTATATTTATCATGCTTTCCAACAACAACAACAACAACAACAATAACAACAACAACAACAACAACAACAACAACAACAAAAAACAGCTACATAAACAGTCTGATATGAGTTTTGTCTACTTGACAAATAATGGTTCAGGTTTTGATAAATTTGTGGTTATGTCTGGAAAAACACACATTAAATTTATATAGAAAGTTTCTTTTTACGTAAAGAGATATTTACAGTACGCACCACTAAAGTTGCTGCTTATTATTAGCTTGCAATAATAACCATGCTCTGGAGATGTACTTTTTTTTTGTCCACACATAAAATCAAATAATTAACTTTTTTTTTTTTTTTTTTTCAATTTGTAGCGATGATTTATCTTAATTTTCACCCCAGTGAGTGTCAAATTTAATTTTATTTCAACTGTATTTTGGTAAAAATGTAACCCCCCCTTTTTTTTTTTTTTACCTCAACCATTGTCACAATGTCACATTTATATATTTTTGCGTATTTTACCTTTCATTTAGTTGATAACTGATATTGAATGAAATATTGATAATGCTATAATGCTGTATGATGTAAATGTTCTAAGTAATTTAATTGTGCTGTATAATGCAAATTTTCTTACGTGTCCAACAAACTGTTTTATTTTTTTCTTTTTCTGTCTTAACTGTACAGCTTTTAAGCAAACTTATTTCATAAATATATAAGCCTTCGACATGTAATCGTAATCCACTTATCCAATAAATGTGTTAAGTATCAATAGTGGCACTAACTATTGTGATTAAGGTTCTAAGGTTTACTCCGCGGGAGGTAAAGTTGACAGCGAAACAAACCCAGCTTTCTTCAAAAAGCACAAATATTTAATAGCAATGTTGAATCTGTTTAAATGGGTCATTAGTTTTACATCAGTGCAAATAAAATTACAAGGGAAAAAAAATTGGGCACAGTATTTCAGGGACATTATGTGGGCATAAGCAAAGTATTTAAAATATTTAATATTTCATCACAGCGTTGCTTTGTTGAACCTTCTTTTTCGTCATGTAAAAAAAAAAAAATCCTACTTTTTAATACCCTGCAATTTGGCTGCAATTCATAATCAGCTTCGGGGCAGATTTCCCAGGAGTCTTTACACACCCTAACCAACATCTCCTTTCCCCCCGGAAAAAAAAAAAAAAAAAAAAAATCTTCCAGAAAGTTAGCACCTACTTTCATTGGTCCCCCCTCAAAAAGCCTGTCCACAGAGTCAGTAATGTCCCCCAGTTCCCAACAACCCCCCCTCCCCTGTGGCAACCCCCACCCCTTCCACAACCAGGGCCATCGAAGGGCCTTGATGCCTCAGGCAAATATGAGAGAAAATGAAGGAGGCAGATGGTGGAGGAGTGAGAAAAAAAGAAATCATATCTGAGAGGTAGGGAGGCCTGACCAAAGTAGAAGAGCTTCCATTACCCTTCTAATTTTCTGTGAATAAAAGACTGATTTAATTATTTGATGAAGGTGAGGTGAATAAACCTCTGTTGATATGTGTGTATGAATGTATTTAAAAATCTTTCCCGTTCTACTTAGTGCTGGATAACAGTAGATAATCAGAAACATTTGCCCAACATTATGGGGCCTTTTCACAGATCTAGCCTGTGCAGTTTGGCCCAGAAAACACTGGCTATGAAATAAATAAATCCACAATCACGCTCATGTATACAGCCGTTTGCTTCAATAAGACAAAAGTGTGTGAAAAATGGCGTTTATATAATGGACCCTTGGAGAACTATTCAAGTAATCGTCAAACTTCCTCAGGATTTCGTCAATGATTTATTTTGAATATTAAACTGTACCTTTATCTCTGTCAGTCAACAGCAAGAAGTGATCTGGCACTTTTTAATGCCATCGGGGCCCATCTGGGAGAAGGACCCTTTTCATTTGGCATACTTGGCTGCGTGTCGCCTCCCCATAATGGGGCTCGACGAGGCAATAGCCAATTAAATGTCTTGAAGGGGGACCCTCAGAGGCCCATGCGTGAAAGGCTTCAGGTGTGAAACGGTTGTTTTTTTCTGAGCGAGACAGAGAGAAATAGAGTGCTGCAAATGTATAGCAGCTTTCAAGTTTGCCACTATCCCCCCTTTACCAAACCCCCAACCTCGACCCCCTGGTCAGACCCTGCAGTCTGAGCCATCCCAACGGCTCTTGGTGATGTTCTGGAGGAGGCCACTTAAGTGCAATTTTCTATTCAGCTACTCAACCTGTGTTCTCTGCTTTTTATATTCCCCACTTTTTTGTCCACCTCTGTCTGAGGAGAGCGCATGAAGGCTCAGATGATGCAGACAATAGCTTTTTTACCACACAACAAGAAATGAGGAGAGAGGAAAGAGCCAGACAGGGTAGCTATGGATGGGACTAGAGGAGTGGTAGTAAGTAGGAGAGTGGGGGCATAGGGGAAGATGGCCATACAAAAACGAGGGATGGATAGTTTGCTAGTTATGGGTACCCCTGACCAGAACATGGCAAGTTCAAGAAATACTTCAAGAAAAAAAAAAAGGAGTCTATAATAAAAAGAAAGAAAAAAATCGGTATTAAAAAAAAAACCATAAACACAACACTGAAGGATGCTTTTACATGAGAAAACCGCATGACATTTGTGTGTAAAGATCCTCTGACAAGGGAACAGAAGGGGGACAAAATGGAGTTTATTTTCAAGGTACACCGAAGAAGACGAGGCCCCATATGACCATTAATGACTATTCTGTGGCTCATTCTGTGGTACTGAGTTTGGAGCATCTTATCAGACCCTAACTTTTGAAATTAAAAAGAAATTCACTCCCTATATTTGTACACAAAACGGAGGTATTGCAGCCACGCTAACATACTCATAAAACATATCATATTGCCAGAAAGCAAAGTGCTGAAGCTTTTCTCTTTAATGTTTGCCTTGAGCAACAGACAGTGATCAGCCAGAAGGACCATTAGGGACACTATATAGGAAAGGGGAGGGGAGGAAGACGAGGGGATATTAATCTTATTAAGATCGTATATCAGCACCACGTCAGGTGAGAAGGCAAACGAATGAGCTCTGTGTTTATCAGAGCTGAGCTGTGTGGTAACGGCCGGCGATCTCCCAAGGCACTCACTCTTTCTAATAAATTGGTTAACTTGGTTGTGCAGTGATAGCAATAGAGTTAAGGGAAGTGGGCTGTGTTGTTTTAGCAGCAAGAGCTGCACTCTCTCTGGACAAGCCCTCCACTCCACAACTCACACCCACACATTCACACACACCCACACACACGCACACACACACACACACACATACCAATGTCCTTCCCTTTTATCAGAGCTAGACTGGGAGAACACTCTGATAAGAGTGGAAGAAGGGAAAAATCAAAATAAATGGAATCCATTAAAGGCAGCAATGCATCAACTGCTTGATAAAGTGATTAATAAACAAGCTGTGATAGTGATTGATTAAATCATTTAATCAAACTGTTAAATAGGCACTGTTGTATATTGATATTGTGTGGTGTAATGTTTTAATTTCTTTAGATTTCTGCACATCATAAAAGGTTGTTACATACTTAGTGCATTTATTTGTTTATTTATTTAGACCTCGCTCAAGTAAAAAAAAATTTTTTTATTATTTCAAAGTAGCTCTCCTTTTAACACTCACTATTCTTGCCTTACGTTCCATTCTTTTCTAATCATTATCTCTTAATGATCATTTCTTTCCATTTACATGCATCGCCAGAAGCCACCTACAATTACAACCCATTTTCCTGCAGTGTAGAGCTGTGCAGCGAATAGACAGCGAATCGCAGGTGCTGGAGCTCTAAACAATGTGTCAGTATTGACTGAATCATGCACAGTTAAAAGAAGGTAAGTAGGTACTGAAAGGGCAACAGCAACACTTGTAAGACTTAAATGTCACTCATGCTGGCTAATGCAGTGACAACTACAAGGTGCAACATGATTGATGTGTTGAGCTGTTCAGAGTTCACATTTGATGTACACGGCATTAAAATCCAAGCACTTGCAGGTAATATATGCAATTCACACAAGCCACTCAATAAAGAGATGTGGTTTTTTTTTTTCAGTTCTTGTGAGAGACATTGTGCAAGACAGTGGTTTTTCTGAGGAAACAAATTTTGAGAATGACTAAAGAAAGCTCTAACGAGAGGATCAATCAGGTTACATGTGTTATAATTTCCTGATTAAAACGAATGAAACGAAATCGGGAAAAATTTTTTGAATCGTATCATGACCAGGAATGGATCTGCTAATTGATCCACCACAGCACGCCTTCCATAGAATCAGTATGGATCTCAGATAATCAGTAACCTGTGAATACTACAGCAACACGGGAATCGAAATCGGTTGGTAGCCATGTTTATTATGTGTTGTACAGCAGTATGTAGGACAAGACACACACAGAATGTGTGAATACTCAACTTAAAAATACAGATACCCAAGTGTGTTACACACAACAGCGTGTAATATTTTTCAAATCTTATCACACAATCCCCCAGTGGCTTTTGGAATTGAATTAAACTGAACGTTGTTTTATAAAGTTACCACAGGTATAGACCAAATATTCTTTAATGCATTAAAGGCTGGTCATGGGAGCATCAATCTCATTCTCAGTAGATAAAAGGTGGAAATGTTTCCTTGGCTTGAGTTTTTTGACATCGTAGTTATTGTATTGTAAGACTACCCTGGAGAGTGTGTAGGGGCTAGGGAAATACCAAAATAAAGGTAGTGCAATGGGTAGTGGAAACTGCTTTGGGCCACACAGGTGGACAGGGGGCACTTGAAAGTAGCTTGGAGCTGTTTCTACTGAAATGATCACTATGCGCTTAGAAACGGACATGAATTTACCATTTCACCCGAGGCAAATTTTATACCGTAAGAAAAAAACAGTGAATAAAAGGAGCTGGGGAGGAATTCAGAATGGTGCCACACATGAAAGAGTCCTATTAGAGTGGTTGGGCTGGATTTGATGATGCAAAGAAGAGGAGATGAGGCGTGCAGAGATCAGGTAGTGGCATGCTGTCGCCTGTCTGACATTTACTGTATGCTTGGAGAGGTACAGGGTGCAAGGTATGAACTTTGAGCACTGACAAGCCCTCAAAGAAATTGCCGGCCCCTGCCAGGCCATGGTAAATTTTGATGTGGGCTAATTTCTTTGACAGCCATGCCAAAGCTGCCATCTGCAAACCTGCATTTCCTTCTTCAGCAAGGTTGCCAGATAAAGGCTTCAGTTGCCAGAGGTGAAATGGTGCAAGGTAAGTCAAGCTCAGGAGTGAACACACACACACACACACACACACACACACATTTTATTTTATGCATCTTTACATGTCTTTTCGGATATAGTCAGTTTGTAAATGAATACTTTAAAGCCTGCTGCTCCTTTTTCCTGTTGCTCTTATAGCATGCTCCACCTCACTTGATTCCCTCCAATAAGCCAAAGCAAAGTCATTTCAAAGAAGAGCAACAACTTGCTAATTATGCAAATGGTGCAAAGTGCGGAGCCCAGTAGGTTGCTGAAGCTCTGTCATTTTGAAAGGGTATGGTGGAGCGTGATAGTGTAGCAGTCTGGCAGGGAACCCTTGATGCAGTGACAGGTCAATTTGACTGGCTTTGTGAACCGGATTCTGCTCCTCGTCTCGGGGTATCGAGCGGGCCTGAATTCTCTCCCCCGCAGCAGGGCTTTGATTTCTCCTTTGTTCTGCTAGCTCCTCTCTTGACACTTTGCAAGAATGAGAGATGCCATGCAATCATGACCCCTTCGCACCCCAGAGGCAACCTTTGGCAACTCTGAGGCCGACCCTTGACCCTGAAGCTGACAGCTTGATTAATTGTGCAATGTTATGATTTATGAGTATCTTCTTTGTATGATTAATGGGGCAACAGGTGGCACTACCTTGCAGCTAAAGGGGAAATATAGCAAAAGAGGGTACAGACAATGTGAGGGGTTTGTGTTGGGAATGAAGGTTTTGTCTGACAATGGCTCCCACCTTGGTGAAACCATACATCATCTTGACTTTCCTGAATGTGTCAGGTCCACTGTTATTTGTGGCAATGCTTCTTGAAAAGGGTCTTTTAAGGGCCCCTCTATGGACGGATGCATACTAAGGCGTCACATGCATTAATCTTTGTAAACTCTTTTAAGGGGGACAAAAGGAAACATTAAAACGGCTGACCAGGATGTAAAGATCGAGATGTGAAAGGGGAGGGGGTGTAGCCAAGACCAAAATTTGGCTTCAGTGGAAATCGCTGAGACAGGATGTGTTGAAGTGACTTATATCACTCAGCAAAAGAATTCTGACCACCCCCTGAGATGAGCGCTGAATTGTTTAATCACCAATGCCGCTCTCTTTAGCCACCATTGTCCTGGACACATTGCCACCGCATGCCTCCGTCCTGGTGAATAGCACCCACCGAGCAGCCCTGAAGACCTTGCACTGTCACCCATGACACGTGGCCACATCAAAGTGTCCAGGCAGAGCTATGGACCTGCTTGTTCTCTGACCTGACAGGCTAGCAAGATAAGGCTGGCTTTTAGGCAAGACGCTTAGTGCACAACAGGAGCAGGGGTCCCTCACAGGTGACAGAATGACACAACTGTTGAAGGGGTCATACATGACACGGCTTACCTCTGTGTCCAGCAGGTCGATGATGAAGAGAATGGCTGGGTGTTTGCTTGGAGATGGCTGAGCAGATCAGCCCTCACTCTTAAAAGCAAAAGAGCAAAGGGAGAGGTGGCTTTCATTTTGACATGTAACAGCCTTGACCCTACACTTCAGACTCTGACAGATGACAGAAGATTGATGCTGACATTGGGGCAGTATCTAGTCCAGTCGCCTTAAAGAAAACGAAATATTGACCCATACAGATCAAAGTAATAGCAGGAACATCGACATGTCTGGCAGTTACAGGGAAAATTAATGATAGAACAAACTGCAAGCTGTCATGCTCTGGTTTACAGATTTGTCACAAATAATGACAATAAAAATATAGATATTGTTCAGTTTGCCATAATTTCCAGTTACTAGCAAGACACGAATCAATCATTTCCCTTATCCATTTTTTTTTTTCTAAAAGTCAAAAACTATGTTCTTAAAATCCCTCTGACCTTTGAACAATTTCCTGAAATGCCAAATACCTCTAGAATATGTCTGTGACATATGAGTCAAACATTTCCCTCCCAATTTGGATGCTGCAAAATTATAGAAAATGCCCCAATCTTTTAAATAACACCTTCTACATGGACAGTGGAGCCTTCTTCTTCTTCTTCTTCTTCTTCTTCTTCTTCTCAGAAACAACATGATCACAGAATCAAGCTGTAAACTGCCTTTGCTTTTCATGAGTGAGTATTAATTATCTGGGTGCTACACAGGCTAATTCTGGCCCAATTCTTTTCTGCCAAGAAGAACCAGAAGTGCCTATGCTTCCGATGGACAGAGCTGACTGAGGCACTGACCTGTGACACATGTAGTGACAAGAGCGTGAACATCGTCTGCTCTGCTGTCACTGGGGCTCAGGACGGCCTTGAGAACTTCTAGCTGAGGAGCCATGGGAGAACCAGAAACCTATTCAAGCCCTGCACAGTGGCAAATCTCACTAACATCTCCATGAGATCTCAGCTCCCCCGTCCCTGGTGCTATGGATGCCTAGCTCTGTACACCGCTGGCTGCCCCATATGTTTGGGCTGTGCAGAAGGTGGTTTCTCGGATACTGTGGTTGCTAATTATAAATTTAATTTGCATTTTAATTAGAATGGTGGAAAATTAAAGCCTGCCAGCTGGAGAATTTCAAAAAGCTTCCTCCCTCTCTCTCTCTCTCTCGCTCTCTCTCTCTCTCTCTCTCTCTCTCCTTCTCATTCTCTCCTTCCTCGGCATGTATTCAAGACTGTGTTATGCTCTGTTTGATATTTATTTTTTTTAGGTCCTCCACCCCCTTCACTATCTCTGCCTAACACAAACAGTCTCATAAGTATACTCTTTTATTCATTAAAATGTGCTAACCAGGTTTCCATACTAGGGCTTTTCATTAATCAAAAGGTATTCTTTTCATACTGAAAGGCATGATCTTTCTTTTTTCAAACTGCTTAACCATCTAACTGAGCTTGTTCGAGCAAAGTATGCCTGTTAGGCCAGTTAGTGCTTTAATTTCGTTTTGATATTTGTTTCCTGCATTCTTAAATGTTACTTTTTTCTTTTCAGACTATTTAAAAACTCGCGTGTTTTATGCGTAAAAAAGGGCCACTCTATTCTGTTCAAACGACAATAGTAAGAGACTGTCGCATCTTGGGTACATTCTGTTTTTTTCTCCCACTATATGACTCACAGCATCTGTTACTGTAATGCAAAACTAACTGAGAACACCTAAAAATGTAGAGCACAGAGCAACACACTGAAAGCCAAAGTGGGAAATCTGCATGTGTGGGCTGTTCCACCACTAAGCTCCAGTCATTATTTTCCAATCTTCTTAATTTATCCTGCTCCCTTCACTCTCCCGTCCGGTCATTCTCTTTCTGTCTCTCGCCTCCCCTGGGCATCCTTGTTCAATAATTGTCATTAATTGATTGACAGACCTGATAGACCCAACTAACCCCAAGCCCCACTTAAATGTCTATTTTTTAAATGAGAGCTTGTACATCCAATGACCTTGTCAGGCTGTCAGCTGTCAGCCAATCAGACGGTTGAGTCAAATGAATCCTATCCAGACCACATCTCTCTGGTCCAAATTGTGAGTAGAGCGAAATCATTCTAAATGACATTGACGTGTATGATGACTTTGTGTAACAGGAGATATTTCAATATGCTATTATTTTTTAAAAACGTTTTTCCCTTCTCTCATCTGCTAGGGCATTCATGTATTACACATATCAGAATCGTACTATTACGATGGAATGTTACACAATGAGGAGAAATTAAGGTATATAGCGATGCTTGAGCTCCGAAGTCGACCAAGTCATATTATGACTTATAACACAAACAAATATTTGAAAGACCTGGTGTGAACATGGTTTTAACCATCTAGTTCGTGTAGTTCGAGCTTTGTTTTACACCCTTTGAACAATGTGTAGCTTTAATAGTACAGTAGCATCATTTCTAGTACTTTAACGTTTTTTTTTTAGCACATTATAGTATTACAAAAGTTTTTAAAAAAGCAGTTGCTTTTTATGTTTGTTGTTTAACTGAAGGATGGACATAAAACCCTGAAACTATTGTAGCTGACACACTTTCCACTGGTACATGTGTTAAGTACATGTAATGTATTGACATGCTTCCAGGGTATTTTGGCTTGGGAGACTGCCAGCCTCGCTTTTGCACCTCTTTACAGGCTTAGTTTGATCTGGTGTGAATAACATTTAGACACACACACACACTCTCATTAGTATTCTTTGGGGGGACATAAAACAGTGCACACACACACACACACACAGACAGAGAGAGAGAGAGAGAGAGAGAGAGAGAGAGCCCTGCTCTGAGGGTGGCATTTGGCACGGCATAGATACACCTGGTGGAAATCAAAACCTGTCCCCTCCACCCCCCACAAAATTAATCTCTGCTACCTTTTGATCCTCAGTCAAGCATATGAGCTTTCAACACTGGGGGATTTATCTCAATCAATACCTGGACAACCTTTTTCTGACCATTACTACTTTTTCACGTCTACTTTTTCTCCTCTTTTCCTTTCTTTTCAGCGCTATCAGGGGTTGTGTTCTTTCGCTGAAGAGACTCAAATCTAATTGGGAATTGAATTCCCCATCAACCGAAATTAAATTAAATATCCAAAGAGGCTAACTTTGTTGGTATTGAATGAAATATTTAATATTTCTTGAGATGAATAATGCTCTTTGGGAACATTTCATTCTTAATTAGACAGAGTTCAGCTTTCACAGAAGTATTCCTTTCACACATTTAACCTTCTGACAATTCTGAACTTAAGATGGTATTAAAAACTCGTAGCAGACACCGATTGGTAGGATTTCATTAGCACTGTTGCTAAGAATTAACTGTTTCTTTTTTTTATGTTGAGACACAGCCCTCAAAAAAGCTGGCATGAGATACCCACCCTCATGCACACACACACACACACACACACACCACTTCCACAGGGCATGCGTCCATTGGGCTGAGACTACAGCAACAGTGGCTATGTGTAAAGGCTTGGCAGGAGCTGCAGAGTGTCCCAGATCCTCGTGTGGACTGCTGTGTCTGTCACTCTCCATAACAAGCTCCCTGTCTGAGGAGTTAAGACGTGCATTCTGTTACTCTCACCACTGCTCATTTCTCTCCAATCTGCTCCCGGCAATGTCTGCACTATGTAGCACTATCCATACTGTATGGCAGTAGTCTGCCTAATAAAGCCTGGTAGAAATGCACTCAGCAAGCTTTAGTCATTTTAGAGTAGATATTGGGCAATGTTGCAAAATGTTCCTAATGTTTTTTAAAAGTGTTGATTATACACAATGTATTTGAATAGTATAGATTATATTTGTGTGCTAAAATCCTTAGGTTTTGCATGATATGTTGACTGGACAGAGATTGTTGAGAAGTATATACAGAAAGCCCTTGCTTGTAAGCTTTTATTTTCACCCCTAATAAAAAAAACGAATGCTCTAGTTTATTTCATAAATCCTTTGAAAAACACTGTGCTTATATCAAGTTTCCTTCCATGGTGGAAGTAATTATTGAAGCTCCACATTCTAGTTCGTTATTTAGTTTAGTTTATCTTCACCGATTGTCAAATATTTGAATCTGTGAAGTGGTGTGATGAGGTACAAAGACAGATATTTGAAGGGATTTTAACTCATTCAAGCAATTACATGCTTAACTGGCCCAAGATAATCTGCCATCCCTGGTTCTCTCTTTTTTTTTTTCTTTCTCTATCTACTTTAGTCTGTGCTCTCTCTGTCTCTCTGTCTCTCTCCCTCACTCTCTCTCATCCATTTTCTCTTAACAAGAGGGATGGCTTAGAGGCGAAGGATTTAAGGCACAAAGGCTTCCCTCTCAATAGAGCAAAAGCAGCAGAGAAATTAATTGCCACTAACAAACAGCATGACCGCTTACAATTTCTGCATGCCGGTCGGTTAGTTGGCCAAAAGAAAAGGGCTGGAGGTTGGGGAGGGGGTCCAGGCAATATGTTTTAGGCCATACTTGATCTGAGGTGATTTATGTTATCAAAACACACGCCAGAAGGCCTAGGTTTACATGCCTCATCTGGAGAAAGGCCTTCATTACCATTTTTATTGTACTGGTGCACTGGCTAGCTCACTGAGTGCCAATGGTGCATTAAAAAAAATCAGGTTTGGCATCACAAACTCTATTTAAACTTGGTCCCACTGTATTTATTTAATTGCATTACTTCCGAAGGCTTTCGGAATTGCTTTAAATAACTTTATGTTTCATAAAATACATGAGAATTAAATGTAAGCATCACAAAGTTTAAGGGGTTTCTCCTCCACAACACTGCTGAATTACCTTATCGGAGTGGTAAGGAACTGTTGATTAATTTTCTAAAGCGGCATCGCCGTGACAGTATTGCTGGCTGCAAGGCAAATTACAAGTTTATATTAATGCGCTCATTCAAATATGTAATCATTTCTGTAATAACTGACTGTGTATGGCAAACGCATCCTTTTTTTTTTTTTTGAGTGTTGTGTTTTTGAGTGTTGTGACATTGCATTGGTTAAACTTTCTGTAAAGACAATGTTTATATTCTATTTAATATTTATATTATATTTAACATATAATATGGAAGAGGTCTCCACATCAGCGCTTTAGGGTAAAGCTGTAACTTTAGGTTTTCCACAGTGGGAAAGTCTTGAAGGCGGATGGCTTGTGATTCTTGGTAAAATAACAAGCTGTATTATTAACTATAATCAACTGTTTATAGGCGCAATGACGTAAGTGACACAGGGACTAACTTATTTTGCAGATGCTCCAAAACATTAAATGTAACTATGTATGGACATAAATGTAATACTTGTTTTTAAATTAATAAATATATATATATATATATCATTCAATGGTATAAGAAGAATAAAACACAATGGTACATGCTGTTACAGGTATATAATCAACTTGAGGGTGGTGACAGCCTTCCAGCCCTCCTTTCACTGATTATTTGCCTATAACTGCATGCCCTGTCATGTTTTATTCCTTACATAATGTATATTCTATACTCTCGCTTCACCTGCTTTCAAAATTTCAAGTTTTGAAATAAGCCCCAAAACGTAGGGTTCAAAACCCAACTTGAATTCCTGCTATTCTCTGCCCTTCTGTCACCGTCGTGTGTCTACCGTCCACCTCATGTGCCAATTAGAGCGACTGGGCTGCACACCTCTGCAGGAGCATGACAGTGATAACAACAGCACTGCATACTGCAGGCCTCACCCTCACCCTCTCATCGTAAGCCTGCTGTTCAACTGATACAGAGGGTTGCATACAGGATAGGCGGAGGAACTTTTTTCACTTAGTATCTATCTATCTATCTATCTAT
>CM040980.1:15228795-15239710 GCA_022985145.1 Pangasius djambal
ACACATATATCTGGTACAATTAATAATTAGAGTATTCAGAAAAGCATTAGCTGCTGCAGTGGTGGGATTTGGCATGTATATGTGTGTGTGAGTTTGTGTGTGTTTTCTGGGGGAGTGTGGCATGTTTGCCCTAATTCTGTTCTCTGCTTGCTCCCACTCCCACATGTCATGGCGCAGTCTGCCACCGTTGGTGTGGCATCTATCATCCGGCCCAACCGCCACTGCGCTGGACAAAAGCCGGGTTGGATCGTGCACAAAGCCATTTGCATTTTTGCATCTCATTGTGGCTGTAATTACACAGCAGTGTAAGCTGCCCCCCCACCATTATCTCGCCTAACATTATCAGTGACGTTTGAAACGCACGTTTAAATGTCAATTATTGACTACAAAGAAGAACTGACCTTTGAGGGAACACGTTCTCTCCCTCTCTCCCTCTGTCTGTTTCTCTTTCTTTCCCTCCCTGGATGCCCATCCACCTCTCTTCATTGCTAGAACTAATGATACTGTCTTGCCTTTTTTTCCCTCATTTATGTGTAAGCACCAGTTTGTTTGGAATGCTTCCTGAGTTGGCATTTTCATTGAGATGGTTAATGAATTATCATTGTATGCAATCATTTTTGTTACAGGCATACAATTTTTTTTTAAATTCTTTTTGCTTTATATGGTTCAATATACAATTCTTTTCCCACAGTATGGCTTTGGACCACATTGTAAAGTTACTGTATATGGGGTATAGGAAAAGCATGCAAGTAGCCTTGGTTTTTATGATATGCATGATACAATATTGTAGATGTGTAGGATATTCACAGCTGAAATATGGCCCCTCACCACAACTCTCTATCCCCTGTGGTGGTATATCTTTTCAATTTTGGTAATGTGAAAACTAAATGTAAGAAATACTATTATTTCTTTGTTATTTTGTCAAAAATAACCCTTGCATACATGCTCTCACTATGTGACCTATTGTTCAGATTCTATTTATGATATGTACAGTACATCTGAAATCATTTTCAAGCTTTACAGAAACACACAAGACAACATTGCACGGTAGAATCCCAGCTGAGGACGCAGATTACTTCAAGTGGGTTGTCTTTGGTGGCTCTGATTACTGTTGCATATCGGGTTTATGAGTTGAAATTCGATGAGATTCCTGTATCTGTGCCTTCATTAAATATTTACTTATTTTGCTATGTTTATTACAACGACTCAGACCGATAAAGCAGGTTTTATCAGTAGCTCGCCAGTGAAACCATTACGTATCTGTCATCTTGTTGGAGTACTTTTTCTCCATACAGACACCCACCTGAGTGTCAGAGGAATGACACTGATTGGTTTCATTGTCTTTCCTATCTTTAATCTCCTTTGTGTCTCTTGGCAGGGAAGACAAGGCCTGTCTGATTTAAAGTAAATAATAGATCAAAAAGAGCTACATATTTTGAACTCGAACCAGTTCTGCATCTTACTCATCAGAATTTAATGAATAGTACAATATCATTTTTATTCAAAATGTGGCTGATTATTACACCTCAGATTTGCATCCTCACCAGTGAAAATGTGTTTATTAGCACTTGCTATGTCTTTTACAGAGGCATTGCCAGCTGGGCTGGTTGTTAACTAGATAAAATGTGATGGAATGAATGAGTATGTACAGTGCAGAGTGCGGTGCATTAGTGCAGAGCTGACAGCTAAAGGAACTTAAGGAGTTTAACAAACAACTCGCCTATTCTAATTAATGGAGACACAAGCTGACAGAACACATTTACATTTCATTGAATCTGTTGCGAAAAGAGAGGCTCCTTATTAGTCCTCCTCCCAGTGAATATGACATTAATTGCAGTTTCGTTCCAGAGCTGTTGGCTACCCCATTTCATAAAATCCCACACACACCTGTGGTGCAGTGTTATTATTGCATTTTATAGACACAGGAAATTTAATATCTCACTCAGGTTATTACATTAATCAAGTCAAAATGAGATAACTTATTCCCTTGGAATATCCTGGGATCGCAACTTCAGCTGACATTTTCCCTGTCTTTAAATCATCTATTCAAGCTGCACAATTACAATATTAATATTGTGTAACTGCTTTTTGTATTTTTTCAAACCAAGCAGCTCAAGATATTATAACTTTGAAGCAATTTTACAGTATCTGGATGCAGATAAAAAAAACAGTGTAATACTCCAAAAATGAACAATAGCAAAGATGTCATAGCATAAAATCTGATAGCATTACGAAATCATTTCAAGTTTGCCCTTTGGTTTATGTGATTTACAAAAATTCCCTTCACTGAACCAACATTAGTTCAGGATTGCTAATTCGTATGAACTCATATGGAGAGACTCATATGAAATGTTACAAATGGTTAGTATTAGGGCAAGGAGTGGGATTAGCTGTCATAGCTTTTCTTGTGACTTAATTTATGTAAACTACAATGAAATTGCTGTTGCTTCAACAGTTTCCACAACACTTGTGACAGAATTGCAGTTTATTTCTTCACATAACTTCGAGTCAAAACACTGAACAGTGAACCAAATAGCATCCTTATAAAATAGCATCCTTCAGCTTTAAGTGCTAACCGTGAGAACCATGACCCCAAAGGCCCCCAGATGACAGTGAATGCTCTCGCCCAGTCTCGGAGGAGCAACACTCGATCCTCAGTTCCTGAGTGCAGGGCTGCTCTTCTCCCCCCTCTCTTCACTGGCCTTTAGGCCAGAGCAGACCCTGAGCCAGCCGTGCTTATCTGACCCTAACCTTGGCGTATGGCAACCTTGACCTGCACGTCACCCCTTCCCTGTCCTCAGGGCTACATCTGTTCCAGGCTCCCTGGGACCCCCGAGAGGCTAGTGGGACTGAAACATCACCTTGAGGATCCATTTGTTTTCTCACAAGAGGTCAGAGCCAGGTCGTCATTAGGACTGAACTTGATCCTCCCGCATAGGCCTGGGATTAGCAGGTCTGTGCTAAGGAGAGCCACTAAGCTAATGAGCACCAGCATGCACTGCAGCGAACTCTAATCATGCAAATTTGGGTCATGCTACCGTAATTGACTAGAATGTATTTAGCAATGATGCTGAGCACATGCTACTTTAGCTTTACTTTACTAATAAAATTGATATAAGTTAGAAGGCAAAAACAGTCTTAGTACATTAAAAATGTTTGTAAAAGCAAATGTGTCAGTGAATTGTAGTCCTGATGAAGCAATCGAAGCCGTAGTGAAAAATGCAAATCAGTCCAGTTATCCTCATTGCCACCACTGTATCCTAACTATTGAAATGTCAAAGAGTATACCCTGCAGCAACAACAATACTCTTCATTTGAAATAATGCATACATTAAACCAGGGCCTTTCACTGCTCTGGGGATCACTGTCATTTTGCCACCAGTGGCTTGTCCTGATACAATAGCTTGATTGTGATGCCCTTTATAATTATGTCCAATGTTTCAGCAGTACTGTGATTCCCGTGACCTTTTCAGGAGTTTTCTCTCTCCCCTCTTCCAGAAACAGAATCCTCGCCAAGTAGCAATACCAGCTGGTTAATATTAATGAGAGGGACAGAGATATCAGCCTTTAATGGACAATAAATTAGCCATTGATTGTTAACTGCGAATGTTCCGAGACCTCCCCCTCAGGCAGGATGCCATATATTTGACGTATGATATTTTGATAAATCATAAAAGAGTGTAGGTCATTTGCCTCTCCAATCCCACTATCTCACAACCAAACAGATCAAATTTAAGTGAGGGAGCCACAAAGATATGTTTCACACAGTGCGCAGAGGAAATGAACAAATACGCAAAAAAGCCCGAAGCCGTATCATGTTCGCTAAGTACTTTTAAATGTATTTTCACTCTCTATTTCAATCCCATGGTATTATGTAGCCTTGAGTCAAGGGACGGGGTAAAGGTTACAACACTGAGGCATGGGACTGAACCTAACACCTGACAGTGAGTGTCTCTCTCCCACTCTCTCACTCTAATCCATCTGGTAACATGGGAAAAACTGCGCATTGCGTAATGTTGTGAACCACTCCTGCTCCTGCTCACGATCGTGCTTCACACACACAAGCATCTATCACTTGTGGATAATTTGACCTATTTTTCAATTGGTTAGTTTCACAAATTAGACTAGGCTTTCCTTTACTATGATTGCTGGTATTAGTTACAGATTAGCAGCAGACTTGTATTTGAATAGTACAGGAAATAGAAGGCAACAACAAAATCCATTTATTTATAATTATTATTATTATTTATGTAAAAAGTGTTGCTCAGTGTGCATAAAGGATAGCAAATATTCAACGTCCCATTGCAGGCTACAATTATTTCTTTCATGCTGTGTAATAACAGTGAATCTGGCTCAAATTTAATTAGACCATATCTCAGACTTACAGTTGGGTCACTTTCATCTCAAACTTTAAAGGTTGCATAAGCAGTAGGCATTTTTAGTTGTATCCGGGACATTTTTGGCCCAAATTCCAAATATTAGGAAAAAAACGTAGATGTTACTGCTTATTGTTTGACCATCCTTGACCCACCATACATTGCCAAAACCGAATATTATGCGCTTAAACTCATAAAATCATATTTAACCCAGAATTGTTTGCCATCAGTATCGGTAAATATTGCTATCAGTAAATAAGACACAGAGATGGTTGAGAAATGAGGCTTGAGTTTTGGGTAACTGTTCAGCTGTACCACCGCAAAGCATAAAGGAAGGTAAACTCTGTGAAATGGCTGTCAGTGTTGATGGTGCAGAGAGTACCTGCTGTGCATTATTTTATCACTCGGCGATGTATATTTTTGTCTATATCCCCGGTTTCTATATGCTATTTCCTACTGTTTTGTCTCCTATTTATGGGGTTTTATTAACTTTTTGTTTGTGCTACAGTTGGAACTGCACCCTGTAACACTGGTTGTGTCCAAGCTAAAATCTTCCCTGTGTGACACAGTTTGCAGTGGCAACTAAAGCTTATTAATTAAACTAACTAAATGTGTCTCAGTCGGTGTGGGTCATGCATATGGTGTTGAATGTTTTCTGTTTCTTTGCGTTTCACAGTTAACATGTACAAGCAGATACAACCTTCTTGTCTATTGGTATATTCTGTCATTTGGAGCACACTGCTAATAGGAAGAGAACATATCAGCTTCAAATCGATTTTTGCGCATAATTTGCATTTTCTTTATCACAACTATGTTATAAAGTTATTAAAGTTCATTGCTTTCCATGCGGAAACTCTAGTTTGCCACATAAGAGTTGGCACCATCCAGGGATTTTTCTGCTTCTCAGAAGAAGGAGGCAGTATGGGGTTATTGCTATTCTCTCCCAGTTCTTGGTGTGTAAGGTGTCAGGCCCCATAGTCTGAATAAATCTGAACTTTATAAGATAATAGATGGAGCTCGTGTAATCCATTCCTTCATGAGAATTAGATTCATGGCCATGAAGTTCACACACATCTGCGAGCTTTTGCTGTTGGTCCTTTTGTGGATATCATTTACTCGTACAAAGGAATACACACACATATAATACATATAAGCACACTAGAAGGGGACATGAAAGTCCACTTTTTACCGAAGTGAGTGGATATGCTTTCTCACCATAGTATGGCTGTGGTATTTGTATGGCCAAGGCGACCTTTCTCTACAGCCTCACAGATGACGCACACAACATGGAAAATTGTGCTCCTGCTGCAGTCCATAAATCACTGCAGCCATTTTCCCCCTTCCCTTTAAAGAGGTATGTAAATACCACTGTACTGGCCAGGTAAACAAGACTAACCCTTGCACAAATTACTTGAAAATTGAAGAAAAGCACCTTATTTTTCAGCTGAAATTGCTTTTGAAGCCCTGCACTGGCACATGGGATGAAGCCGAGGCCGGGAATTATTTGGTCTATACCAAATGTATGTGTGTGTGTGTGTGTATGTGTGTGTGAATGAGACAGAGAGAGAGAGAGAGAGAGAGATAAAGAGAAGGAGGGGGAAACAAAAATGGGTTGATGATAACCACACTCGACACAGCTCCTGTGCCTGCAGAGTTCTTACAATGATCAAAGATATCATTGTTGTGTATTACGTCTCTCTATGAAGACACCAAATATGAGTTTCGGCCACATGCATGCGCACACACACATATACAGGCACAAGGTGCAAAACTTCCGTTCATAAAGGAAGGACTTACCAGCCTTGGGTCTACTTTCAGTACCTCACATTACAGCATATTAAAATTTTACAATTAGCCGGATTTTTCTTTCCTTTCAATTGATTATGTTCAAGGTTATCCTTGAGAAATTATGAATCTGAAGTTTATAGGTTCAAGGGAAACTACTGCATCAAAAACTGCGATTCTCATAGTTACGTTTTTTAAATTGTAACATAATTGTATCATTCTGTGCTGCCTACAAATGAGTGTTCCCAGACGCTTTATGCAGTATTTTAGGGTCACAGCACATTGGATTCATTTCTGATCTGCTATTCATAATTAAACTTGTAACTTGAAATCCCTTAAAAAAACATATATGCAATAGCTTTTCCTGCCAAACCTCGTAACGCATTACTCAAAAATTAAAAGGTTATTTTTTTGTTGCTCATAATAAAGCATTAATAAGAACAAATGAGAAGAAGATAAAGATGAAGGAGGCAGAATGTTTGTTTCAGAGTGTGGAGATGCATGACTGTAGCTGCTAGCAATTACACAAATTTGCTAAATTTTGTTTGCACAGCTGTGTTGTAAGAACAATGTGACCCAGGAAATCTTGTTTCTAGCCATAGGCTTAGTTCACATCCCATCCACCACTGCCTTCTAAGGATAATAGTGTAAAGTCGGAGTCACGGTGTTCCAGAAAAGTTTGGAAAAGTTCACCTGATTTTTTTTCACTACACTCTTGGAAAAAAGGTTAAATCTGTAAGGTTTTTGAGTTCATCCCTCTCAAGGCACCCTTTAAGAATCTATGTAGAACCCTACAGCTGAGTGTTTGCCTATCAGAGAGCATTCCAAGCAGAACCTCTTTAGGAAGTTAAGAAGACTTCACTACCCAAAATACCCTCAAGGAACCCTTTTTTTTTTCTAAGAGGCTACTCACTCCACATTGTGAGTCTCCTTATCTACAGCTGCTCTACAGATCTGGCTAAGCATGCTTCCTAATATTTCAAGTGAGTACAATTTTTTTTTTTAGCAGGAACAAATCATGAAAGGAGTTTCTTATACTAATGGTTGAGCATGCTACATTTCTTTGGCCACCCAGTGACCAAGGGCATCATATCAGCCAGCAAAGGCTAATGTAGTACCATGACAGAGCCACAGAAAAGAGTCAGCTCGTCTGAGGTAGAAGCTTGCAAGGGAGTGGAAAAAGGAAAACAAAGAGTGCTTAAGCCTTTGACTGCATCATGCTGGCAATCCCTGCAACACCTACACAGCAACACAATCTGTCCCAAAAAAGCGAGAGGGGCTCACTGGCCCTGAACGTCACAAGAAGCAGCTAATTCCCAGCATCTGGTGCAAGCTGCTGCCCATTGCATGGAATTTGCCGTTGGCCAGGGCACCTTGGCATCACTAGAGACTCAAACTGTCATTATTTTTTTTTCCTGAGGCACTGTAAGTGGAATGGACAGAGACTGCTGGGTGAATCGTTTAATTTTGGGCTGTCCATAGCTGCAGTATGAAGAGTTCTGTTATCTAATAGAACAGTGGTGATCAGTTGGAATACCAATCAGCTATGTCCAGTACAAAGCTGTGGGTGGATGCTTAGTCTACACTCAAAGACTTTTTTATTGTGTTTTTTATTTGTATGTACAGTCACATAACACACAGGTACACACGCATAACACTTTAGAACCTGTTCTCCTCATGAGCGAACGTATGGATATCAAAAAGGACTTATGTGGCTAGCTTTGAAAGATAGCTATACTACTTTGATACACAATTTCCTCCGCTTCCTCGTCATCAGTGCAATAACTGACATTCATGACGGAATGGAGAGATGCAAGCATGTAGGAAGCCACTTGTCCATGATCAAGGTACAAGAGGCTAGAGATAGCTCTTTGTGTCTGGGCACTCGGCAGTGTACAAAGACAGATCTGTGAGATTTTAGCAAACAAAGCCCATACATGGCATCTCTCTCTCTCTCTCCCCTCCCTTTCCCATTGAACAGAACCTAATAAGTATGTAGCTTCTAGAATTACAGCGCTGTCTGTATGTCCCTCATTACATCGTGTGAAGCTGAGCTCTAGGCACTTTCCTTCATATCTTTCTTTGCTTATGTCTTTTATTTTAAATATTAATATCCCACCCTGCTGCTAAAGTAATGATATTAGGGAGCTGACAGAACTCTCCACCCAGCTGGACATACTAATTGAGAAGGCAATATTTAAAGGCAGGGCTCACATTGATACAGATGGTGGAACAATGCCAAGATGGCAGGCTTGGGTCAGTATCATTCTCAAGCCATACCTTAATGACACAGGCTTGTTTTTTTTCGTCCTAGCCTGAAGGCTGAGACAGACAATGTCCCTGAGGTTTGGGCTGCTTGCTTGGCACCCATGGCAGAGAAGTATGTATTCCACTAAATGTACAATGACAACAGTTACCAGTTGTTCCTCATGTCATGAGTATTCCATTAACACATTTCACTAATTCAGACTTTACTAAGCAAATGAGGTCGAGGGGTGCCGAATACATTGACTTAATGCCGGGAATAATAATGGGTCAGTTTGACCAAGAAATCAGTAGTCTACACTGATCAGCCATAACATTAAACCCACCTGCCTAATATTGTGTAGGTCCCCCTTGTGCCACCAAACCAGCTCTGACCCATCAATGCATGGATGCCAAAGAAGCATGGACTCCAAACGTGTGCTCTAATATCTGACACCAAGACGTTGGCAGCAGATACTTTAAGTCCTGTAAGTTACGAGGTGGGGCCTCCATGGATCGGACTTGTTTGTCCAGCATATTCCACAGACTCTCAATCGCATTGAGATCTGGGGAATTTATAGGCCAAGTCTACTGAACACTTTGTCATGTTTCTTAAACCATTCCTGAACAGTTTTTGCAGTGTGGCAGGGCACATTATCCTGCTCAAAGAGGTCACTGCCATTAGGGAATACCATTGCGATGAAATGGTATACTTAGTCTGCAACAATGTTTAGATAGGTGGTATGTATCAAAGTAACATCCACATGAATGCCAGGACCCAAGATTTGCCAGCAGAACATTGCCCAGAGCATCATACTGCCTCCGCCAGCCTGCCTTCTTCCCACAGTGCATCCTGGTGCCCTCTCTTCCCCAGGTAAGTGACGCACACACACCTGGTTGTCTACAAGATGTAAAAAAAACATGATTCATCAGAGAAGGCCTCCTTCTTCCATTGCTCCATGGTCTGTTTCTGATGCTCACATGCCCATTGTAGACACTTTCGGCAGTGGACAGGGGTAAGTATGGGCACTCTGACCGGCCTGTGGCTACACAGCCCCATACACAGCAAGCTGCGATGCATGATGTTTGTTCTGACACGGTTCTATCATAGCCAGAATTAACCTTTTCAGCAAATTCTGCTACAGTAGCTCTTCTGTGGGATCGGATCATACAGGCTAACCTTCGCTCCCCACGCATATCAACGAGCCTTGGGTGTCCATGATCCAATCACCGGTTCACCAGTCGTCCTTCCTTGGGGCACTTTAGGTAGGTACTAACCACTGCATACCAGGAACACCCCACAAGACCTGCTGTTCACTGTTCACTTGCTGCCTAATATATCTCACCCCTTGACAGGTCCCATTGTAACAAGACAATCAATGTTATTCACTTCACCTGTCAGTGGTTTTAATTTTATGACTGTTTGGTGTATATTGCTTTGAAGATGATTGTGTGAGAAAACCTACACTGCTGATTCAGAGTCACAAATAAACAGGATTTATTATGTTTATATTAGTGTGTGTTTGTGTGTGTGCGATTTTCCTATGCCAGTGTTCTGACCGTAAAGCTCCTGAGACAATTCTTGTTCTGTGGTGTGATGTGGAGGCTCCCAGTGAGGCAAAATCCATTTTACACATTAAGCAGAATTTACTGGATAACCAAATGAACTAAACAGATTATGTGTCACCATTGCATTATTAGCAAGAGCAACACAGATAAATGTGTGTGTGTGTATATGTTTGAGAGATAGAAAGAGCCAAAGCACTAGGTGACTTATAGACCTCTTTGCTACTCTATCATTGATTGTGCCTGTGGCCACACCTAGCTGTCTTCCTTTGTAGAGGCAACTCCTTCTCACAATGAAATAGGCAAGATAGAAAATAAGGCATTAGAGACCACTGCCATAAAGACGCAGTTTAGCTCCAATAAGTACCTGTCTCCTCCATTGTAGACCTGTCCAAACAAATAAAACATTGCAGGTATATACTAGCATATACAGTCATGAGAAAAAATGAGGACACCCCATTAAATATTCAGTTCTTTATTAAGAAATGTCAACATGTCAATTTCTGATCTTGTTTTAATTTGTATCTGTAAATGAAAGTGATGTTTGAGATGTTTCTTGCATGCACAGTCTGTTTCAAATCACCCCACAGGATCTCAGTAGGATTTAGATCTGGGCTTTGACTTGGCCATCCCAGAACTCTCCATTTTTTACTTTTCAGCCAGTCCTTGGTGGATTTACTGGTATGTTTTGGGTCGTTGCCATGTTGCAAGGCCCAGTTCCGCTTCAGCTTCAGTTTTTTGACAGATGGTCTCACATGTTCCTCAAGCACCTTCTGATACAATGTAGAATTCATAGTGGATTCTATGATGGTGAGCTGGCCAGGTCCTGCTGCAGCAAAGCATCCCCAAACCATAACACTTCCACCTCCATGTTTCACAGCTGGTATGAGGTTCTTTTGCTGAAATGCTGTATTTGGTTTATGCCAAACATGCCCTCTGTTATG
>CM040980.1:15239810-15308345 GCA_022985145.1 Pangasius djambal
CTCCCATGATGATTAAAGTTGTGCAGTCTCTTTCTGATTGTAGATTCATGCACTTTGACATCAGCTGTAGCAACAGCTTGCTGTAGGTCCCGTGATGATATTTTAGGGTTTTTGGAGACTTCTTTAAGCATCTTGCGGTCTGCTCTTGGGGTGAATTTGCTTGGACGGCCTGACCTGGCCATGTTGGCAGTTGTTTTAAATGTTCTCCACTTGTAAATGATTTTCCGGACAGTGGAATGACTGATTACAAATTCTTTTGAGATCTTTTTATATCCCTTACCAGACTCATAAGCATCAACAGTCTTCTTTCTGAAGGCCTCAGAGAGCTCTTTGGGATCTCACCATGGTGATACCTCTCACTTCAACAATTAAGAGCAAACCAAACTAAATGTCCTTCAAAATGCTCTGTAACGATGTTCTAATAATTTGCACCTGATGTGATACACGTAGGTAATTTTAGCCATTTTAAGTACAAATAAATGTGGGGGTTTTATATATATATATATATATATATATATATATATAGTGTGTTTGTGTGTGTGTGTATATATACAGTCACACAGACACATAGACACAAAGTCAGTGTGTGTGTGAGTTAGAATGTAATGGACACAATCATAAAATAAAAGCAGTGCTAAACACCACACATGGACAGACCTTTATAGCAATAATGTATATTACAACACTCTTCCCATTTTGCTCACTAACACAAATCTAATGTTACAAAGTTCCTGACTCCTAGGAGAAAAGATTAGCCCTGTGCGGTAAGTAATAAATGAATCCATACTGCAGCACAGATGGAATCCCTGTGGTTGGCCATCCTCAGACGGCCCAAATGTTTATGTCAGAATATGGGCCATCCTTCCTCCCCTTTCCTATCCACACCGGAAAGCAGGTGTCTGCTTAATAAGTTGGTCAAAGATCAGCAAGTTAAAGGTGAAGGCCAGGGAAGGAGGTCAGCTTACTGATCGGACTGTGCTGAGACCTGATCTCTCTGGGTCTGGTGCAGCACAGCCCCAAGGTCATCCATTAGAGCTCCAGTGCTGGTGCTGCTAGAGCACCCCACAATAAATCTGCGGCTCACCCTGCTCACCCTTAACCCTCACAATTCAACCAGCAATTCTCCTAGGGAAGCCATGAACTCCTTAAGGGGATGCATATTGCATTATTAACACACCATTGACAGTTAGTCAATCTGATCTGTTTCATGCAGCTACTTTGTAGACTTTGTGATTCATCTGAATGGGGAAAAGTCAGATTCTGGAAAAGTCAGAGAGTCTCTTTTCATTTTTAGATTTAATTAAATTAAATGTAACACTAATTCTCATTCATTTTGTACTATATTTCGCTTACACTGCAATTTATTTTAAGGTGTAAATGGCAATTAATAAGGCTTTCTTTTGCATTGCTCCTATTACAGTGTAAAATACATAACTATGTTACCAACTTGTGAATTAAGCGTATATAAAACGTACACGTGTATTAATTCTAGTGTCATTTAAAGTACCCAATAATCATTCATTAATTCATTAATCTGCATTATACCACAGCGCACTTCAATGTTCAAATCTGATCAGAGCGTGTTTTCGTATCATTATTTTTATATAACAGCACCGCTCAGATGGTAGTTCCGGCTGTAACATGAATGATAGGTTAATATTATGCGCTTGTTCTACGAAGTTATTCTTTCTATAGTAAAAGCTCATTCACAGGGATTTGTCTGGTGGACGTGCCACATCATTCACATTTTGTTAGGAGAGATTTATTTACCATCTATGGAAGGATTCTTGGTTGCAAGCACTTTGTAACAGTCAAAATTTCCCAGCACTTGTTTATTGCAGCTATAACGTAGGTGCGAACAAGAACTAACTAGTCTCTCAGATGTTCCACAAGATTGATTCTATTGAACTACAAATCTTTAAAATGTGTGACAAATCATCCAATCAATTAAACATTGTAATCATTGGCAAATCACTGGTATAAGCAGAATAACACTCAAGACGGTGCTGTGCGTCCTGCCGCATCACCTCGTGCTTCCCCCATGCGTTTTTTTTGCATAACAGACAATAAAGACAACATACCCATTTCGAAATTTCATCAAATTAAATATAAATGGGGGCTGAACTATTATACTGCACACTGCAGCGGTATAGCTAACATAGCAAAGCTATTGCTGGCAATGTGGCAAGCCAGTCTCATAAAAAAACATACACCACTTCTATGCAGCATGCTATCTATGATGAAAATCAACATTCTATCACAAGCACACAATGTACTTCAATATATCAGACTTTCTCTAGACTGCTCTGTAGTTATGCACCAATGTCATTTAACCACGTCGCACATCTCCACTACTCATTTTGAATAAGATTGTAATAAATATTTTACCTCATTTTTAAACATAGCCTAGCATAGCATAGCATAGGCTACTTTATGTGTAATTTATTTCTTTTCATGACATATGTTCAGGCTCATGAAATGCATGGCATGGAAGTTCTTGTTCTCTACATTACAGTACAAATCTGTACTTATTTGTAGTTTTTAATCATAGTCATATCAAATAGATGTTTTACCCAATGGGGGAAAACAAGACATGGTAAGGCGATAAATGATATTGATCATGAACATTTCAAACTGTACAGTGAGCAATGCATCAGCTTTCAACTTCTAATGTTACCATAATACCTACTGCAAATACCCCGAATCCTTGTCATTTCCCAGCCATTCAGAACTGCATAGAATTATTACAGTCTATGTGATTTCGAGTTTTTTTTTTAGTTTTTTTTTTAAAGCTGTAAGTTCCGAGCGTAGCATACTAGAGATTTTGGGGATGGTCTCTATGACCGAACAAATACATATAAGCCTAATCACGTACCAACCAATCAGAAAAGCATGCATTATATGACCTTGTATCTTGATTGGCTGCAAATGTATATAAATGTAAATGTATAAATGTAACTAATTTCTGGTTCAAGCTGACAAGAAGGCTCACCGAAACTGGACTTTTGAAGCTTGGAAAAACATTGGCATTTTCCATATTCAACTGTCCAGTTTCACTGAGCTTGTGACCTGTATCTGCATGATTTTATGCATTGCACTGCTGCAACATGATTGGCTCATTGGATAAATGCCTGAATGAGCAGGTGTGCAGGTTTTCCCATTAAAGTGGCTGGTAATCTTTAATAGTCAGGTCTATAAGTATTTGGACAGTGACACAATTTTCATAAGTTTGCCCCTGTACACCACCACAATGGATTTGAAATGAAGCAATCAATGTGAGTGAAGTTAGACAATCAGCTTTAATTCAAGAGGTTTAACAAAAATATTGCATACAGCCATTTTCACAGGCTCAAAAATAATTGGACAAACTAACACAATTATAAACAGTAGGATCATTTTAAAAACATGGATGCAAATCCTTTGCAGTCAATGACTGCCTGAAGTCTGGAGCCCATGGACATGCTGAGATTCCCCTGTTGAGATGCTTTGCCAGGCCTTTACTGCAGCCGCCATCAGTAGCTGCGTGTTTGGGGGTCTTTCTGCCTTCAGTTTTTTTCTTGAGGTCTTGTGGGTTGAGGTCAGGTGACTGACTTGGCAATTTAAGAACATTCCATTTCTTCACCTTAAGAAGCTCTTCGGTTGCTTTCACGTTACATTTTGGGTCATTATTCATCTCTACTGTGAAGGGCCGTCCTATCAGTTTTGCAGCATTTGACTGAATCTGAGCAGAAACTATAGCTCTATATGCTTAAGAATACATCCTGCTACTTCTATCAGAAATCACATCATCAATAAACACCAGTGACCCAGTTCCTTTGGCAGCCATACATGCCCATGCCGTAACACTACCTCCACATGTTTGATGGATGATGTGGTATGCTTTGGATCATGAGCCCTTCCTTTCCTTCTCCATACAAGTTAATCTTTCATCAGGTACAAGTTAATCTTTCGTCAGAAGTGATCAGGCTTTAGAGTTTTATCTCCTTAATTCGTCATGAAATAATGAGGAAACAGGCCACACCTGCCCATGAAACTGCTTATCAGTCAACTGCCCAATTTTGAGCCTGTGAAAATGAAGGGACTCTATTAAAATGGCTGTAATTCCTAAATGGTTAATGCACTATTTTTGTTATACCCCTTGAATTAAAGCTGAACATCTATACTTCAGTCACATCATGATTGCTTCATTTCAAATCCATTGGAGTGGGGTACAGAGGCAAAATTACAATTACTGTCTCACTGTCCAAATACTTATGGACCTGACTGCATATATACCGATCAGCCATAACATTAAAACCACTGACAGGATAAGTGAATAACACTGATTATCACGTTACGGTGGCACCTGTCAAGGGGTGGGATATATTAGGCAGAGAGTGAACAGTCATTTCTTGAAGTTGATGTGTGGGAAGCAGGAAAGATGGGCAAGCGTAAGGGTCTGAGCGATTTTGACAAGGGCCATATTGTGATGGCTAGACAACTGGGTCAGAGTCTCCAGAACAACAGGTCTTGCAGGGTGTCCCATTATGCAGTGGTTAGTACCTACCAAATCTGGTGACAGGGTCGATTAGTTAGAGCTGTTTTGGTGGCATGAGGGGGAGCTACACAATACTAGGCAGGTGGTTTTAATGTTATGGGTGATTAGTGTATACCATCCATGGTTTTTAAGTGTTTTAAGAGCACGTACATATGGTCAATTCTGTAACGAGCATGTTTCAGTTACAGTGAGGAGAAAATTCAGAAACTTTTGTTTTTGTTATTTAATATACTTCTAGTGTATATATGCACGTCAAATGTGCACACATACTATCTTTTTGAACAAAAAGTACTTATTTATGAGCACAAAAAAGATGTAAAAAAAAATGAAATTGATAGGGAAGAATGTATTCAGACCCCACAAATTACCAACATAACAAAGTACTTTGTTGCAAAGCTGTTGCTGGTAATTACAGCTTCAATACGTCCATGTAAGAAGTAATTAACTTTTCACAGGATTGTGGTTCAATTTTGGCCCAGTCTTTTTGCCAAATCGTCTTCAATTCCCCAAGGTTACTAGGATCTTTCTGATGGACTCACAATTTCAAAACCCTCTATAAATTTTCAATGGGATTCAATTCATGAGATTGGCTAGCAATGCAAAGCCTTCTTGAGTTAGTTTGGGTGTATGTTTGGGGTTGATGTGTTGTTGAAACATCCATCTTCTCCCAAGATTCACTTTCTTGGCCGTTGAGAATAAATTCTCCTCTACTATGTCCCAGTACATTGGTACATTCTCAGAGAAGCAGCCCTGCATCATGAACTCAGCAACCTCCCACCTCTGTACTTCATTGCTGGTATGGTGTTCTTGGGATCATATTCACACCCCTTCTTTCTTCAAACATGATGAGCTGAATTATTGCCAAAGAGTTCTGTTTTGTTCCATCTGACCAGAGTATATTTTTCCAGAAGATGTTCTGATTTTTCAGAAGATGTTACACAGATGATATTTTGCTACTATGGAACATGAATGTAATGATGGCATAGACTCCTATCTATGATCCAGAATATAATATGATGGTGTATACCACAATATGTCCAATATATTTTGTCCAGTGATGAAGGATTTTTAAATGTATGTTCATATAATGTGCCCTTGCTAGAATTTCTGCCCCCTACCCAGATTTTAAGTAACCTTACCCCATGTACCTCTGCTCTAGCACCCTGTCCTTACCCACTCTACATCCACAAGCAGATGCAAGAAACTGTTAATGAACCCTTTGTAATTACATGAAATACTGCATTAATTACTCATAACATATGGTTGTATCTTCGACCAAATCATAATAATTAGATATGTTCTGCTTATACTTATACGTATTCTCATCAATACTGAATACAGTTTTCACAGTCTAGATTTAAAAAAGGTATGGGCTAGCGTGTAATGAGTAGCATACATCTAATGAATAGATCAAATGAGGAAAAGGTTTTACAAAAATGGTCTTCAATTATTACACCAAACAAACGCTAAAAACAGCCCATGCAACAAACTGATATTAGGCCAATATTAGACAACTGTAAGACATTCTGTCATGGCAGTGTTGGGCCAGCAATTTGATTACCAGAGTCAACACACTTTCAGCTTTAAATCTACATTCTTTTTGATTTTAAATACTGTCATTATTGTCAGATTATTAAAAAAAAGCATCTTAGTAGATTGTGGTAGCATTGTACCTTTTCTAACACATATAGCATTGGAGAAAATCTTGAATTCCTAGATGGATGCCACTAAGCTGCTATGAATGTTCATAAGAAACAAATATGAATAAAGAATCATTACTTGTCTGGTTTTACATTACATGCAAAGTGCACGGATTTAATTAAGTATGCACAGTATACATGAGAGCACTGCAAAAATGCAGCATTCAAATTTATTTTATAGTGCTGTTCTTTCATGATGCTGTCAGGTGATGTTTTTGCAATCTTTAACTGCTAAGTTTGAGTGAGTCTGTACCCACCGTAGCCTCAGATTCCTGTTCTTGGCTGTCAAGAGTGAAAGCTGATTTGGTCTTCTGCTGCTGTAGCCCATCTGCCTCAAGGTTCAAAGTGTTGTGAGTTCTGAAATGCTTTTATTCTCGCCATGGTTATAAAGAGTGGTAATTTGAATTCCTGTCCCTCATCATCAAGGCTCTTCTGCCTGCGGAATTGCCTCTAAGTGGATGTTTTTTTGTTTATCCACCATTCTGTGTAAAAAAAAGCAGTTTATGAAATACTTAAACCAGCCTGTCTAGCATCAACAACCATGCTATGGTCAAAATTACCGAGATCACAATTTCTCCCCATTCTGACGTTTGATATGAACATTAACCTGAAGTTCGTGAACTGTATCTGCATTATTTTATGATTTGTGGCGTTTACGCATAATTGGGGTGATTAGCTAATGGCATAAATGAGCAGGTTTTACAGGTGTTCCTATTAAAGTGGTCAGTGAGTGTATCAGTCTTTTTGAATTAGCCTAGTGGAGACGTGAGTGTGGTTAAATTACACTGGGGAAGAACATTGCCTACAGAGTAGCCTAGTGAAAGCTTGAAACCTTGAGGTACACAATGTGCTTGTGACAGAACTTTGAAATAAAGGCGTTTAAGGTGCTGCAAATAAAATGTATGTGAATGTTTTTTTTTTTTTTTTCTATGTGACTGGGTTGAAGGTGAACACAACAAGCTTCCAACATTGTATACCTACACTAAGCTTTGGGTAATAGTTACCTTGGAAGCTTATGTAATTTTTTTGGTCTATAAAAATGTTTAGTCAATTATGTAAATGGAAAATTAGATAATGTCATGTGTTAATTAAAATTATCTGTTAAATACTTTTCCCCCTCAAGATATAAAACGCAAAAAGAGGCTAAAAGCAACATAAAAACAAAAATAAGTCTTTATTGCATCTAATGTGCTATATATATATATATATATATATATATATTTTTTTTTTTGCACTGTAAAATTCCCATTTGAAAACAAGACTAAAAAAGTAAACTCCAATCACAAAATCAACCTGATAGCTAATTGGCAGCCTGCATTATTTGGGACAAAGCATTCTTTTTGATTCCACAGTAGAACGTTTTAAAATAACATCTTTACATTGAACAATGAAAGATTTTAGGATTTTGTGTATTCCCTTCCAGTAACTCGCTTAAGACAATGTAAAAACATTTATCACACAAAATTTAAATCAAGACCAAACTTTTTAGCCAAACATCAAATCCGCTGTAAGTCACAGAGTTAAAAAAAAAAACAACAAAACAAAACACTGTTAATCATAGACAGAAATATGAGTCACATGGTTTGGGAAGTAAATAAAACCACTGGATATTAAAAAGAACAAGCTGAAATACAATGGCCCGTCTGTCAGCATCCTTGGCCTTGTGCACCACAGACTCATGATCAGAGCTGGCATTGAAACAGAGAAAGAACAAGACATTGCTCCTAATGAACAGCTCAGAATATATAAACTCCATTAGCAAACAGCAAATGGTCTAAACGGGTTATAATAACAACACTAATAGCTAAGTGCATATAGGCAACATGCAAATCATTTCCACAAATCTAGAAACATAAAACTGATCCAAATGTGCAGATCGTCTTTGACAGTCCCTTCAGAATGGGATAAATATGACACAATTGCCATGTAAGTAAAACAGCTTTTCACCATTCATGTGTTTTTAGGTAGTAAGCTACAAGTGGACTGTCACCTTGAGGACATTATTTCTAATAGGGGCCAAATGTGTAACTTTTGTAAAAAATAAATAAATAAATAAAGATGACAAGAGTGACCATTGTGCATGAATTGTTAAAGGTGTAGTAGATCTGTCATTCAATCCTTTTACCAGGAGAAGTATAAAGAAGATGAATAAAATGTATTGTGTAAAGAATATGAAGTGTAAAAGGTAACACTGCCTCGTAACTGGGAATTATCCCCTCTCCGAGGCAGAGTAGCACAACAGCCACTCAGCTTTAAACATCTCTTCATCCATTGCTTTAATAAAGCAAAAAAGGAACGTGGCGACACCACCACACTGCCAAGGTGAATCGCTGCGCGTCAAACCGCTCCTTTTAAATGCGAGCTTCATGTGATCCCTGGCCCTGCTCCACTCTCCTCTGAATTCTTCCCGGGTGTCAAAGCTGGGCGTCTAGGAAGAAATTAAAGTGACACGTTGTTGGCAGGAGTGAAAGAGGTCCCGCTTCACATCCTCTTTCAGGGAAGCATGGCAAAAGAACAGGGCTCTAATGAAGGCAGTCACACCTAAAGTTATCTGGGGCCACTGACGCCTGACCTAGCCCCCTGCTCTCACTGTGCCACTAATAATGGAAACCAGGATTCGACAAGCGTTGACTCTGTGGCTGTTTCAAGCTCTTGCAAGGCCTATCAATGACATGGGTTAATTTTGTCTCATGCTGTTAAGTACAGTAACTAGTAGATGTTCCACAGATATAAGGCCAGTGTTATAGTCAGTGTTGATATTCTTTGCAATGAGCAATATGCAGATCTGTGTTGCAAATTATGCAAGCAAAAAAAAAAAAAAAGATTTGGTAGCACGAAGACAGGTTGAATATGTGTCTATGCAGTGACAATATCTCTATGCAGTGTAGACGGACATAGTTCTGGGTATCACATGAGTGAGTTGAGTAATTCAGTATCTCAGCCAAGTATCAAAATATCAAGATTTAAAACTAGTTGTACTGACTACATTGACTTTATGGACATATATACTGCATGAAAGCATTAAAGACTAGGCTCTTTGCTACACTATATCTGTTGATCTCATCTGTCTTACATATGTGCATCTGACAGTGCTGACACAATAATATGAGACTGACAAAATTCTGAATGAATCAAATATTTGTCACTATTCGATATGTAAGCGATGAACAGGAGCCTCAAATATTTCATTAAATCTTTTCCACCATATGCTCTCACACACACTCACACACACACACACACACACACACACACACTTTCCCACTCTCCCCTGATTCTTTAAGGAAGAAGATTCCTCCTAAATTCCTGCAAGCTTGTAGTTACCTATCTTTTTTAAAAGCAGCTGGACCTTTATGATGAGGTCTTTCAGCAGCCCACCCTCCAGGCCATAGCTTCCTTCATGAGGACCACTTTTTTTTTTCCATGCAGCTCACTGCCTATATCACTTCAAAATTTCATTTCTCCTGACTCAAAGAGGAGTCTACCTTCCTCTACCAAGGCACAATAAAACACCAAAAATGAATGGTATAAAACAGGGAATATTTCTGAAAAGATTATTTAGACCTGAAAAAGGGTCTGCATTTTCCTAGAAATGACGAGAATGTCTTTAGAGCGTACAAACCACATCATCATTAACGAAAGTGCATAAGCGACGTAACACCTTAGCTCTGCTGCCTAGCAAGAGCCCCGCTGCTGTTGGGTGACCTCTGATCCAGGCAAGGGGGAGACGCGCAATCAATCCTCAGGTTGCTGTAGTTTTAAAAGTGGCTAGTCAGCTCCATGCTTCAGAGCAGGGGAAGAAGATGCAAGTGAGTCTCAAGATCCACCTAACCCTGCAGCAAGGACCACAAGCAGGGACTGCAACAAAAGAGAAATGGTGGAAGTATAGAGGGCAGCACTTTTCTCATGCTTCAGTTCACAGAAGTCCAGGGTTCCAGGTTGCCTGAAGCCAAAAATATATATATCCTGCCTCAACCTCATGGTGGCACTGCCAAACCTCATTTTCTTCTACTCCAGTACAGGCAATATGCAGTAGGCAATGTGAAGGAAGTCATATACTGTTTTTGCATGTTACTTTCTTCTTTCTTGCTCAATGCCCTTTTCTCGTGAGTCATTCGCTCGTGGATCATTCAGCATCGAGTGTTGTGGGCAGAGCAACGCGAAACCAAATCCTCTTTCACGCTTGCTGAGTTGAAAGGTTTATCTCAGCAGTAATAAAGATTGCAGCCCCATTGGCCAGGCAGATCTCAGCTGTGGTCTGGGCATTACAGGTCAGAAGACCTCTCCATCACACACACACACACACACACACACGTATATACACACATTACAAGTTCTCTGGAAAGCAGTAAACAGAGGTCACTCCTGCGTAATGAATGGCTCCTGGTTGACACTGTGGTGTCCTTCTGGGTGTTTTCCACTCTCTCTTTTAAACTTATAGCCCCAGCTGACCACCTGCTCAAAGTGTATACATTGCCAAGATATTAGCATTCTCACTGACTCCTTCCTTTTTTTTTCTGACCTCTGTAATTCTAGCATGTTAGCTTGCCCATTAGTGACACCTGACTAAGGTCACCTGAGACAGCTGATATGATCGATTTAATGTGACTAAATAGTTATAAGCTATATAATTAGCCTTTGAGCTTGAAAAGATTAAATTCTGGAGTATCATAATCAAAATACTGAAGCATCAAACTGTAACCATTCTTCTGGGTCTGAAGTCCCATCATAAGAGGCCTCCCTGTGAAAATGAAAAACTAGAAAAATGATCTTGAAAGTGCTTAAAATCTTACAAATTTCGTTTGGATTCCACAAGCAAGGTAATGCTTATCCTCTTAGGCTTTCAGAATAGGCACTCCAAAGGCACTTCTTTCATATATGCAGAATATAAAAACAAAAAAAAAACAAAACCAAAAAGGAATACAACCATAGTGGACTTTTTTTTTCCCTTTCTTTTTTTTAATTCTTAGTCCACATGCCTTGTTCTTATAATAGAAACGATCTTTCTGAGATTCTGGTAATACTTTTAATACTTTCATTTAACCACACGTATCAGTTTTGAAAAGATTCACTCCCTCCTCACACACACACACACACACACACACACACACACACACACACAAAACAACACATCACCCAACCACATTCATTATATACACACACACCACCTACACCATCCTTAAAACCAGCACTCCCCTACAGTATTTTTGTCAAAAGTTAAAAATGTCTTGATTTAGTTGTCTGGCTACTTTGGCCCGTTTGCAATCATCACTCCACCACCATCACTACCTCCAACATTACCCTCCTACCAACTTCCCTGCACCCCCCGCTGGGCTAATGTGAACAGGACATCCCGCTGGGAAGCCAAAGAATACCACTTCATGGCAAGCTGCATAGCTGGGAGCCTTTATTTATGAAGCTGCCTGAAATGAATGGGTATTAGTGTCCAAACATTTCACCATGCTCCCGTGGCAGCACACAAAAGCCACTGATTTCCAGCAAATCTCCACTTATTTTATTGAAGCAGACTAAGCCAAAAAGAAGAAGAAAAGAAAAAAAAAAAAACAACATTTTTAATGACTTAAAAGACCTTAGAAGAGGAAAAAAGAATAGACTCCGGTCTCTAAAAGGTTGAATGAGGGAGAAGTTGAACATAAAAGACCTCAATTTCATTGCAGTGCAGTTAAAACTAAAAGAGGGAGAGCTACAGGGCTTTAGCGGGTAGGACTTAAAGCAGAGAAAGGAACCTATAGACCTCCGACGAGTAAAAACTCTCTACATGGCCATGCCAGTGCTGTTTCAAAGCGAAGCAGCAAATGCTAGTAATTTCTTTGAGCTTTATTGCCAGTTGTGCTGATTTACTGTAGGGGGGAAAAGACACAGTCACAAAATATGCTTCAGAAACATTCACAGATGCATTATGTCATTACTACATAAATATCAAAACAACATTAGCATCAAGATGACCTGGATATGTGAATCTATTAAAATTGGGGTCCAGTCTCTCTGCTGTAATAAGAGTGAAGGGGGCAGCAGGAGCATTATGGGTGCTAGTCCTTTAGTCTGTTTGTCCTGCCACTTCCACGGGTTCAGTGACTTTTGCGACATGACCCATCCATCATCTCTACCCTTTTACAAACAGACTTCTCTGACATTTGAAGAAAAACTTCATCTGCAGTATGGATTTTTTTTTATTATAGCTTTCACTGCACATATTATTGACTGCGTAAGCCAGTGACTATTTGCACAGCTCTGCTAGCCCTGTGCTTGGAGATAGGGTTAGTAACATCCACCAAGGTCTTAGATTTTCTCCAACACTTGTTGCTGTCACTCACTTTCTCCATACTCTATATTCCTCGCTATTTTCCATTTTCACATTTCTCCATCTCTGCCAACGCACTCTAGCTTTCTCTCTCGCTCAGCCAACAGAAATAAGACAGAAATAAGAATGATGCGGTGATCCCACAATGCGACTAAGATCAGGATCTGATATTCAAGCTACTAGTTTGGTGCCAGCCATTAACTACTTCTCATTAATTGGCCTGAACCCTTGCACTGTCACTTAATTCAGAGCTATAGGATGGAAATCATCATGGGAGGTGTTTGCGTTAGTGTGTCTGGATCCAACCATCTTTAAAGGAGTGACCATGGAGCTTTCCATTAAGGCCTGTCCTCTCCAGCCCGGCTCCAGTATTGTCGCTTTGTGTAAGACGGAATCCTCATTAGATCAATCAAGCTTGTCGCAGTATTAGCACTCATCGCCACTCCCTGTTCTCCCTTCATTTACTCCCATCTCCTCTTGTCTTTTTTCAGAGTTTGTCTGAGCTCAATACACACCAGTGAAATCCACTATTTCTCCTCCCCCTGTTTTGAAAGAGCAACCCCATTTACTACTGTGGGCCCTTTCACTCGTGACCCAGCCTTGACTGCACTAAGGGGGAATGACACTGAAAAAATGGGGGACACACACACACACGCACACACACATACACACATATACACACACTGTCTCTCACTCTCTCTCTCCCCAGGTAACTGGCTCTCCAGACACTACACTGATCCCCAGTCACGCTTCTATTTGTGCTGCACTGTGGGGATTATTCATCTGATATCATGGTTTGAAAGGAAGAGTCGTGTTTCAGAGACTTTGATAGAACACAGGTTGCTAAAGGGCGCTGTTACATCATTCTGTTGCCTTGAAGCATCCTGGCAATTTCTTTTCTTTCATCTGTCTTAAAAGCAATAACACATTCATATTTGGGTGCCAGCTGAACACCCCTTCTCACCCGCCTTGCTTCTCGAATGCATCTCTTTTCCTGTTGTGTTGTGCTAATGTTCTTGGCCAAGATCAAACAACAGCAGAATTGGTGTAGATTTATTAATCTAAATGAATGACTGGATTTTATCACCTTTAAATTGTTGGCTATAATGGTGTAATAAGTGTCAAGAAATCATGTCTAATTAGAAGTGTGAACAACACCAAAGTGGTTCACATGTCTGGTGGATTCACAAACGGGTTCCACGCCACTGGCTAATCAGCATGTCTTGGTCAAGGGCAGGTATGAATTTTGTTAAGGAGAGAAAAAAAGGTGTTAATGAACAAGTGATTTTTGAGCTGCGCTTTCCAATTTAAATCATTTCCATGTCCAAATCCATTATAACTGCACTGTAAATTTGCCATATACGCAAATGCTTGAGTTCCTTAATTGGCATAGAGGACTCTCAATCAAAAGCACCATTCTTTATGTAAAAGACCAATCAAATCAACAAATTATGTAATAATCTTTGACATTGTCATCATAAGAATGCAAATGCCTGCTGTGTCTGTTGCAGCTTAAGTGTAGTGTATAAATTAGAGATATAACCTTCATATATAACAAATTGAATTGTGTGGCTAAGAATTATGATATATAACAGAAATAAGTGATTAATTTTGCTAACTGAATGCTACGGGGTCCTCCCTGAAAAAGAAAAAAGAGAAAGGGGGAGATGGAGACAGAATGAAGGGAAGAAGGGAAACTGTGTAACAATGCAATTAAACTCTAGTAATGAGGTCAGACATCAGTTCCAGTGGAAGCAATATCACTACATGAGCCAGGCGGCCTGCTCCAGCTGCCATGCCAGGGCAGGGGGGGGATTACTGAACTCCCCCAGCATCCCTCTGTCTAACCCCATAACAATCTCTCCCAACCTGACCCCAGAAATGACCTACAAGGCTTTGCTTTGCTACACCATTCTCACTATCCCAGAATTTCAGTGGCACCCACAGGCATGAGGAAGCTGGGGGGTGGGGTGGGGTGGGGTGGGGGGTAGAGGGGCCACCACATGGGAAGAGCCAGGCCTCGGCTCTCACAGAGACATGTCGGCACCAGAACCAGGCCATCTCAGAGCAAGTGTACACAACTTTAGACAGCTCGCCTCTGGAGAACAATGAAGAACTGTGAGGGCACATGGAGGGGAAAAAAAAAAAAGAAGAAATTAGTTTTGTAAGTAACTAAGAGAATTTCTTTATGATTCTAAGGCCAGTCCTGAAAACTACCTTCACGTTTAACCGTGAAAAAAATAATCCTGTCCTTCGTTCAATATACTGCCACAGTATAATGTGTAAGTAGACATTAGTATAATGTGCTTTTCTTTATGTCAAATCAAGTTTGCATGGCTGCTCACAGAAGTGCCTAATTTGTCCCTTTGTTGAAGTAGGGATGATTTAGGTTTTGGTGCTGTTCAGCGTTTCCTCAACAAATGATTACTTTGAGGGTATCGTGAAATTCGCCAACAAAGGAATTCTGTTCTAATTTATATCAATTAATTAGGGGACAGTAATTTGAGCTAATGGGTCCAGAGTGTCTTGAAAGGCTTGTGACAATGTTGTCGTGGCAGCACAACTATGCAGCCAAAAGGTAGCCTGCTTTTTCTCCACACATTCCTATAGGCCTGCTCTCCCTGGATTTCATCCCACAGCACAAGAGTTCCAAGTGGAAAAGTGGACAACTGTAGCCAGAGCCAGGACTTTGATAATTAGTTATTGATTGAGCACAATGGTGTGGCATGCTCTCCTATATTAGCCTGACGCCGGTGGGTCGCAACACTAGAGACTCCCGTCAAGAAATACAGGCTAAAACATAAATAACTCTCCAAATAAGATATTCACTTCTATTTTCATTTTCTCCCCAGGCATGGTAGAGATTTGGCAACGTCACTAGACAACTTGGTCTACCATATTGCTAATTACCCTGGGCACCTAATAGTAAAAAAAGTTTTATTCCATCATTCACCTTCAGTAACTGCTTTGTCCTTGTGAGGGTTGTGGTGGATCCAGAGCCTATCCCAGGAACACTTGACAAGAAGCAGGAATACCCCCTGGATGGGATGCCAGTCCATTGCTTTACACCATGAACACACAGACGTTCATACACTCATTCACAGGTCGTGGCAATTAAGTTTATCCACATACTCGCATGTTTTTGGGAGGCGGGAGGAAACCAGAGCACCTGGATGTGACCCACATGGAAACAGGGAGAACATAGGAAACTAACACCATTCCCCAGGCAGTAACCGGAGACCCTGAAGCTGTGTTGCCTGGAGCTGTGTTGCCTGGAGCTGTGTTGCCTGGAGCTGTGTTGCCTGGAGTGGCGACACTTCCACCTGCACCATCATCTTAGACACCTTAGACAACATTTTATATAAATTTTGCCTTACATGCTTACAGCATTACTGTGGCAAAAAAAAAAAAAAAATAATAATAATTCACAGCATTACTTAAAAAATAGCATTTTAATAAATAATGGACCATATTAAGTGTTAGACCACGTTTCTAATAAAATCAATAATGGGGTCTGGGATTCTACTGAGACAGGAAAACTGTATTTTCTCAATTGCTTGAATTATCTACCAGCAAGGAGAGATTGCGGCTTTAATTTATTGGTTGCTTTACTGTTCATGGCACAATATAATAATTATTTAGATACTCAGAAAAGTTATTATTATCATTATTATTATTTTAAATGTGCTGAGACCATATTACACGGTATTGATATATACAGTATGGTGACCTATGATGAAACATTTCTGTCCTGAAGGGAGTGGTCTCTTCCAGTGTGACAATATTTTGATGAGTATTAAAATGAAGTAAATCATGTGTTATGGCCTTCACAGTCCCCAGATCTGAGCCCTGTTGCTGGTGACTTTAATTTGTTACACATCTGTGTCTATACACACAGCATTTTTTCAAATACGTGCTACGATTTTTCATTGGAATTCATATGAAGGTTTTATACCACTCAAGGGCATTTATTTTCTCTTTCCTAAGCCAATACAGGGTTAGCTTTATGATTTGGATTATTCTACAGTAGAAAATGTTACTTTTTTTCCTTTAGCTAATGACATTAGCATAGTTTTCTGTTGGCATTTCTAAATTATAGTGGTTACTGTAGTATGTGAGTGGGTGTGTGAATGTGCATGTGATGGGTTGGCACCCTGTCCAGGGTGTCCCCTGCCTTGTGCCACGAGTTCCCTGGGATAGGTTCCAGATTCCCAACATGACCCTGTGTAGTAAAAGCAGTATGGAAAATGGTTGGATGGATTAGTTCTAAGCCGTCACCAATACACAGTCCAGTCCAGTCCAGTCCAGATATTAGCTTCCGGTTAAACATTATTTCCATCAGTCTATTTATACCACATTGTTAACCACCTGCCTTTGTGAGGTTTTGCCATTCCCATGAGCATTGTTTCCTCTGTTTAACTGACCTGTTTTTTTTTCACTTATGCCTTCATTTTGATTTTGATTCCCCTGCATTTCTTCTGATTTGGATTGTTAATCAACAGCTCGTACTTACAACCTCCTACCTCCACCTTGTGACACAAAACTTTGCCACAACATGGATTTGGTGAGGACACAAGACTCTGGAAGTGAATCTGACCTATGCAAGCCAGTTGCTGAACAAGAACAGTTGTTATAAGCCCACAAAAGTGAACTAGTATGTTGTGGCTCTACAATGAACAAAACTCTTAAACTTCTCCCAACACCTTTTCTACTCACTGAATCTGCCACCTTCACTGCCCGCTTGGCATTGTCACATTGGACCTCAAGGACCTTTTCAGCAAAACTCTAGCCATCAAATGGCTGAATATAGAAAGGAGGCAATTCGGCAGAGCTTCATGAGCCCCTCAACTTGGTGGAGGTTGTTTTTCAATATGAATATAATTTATGCATCCATGTTTGGTGAACCCATGCATCCATGGTTTGTCTTGATACATTGTCTTGATAAGGTTGCCTGCGGTAGAACAGTTAAGCAGTTCCCTAAAATACCTCATTTGAGAGGGTGACAAATGCAAGATGGCATTTTCCACCATTGTAGGGCGCTATGAATACCATGAAAATATGGACTTGCTAGGCTTTGGACATGGAGCCATATTATCACAACCACACGTTTCATCCTTGTGCTTTATGCTCATTCAAGTTGTCTTCTGCAAGCATAATTATGAAGTGTGAAACCGAATGCTGCTGTCCAATAAATGGTTGGACAAATGGAGAAACTGACTGCTGAGCCATGTACCCCTATACTGACCGAACACTGTAGTCTCAAGTGTCAAAGAAACCCAACTCTTGATAAGGCAGTTGTGACCTATTCTTTTTCTGATTCAAATTCTGACTGTTACTAACTGAAAGCTCATACTTTGTCACACATTTCTGAGAAGGAGCCTTCAAAGAGTGAGATGGGTTCCATGATCATCTGTGAGGTCAACAAGGAGTGTCATCAGTTGTAAGAGACCCAAATCCCAGCACATGCCCTGAGGGCATACTTCCACAGCAAGTATGAGACTACTCATATGGGCACATACTCCTGTCACCATGGAACACCCAGGTAATTCATGCACCACTCAAGTATTGCAACAACACTCTTGGTGGCCCCTGCTTACACAAGATGTGATATGTCAGAGCACAGTACCACAACCAAGTCTCCTCAATCTGTTCCTGTAGGCAAACTCATGCCACTACGTATACCACAATGACACTGGTCATTGTATTCGACTTTGTAACTGATCTTCCACCCTTGAATGTATTTACTACATCATGGTAACCATAGATAGCTTCTCTAAAGTGTGTAGGCAAGTGCCACTCAAATCTCTTCCTTCTGCCATTCAGGTGGCCCAGGTTTTGTTTGAACAGTTGTTTCATCACTATGGCTTTTGTGAGGACATCACAACAGTCTACGGCCCACAATTCACCTCCAGAGTATAGAAGACCTTTATAAAGAAGCTGGGCATGAAGCCCTCAGAAGCTCTGGTATTTCAACATGGTGAGAGAGATTGGCTTTCAATGCTGCACCTCTAACTATGATGGCCAAGTTTTTAAGTCCTAAATTCACTGGTCAGTTCAAAATTATACATCGAATTAACCCAATACCCTACTGACTGTAGCTGCCAGTCGACACATAATCCCTCCTTCCATGTTTCTCTGCTCAGGCCAGTGGTTCCTACACCTTTGGGAGAGTGCTTGGAATGGTACTATAGGGCATGGAATTCAAATTCTCATAACCATCTCATTCTCATGATAACCCATGGTTATCATAACCATCATTTTGTTTAATGCCATTGTGATTAATGTTTAAGCTCTTAAATAACACAATTCTTAGCTATGATATTAGCTTATCTGTTAAAACTTTCACCACTTTCCCTGAATATGCAAATATGACTAGTAGGCAGATGATGTCAGAGGAGAGAGAGGGAGAAAATGATGCACTGTCTAACAAGCCTGCTAATGTAATTTGTTTATTCCAGGTAGCTAACTCACAAGCTTTATGCAAATATCTTATGCAATTACCTGAATGAAAATGAATGAATTTGAGCCCTTAATGAGTTGCATATTGAAACCTATTATGTACAGAAACAGACACAATCAGTATGTGCCCCTTTATATATTTTAGACTGATATCTTTTTTTTTCAAAATGTTAGCCAAAATTGTAAAAACTAAAGAAACATATACTGGTTCTAAATCGTTCACTCAGACTTTCGGATCGTATTTGTACGTGCTCTTCACAGCCAAACGTAACTGAGGCACGTGCAATTAAAATGGCAAGGCAGAACAATGGAAAACTGCCAGGTTCGGCAAAAAGTCACGGCTTCAGCATCACCACAATTACAGTCTGGGCCTCCCAGGCTGCTTTGCCGCAGCTAATTAAACAGATAAAATCACAACATGAATATACAGATGTTGTTTACATTTTACCATATGGTATTATCTCAGGTAGTAGTGAACTTGAGAGGGTCCAGTGTTTCTCATACAAGAAAGGAGGAGATTGACAGAATGTCTGATCCAATTGTTAAAGTAACTCATCTGAACAACGGTGTATGACGTTAATTTTGTCCACGAATATGCCTGAAGCACTTCAATGAAGGTATAAAGACAAAAGGTGTATTATTAGTATTAAGTGCAATTAGCATATTGTGCAAACCATATCCAAACCATGCACTTAATGTTTTTTTTTTACTTTGTAGTTTTTGAGTGCACTAAATATTAAAATATTCCACTTATAGGTGAGTGCATTTTCAGTAAACTCATTTTATTTCATGTTTTTTTTTTGCTCAAATTGATTACAAGGTGGGTGTTTCAAGTATGTGCTTTAACTCCTTAAACTCTCGTAACCTGTCAGCAGGTCCAGACTTGCCTTCCTTGCTCTCACAAGAACATAACATTCCGGTTAGTTTTACTGTAGCTACAGACTAATTCACCATATACCTAATATATAAATTCAGAACTGATATTAATATTAACTTAATATTAACTGATATTAGTATTAACTAATATTAATCTGTGAGTTCAACTTGAGTTTTTTTTTTTTTGGTGAAAATGTCTGATTAATTAATTTCTATTTATACTGGGGGGGGAAAAAAATATTCCTCAGTCATAATAGTAGTTTTATTTCACACCCACCACTGCAAAAAAAATTTTTTTCAGATTAAAAAAATATAATTAATCCAGGCAATAGTACTGGGCTACATTTTTAGCTACTAAAAGGCAAAAAGGCAATTACACAAGTGTCTATATTTATTGGTGGCTCTATATATACATAGTGAAAATGTTAAAGACTATTCTCTTCTTTTAAGAAGTCTCTCTTTAATGAGACAAGTGTCATTTGAAATGCAGAATGCACAAACACACTTTACCGACACTACAAAACTCACAGCGATGAATTCATCTTGAATAATGAAAGAACACCGCATTCGAGCTGATGGTTGACCCTCTGCACGTAGTGGAGTGGAACTGAAGTTTTTAGCTAAAGTTCCTCTCTCTACTTCTAAACTCACACACAGATCTACCCTCCCTGTTTCTCTTTTATTCACTCTCTTTTGCCAGTGGATCTGGCTGGCTGATAGATGCTGCTGAGAGGTTAAGAGGGGAAAGGGACCACAGGGGCCAGCTAAGAAGGTGATGGGGAACGTAATTGTGCCGGCTGCGTGGGGCTTGAGGAGCTCACAAGGAGCCGAAGGGGAGGCGACTACTCAATTACCTGTGCTCCTTATAACCTCCATCCCTCACACTTACTGCCCCTTACCTCTCACAAAAGGCCCAGTGTCTGAGCAGCACATCCCTCTGCACAAAGTACTACTTACCTTCTTTCTGAGATATGGATACCGATATATAGAATGTAGCTGTGAGCTGGTGAAATAATCATGTAATCAAGTTCTCCACGTTATTGTAGCCAGTATTATACTGATGTTGTTTCTGGAGTACATATACCGGATAGCTTCTCTTACAGGATAATTGGTCGGCTTTGTAATCGTTCAAAAATGTAGTCGTTATCACAGATGCAAAAAAAAAAAAAATAAATAAATAAATAAACATTTCGTTTTAATTAATCTTTCAATTTTCAAATTTTTGTGTCATATTGATTGGATGCAACAGGAGCAGTAAATGTTACAGGATGATTTTGCTACACCAAAATCGGCTAGCTGGTAGTCATTTTACATGTGCAGGATGTGACGAGCTGTTTGTAGCACTTTATTGTTTGCTGTTTACCCATCTAAGATAGGTTTCCTATGGTAAGTGTCCCACACATTACATCAGTAATCAGCCTTGATGTGATGTCTTAATACCCTGGCTGTGTTGTTTGGACAGCACAGCCAGGCGTGTTGGAGGAGGGCTACAGATTCTGTCATTGTGCTGCTGTCAAGCCTGCTCCTCATAAGCAGATGAAGCTGTCAGATTATTCATACACGTATAGTGAAAGCCTTCCCCTCCCCAGTGTTCCTACCCCTCCAAAAGCCACACTCACCTCTGTCAGTGTCTCTCTCTCTCTCTTGAAAAAAAAAACGAAAAAGAAAAAAACGAAAAACAAGCAAGCAAAACAGAAGGGAAAAAATGGTTGCATTCAAAGGAAAGGGTTGAGAGGCTGGACGCCAGGGGTCAAAGGCCAAACACATTCTGAAAGCAAAATTCTCTTCCTTTTGCAACCTGTTTCACTACGCGTCTGACATCTCCGGCTCTGTGTGAGATTCAGGGTCAGCTTCAGCCATGACTTCAAGCTCTCGGCTCACTGAGCCACCACCACCATGTGATCCCAGGGAGCCCAAATTACAATGTGAAAAGCCTGGCTGACCGGAGGCATTCCTCACGCCCCCTTCCCACACAAACATTTCTCCTTTCTCATGACAGTTCCACTGAGACTGCTTTATGTTTTTCTTTCATGTTCGCCACCCCCCAGCCTATTCTCTTTTGACTTGATTATTAAACAACACAGAATTGGGCCTGTCAAGACAGCAAGACACTTGACTGACAACTGGAGGCATCGGTGCAGACAACATGGAGTTAAATTCGATTTTCTGCATGTTCCCCTACTGTTGTCTGGAGGCATTTAAAGCCATTTGCCTGATGTGGTTTTGATGGATCAATTATCTATGATAATGTGAAGTGTAGCTAGACGTTAAACAGAGAGGGACACAAGACATCTGTCAACATTGTCTATTAGCAAGAGGAAATTTTAATGATTCAGTAACAACTAATTAATTGTCTGCAGCAGTCTAATAATTGGTTGGTTTGAAATAAATGTAAAAAATGTACAAATCGCAAATTAACACCCTAACATAAATGTTATTAAGCTTGAAGTTAAAAAAAGAAAGAAAAATAATAATAATAATAATAATAATAATAATAATAATAATAATAATTATTATTATTATTATTTTTTTTTTTTAGCAAAAAAAAAAACAACAACTAAGCACAAGGACATAATATAGCGACTGAGAAGTGATTAGTAATTACTAGTACCTATAACAGTACTTAGTACATAAAATTTTGTGTGATATTGCAGACAATTTCCAAAAAGAAAACAGAAACCAAACGATTTCTGCATGTATATTAAGTCTACCTTGATATAGCTTCAAGAATTAGTACAAACACTGGAAATGTGCGTGTGTGTCGTGTGAACGTGAGAAAGATGCGTGGGAGCATCTTGACCAGGATATGTGCCAGTGTCTCAGGCTTTATTGGGATTACCAATGGTATAATTTACTTGCTATCAGAATAAGAATAGACGGGAGGAGATTCTTAGTTTTCTCAGAGGAATGCACTGAGCTGTCTCTTCAGACCCTTTTGAAACAGATCTGCTTGTATCAGACCCCCCCTCATTCTTTGCAATGATCTCAAAACTAATTTAGAGAAGCGGTTCAGGGTCCAGTGTATGTGTGTGTGTGTGTGTGTGTGCATGTGTATGTGTGTGTATGGGATGTGGGAGATAGATAGAGCTGTCATCCTTCAGATGTGGAGGGGTAATCTCTAGCCAGGCCCAGGCCAGCAGGCCTCTAGCCTAAAGGGATTGATTCGGTGTCAGCACCTTTGGCTCAGGGGTCACTTTCTTCTCTAGTCCGCTCCCTCTGACAAAGGCAGATTTCTCTATTCCTGTTTCCCTCTCATTCGTTCCTCGCTCTCTCTCTCTCTCTCTCTCTCCCTCCTGGTTTTATTCCTCCCTATTGAAATCATCAGCTGCGAATGCACCTTCATTTGAGATGTTAATTTTTTTTTATTATTATTAAAAAGTAGCAGGGGAAGAGAAATCCATGGAGAGAGCTGGGGACTGGAGACTGGGGAGTGAATGACAACTTTTCAGATTATTTCTCTCTGGGTCTCCCTCTCCCTCTCTCTCTCTCTCTCTCTCTCTCTGTCTCTCTCTCACACACACCCAGACGCACACAGAGTTTTCTCAGGACAGACTGATTGAAATCAGCACTGTGCCAGGGCTGTCATATTGCACACAGCCATAAAACAAGTGGGGATATCAATAAGCAACAGGCTCATGACAGCTCGTCCACACTGAGCGAATGAACTGGGAGAGAGAGGAGAAGATGAGGAATCTAGGGTTTAGCGATGAAAACCTTTACATTTTATTGTGTCTATTTCAGTTTTCTCCAAAGGCCTGAAGAAAACGCCCAAAATCTTTTACAGACGTATCTTTTTGGACAGCATGGCCACTGAGACCATTAACATTGTCGGAAAAATTGCGCAAGCCCTCAGCAATAATATCTAACATCTCTAACATGCTCCAGGACAGTAGATTTTGGGGAGAGGGTAAAAATATGTTTTAAAATGTATGCATTGTTCTAAAGGCCTTAACAATCATATCTTGCATCTAGCACACAAATACCTACTAGTTAGCTTTTGCTACCTTGTTAATGTAATGGAATATCACTGATGATAAGGGCAGGAAAAACTAAAATTACCCACCCACACAAAGTCTCACAAAGTCTACCTCACACACAAGAACTCAGTAGGCTAAGTGGCATTTTCTCACTTCTTGCAATGTGATATAATTGCTGAAGCAAACACCCTGCACTTTCAGGTAGCTAATGGTCAAGAGAGAAGCGGCAATAGTGCGGTGAAGTGAAAAGTCGTAATCACGTCCACTGGCTGTCTTTTGCAGCTGGGCTTTAAGACACTAATAGGACTCCAGAGGGACAGCACACACCTTCACACCCTGCCTCAAACCTGTTAGTGTTGCTAATGAGCAAACTTAGCAGACCAGCAGAAGCACTGAGTCGTACTATTCAGACGAGGCTAATAAAGATCTTCCCTTTTTCACATGACTGACAGTAAAAGTAATCAGTTAGGGCAGAAACTGACTATACTGTATCTTTTCAGATACAGTGACTGCCTTAATGAAATGTGAGCGCCGTTTCAGCACAAAGAGATGTGGCCGTTTAGTGCAGCCTAGTCGCACATGACAGGAAGTTTGCTCACTGTGGCAGTGACAGTGTTTACATGTCTGTGGTAAAGGTAAACATTTCTTTATGGACTTGAGCCCATCTGCCTGTCATGTGGAACCATCATTTGGTATCTGTTTTAGGTGAATCTCTCTCTCTCTCTCTCTCTCTCTCTCTCTCTGTGTGTGTCTCTCCCACATTCTTTCTCTCTCACTCACACACAGGCCTGTTCTTTCTCCATCTGTCTGCTGTCCATTGATCTGCCTACCCACGCATCAGTCTGTTTAACATCTGCTACAAGTAGCTGGAGCTCAGGTAACTAGCTCTCTGCTCTGCACTGCTTATTGATCCCCGTGTCCACCTGCATTAACATCTGTTCCAGCATGTCTTTTGTCAAACAAACATCCACCTTTTCACTTTCTCCCATTGTGCTGACAACAATCCTGCTGCTCCTGCAAAGTTCCACTCGTTCAACACACACTAACATATTCCCGTGCATACGCGTGTCTCTGTTTGCATGTGTAGGTAACAAATTATCATTTCTTATTATGTTAACAATCGCAATATAATATTTAACGATATTTAATGGTATTAATAGTATTTAATTAGGCATCCTGCATCAATTACAAGTGGGATAATATGTATAGGAAATGAATTTATATGTTGGCATTTTTTTTTTCAGCTTTTCAGATTAATAAGCAGATCATTTAGATTAGTTGACTTAGTGTTGCTATGCAGAAGATATTCAGTTCAGTTCATTCAATTCAACTTTATTGTCGTCATACATACACAGGTGTACAGTATAACAAAACGAAGGTTCGCTGTCCTCAGGTGTAAACGTTATAACAAATAGTGAGAGCAAATAACACGACACTCAAGACACACGACTAGTCTATACCTAAAATTACCTAGTCTATAGGTAACTAACTCACACACACACACACACACACACACACACACACACACACATAGAGACAGAGATAGAAAGAGCAAGTGAAATCCACTAGGCATCTATTCAGAAATTTACCTTGGCAGGCTTACATTGCCAATAGGAAACACGGTTGCAATTTTAATTTGCTCTTTTGTAATGACGGGGCGTAGGTTAGTTAATTTCAATTTCTGAATTCAAAAGCTATCAAACAGCGCTCAGATGAGAAATCAATTTTCTCAGCAGCCCGGGCTTTGTGTCAAAAAAGTCTGCTGCCATTGGAGGACTGCCTATCACATGACCTAGCCAGGGATTAGTTCAGTAGGCCCATGTTGCAGCCACCTCAATTACAGTCTGCCTCTTGTAATTTACCTTTATAACATCTAATTCCCAGACAGAACTCATATTTAATTCATGAAAGCCTCCACAAGAGTAATTGTAAAATAAATTGCCATCGAAAATATCAATTTGTGACTACAATTTTTATTAGGTATGCTTTCTGCAGTGTCCAACTGTTTTATTTGTGGTGGAAAAAAAAAAAAGCGCAGACAAAATAAATAAGTCTGCTACTGTTTTCAATTATGAACAATACACTTGAAACTGAATACTTGCTGAACTTAAAAGCTCACCATCCATCTACATGCAGTTCTTTTTGGGAGTGGATGACCTGATTGTATTTAACCCAGATTTTTATAGTGTTTCCAAAGAATTAATGATGAAGTGGTAACAGGGTTACATAATGAGAACTTCCTAATTCCCTACTGAAATGTATTGTAGCCTTTATACAAATACCAAAAGCTTATAAAAATCTGATGCTTAATTGTGCTTTAAAATGACTAGACTTGTACATTTAAACACTGCAGTGCATAAAGATTATTTATGCTCATTTAAAAAAAAAAAAAAAAAATCTTTAAATATTTAGAACTTGAAATATATGCTTACAAACCCATCTAACCCATCCCATGTGGCAAATGTTTCAGAATTTATGGAAAAAAAGGGGGGGGGGAAATGGCCTCACCCTTACCAGTGCTGAGGTGTTCTGTACGATGCTATCTGCACACCACCCCCATCTATAATTATTTGACAGTAAGGTTACTCTGCATTGTTACCATGACGACTGTTTGGGTGAGTCCTCCTCTAAAGCCACCCTCAGCTGTAATCTCTTCACCTAAAAGCTTTGTAATTGCTCTCATTTGCATACTACAATTAAGTGGGTTAGCTCACAGAAAGACAAATCAACCTTTCCTCTCACAACTGTGGACGGTATTATTATTTTCATGCCACACACAAAGAAATTCGCAAAATGAAAGAAAATGTGCGTTTCTGCATTTATTCAGAAACCTCTGAAAATAAATTGTGATATTTTAAATCTTGAAAAGAAAAGGAAAAAAAAAAGACAAAAAGAACAATTCTTTGGAGTGCACATTCCGTTACATGGTGAAGGTTTTTCATTTATATATTTATTTAAATTCCTCTACGCGTACTTTTATACATGAAACGTGTGGTGCTATATAAGACACACATATTAATAATAAACAAACAGCAACAAAACAACAATAACAACAAGAGCAGGAATAATAATAATAATAATAATAATAATAATAATAATAATAATAATAATTATTATTATTATTATTATTATTATTATTATTGTTTTACCAAATTAAATCATTATTATTATTATTATTATTATTATTGTTATGCTTTACAAATTTAAATTATTATTATTATGATTATTATTATTATTGTTGTTGTTGTTGTTGTTATTATTATTATCATTATTATTATTATTATGATTATTAATATGTTTTATAAAATGTAATCATTATTAGCTATAAATCTGAGTTGACATGGTTATCCACAAAGAAGGAAAAATGCTGGCTCCTCTTTTTCATTTTGCATAGCTCTGAACATTTTAAATCTTAAGATGATTGTGTGAGATGCACATGATGATGATGATGATGATGATATTTATTATTATTATTATTATTAGTAGTAGTAGTAGTAGTAGTAGTAGTAGTAGTTAATAAAAGCAATGAAAAGAGTTTATAACTCCCAATGTGACTGCTTTATTTACAGAGGTAATAATAATATCGAAGCTCAGATTTCATAAATTCTGCTGCTGACTTCTAGTGTATGAGCTCTGCCATGTGAAACTCACAGAATCAGCTGAATATTTATCATGTGCGAGGGTGTTTAAAATGCAAAAGTGGGACAACGGTTGTTCATCCTTTAGTTAAAACCATACCAACCCAGATTTTTACTTCATAATTATTGCATTATATAAATTATTATTATTATTATTATTATTATTATTATTATTATTATTATTATTATTACGATAACAACAACTGCACAATATCATTAAAAGAAAATGAAATGACATTTGGGTAAATTTAGTATCACATTCTATGTGCAACTCCTTGCTGGTAAATAGACTCAAAGCAGCCTAAATAAAAATATTCACGCAGCCGCTGAATATAGAGACGTAAGTACATTTACAATAGAATATTGTAATCGAATTCTCAAATTGAATTCTATATTTCAAATCCTGTGAAAACTGGGCATTAAAAAATAAAACACACTACAACTTGTGCTATTAATGTTATGTATTAAACTACTTTGTGTGTGTGTGTGTGTGTGTACAGCAGGGGGAAATGTGTCAGTCTGGTCTGATAGCAGGCCTGGGAGCCTCAGCAGTATCTTGGAGAGCAACTCCCACAGCGCAGAGACACAACGTAGTTGGAGCTGGTGATTAAATGGAAAGGTTACAGGGCCTGGGCTGGCCACACTGTTTGTCTTTGCCCTAGACACAGCAGGGTTCTAATGAAGAGCTCTTGAACTGTCAGTCAGGCGAGCCGTGACAGTGTTTCAGGGAGGACACCCTTTCTTTGAACAGATCAGACACATATACGCACACACACTCACTCACACACACACACACACACACACATACGACACATTTATACTCATGCACACAGACACAAATATGCACACAAGCACACATATATACACACACTCTGTCCTTCTCGTTGTCCTAATGGGAGTTGGAAATACTTCGACGAAGAGAAAGAACAACAGAACAAAAAGTATTTTTTTCCCCACACTGGATATGCTTTCCCATCTCTTTTTAATTACAGAAAAGAAAAAATGAAATTTAGAATTTATCAATCTGCAATTAATTCATTAATATTGTCATTTGCACAAAAAAAAGAAAGTTTCGACGCTGATACTACGGCTACCAAAAAGCACTTGGTAAAATAACACAAAGTGTACACAGGTGTGTCAAATATTTTTGAAATGTATCCCTCAAATAAATCTGAAAGTAATTTTCTCACACAGGCCACATTTTACTTATAACAGGAATTCATGTGATGTTTTAGCTTCAGCAGACACTAATAGAAGTACTGCTGGTTTATTTAGCTCAGTGGGGGGTTTTATCCAGGTATACAGCAGGTACAAGCTGAGTCTGTGAGAGACCAAGGCTTGTTCCTCTCATCTCTCTCAACAACACCTCCTCCCCCGACAGTCTGGTCAAGCAGAAATGAGCCGTGCATCAAATTTCATTTGCATTTATCCTGCCCGTGACCCCGCTCTTTTCAGCATGCTGTAGGAGCCACAAATTACACCCATCATAACTCGCATTCCGATGGGCCGCTATCAGAAAATTAACATGCTTATGTATCAGCCACGGGTTCAGAGTGTCACAGCACAATTATACAGTCATGCTACTTTCCCGACTGCTTGGCTGACTAGCTAGGGCCTGGGGCTCCACACACACACACACACACACACACACACACACACACACACACACACAGAGTGGAGGAATGTCTGCAGGGCAGCCTTTTCTATCACACAGAGAGCAGGGCCACATAACTTTGGTTCAGATGGCCACGCTCCACGTAACGCTATCAAACATCACAGGATGCAGCACTGGCACTTGCAGCTAAATAGTTACGCATGTGTGCTTATCTTGGTATTTCTTCTGTTTGTGTGTGTGTGTATATATATGCGTGTGTGTCTGCGTGTGGAGAAGTGAGTGAGAATGAGAGCGTACAAATGACTAAGCTAATAGGGTTTGTTTTACTGCCTGTAGAATACAAATAGATAGAAATACAAAAATATTTTATATGAAGCCACTAGTGATGCCAGAGAATCTGCTGTGCCCCCCAGCAACACACACACACACACACACACACACACACACACAAATACGCACCTTCAATCCAAAAGAAAAAAATAAGAGAGAAAGCTTCCGTGCCCGGTACCCCGGTGTGCTCCGAATGTCAAGCCATTAGAGGCTGTGAAATGAGGTGCCACTCATGAGTGATTATGCTGCTGGCTTGAAAAGGAGAGGAGAACATATAAACCCTCACACGCTGCAGCTACCCTGAGCCTGAGCCCCTCAAATAAGGCCACTCTGATATCACAGTGCACACACTCCCCCACAAACACACACATCTTCATTTCAACTAGTGCTGATACAGTGTGAGAAATACCGTATCTGACAACTCCACTGTAATCCCTTTCAAAATGGCTTTGAGTTTAATGGAAAAGTTAAGGTTGCTTGCTTGTCTGTTAGTGTGGTGTGTGTTTAGGGTTGTTGTGTGTGCTGAGTGTGTGGATGAGTTTTGGAAGGAAGTTAAAATCATGTGAAAAATAAGGGGAACAACAATGTGGCCAGATAGAGTGGAAAACAGCTAGAAGGTAGGAAAGAAAACAGGGGCAAAAAAAAAAAAAAAAAAAAGACAGAAATGGAGACTTGATCTGTAGTTGTTTATCTTAATTTTAGAAATTAAACAAAAAACAAATATATTTTTATTATTATTATAATAATTTATTCCTGTAATAATAATAATAATAATAATAAATTAAAAAAAAATAAAAAATGGCACGCAAAGTAGACCAACAATATTTTTTTTTCCCATGGCAAGCTCCCTTTATTATACATGTGTGTTTCCTCATCTCACACTAGTCTGCTACATTACATTTACAGAGAAATTCCAATCAGCAACCCAAATACATTCTGTACTGTGTCCTCCCCTATTGCTCAAAGGGAATACATAAAAAAAAATCTCACACTCTGTTGGGCACTGGAGTCACAGGCACAATAACATATTGCAGGCTGCCATTGTCGATCCAATCTGTGGAATCAGCTCACTGCTACTGTGGTTATTACTTGGAATAGGGAGGTATGAACTTGGTGTGACATACAATGCAATTTGCAGTTGGTGCTTTAAGGCGCTCATCTCCTTTTCGCCCCTCTGCTCTAGCTCCCCTGACAAAGTCAATAGGGGGCATCCCTCATCTGTCCAAAAGACAAACAGCAGAATACTAATTAGATTTATATTCAATGCGGCTGCCAACACTCACTGGCACTCACACAGAGCTGTCTTTGTCCTCCAAAGTTGTAACTAGCCGTGTCTCCTGGAGTGCACTTCTAATGTGTTAGGTCGCTTCGACATCCGAAGTGGCTGGCTATACTAGGCTCCACAGAAATAAACACATGAGGAATTAAAGTGCAGTTGGGTACATGCTTGCTGAGGGCATGTTGTGAACGTGTGTTGCAGCAATGCTTGTTGTAACACCTCCAGCACTGTGGGATGGAGACTGACCCTCCACTTACTGCCTAACCCAGAGGCAAGACAGCAGGGCTCTCTGTGTGCAGTCCTCTGCAATCTGTGGGCCAGATGGCTGCAGGCTTTGGGCAGGTAATGGAGGCCTGAGAATCAGAGAGTCAGAGGGTAGAGACTGCCTCTAAAAGTCTGCTTAATACCTTCCCATGACCCAGGTACTGGCAAGGGCCGTAAACAGGCAACTAGGCCATTCATTCTGTTTTACTCGCACTCAAAAGACATCTATATTAGGATAAGATAAGTAAATCATATACATATATATATATATATAATCACAATTCTAATGAATATGATGCAAGAGATTTATATCAAATGATGCATTGTAATTTGAATTAATGTAGTACATTTTATAATAATATGAGTAACATATTATTAATAATGATTACATCTTACATCAGTAATATTATTACACCTAAACTTTAGTTATCGTGATCGCTCGATCCAGTCTTTATCTGTGTGACTGCAATCGTGGTCTCCTTTTTCCATTTGTTTCCTTACTTGCTTCTCAGAATGTCTATAATTCAAAATTCCACTGCAAAATAAATCAAACCAAACCTGTCCAAGTGTTGCAAATAAATAAATAAATAAATAAATAAATAAATAAATAAACACAAAAAATCTGACCTTCCTGTGCTGAAACATGATCTGCCCGAAAACAATGTCTATGTCATGTTTTTTTTTTTTTTTTTATTAGATTGCTTGTCTTAGCTTGGCATAACTTCATTTGTGTGTGTAAGTGTGTGTGTTGGTGCTTCCAATTGCCACCTGGGCTTTAATAGCTGTGACTAGCATGCGGGAACCCGAGCAGGTCATGCCCGGGGAGGTGAGATTGGCGCCACCCTCTCGCTCGGCGTATTATGTGTGGAGTGGCAGCAGGCAGAGTGACAGACTGCCCCCAGAGATGACACCTGTCACAGAGAGGAGCGCCGCTAATCTGCAAGCCTCATTTTGTCTGAACTCTCCGTCACCTTGCTGTCAAATCCTCATCTTCTCAGTCACTGCCAGCATCCCTCCCCTCTGCTTCAATCTATCGCTCCAATCACCACCAACCCCCGCCTTTAGCAACACCCAAACTACTACCAGTGTGACCAAAATCACCCTGCATGCACGCACACACACACACACACACACACACATTCACACACATTCACAACTCATGCTCTCATATGCACATATTCACACACATATTCACATAATGCTACTATCAGGACAGATTTCATATTCCATTTGACATTTTCTTAGGACACATCTGGTATGTCGATGATGGAGCTACAGCTATGGTCTGTCACTCACAATGAGCAAGCGTCACTGCACAGAATGCTAAATTCAGCCATTGCAGGCACACTGACATAGATGGTGATATTCCTACTAAATTCACCCTTGATTTTAGGATTGAATTAATTAATGTAACAAGTAAGACTACGTCATGTGTGTATTCATGTGTATATGTGTTATTTAAAAAAAAAAAAAATCCATAGTCTAGCAATTAGAAAAATTCCAATGTAGATAGAAACGTATAACTAAAATATATAACGAGCAAATGGCAGACATATTTTAAAAGTTTATCTGAAGCGCATCATTCTTTATTCATAAGACACAATTCTAAAAGCCTGAGATGATTCATGGCTGCATTGGCGTTTGTGGTTAAACAGAGTGAATGGCCATGGACTAAAGCCTTAGTCTCAGTGGAACCACTATCTCCACCCCCGGCTCAAATATCTGTTTTGTCCCTTTTTGGCCCAGCCTGTATTGTAATTATAATATAATTCATTATGTCTCCTCTGCACATGGTACAAAAGCGGAGTCCTCCCCCAAAGTCTGTTCAGACTGTTCAGGCTGACCCAACACGTTCTGTCTCGCCCTATATTACCCACCTCTCCGACTGAAATACACCCTCACAGTCGTGGATGAATAATGTCTCCTTCCGTGCGTTGATTAAGATATCAAGGCCTCATTGACAGCTGGACACTGAGTCCTGAGAGAAGTCTAGCCCTGCAGTAAGAACTTGCTGCAATGTAAACCTGAAAGTGACCCTAAGCCTCAAAAGAAAGAAAGAAAGAAAGAAAGCTTGTGTTTGTATATATGTATATTTTAGTATCTGTGATCATGGGACGGTAACCCACGTCACCTAGTACCTACTTTTGCACACTGGTCTGGCAAATGTTTGCCAAGAACAAGAATAATAGAACGAAATGGCAGCATAATCATGTTAATATTGTATTGTTGTTGATGTCACTGACAAAATGTCAAAACGGAAAACAAAATCTTTCTTTCTGAATATTAATTTAGCAACATTATAGGCGTAATTTACTTAACGCACGCAACCAACACGTAAATACCCACTGGCTGTAAATATCCATTCGGCGAGCTCCTGAATCGAGTCTGGTATAATACACGTGGTGAAAAAATGTTATATGATTTCAAGGTCCACTGTGGCTCCAGCCAATTCACTAAAACGCCATTCCGTCTCGTTTTTTTTTTCCTCCATTAAGAGGAATTATCTTCTCAAGACACATTTTGTATGATTGTGTCGCAAAAAAAAAACAAAAAAAATGCTATTTCTTTAGGAATGTGTTCAATTTAATTAAATTTTTGGGAGCAAAATGGGATGCTGCATCATTGACAATGGGGAGACTCTCACCTATTGAATGTAACGGCTCCGAGGTTAAATTGACGATTGTGTGGACTCTGAGGAGAGGAACATTTGTTGTGCCAAAGAAGTCAAAATATCATATATAAATAGATGTAAATACACATAGATTTTCGCAACTACACACATATATACACACACATATCTTATATATATATATAAGAACATCATCAGGTTTGTTTATTTATTTATTTATTTATTTACTGTATAGAGGTTTAGTAAACTTGCAGTTCATTATCATCTTTATAATTTTAGATGTTTAGAATTTCTTTAATAACTTAGTCCCATAAATTGCATTCATATGACACTCCAAAGGAAAAAAAAAAAATTACAAGTTACACTCTCTACTGAAAATATAAATATAATATAAATATATTGAAAGTGTAAATACCACGCTGCTTGGTTTTATAATGTATGGCTGGGGGACACCACGTATTCTTCTTTCCAGCAACAACGTATATTGCACCTTGCAATTAACACCTGGCCTCCCAGTTGCTATTACAGCATTGGGGAAGGCTTCGCTGGCATCTACTTCCTACCCCCGCATACTCACATTTAATATAGATTACTGCTGGTCCTCACCCCTCAGATGCCCATAGAACCTGAGCTTAGGCCTGTGCAGTGGTGAGATATGCGAGGCATTCCAAATGAAAGTTCTCTGGGGTTAAGATTTCAAATACATTCTGGCCCAGTGTCAGCTATTGTATCAGCCACTCTTTTAATAATAATTAAACTCCTGGATGAATAAGTGCTAAGCCAGAATTAAAAGCCATCCTAATTTGGCTTAGAATGAACACCTGATAAAAGAATCATTTTGATGGCCACCTGGGTGCTGAAAGATATCACATTAGCTAAGACCTTAATAATTGTAATAAGTTACTGGGGCTTAGCAAGGGGCCTTTTGTGTAACAGATGAAGTGTATTCAATTGAATATACCCAATTTCCATAAACACAATGATCAATAAAAACCTGCTGAAATCACTGAGGCCCGCTATTTTATATTAATGTAGATTATTAAGATTACATGATTAATTAAAAGTGAGTTCTTGACGAGGCACTTTTATATTGTCATATGTTTCCTCTATTCAGGTATGCAAAAATCAAGTACAATCTAAAGAACGTTTGTGTTTCCGTTTCCTCACAGCACGTTCGACTTTTCGTCTGTGTTGTGTACTGTCGTAATGTAATGCATTCTAACTGGCAAGCAGGTGCAACCAAAAGTAATCACATTATCACTAAATTTTAAAAGTCATTCAATTTATGGGCATACATTATAAATAACAAAATGCTAGATGCTGAAAAGTTAGCTTCAAAATTTTCAAAATGATTTTCAAAATAATTTATGTAATCTTTCATAATCATAATTCTTACTTTTAAGATGTTCCAGGTGTTTGTAGTATTCATTACATGGTAGACCTCAAATATCTATCTATCTATCTATCTATCTATCTATCTATCTATCTATCTATCTATCTATATATATATATATATATATATATATATATAATTATATATATATAGAGAGAGACTGAGAGAGACAGAGATAGTTATTTTTATCTATTTATACCTCATATTACACTATAATATTAATCTGTTTAGGTCATAACTTTCATAACTTTAATCCTCTATTACATGTTTAAAACATTTATTTATAGCACACTTTGCATCATTAACTCACATTTCAGTAACAGGCTTTAAAAAAAATCCAAATACATCATCAACCATATTCTAATATTGTATGAACAAAGTACACCACATAAAACTATGTAATTCTATAATTTGTTCCGTACAGCAATAACAACATTAATAAGGTTTCGAAAATGTTACATACTTTCCAAATTCACACCCATTTTTTTTCTAAAATTCAGTATGAACAGTAATGACCACACTAGAAAACAATAAAAAGTAACAAAAGCGTGTGCCGTTTTTTTCCAAAATCTTTGCTTCCTGTTTACTGCTTACCACAGCTCCTTACGCTATGTTACATTAATTAAGTCATGTTATTTCTATCGAGCACTTCCTCTGCAACGGCTCAGTTACATTTTCTCTTATCAGACCAGAAAGTAAATGCTGCTAATTTAAGCTATCCAATTATGCCTCATGTCCCAATATATCTGAATTCACCCTATATATTTGCATGGTATTTAAACTATTTTAATTTCATTTCATTTCAATTTCATTTCATTTCATTTAAAATGTTTTTATTAATGTTATCTGACATTGACATTAATAGTCATTATTACGCACTAAACAAGTAACAGTTTCACAGTGATCACAGCACAAGCTCACGATTGAGTACAACAGCCCTCTTCGGCTGACCCACTGTGGCTACAACGGAGTGCTCTTTGGATCTGATTGACAAGAGCATGTAGTGAGCTATTAGGTGAAATAAAAGTAGAAAGTCATCCAATAAGCGACAGTTTCCAGCGGATGTCTGTTTATGGAAGAACGGAGTTCACTCGGGTAATAGACTAACTGCTGCCTCACACCTGTAATATGAGCCAATACGGGGAACGCACTGGAAAACCTTCTCACATGCTGCACACCACAGTGTCTCAATGAAGCCACTTCTTAGGGGACGGGTTTCACACAGTGCAACAGTCTCAAAGCACAACTCAGTATTGAAAATTCTCCCAAATTGCACAGCGGAGTGTCAGGCAACATGTGGGCCCGACACTGAAACCCCGAGATCTCTGTCGCTTGCAAGTTTTATATCACTGCACTAAAGCAAACAAAATAAGATGAAAACATATCGGAAAACTAAAGGAAGTATTTTTACTCTCAACTGAAAAAAAAAAAAGAAAGAAGAATCCTCTTGAACATATTACCCTGTTCATTCCAGTTAACGAATTTGAAGGCATCAGGACCAGGAAGTGGAAGGAAAATAAATGAACAAAAGTATATGAGTCGACCTCCACGAACATACTGGCCTTTCGAATACATTTAGTTTGTAACGAAATAGGTGCACCCATGCCTTGTTTTTCACTTCCGTGGCAGTGGAAGGCAGAAAATGACCCGAATATGCAGAATTGAATAGCTATCTTTCACATAATTCTGCACAGACTGTTTCTAACCGAAAACTCTTTTCCTTTGGTACCAGGTTATAAATAATGTATTGAAGGATTTACAACGAGGACCACTATTCAGCCGTTAAAAAGAGAGTTAAAAAAAATAATAAAATTTTTTAAAAAAAGGACGCAAAAATGAAAAATTAGTTTTTCAATGTGTTCGGTTTCTCCCTAATGTTTACCTTACAGTCGTGGTAACAGAGAAAGGCCTTGAAGTATACACACATAGCTCGCTGAGCACAGAGTTGCCTGAGACTGGGCCAGGGGGTGTGTTGTTGGTTTATGAGAGGGAAAATAGCCCTGGCTGTCTCCAAAAGTGAAACGGGATTAAGGCCTTTGTCCGACCCACAATGGTGAGGGGAATTAGCAATAGTTGTAGGCACTTAGAGGGGCTCTCATGCCGAAGCTTATCCCAGATTTTACACAATAATCATTTGAATATCAACAGTGTTTTGCAACTGCGGCACTAATGTATAAACTCCTCTCTTTTGGGTTATCTCAAATCCCCCAAGTTGGTAGCGCAGACAAATTTGCACATGCTTTTGAGGTATGTTTTTTTTTTTATGTATTTTTTTATTTTTGATTAAAAAACATATAAATTGTAATGGTATTTCACCCATTAGCACATTCACCGAGCAGTACTTTTTTTGTGTGTGTGTTTGTGTGCCTTTTTTTCCTGTCCTCTTCTCATCTGTTCTTTCCAAATCTACCTTATCTAACGTTAACATTACCCAGTCGAAATACAGCCGTCCTCAACTTTCCTCAGGGTTTTTTAGAACTCTTCAAAACCGGGCTCTTGTCAGCATATAGATAATAAATCATGGGAACGCAGTGTGAGTAGCAGCAGTATGCAAGCTGCTGGCATCTGCTTATCTCCCTCATTAGACTGTTCTTTGCTGGGGCTGAGACAGGGACAGCCACAGGGATCTCACAGAGGGGAGCAATCCTGCACTTCTTCCTCACCACAACATCACACTGCCAAGCCCAGAGGAGTGTGACGCCCCTCAGCAATTTCCCCTCCACAGAGACTGAGTGAGAGAGAGAGAAAGAGCGAGAGAGAGAGAGAAAACAGTATTGTCCATATTACAAAACATTGAGTGAGATCAGCAGACTTGTCAAGAGGCCTTGGCTTGAATATGAATGATGAGAGGAGAGCAGGGTGGTCCAGGCTACTCGGGCAAGAGAATAAGCCGAACTGTCCCTGCCAACCTCACAGCAGGCAAATCAAACAGAGTTTAGACACCTCCGCTCAACTCTCTGATGACAAATCAAGAGAGGAATGCAGCATTTTACTCACACTGGAGAAACAAGCCATTCATGGGAGTCAATATCATCAGTGCTTAAAAAGGAAAAGTGTGTGAGAGACGTATATGCCATACATTTACTTCACGTTCGTTTTTAAGACTATTAGAAAATAGACTATCTTCTCATTTCTATATTTTTTGTTTTGTGTACACACACACACACACACACACACATATATATATATATATATATATATATATAGATAGATAGATAGATAGATAGATAGATAGATAGATAGATAGATAGATAGACATTTGTGCGTGTGTATTTTCATATACATATTTTTATAAATGCATATAAAGACCTTATATGTTTGTTTGTTTTTGTTGTCACTCATGCATGTTAGTGCCCTCTCTAAAGCAAGCCAGCAAAATAAGTATCCATCCGTCCATCTATCCAGCATAGGTTTCCTGGTTTCTTTCCTTCACTCTAAATAAAGACATCTAGACACCCCCCACCAAAAATCTCCCTTTCTCCAGTCCACACATACTTATTCAATTCAGTGGAGTGTCCACATAGTTTTCCTCATTCAACTGGATACAATGATGCACAAGATGAATAAAGTTATCTCTGGATGTGAATGGGATGTTGCGGGTAGGAGGGGAGGGTGAATGCCTGAAAAGAGCCCCGTTCGAGGGGGCAGAACTTAGAGGTCAGGCCCCAGCTGCCTGATCGGGTGAAAGGGACACCAGCGGACTGGACAGGCCCGAGAAAACGCCGCACAGAAAAGAAAAAAAAGACAAAATCCTGTCAAATAAAGACATGCCACGACAGACTCCTTGTGCAAAAAGAGTTGCTGAACACTCACATTTCTCGCCGAGTGCCATACATCACCACCAAATTTGACTTGTCAACTCACACTCAGCAAACTTTTACCCTCCATTTTTTTTTTTTTTTCTAAGGGGGAGTTAACCATAGACGGCCTAGTTAATTTGATGAAAGCATCAGGGCTACAAAGGTAGGAGCTGTTTTGAATTATGCGTTTTTGCCATTTCGTAAATGTGGAAAAAGGTACTTGGATAGATTCGCTGAATTATTTCAGAGCTGTCTGTAGAGTCCTGCATGGTTAACTGGTTACATAGTTTAAAGGAAAGCACTAACAGGTTTTGGTTTACCATTTAACAAACATAAAGGATCTTGCAGAGAAAAGGTAATAAAACCTCTGAAAGGCTGCATTTGTCTGAAAAGGTAGCGCAGACGAAAATCAGAATAAAAGAAGAAGAAGAAGAAGAAAATACTGCCTGTCTTGAAAGGCAGACATCTGTAAGAATCCATGTTGCTTTCCAGCCAACTAATGTGTTAAACGTGTTTATGTTTCAAAATGGTCCCAGTCCGATATCTCTCCTCTTGGTTAAAAGGCACATTGATGGGAGGGTCACATCTTTACTGGGGTTACAGCATTTCCTAGATGGCACTGAATTGCTCCAAGTTGGAATTTGCAGGGGGTAAGTAGGATGATAATCAGGCCATATTATAAGGAATTGATGGTTCATTTTCCCTGTCAGCAGTAGCAGTGCCTCACCCGAAGATGTGCCGACCTGTGCAGATGGGGTTCAAAGCCAATTTCCATGTTAAAAACTCCTCACGCTCCAAAAAATCCCCTCTTAGTAGGGGTTTACTGAAAGGAGCAAGAGCCTGTACAGCTGCTTGAGCAAGCATCCACGTTAGCCACTGCTCAGAAAGAATCCACCATTCAAACTACTAAAATACAGTAATGTGACATATTTTATGCATGGAAGCAATGGAAGTAAATTACCAGGTAATATTTTTTTTTTTTGCATTTGCATTCTGCTATCATGAGCCAAGAAGCTTGTCATAAAGCTCGCGACTTTCCTTTTTTTGAGCGTAGACCAGAGCTGTCTTAGGTATTGCTTCAAGCTGTTTTTTTTTTTTTTTCTCTTCTTATTCTGTCTCATTTCTTTCTTTCCTTGCATTTACTGCCCAGATCAAACATAAGCCACGAGGCTCCTGGAAGCTTTCTGGCTGCCAAAGAATCCACTAGTTGTCATTCATCATTTCCAATGCATTGAAACTCATTTGCCTTCAGGCTGCAGGATTTGTGCATGTGTGCAGTTTCACAGGAAAAAGAAGACCTCCAGAAATATGCAATTGGTGGAAATGGCAGAAAAGATTCGATGACTTATGGGATGAGTTCATATGAAATGCAGAACGCAGTGATAGTGTCAGGTATCATTGCCTATATCCTGAGGACAGGACAGTCTTTGCTTTTTTTTTTTGGGGCTTTTTTTTTCTTTTTCTTCATTTTCCCATCTGCCAGATTGCTCTGTTTGTGTGTGATTGCTGGAGAGCATTTTAATGCAGCACTATGGACATAATTATCCAGACATAGATTCTACTCATTTTAATATCGTGTTAGGACTCCTATCTTAATTGTAATCACACATATCGTAAGAAAAAGAGGAACAGAACGTCTTTATTACAGGCTTTGTGGAAATTGCTAATATCAAACAAGGCTGCTTAATGCCACTGGGAAAAAAAAAAAAAAAAAAAAAAAAAGAGTGTGTCTTGGTTTTCGCACTTTAGAGGAAGATGTTAAGGAGATGTTATTGTCTTAAGCTGAAATGTGACAGGAGAGACTATATTGCAGTAACAAACGAGCAGGACCCACTGCAGATACCTAGCAGTGTGATGACATATTAAATTGAGCAACCTGCAACTTGTTTTTTTTTTTTCATTATTCTCTCTCTCTCGCTCTCTCTCTTTATCTCACACTAAACCTTGGTGGCTCATGACAAAACTCCCACCATGTAATTCTCTCTCTCAGGCTGCTTTCATCAGGCAGTTTGGTGGTGAAATATGAAGCCGATTTTATCTCTCTTTATAAATTCACAAAAGGCCCCTAGAGTGCCCCTGTGGAAGACATAGCCCATCACAGCCATGTGCCACCACTATCACTGATCTCCTGCAACTGATAACGCCACCTCTCTTTTTAATGATTTGACAGGCATCAGACGCCTTGTCCAGCAGTCACGCTGGGGTTTTAATATACTTTTCTTTATGCCTTTGACTGTTTACACAGTGTGGACCAGAAGAAAGAAGGTATTTGTTCCTATCTTCCCCCTTCTGTAAGTGAGATTTATATTAAAACCTGGACTTCAAGTGCTGGCTCTGAGAAAATAGCCATGTTATTCCTACTGTAGTCCCGATACATTTCTTTTCACTTAAAAAATTGCATGTACTCCAACCTGCCCCATCTATGCTAAATACTCAATAATATCATTACGAAAAAAGTGCACGGCACTCCTCATTCCACAGAGGTTTTAGTGTACCTCAAAGCTGAATAAACAAATAAATAAATAAATAAAATAAATGAATTAATTAATAAGTTGATGCTAGATAAAATTGCTTTTTTTTGAAAAAGTTGGACTAAAATAATTAAATAGAATTTTTTTTTTTTTTACTGCTTACAATAATTTGGGCTTTATCCCTTTGCTTGGAACAGAATGATAATATAATTTGTCTTACAATAAAGTGCGAGATAAAATGAAAAAAATGAAAATAAAAAAATAAAAATGTTTTATTATTTCAAATGTACTGATTTAATACATGGCAAAGAAGACCAGCAGAGAATAGTCATTATAACTATGATGCAGGAATATTATTTATGAACAACATCCTTTCCTAGGTCCATTATTACAATTACAATAATCCTATTATTATTATTATTATTATTATTATTATTATTATTATTATTATTATTATTATTTATTGCTCTTAGTGGTGGTGGTAGTAGTAGTATCAGAAGTAGTGATAATGCAATTTGCTTTTAAATTATATTAGAAATACAATGAAAATAAATGTATTAGTGTACAAAATAAAATATTGCAATAGCAGATTTTAACACAGCTCTCACTAAACAATTTTTTTCATTCTTTTTAATCTGATTCTGAAGCCGTACATTGCATTCTTAATATGTGAACAGTATAACATTTCATCTTCTTGTGTATGCATTGACATGTTTCATTAATTTTAATTTTAATTTAATGATATTATTTGAAAACTTGACTTGAAATCTGAGAGAAAAAAAAAAAAGAGAGAAAGAAATCACAGAGGTTAATCCAAATGAGACATGACAGCTTGACATAACAGAAATATCCTGTTAACACTCCTAACTGTTTATGACAACTCAAGTACAACAAAGGCACTGGAAATGAATATGGCATTAATTCCCTTAAAATTCATTTATTATTTACGGCAATTTGTTTTCTCACTTTAGCAAGCTAATTTGCTGAAAATAGACGCTGGTTATAAAAGAAAGCAAAAAAATAAAAAAATAATAATAATGATAAAAATAAATAAATAAATAAATAAATAAATAAATAAATAATAAAGTACTAACCACTTGTTGGCTCTATACAGTTTGGTAAATGAATTATTTAATTTTAAAGCTTTTCATATTAAAACACATAAAACACACGTGTATAAAACACACACACACACACACACACACACACACACACACACACTACTACTACTACATCTACTACAACTACTACTACTACTACTAATAATAATAATACGACCTTATAAGTAAAATAATTATACAGATAATAAGAACAGTAAGAATAGCCTTATAATAATAATAATAATAATAATAATAATAATAATAATAATAATAATAATAATAATAATAATAATAATTCAGGAATAAGAAGGATGGGAGTATGGACAGGATAAGGGTAAGGAAGGGAGCCGGGAGCTGAGAGAGGGCAGAAGTGTTTATTATAGTGATAGCACTGAACACATGGCAGTGTAAATGAACTTTGTTCCCCTCCTTGTGCTTTCTAGTGAAAGACAGGCTGACTCCCTGGGGGACGTTTACTTCAGCGAGCTCCCTTTGCACCGCTTTCGCTCTCTGCTTCACACACTGGGCTTTCAGCAGCACGCCACGGAAACACACTCGCGGTTACTTCATTAAAAAGTTCAGAGTTTTCACAGCGACGTTTTTGTCTTTTTCTTTTTCCTTTTAGCTTCATCAAGCTGACAAGCTGCTTAAGTGACTGCTCCGGGCTCAGTCAGTACAGAACACTATACATATATATACATATATATATATATACTACACACACACACACACACACACACACACACACACACACACACACACACACACACACACACAATAATCTCTGTTATTATATACGCTTTCTTGCCGGTCTGTTGGTTCGAAATAACGCCTTCTTCATCTGTTTTTCCCTATTCATTATTCTTCCCTATCATATATCTAAATACAAACCTTATCATCTTAACAGTGACAGCTTATTACATCTGAACACGTGCTGATCATTTACAGCCCTGTGAGTTAGCTTCAATTTTGCCACCTTATTACCGGCTAATACCGCATCCCGCAGCAGCGCGGAGAGCTGATGAGAAAGCCGCACAGAAGGCGGGGAAAGCACTGCACTCCCTAGCAGTTACAGCATTACAGTATAGAGCATGTCATTACAATGCACTGATACTCTGCTTCTTCTTCTTCTATTATTATTATTATTATTATTATTATTATTATTACATTTCTATTTTAACTTTTTTTTTATCATCATCAGCAGGGACTTCACCTAATCCACTGCTAACGTTAGTGCTATGACTGCAGCGCTGCTTTTTTTTTTTCCATGATGATTTTATTCATTTATTAATTTTATTGATTATATTATGAACGCCTGAGTGACTGCAGGAAGAGTCACTGTAGTCGCTGTGAGCACTGTGCAAAGAATGCAACACGTGTATACTGATGTGGAATGAAATGCAGCTAATCATCATTATTATCGTAATTAAACTGATTACCATTCCTCTTGCTATTTTTCCATTTATATATATATATATATTTATATATATATATTCAAAATATTTTTCATTTGTATTTACATCTGTCCTTATCGAGTGGTCCTTGTTCACGTCCCTGTGCATCCTTAACAGCAAAGAAACTGCTGAGATGCATATTCCTGCGAGAAAAATATTATCGTGCTTAATCTTTTAAAACAGACAGAGACAATAGCGCCTAAAACTAATAAGGCTCCTCCAGCATGCGCGCGCATGAAAGCAACATGTAGAGCTCCGAGCCTCCTATTTGCCAAAAAAAAAAAAAATAAAAATAAAGAGGAGAACTGCGTGCTCTTTATTATTTGCTTTGATGTTGCCCTGAATAGCACTCAATTAACAATGTGGCTAATGAGCCCATTGAGGATGAAAGACTTCTCAACAGGTATGAGAGGACGCTGCTGCTGCTCCTGCACTCGGAGAGCTCAGTGCGCTTTCTCAACTCCACAGTGCTCTCCACCGCAAAGCCCGTGCGCTAACATCACCCCGAGAGCGCAATTACAGGCGTGTTTGCCTGCACTGACTTTAAGACTTCATTTGACAAGGAACCGAGATTTAACTGAACGTCAAACACGACCGTCTTGCACTTTTTTTTTTTCTCTCTTCTTTCATAAGTGTATATTCAAATGAAACGTGACAGTGGACTGTTGGATTATTATTATTATTTTTTTTCAGATAATTAAATAAGTTAAAAAATGAATTTTTTGCACTTTAGAAAAGTCTACTTAATTCTAACCGCAAATAAATAAATAAATAAATAAATAAATAAATAAATTCAAAAATAAATCAATTCCAAGCAGGATTTACTACCATGGCTGTTTAAAACGTGTCGCCAGTGCTGTTGCCTTTGGTGAATTCGACAATTAATTCACGACCTGAAAGGACAGAGTGTGCTGTGCTCAGAATGCTTTGTGTTATTCTTCACTGCATGTCAAACACCCTGTTGTCCGAAATGCACCTCGGGAAATATGCACTTTGAAACGTGATCTCTTTGCCGGTAGGAATAACTAAGCGTTCTTGTATTAATATTTCTACATGGCGACAATGAGCCATGGGCAGGAGAGGTAAATGCTATTATTTTGACTAATATCGAATTACAGAGTTATTAGCAGACTAATGACAATTTGATTCTTTTGTGTCAGATGGTTCGGTGCCAAACTTTGTATTAAGGCAAATGGATTTGTTCAGAGGATGGGGCCTGACTGATTCATAAACGGCACAGGGCAGCATGGCGTTTTAAACTCCCAACCTCGGCACTTCAGCTTGAACACATCTCTCTCTGAACAATTTTCCACCATCCTGCACCAGCCTTCTCTCTCCTGGATACATTCCAGGTTTTGTAGTGCTGATGTGCTTCCTCCCTGGCATATTAGTGGGACAGATTTGACTACTTGTCAGCTTTATCTGGGCATGAAACTGTCCACCAGATCTTCTGATTGCCTATATAAACCTTTCTGTGCCTCATAGCATACCATTTAATTTTTTTTTTTTTTTTTTGGGGGGGGTATTTTGTCTCTATCACCTAATACAACATGACCAGTCCTTGTGGTATATCCTTTTAGTGTTTTATGTGCAGTATTCAGCCCATCTGAGAATCCTGTATTAACTCCAAAAGCTCAGTATGTAATGATGTGAATTACACAGGCATTCAGCAACATGTAATTTTCTGTTTTAGCCAGCCACTTACTGTACATTACTGCATTCTCTGTATTTTTGGAATATTCTGAATGGAGAGAAAGGACAGAAGAGAAAAGCAGATCGAGTCGCCTGGTTTCAAAATAAAATACACTCAATTCGAAAAAGGCAACAAAGCAAATTACATGGCATTCATAATCCAGCCCGCACAGACAGTGAGATGATAATAAATAAATAGGCGGATAGGGAAGACAAGGGACAAAGTTATTGAGATGTTAAACCTGCTCGTGCAGCGAAGTTTCAGAATGTTATCGGGAGCCTCAGCTCGGGGATAACTGGAGGTGTTTTGCAGTGTGAATCCGCCTAAAGCTGGCTATGCAGCTGTACATGGCATATGCTAAATACAGATAAGAGTGTACACTAATAGATCTGCAGAAAAGTCCCATCCACATGGCTCAATGGAGGCACTTTGAATGCACTTGATAAGTTGGCTTAAGCTGAATGAAGTGTCCCATGCAACAACGAGTTGCTGTTTGAGCCTATCACAAACTTGCTGTTTGGTTAAGCCTCTGTCCAGGGGAAGGATTAGTGCAAAGCCTTCAGGATCAGCCTGTGTTTCCAAAATTGTTTCATCCTAAGTTGTGTGCTCCCAAACACAGACAATCCATTATTTATGGCATACTAATAATGTCAGGAACCATACCCCTGCATGTTTATGAAATATAGGTATAGAATAAAATATACATGTAAATATACGCATCTCATGCATGTAAATATATTAGTTTCTATTTGCAGTTATAGATTCGTGTACTTCATTTGGACTGTGATATAAATATACAGGTATAGTTTAAGCATCGGAGACGATAAATATTATCTAAATATAAATCTAAATAGGTGTTGCAATGTCACAGATTTAAAATTAGCACTTAATTGTGAATATTTTGATATAATCCTCCATGTATAGATTACATTACAAGGGTAATTTGTATTAATGAAAAGACCAAAAGTCACGAAAAAAACAAAAAAGCCTTCATTCGCTTGCCCTGAAATCCATTTTCTCCGATTCTGCGTGACCCCAGATTGCAATAGGCAGTGTAAGGATACTAAAAATATCTGAAAAGTTCAAAAAAATCCATCCAATAATTGTTAATATTAAAGAGAAGAAAAGGCGCTGCATTTTTTTTAGGCTTACTAGTTATTCCCTCTTATGCTCCATGATTTAGTTACTACATGCATATATGCATATAATATTAATTCTGCTTGAAGGCTATGTCTTCTCTTCAACACTGCCAGCTTCTGCTGGATTTTGGCAGATTGTTTATAAAATCAGTCTGTCTCAGCTTAGTTTGTTTAAAGTTCAACTGTTTCAAATGGAGCAGAGAGGGAAAGGAGGCAGCGGTCTGGTTTGTGGACGCTTCAGGCAATGGGCTTCAGGAGAGCATGATAAGTGAGGCTGTGCTGATCCATTTTTAACAGATGATTGGTGTGCATGAAGCCTCAGTAATGCTGAGGGAGAGCCGTTGTTTCATGTTTTTTTGGACGTCTGCTCCCTGTTTTTGTTTGAAGTCGCTGTTGCTCGTAGGAAAGAAGGGAGGGGGATTATTTCTAATGTTGGCTTACCTTGGGGGGGGGGGGGGGGGGGGGGGGGGGGGGGGGGGGGGGGGGGGGGGGGGGGGGGGGGGGGGGGGGGGGGGTGGGGGGGTGGGGGGGATGGGGGGGTTTTGGAACAGGCGACGTGACTAGTGTATTTATCAGAAAAGATAGTGGAAACATCTGGTTAAAACACTGGAACCATCCTAGACCTCCAGTCTTTTTATTACTGCCTGCTAAGAGTCCAGTCTCCATGCATGTGCCAGGGTGTGATTCTTGGATGGAGTTGAAAATTCACAAAATTAATTCTCACACACACACACACACACACACACACACACTATAATTTTTTCTCTCTCTCTATATATATATATATACACATATTACATGTACATATACAGTATATACACCCTAAGGACGTGATGCTGTATATAGTATTATCGTGTATGTTTGTGTATGAAATTTATTTGCATTGGTTTTCTCACAGATGGCAGAATAAAGGCTATTTGCAACGTGTGATATGACTGAGGTTTATCTGGTTTTGCGAGCACTTTTCTGCTTTCCCCATCACATCCAGGCACATCCAGACACTGACCCGAGTAAAACCTACAGGCGAGAATTTCCAGCTCGCATCTGTTTGGCATTGAAAAGCACCTGAACTACTGCAAACCAAAATGGCAAGAAAGGGAAAAAAATAAAAAATAAAAATAAAATCAAATAAAATGCATCAGCTGAGTTCAAATTTAACAGTAATAATTAGCGCTCATACAGAAATTGATTCTAGTAGTTTGACGATCTCCGAATAAAATCCTTGAAATATTTTGTTTCGTTTTCTGAAAAGGAGCTTCGCTACAAGACTTTCGATGCTAGTCAATTTCACTGAAAATTCCTGCAGTTCCTTAGCTATCACTCGTGAGGTAATGTTTGTTTAAGTGGATCCATTATTGACTCTTCATAAAGCCGCAGATATTAAGATGCTGTGAAATAAAATCTTGGCTTGTAGTAATTTATTCAGTAATATGGAGATGTGTGCAGTGCCAGAAAGATGTGTCACAAGGTCATCTCTTTCATGCCCCCACCTCTTAATAAGGCAGCTCAGCAGGCCTCAACTGTAATATATTTTACCAATAAAGCAGCTCCAAAGCCCAGGTGGCCTTTTGACCACCACTGGGTACTACGCAAGCAGCAGGCAGCCCGTGCTAACTAGGCTCTTCCATCCTCTCTAATATTAGCCATCCACTTGGCTTGTCACCGAGAAGTGGCTCAGTGCTTGATATTTTTATTCGGGCCCTGCCAATATGTGATACCCACACTTTAATCTTTGCATCTGATGTTAAGCATTGTGCTGGTGAGAAAGCCCACTGAAGTCCAACCTTGGGGCACTGCTTGTCACACGCAGATGATGTGGCTAGGGAGTAGCAGCGCCTGGTCTGTCCTTGACCCAACTATTGGCCAGTCGAAGCCTTTCCTCATGGTTTTTTTTAGGTTCTCCTTTCACTTGTTCTCCTCCTGACCGCTGCTGGCGTAGTGTGGTGAACAAAGCGGCTTTTGAGGTTTTGCTCTAAAAGAAAAGAGAGTGAATCCTCCCGAAAGATGAGCAGGCGTTGACAACTATTGACCCTTCACCTCTGTCATGCACATGTCATCCCTGGGCTTATGGCCAGTGATGTCTATATTCATATTCAAATGTGGAAGATTGCAAAAATGAAGGAGAAACCAGGGAGGGAATCTGTAGGCTTTTTCACGTTTGACGTCTCATTTCTCATGTCTCATGATGTTTCATTTCATGTTCCATAAAAAAAAAAAAAAACGCTCTAGAAGTACATAGTTAATACATTGTCTCTGAATATACAGAGGGAGTAATTGACCTGAAAGTAAATAAAATATCACGGATTGCATAAAAGAGGTAAGAGAAGATGCACTTTCACACACAGATGCAATAATTATATTGCATAATAAGTGTCAGGAGTAGGAAGATACAAAACGCATTCTTCCATTCTAAGAGAAACTCAGCATTAAAAGACAAGCAACCAAGACAGTTTATTCTACTCTGTAGTGTCACACACACACACACACACACACACACACAGAAAAAAAAAAAAAAAAACACTGATATTGGTATGCATAATTCTGTCACATAAAATAATGCCACACACACACACACGCACACGCACACCAAATCCCTGCTGCCACTTCTCCCTCATTATTTAGCTCAGTCTCCAGCCTGCTTGATTGATGCCGGAAAACCAATTGTTCACCATGGCATCCATGTCAGTCTATTACTGCACTTGGTAGTAATGACAGCCTGTCTCTTTAGCACAGATTATAGTGCTCTGTCTCAAAGCAGCAAAGTGTAGAGTCTCTCTGACCCATAGTGGGATGAGTGTAAACACCTTCATTTAGCCACCCAAAACAGAATACATTTCCCTGATTAGGGAGTCATTTTCTGTCAAACTAATCACGCAGTGCTTGTTACTGGCATGGCATAAAAGAAATGCATTATTGATCTATCTACCTGAAGCGTATATTGTCATCACAAGTTATTGCAAAGGCCCCCTTTGTAACAAACGTTACGACACATTCGCGTTTGCATAAATATTAGATTGCACATTGAAGCGATGCCAGCGTACTATGTATATGTATATATATATATATATATATATAGATTTTTTTTTTTTTTGGAAAAAAAAAAAAGAAATAGGACACATCATTACTGAACGTACCATCCTCCAGTGTCACTGCACAGAGTGTGGTCCATTTGGCGCAGCAGGTGCACAGCAGGCTTTTGTCGAGGGGACATGATGACAGTGAGACATCTCAGGTCTAACTTGCACGGCACCAAGGGCAAACCTTTTAACCGTTCCGCCATTATCAGGATGACCGGCCTTTCTGAAAGGCGCCACTCTCTTTCCTTTCATTTGGGCAGAAGGGGTAGTTGATTGTAATGGAAACAAATTTTCCCTTTACATTACCATGTCACTAACTATCAAAAGCCTGGAACAGTGACTCCATTTAAGACTCTCCAGCATACTTGCTCCAGATAGAGCACATTGTACTGACCCTCATTATACACAGCCAAACAACAAGCTGTGAGATTCTTTGATCAGCCCTTATAGGCTAACTGGAAGCTGCATGCTCACTAGCACAAAGTATTCTTCTGTACTGACTAATTGAATAGAGTTGGCTTGACTCGATCATGACATAATAAAGCGATCGACATATTTCAACAGGTTGACATTAATCAACGGGAAAGAAAAATACGGATGACAGCAAGAATTTCTACCCCTGTTTGGATATTGTTCTATGGTTTGTTGGTTAGTGCTTTTAGAAATTAAAAAAAAAGAAAAGACAGTGACATGAGACTTTTGTTAAAACAAAAGCCACAAGCTATTAATGTGACTTGTTAGTGATGCTAATATATGTAAATGTTATTAATTACAGGCACATATCTTTCATCTGTGCCATTTGGCAGCTAAGTAATTAAAATGGGAATACCAGCAGTGGTGAAAGCAAACATGATCAAATGAGTGAGAGAGGAAAAGGAAAAAGTCCCCTTCCTGAACTCAGCTCTGCCGCGGGCAACCAAGGCCTCATTAGAATCAGAGACACCTAGTTGATCAGCAATTAACCTGATTTGTTTTTTTTCCCCCCTTCTTTCTGATAACTGGCACGATGCTATCATTTTTTTTTCCCCTTGTGATTGAGCTCACTGTGATTTGATATGGCCACGAGGTTATTACAGCCATTTTGTTCTCTGTGACTGCTTTATATCACCATTCCACTCCTTGGTCAAATAGTCAAAAAAAAAAAAAAAAAAGAAAGAAAAGTAAAAATCATGGTCACCTTTGTCCTTTAGTAGGAATGAATATTGTAGTATTGATACTTCCTTTTAAAATTCAAACCTAAAAAATATCAATACTGTATATATATATATATTTTTATGAAACAGAATGTGACACTTCTATCTCTTTTTGCCCACTGGTCTGTTTCACACACACACACACACACACACACACACACATCAGACAGTCATGCAGAAACAAACAAGAGAGTGTGGATGATTACTGAAAGACAGAGTGTTATTTATTGGAGTTATTTCACACCCAGGAAAAATAATGAGGCTAAACAGTTATTAGATAACATGCCAAAAGTTTATTAGATACTATGACAATACCACTAACCAGCCTAAATGTAATTAAACTAAATGGAAAGACTTTCTGGAAGTAATATCATATGTTTTTCTTTTTTTATTTACTCATTATTTATAATCTTTTTTTTTTTTTAATTTAATTGAGTTTTTTATGTATTGAATTGGCCCACATTTGCAGTCAACTTTCAAAAACCACTATTCTTCTTCTTCTTCTTCTTCTTCTTCTTCTTCTTCTTCTTCTTCTTCTTCTTATCATTATTATTATTATTAGCAGCAGTAGTAGTAGTAGTAGTAGTATTTGTTTGTTTAATTATTTATTTATTTTTTAAAGCGAACAATTAAACTTAATTAAATCAAATTTGACCTAAGGACAGAAGGTACGAATCATAAATTTGCATTTTTTTTATATGACATGGTAATGGGTCTCAAAAAATAGCGTTGGTTTGGCTCATCTGTAGCCACAAGGGCTATTTGATAGGAGCAAGGTGAGGAACCATGGCATGTACCATGTGAGTGAACACAGGGAGCTTAAAGCAGATAGGGAGAGATCAATAGTCACCTCTGCTGTGCAAGCCCTTGAAATATTGACCTAGCTTCCACGGAAGATCTTCCGTTTTAAAAAGCACACTGAAGATAAGAGACAGTAAGATGACAAGCTCCCTTCAGTACCTTCAGTCATTTCACCCAAGCCCATATTATTGTCTGTAACAGATCATTTCGGTGCACTGGGCTGGATCAAACACACGATACTGCTGCAGGGCAGATCACATGAATTCAAATGTCCTAATATTTAACCAATAGGATTAGAAGGAAGACCTGCTCCTTTCTCTTCTGGAAGCTGAATCACCATTTTAAACGCTGAAACGAGTCTTTCGAATTCTGAAATACCCATCATATCTGCCAAATCAATAACTCCAAAGGGAAACCAGTCACAGGAAAAAACAACTTTTTTGCAGTTGGTTTCTGACAAAGATGTTCAGTTTGATGTATGCTACAACACTGTTATTTTAGCAGCTGGGAAAAATGATAGAAAAACCATATGATCTACAGGGAGGTACAGAGTTTCTATTATGAATGGTATAATCAGGTTTATGAAAATGTGGATTATTTTTTTGTCCCTAAACATAGTAATAACTGTGTTATTATCACAAACAAGCTTTTTAAATCAGTAGACGCTTGAAGCTTACTTATAAATGTTACTGTCCTGTATGCTTCTCCTTTTAAATCCAAGGTCCCACAGTTCCCTTGTTACTGCGTTCTTTCTGAAACATGACAGCAGTTTTTCATTTTGTTTCAAATAATTATCCAGTAAATTGCTGTTAATCGCTGTTCTTTCCCAATAATGAGGAGCAGAGGTAGGCATGCAGACGGAGACCAAAGAAACAATACTGCAAATTAAACATAAAATGAATAGTATCACATCTCTGGCCTTTTCTCTCAATTTGCAATTTGTGGCATTTATTGGAGGGAATCATTGTCATTTTGTATGATAATGAGAGGTAAGAGGACCCCAAGATCTTCTTCTACTTCTTCTTTTTCTTTTTTTTTTCTTTTTTGTTTGGCTTCTAAATCATACAAGTTATAAAATGATTCACTAATCATGGTCCATTGTTTTTACACAAACAAGTTATGCTATTGTTTACTCACCTGCTTATTTATACATTTATGCATTAATGAATTAATTAATTGTGTAAAAAATTGTATACATTCATTCATTCATTCATTCATGTTAGACTTTTACAGGACCCAGGTGAAGGAACACGTACGATTCAACAGTGAATTGATGTTTTAGTGCACAAATTGGAAAAAGTTGTATGTTTGCATGTGTTTAGGTACAAAGTGTCAGTAACGTGTCAAGAAACACATTAATGCAAATTCATTTGTGCAGTGAATTAAGATCAAAATTGAATCCCCCAAGGTTCGGTGCATGGACGGAATATAAAGTAAATCCAGTGTCTTTCTTGCCAAAATGACAGCACTAAGCAGTTCATTGGCTTTACTGCAATGCAACATTCCAATGAATTATTACAGTTTCATCATATCATCCTTCAGTATGGCATACGGTGTGAAGGAAAAACAATTGTTGGGTTAATGATAGCAGTGCTAGCAGTGGGTAAGATTTAGCTGTCAATAAAAATTGTTCTCCATTAGTAAAATGTGAAAGAAAAATTGGAGAAATAGTGTATACTAATGCAATATTTCATCCCAGGTCCCATCAGCCAACGTTTCAGCAGAAAAGAAATCAGAAAAGAAATCTATTTTTAGCTTAAACCTGAGATTTTAATTTTTTTTTCCAAAAAAAAAAAAAAAAAAGCAAACAATCACAGTGGGTAGATATGACTTTGACTATATTTCCCTTTCATTCACGTTCAGCTTAAGGAACTAGGCTTCGAATGATATGAAACATATTTGCATACTTTATTAACAGTATTCAGAAGCGACATGAATTCGATTTTTCATAGGGAGTATTTTGCTTATACTTGCTTATTATGTCAACAGCAAGAAGAAATATTCACGTAGTTCTTTTTTTTTTTCATTCTTACTTTGATCTCCAATTATTTAGACAAACGGAATGAACTTGTACACTGCAATAAATAAAGCGTTTTCTTGTCTTCTAATCAGATCTTCATGTGAACTGTCACCAACCAGCCGGGACTCAGTCATCCTCTTCATTCTCCTCTGTTTTTCTTTTCCAGCTGAGTGACCTCTTCTCTGCACGTAACCTAGCCATGACCTCTGACTCATTCAATTCAGCATGTGTCTCCAGTCCAGTGACCAGAAACGACAACCCCAGATCACTGGAAATGTCAGTGAGGTGGTGACTCCCCCTTCCCTCGTCAAACCTTGGGTTATTCTCATCTCGCACAAATACAAGACTTGCACCGAGGCTCGGTCATCAAACCACCTTCGTTCAATGTCTTTTGTCTACAAATGCTGCTCTATTAGGTATTCTTTTTCAGTCAGGGCAAAATGTGCTCATCTCTTGCTTTTGTAAATGAAAGAAGACTCACATGGATAGTGGCGTTAAAATGGAGAAATTTTATTATACGGAAAATCAAAACACATTTCAGGATCATTCCAGATGGAACAAGTCATTAAACATGCATCCATTATACCTTGCAGAATTATTTTTTACAACTAATGAAAGCAGGAACCATGCTCCTTAAAAATGTTTGCCATGTTTGTTATCTTACCCTGGATACTTGGCAAAGAATAAAAATACAGAACATCAATAATACAGACTATAATTGTTAATACTGGCTTAATAAAGGTTTAATAAAAAATACTCAAGGACACATTTTATGACATGGAATGTGAAACAGGAAATACAAGAAAGATCTTTTATGTAAGGAATTATTTTCACCCACTCCATCCTAAAAAAAAAAAAAAATAATAAAACAAATTCAACAGGCCCTGACAAACACAAGATTGATCCTTGAAAATGACCCAATACAAACAGAGGTGCTGATAATGGTTTGAAAAGATGGCTCTATTATGGGTTAGTATTTCATGTTGGGGAGAAAATGCTCCTAATGAGCCTTGTTCTAAAGGCCTGTAGGCCCTGCCTCTCCCTCCCCTTACTCTCCAGACCTCCAGGGGTTAGTGTCTGTGTGTCAGACCCCCATTGTTGTCTGCCGGCGGATAATGTCCTTATTAATTGTACCTCTTTGTAAGGTGTCAGCTGCAGCCCACGATTGAGACGGATGGATCCTCTGGAGTCTGCTTCCAACCCCTCTTCCACTAGCGTATCTTTACACAGAACACAGGTGCATCATTTCTCATCCAGAAGTGTAGGCATTAGGCCCCAAGCGTCTAGTGAAATATGACTCCAAAATGAGTCAAAGGAGGCAAAGAAACTATTCTGGTAACTTGTTTTTTTAAGAAATATGAAATAACATGAATCACTCAAGCACATGAACAAAGGTGACATTATTTAATCTTTAAAAATGGTATGTGCAAATCTAAATGTGTACGTACAGAAATAAGATAAATACTGCACTGAATAAGAAAAGACATGCCACTTACTAGCAACTATTACTGTTTTCATGGACAAAGAGAAATGGTATGATAAATTTAAACAAGCAAGCAAGCATGCAAGCAGGAACACAAACAAACAAACAAACAAACAAACAAAACAAGCAAGCAAACAAACAAACAAAACAAGCAAGCAGGAACACAAAAAACAAACAAACAAACATAACAAGTAAGCAAACAAACAAACCAAACAAGCAAGCAAGAACACAAACAAACCAACCAACAAACAAACAAACAAACAAACAAACAAAACAAGCAAGCAAACAAACAAACCAAACAAGCAAGCAGGAACACAAACAAGCAAACAAACAAAACAAGCAAGCAAACAAACAAACCAAACAAGCACGCAGGAACACAAACAAACAAACAAACAAACAAAACAAGCAAGCAAGCAAACAAACAAACAAACAAACAAATAAATAAATGAACGTTTTACACTTTAACAAGTGAAGGGCACATTTGAAGAATTGTGTTAAATGTCATCTAAAATCTAATGCATAGATCCTGGACCTAATGCAAAAATATGTGATGCACGTTTGAACTGAGGAAATTGACTTACCTGGAGAGTCTGGCACAAATTAGTGCACCTATTAGTCACCGACTTGTGAAACAACATAACCCATCTGTCATTACGCAGATTTTTTTATTTTATTTTTTTTTTAAACTAAACTTGGCTTTCTATTCCTGCCAACCTTCCTCTTATCACACTTCTAAAAAGTAGGCTCTCATTTTTGGTGTATCTTTTCCTTAATAAATACTTTTCTTAAATAAATGGTCCGAAAGGTTTCTATAAACGTTAACGTTAAAATGTACATTTTAAAATTGGAAATACCCTTTCCTAATGTATAGTACACTCTAACTTTGATTTCAAGCCTCTGCATTTTTTTAAAACATACACTGTGGAATAAATAATCAAAATGAATCTCCATATAACTCATTAAGGTTTTGTTTCGAACAGTGTTTTGTTGAAAATGTGTTCGTTTGTTTGTTGTTTATTTGTTTGGTTGGCTTAATTTGTTATTTAAATCCTTTTTGTACACTGAATATGAAATTTCATCACACAGCAAGTTAGTTTAGGTTTTTGTTGTTGTTGTTGTTGTTGTTATTGTTGTTGTTGTTGTTTTTTAAATAAAATCTGCTGGAGACTGGAAGAAAGCCTTAGCATTGTGGACGAGTAGAGCATGCTGGAAGGTTAGCAAAGGTGACACTGCTGCCCCTGTGGCCCATACCTTCCATAGGCTTTCCAAATTTCCAAGCTTTCCAAAATCATCCATAATTTCCAAAGCTTTATATCTGACATAAATTGCTTGTGGTTTTAGAATATATGAGGCATAAGAACTAAGAGACTCCCCTAGTCAATGCCCAGTCCATGGGCCATGAGCCAGCCATAAGCCACTGTCATGTACCTGCCTCATTTATCTCTGTAATTGTGCTCACCTGGGCTGTGGGCCTCAGTCTAATTTAGTCTCACACCACAGTTAGTTCCTGTGGCAATTGGTCCTTAAAAAAGTCAGCAGTGGCATACCTTAGATTGTTCCGGTTCCGCCCAACAGTTACTACAATCATAGACTTCTACTCAGGCATAAAAGCTGGGGCATCAGCAGGGCTTGATTAATTACAAATTGCAAGCACAAGGGAGGTTGGTAAGTACACTGATGCCCTATGTGATACCATAGCCTGATGCTTATATATACTTGTGTGACCGCTTTCGCAGATACAACTGGACAAGACGTGCCTTTGATTTTGCATCACTCAGAAGCAAATGCTAACTCTTTCTCTAAGAACATATAAAATCAATAGTGTAATCTATACTAAGATGTAGTAAGGACACTTTATAATGCTTCGGTCGGTGGCATATGAGGAATCACGTCTCTATATTTCCCCCAATTACTGGGATATTTGTTCTTAAAAACATATTACTTTAATTACCTGTGGCTTTTAGGCTAGTTGTAATAACTTCGTGCTAATGAAATATCTTTTCCATTGATTATTTTAGTTTGTTGCAAAAACACAGTTAATTAAATGGACTGAAGCCTTCATTAGATGACCGGCATTAACATCAAATTCTTTACTCCTCATTAAAGGAAAGAGAGTCAATTTAATTAATGCATATTAATCCCCAGTGATGCTTACTGCAGCTTAAAAGGCATAGATAGGCAAACCTGACTTCAAATCATTTTATTTTAAACATGCAAGTTCGATTTCAGGGGAAAGACATAAACGGGCCCCTTTCTGAAAGCTTCGGTAGCTTTTTGTGTGATCTTTCCTCCAGTTAATTAAAGAAATGCAGGATTAAATGCAGCTTTCTTTTCATGTCAGAGAGTACTTGGATACTCAGGTTGCTCTGTGCATAGTGTTACATATTATGGGCTGGAGTCTTGTATATGCTATCATGTACACACTATGGGTCACTTCATAAACCCCCATACAAGCTACTACCAAGAGCCACATTTCAAGTTACTAAAGTGGCTTTGAATGATATTTTGTTTTTCTTGCAGCTCTCCTTGTCCAAAAAAAAAAAAAAAAAGGTATAATTCTGAACTGATTGCCACATCAAGTTTTTCCCTCCCCTTGACCAACTGTGTCAGAGGTTATCCATTGTGCCCTTGGTCTTGTTTTCTGACCAAATCCCTTTCTGTCTTGCCAACACATTACTCTCACTGGTGATAGAGAAAAGCAAACAACTGTTGCCAACCGTCAAACATGACCCAGGCTCTTTTTTTCCCCAGCATTGATATGCGCTAACTGAACTTAAGTGGCAAATCTGGTATTCTCTTGTGTTTTGTTTTATCTCACCCATACAAAGTCTGTGAATGATCTACAAACCTTTGGCGTCTGGAGTAGAAGTGGAAATCAAAAGGTGCTTGCCCCAGAGTGCACCTTTATAGAATTTCTGCCCTCTGGTTTGTGCCATATCAGTCAGTCAGTTTGCTGGGAATGATAAGTTAAACAATAAAAAGTGATTATTCTGTAGGTTTGTGTGAGAGTGTTTGAATAGCAACAGAAGGGCCCATAACAAAGGCTATCCTTTTCAGTCCTTGCTCACAGTGTTTTATTGTCAGTTCATGAAAAAAGATAACACTTTCTTTCTTTCTTTCTTTCTTTCTTTCTTTCTTTCTTTCTTTCTTTCTTTCTTTCAGATTGTATATTCAGCCTCACCATGCGTGGCAGCATATTTTCAAATTGATGAATAATAGGAAAACTGGGCTCTGTGCAACTTGTTATCACTCACATTAAAAACCCTGGATTTACCCTGGATTATGAGATAAAATCATTTCGAACAATCATTGGAATTGAAAGCCCCGTAGCTATTATTTCACCTCATATTTTAACGTTTGCCGATGTGATATCGTTTTCTATGAAAGAAAATAAAGAACTGGACATGGATCGAAATGTACAGAAGACCTTTCCCCTTCCTTTGCCCCTTTATCAGCTAAGTATAAATACTGCTTTTATGTAGTGCAGTGGTACGTTTGAAATAAAAGAATACAGTCATTATTCTACAAACTCCTTCCACAGCCTGCATTTCATGGATATGACAGTGCAAGCTGAGGCAGAATAGGAAATAAAGAATGACGTAAGAAAGGCAGGGGAAACCCCTTTCAGATTCCGTTAACAACGCTGGTGCATTTTCTCCTTTTTTCCCCCCTGTTTTTGTGTCTCTTGAAGTGTAGATGAATTTAATATTTATTACAGCGCCTGCTGAGTTAAATTATGGTCAGATGAGTGGTGGCATGGGGTAATCAATACAAATATACAGGACCAGTGTGTAATGTGTGTACTCCTTAGCAGCAGGGACTCTGCCCCCAACCGCTCAGCCTCCTCAGCAGGTTAAATAAATATGATAGTGCAAGTGGACACAATGGATTATATGATATCAATGAAGAACCAGGAAAGTGCTATTATAGTTCCTTTCCTACTGTGAGCGCTATTGACAAGTTGGTTTTGATACATCAATGGCATATCAGTTCCTGAGACCATCACTGGGGGACTGGGGCAATCTCTCTCTCTCTCTCTCTCTCTCTGTCTCTCTCTTGCTCTCTCAGTTCTTTTCTGTATATGTTTTTTTTAAGTTTGTGATTGTTGTGATTAAAGGCATCTTTTTTGAATATATGTAATAAAAAAAATTATCTTTATTCAGTTAACTTTTCTCTCTCTCTCGTTCTCTCTCTCTCTCACACACACATACATACACATACACACACACACACACACTTAACATGTCAACGTGTATATTATAGAAAGTACACTGGAATGCCAAGCCATATACTGAGTATCTTTGTTCATTCATACGTTCATACTGTATCATTCATACTACCTTATCACATTATCCTTAATAGTTAGTCAAAATAAGAATTTCTGAAAGTGACTAAAGGTGGCGACGGGATTAGTAAATCAAACAGATTGCCGATGTAGATCAGTGACTTCCTGCGAACAGTATTTATCACGCAAAAGCCAACATAGTACTGTTCATGAACATATGAATGTGGTGATTTTACATAAACCCAGTTGCTGTTCTGTTGGATTTTTTTTAAAGGTTCTTATTATAAGGAAGCTTGAAGCTTTTGCATCTACAGAACAGTCACAGTATATTTCTTTCTTTGCTGCTTACAATGAATTAAAATTGTTACAAGTGTGAGAAAAAGAGTGAGTTGTTCAGTTGGTATAAATGATATAAAAATCGCATAAAAGTATAAATGTGTGTACACGCCCCACATTAGGGCAGCCATCTTCTTTCAGTAACTTCTGTGTAGCTAAATGTTTTACTCTATAGTAGCTAATTTCATGAGACTGATAAAATATGATGATGGTGTGACGGTGTATGTATGCTGTCACAGATAAAGGTTGATGAATGGACATGCTATTTTCAGGTTGACCCGGTGAAATGACAAAGCTCAATTAGCTACCTACTGAATGCGGTTTATAGCTACTGGCAAACTGCCCATACAGTAACTTCAGAGCAATGATCCACTTCTAGTATTGATTAAGTCACACTCTCAGGCAGTGAAAGGGAAAAAAAATGAGCTGTGTGTGAAAGGCATTATTAGTGGCCACTTCAGATAACCCGATACAACCCGATACAGCCTCTTCAAGAGGTTGCAACCCCTACACACCCTCTAGCTGTCTTTATTAGTGATTGCACATTGGGCAATTATTTGGCCTGGCCAGGAACGGTGTGCTTCTATACAGCTTTTTTTGATCGGTTCCCATGTAGTGGCTGTTCAAAGTGTATTTTTTTTGAATGGAAAAAATACTTTGAAGGTTGTTCAGACCAAAGCGTATGTACTACAGACATGAAACTTTTCCGGTATTCTCTCTACTCAGGTGAGGGAGAAGAGGGTGATCAGCCTAATGGTAGCTCTATAGTGCAGCATAGCACACCATTTTACATTTTAGTCCATGTCTCAAGAAACATGAGGCCTGGAGACAAAATTCATTTTTCCTGGCTAATTCTGAACCAGTCTGGACCACTTAGCCCCACCCACTTCATTTTATTTTTTATTTTTTTGCTAATTTACATAATATGCAAAACCTACTTTTGGGAACTAGTCCTAGAATTTTTGTCCCATCTTCTCAGAGCTGGCGTCATGTCACGCAGGAGAGTTCCTCCTTCAGTAACATGTTGAGAATTATGAGCAATATGGCTGCAACCTGACGATCAATTCTGATGGGGAGGAGTCTAATTCCGACCTTTGTAAAGAATGTGGCTGCCACCTACCAATAAATCATTCCGAGGTGGGACTTCACTTACTCAAACAGCTGTAACACATGCTATATTAGACGGATATACCCAAAACCCGAAAGGCATATTCAGGGCTGAATTCTGAGGCTGTGTGCTAAAGTTGGGATGTGGTCATCCTTAGGGGGCGTGGTTATGTTCAAGTGCATTTTTCTCACATATGTCTCACATATGTCTGATTGAGCTCAAAGAATTCTCTTACAGCCAGCTAAGAAAGCCAGAAACCGCCTGCGTACCATAGGCGCTGCCTGACAATGCCTTTCCAACCCCTTAGTGACAACAAGGAGTTGCGTTGGCTGAGCAATCACTCTGCATTTTCTTCAGGAAATGCACTTTTCTAGTTTAACAGCTACCTGTACATAGCCTTTTCTTTTCATTTCTTCCGTTGTCTCTTTCTCATCTTCTTTAATGTTCTCTCTCTTAGACTCAATTCAATTCAATTCTCAATTAAAATATTTATGTGTCACATGTGTATTTGTAGAAAGTACAAAGGTGCAGTGAAATGAGAAAAGACTGTGCATAGCAAGAACAATAAATAGACTACAGAGACAACATAACTACGGGTATAGAGGTAAGGGAGAGTGCAAATGTGGCAGGTGTGCTGTGTGACAAGCGTGATCAGGTGTTGTGTATGTGTGTGTCATGTACAGATCAGCTGGAGGGTGTTGGTGGTCACTGGAACGTCTGCTGGCTTGGGGAAAGAAGCTCCTCCTTAGCCTCTCAGTCCTGGCTATGATGCCTGTGATTACTCCAGTGTGGTTCAATGCTGCTTGCATTAACATTCACTTGCAGTTGGCAAATGGTATTGATTTGCCTACTTTAATGCTTTTGTTTAGGGTTTTCAAAGCCATGTTGTTTGTGATTGAGCTTCCTGAGCATCTAATTTTATTTACTTATTTGCATTATTCAACTAAATCTATTCAGTGTAAATAATTTTATTACCGAACAGGTAAATCATCTTGTCCAACACTGAGTTTTATCTAAAAGTAAAACGTGGAGGTACTGGTTTAGAAGACGGCTGGCCTTAAAACATTTTATAACTATGTCGTAACTGCTGCAGCTTTCAAATGTTTTATGGATGATAATTACATCCCTGTAAAAATCCGAATGGTGCTACTTATTTCGAACTCTATGGCTAAAGCACATTATGCATTCATATAATTCAGAGCAGACTATGTGGCAGGCACTTCGCTCCAGACCATATACACGTAATTAAGTGTATGAATACTCTGCATACTCCCCCTTTTCCCTTGTCTGATATGATCTAATAACATGCCACAAATTATTGTGTGTCTGCCTAAGCCTGGCACACATCCGCCTGCTTGGATACATTAATGTGCCTTCATAGAGCTTTTAGAGAGTTTGAAGAGATGCAATTTGAGAATGTAATGGGAGGGTGGGCGCTTTTAGCACAGGACATGTCATTGTAGCTCCAGGGCTAGCTGACATTTTGCAGGCATGTGTTGATCGTGGATGCTCTAATGTGTAATGTGTTAAGTAGAATGAATTTTCCACGCACACATCCACTGCTGCAAGGAACATCTCAAACGCCCATGAATAACAACAGCTATTTTTCAAACTGTTTCTCAGAAAAAAAGATCATCTTTTTTTTCTTCCAGCACATATCTCAGGGGAAGAAAGGCCTGACAGGGGTCAGTTGCATAAGCCTAATGGGTAATGTGTGAGTAGTATGAAATTTCCAAGCACATATCCATTACTGCACGAATAATCTCAAACCTAAACTCACCACGGAAACTGTTTTCGGACTGTTTCTCAGCAAGGCTCATCTTCTTTACCCCCAACACCCATCTCTTTTCTCCAGAGGGAGAAAAGCCTCAAAGGCAAGGCTTGGTGCCAGGTATTGGTGACACAGCAAACGCAGTCCGCAGCCTTGGCCACAAAAGATTTGGGAGAGACGCATTTGCATAAGGTCAGTGCTTGGCTTCTGATGGAAGTTATGTAGCATCCCCCTCCCCCTGTCTCTTAGCAACACTCCTGCTCTCTTGGTCCGTGAGTTAAATTGACTGGTCCTCTCCTTTTCTTCCTTTTCACAGAGAAGTTCACAATAAAATGCCACCCTCGAACCTATGTCTGTCAACCAGAAGGTCATCCCTCTCTTTTTCCCTTACTCCTCCCTCATTCCCCTTATCATGCTTTCATCTCTAATTAAAAGATGGATTTTTTTTTTTGTTAGATGAGGGAGAGAACTGGTTTGAGTAAAGAAAGACCTTCTTCAGCCTATATATAAATATATATATAAATTACAAACTATAAATTATAAAATATTACAGTGGCCGTATGGTGGTCATGTTAAATGAAAGGAAGGGCGCATAATGATGGCACCTGAGTGAGGAATAATATGGGAAACCTGCTTAACGTGGATTCAGTGCAGCGCACCACGCTGTAGCAATGGAAATGTTCGAAGTGACACTTCGCTCTATCTTCTTAAGATGAAAAAAATGCTTTGGGGAACCAAGGTCCAAATCAGAGGAATGAAAAAAAAAAAAAAAAGACAAAAACAAGGGAGTTAGCTGTTTTTCATGCCAGAACTTAATGGGTTGAGGGAAGAGGGGAAAGGGGAGGGGTAGATTCTCTCTCTGTCTGCTTTGTTGGGAGGAGGCAATATGATCCAGATGTTGGGGAGCAGTGTTAATAGAGGGTCAAATTTGGACAATAGTCTCCATCACTGATTTCAAAGACGCCTCTGTCAGCTGAGCCCGTTTCTGACTGCTCTATCAAGCAGAATTGGACAGACCATTCATATTATCTTTTTGGCATGGCAGTCATACACCATTACATTAGTCCATCCCCCCACTGATCAACATCACGCGCACATACAGCATCCGTCTAATGCAATGATAGGCAGTAAATGAGGTTTAAACGCAGTGTTCAAAAGATTTAATGACAATGTAACTCAATAAAGATTTAGTGAAAGAAATGACAAGATGATGATGATGATGATGTGATTAATAAACACTTTAACTCTGAGGTTGGTGCTGCGTGTGTCAAACCTTACTTTTTCAGCTCTCTCAGTGTTTCATTGATAATGGGATTTAAAAACAAAGGTGAATGCCTGTGAGCTCTTCTTCGCTTAGTCATGGTTGTCAAGTTGCACTAAAAGAAAAAGCTAACTCAGCCAGTGCTTTGTCCACCAGCTCTCAGGCGGAGAGCAGGATCTTTGTGTTCACATATTAAGAACACAAAGGTCCTTACCAAACTTTATAACGTCACTTCAGTACTGAACAAGAAGCGAAAGAAAAGTGACAACTTCACTGCAGTTCAACACGGCCGTCTAAGTAAATTATTTAATAAGAATAAACATCCGGGATATCATTCCTCTTTTTAATCAGAAGTTGATGAGAGATGATGTGACCTGTGAGGTGAGAATCCATTAATCCTGGTACATTTCAGTATCGTTTCATTTTATAGGTACAAAGAACGTGTGTGTGTGTGCATGTGTGTGTGTGTCAGATTGCGGCCTGGCTGCCAGTCAGGAGCACTTGCACTTAAAGGTGCTGTAAGGATCTCCGACCAGCTGTTTTGCGCTGCTCTCCACATGTGAGATTTGTCCATGTGAAAGCAGCTGAAAAGGAGTCCCACTGGTGACCCTTCACTTTTTAATGAACTGTGAGCAGATGAGGCGAAGACAAAGGTTCAATAATGACAAATTGGAAATCATGGAGGAAGGACGGCAGGAGGTAAAAGGGTGGGAACATCCACTCTTCCAGCCATCCTGATCGCGTTGCCCTTTAAACGCGCAAGCTCGCCTGCATGGTGCACTCTTAAAAGAAACAATACATTCTCCATACCTCTGAGACGTGAGACATGCTGCTCAATCGTGATGTTTTTTGTAAGAGAGGAATATTCACATATTGCACAAACCAGTATTCAGATTTGAGACGTAATTGCATTAGAAACCGCTCTATATCTATCTAAAAATCGATGCTTTCGTTTGGAAGTTTCCATAATTAAATAGCTTCACGTTCAAGGTTTTTTTTTTTTTTTTTTTTTTTTGTCCCTAAAGGACCATCTTTAAGTCCCTAGTCTGTGCAGATTGACAGCGCGTGCCCTGTGTAATAGCGTGTTGCACACTGAGGCAGACAGATGTTCTCGACATCGCACCACTGTAATGCTGAACAGTGCGCGTATCTGTTCCTGTGCGACGCGCAGGTGCCTGGTGCTGTTCTGCGCGTCCTGACGCGCTGCATTCGCCACTGTCAGTCTCCTCTGTGTGTGTGTGTGTGTGTGTGTGTGACGGACGAGAAAACAGTAATGCTCAAGTCTGACACACACACACACAAAAAAGCATTTGAGAATTCTATACAGACACTAAAGACATCCTTACAGCGTATTAAAACACATTAGCCTTTTCAGACCCTGAGTCAGTTTTGCAAAGTCAGTGAGGGTTCGTAAAGCTTGGACACACAGGCTGCAGTTTCCCCAAATAACTGCATCATAAATTTCTATTAAATTGTAGGGACTGTACAGAGATAATCACATTAACTACACTCTGTCCCAGTTTAACGATGCGTTTGGGCTATACTTTAATTCAAATTGAATCTCATAGCCAATTCGCAGCCATTTCGTTTTTTTTTTTTTTTAAGAAGGGCCCTTATAGAGCAGATGAAGAAAAAAATTATACATATGAAGAATTTGTACTGAAAATAGTAATTGTTACTAACTATTGTTATTTACTATACGTTACTTAAACAAAGAAAACCAACTCGCTGTCCTTTAATACACTGAAACCAAAATAGCTGTCAATTTTGCAGTAATTTACTGGCAACAGGGTTATTAATAAAGTGCTGTAAAAAAAAATGTACAGTAAATATCCGTAAACATATTTACAAGAAAGTACTGTAATATCTTACATAGTATAAAATAGCAATTAATGCAGGATGCAACTTAACTGAAGGTTAAGGGTCTTGCTCAAGGACCTCACACCAAACACTGTTGCCAATAAATTGTTGTAAAAATTTACAGTCTTTTTTTTGTTTGTTTTTCTTACAGAATATTAATTACAAATTAGCAAAAATAAAAAAAAGCGCAAAAAAAAAGATCATCAACAGCTATAACAAATAATAATGATAACAACGACAGCAATAATAATAATAATCATCATCATCATCATCAACAGCAATAAATATAATAATGATAACAGCAACAGCAATAACAATAATCATCATCATCATCAGCATCATCAGCATCATCATCGTGTGAATAGTGGCAGCAGTGGAGGTGCAGCTTGCATTTGGTATTTTTAAATGAAAAGGCCTGTCTGAATGAGGCATCACATCTTCCGCAGGAATATCTCAAGCCTGATCGATAGGAGGATGAGGAGTGCTCGGGGCTCTACAATTGAGTTCCTAAAGGCGATATATGCGAGACGCAGCCTCTGAGTTGTGGAGCAAGACTGTAATGATGGAAAGCCTCTGGACTTAGAGAGCTGATTACATCGAGAAATCCCACGTTTATAAGCTATCATGTGAAGTAATCTCTCGTCCTCCCTCCTAAACAGCTGGGCGCTCTCGCTGCACTTGTCATTTTCCTCGCGCTCCTGTCTCTCTTCGGCTCGTCATAACCTGTAATAAAATGGCCTTTTGTGCAGAGTTAAAGATCAAAGGGCATCAGATTTATTTCAGAAGTGACAGAAGAGGGTACAAGGGACAAGACGTACCTGGAATACTATCTCCCTCTCTGTCTCTCTCTCTCTCTCTCTCTCTCTCTCTCTTGTATGGAGACTATGTCAGTCCTCACATGCCTGTCAGATCGCGCGCTGTTTCCACGTGTGCGCTCATTAGATGATCTTTTTAACCCTGGTATGCTCGACGACACTGCGTTTTTACATGATCTACAGTCTGTGCACTCTAACTGTAGGCACGTGAGCCTGTGTTTCCGGTTTATGCTTCTCGTCCTCGTTCTTCATCATGCTAAGATCTGGAGAGTCGTAGCTTCTCCCTAAAACAGTTTGGAGAAACCGATTTTGCATCGCATAAGGAGGGGGACATGTTGATCATCATTGCTGGACCCGATGCTAGAGATAATCCTCCATCTGATCCTGACTGTATTTTTATTTCCTGCCTTTACTTCTAATGCATGGTGAGCAGTCAGACATAATGCAGTCACTGAGCCCACTCTATTTCTCTTCACTACGTCTTAGCAACAGCAAACAACAGGTTCAGCATCAAAACTGCAAAATTCTCCTCCTTTATAAGCAGAATAATATATATATATATATATAGAACTTGTTTTCTGAGAGAACTTATATTAGCTAGCTAGAACGTTCCCTTTTGGATGTTAGTAACTACTTTGCTAAAAATCTTTCTTTCCCCTCCTCCTGTAGGAAAAGCTTGCTCATTATAAGACTTGCTAACACACTATTAATAAATGAACCGCTCGTCTTGCTCGTGGTGAGAGTGTAGCTTATGTGTATATAATAATTAAATAAAAGCACAGAAGATGGACCATCACTGTACAGATTTTGTGCAGTTCGATGGAGTTCAAAGTGTTGGCATGGATGCATGGATGTATACTGTATAGTTATAATACAGCAAGGACAACAGAAAATATCAGTAATAACAATATTAATACTAACAATAATAATAATAATAGGAGTAATAACACTGGGAGTAGGAGTTGAGGAACAGGAGGTTTCTCTCTCTCTCTCTCTCTCTCTCTCTCCCTCTCTCTGCCCTGGACCTGTGGCACGCGGGGACGCTCCTGCGTGTACCTCACGCCTCTTGCCCTGCGTCTGTCTCAGCTGAGGTGAAAGGTAAAGCTCCTCCCACTTGCACACCTGAGCTCTTCCCACCCCGAATGGCACACTTGCTTCCCAAAGCACCGCGCCACGAGCCGCGCCGTGATCCTGCTTCCTCTAAACCTAGCGCAGTGCACCACCAAAAACATTTGCCACGCTTGCTAAAGGGGGACAGGGTCCGTGATTAAGTATTTGCACCGCGGCAAAGGGAGAGAGAGAGAAAGACAGCGCTGCATAGGTTGACTCTCTTTCCCTTTCCCTTGCGTAGTGCTCAGTCTCAGCACACACGGTAGCAGACTCTCAGTTCTGCTGTGTACGTGGAGCAATGAAATCAGAAAGGCTTTTTGGTCAAGCCAAAGAGAGGTCATTCTAATAATGCCGGGGTCAGTAGTGGGAGCCGGCGAGTCTCCGCGTCATTTTTCATTTGTTCACGGAGTTAATGACAGTTGCAGGGGCGGCAACACAGCCAGTCGCCGTGTGATGTCACGAGCACATACCAGAGGATTATAAGAGCAGGTGAGGACAAAGACTGCGGATGAAATAGAAAAATAAACAGTTTGTAGCACTCACCGCCATGTGCACCTTCCCAGTCCTTCTGGGATTAACAGTTTAACGTTTACTCTGTCATCTGAGATATGGAGCCCATCCTTAATTCTTTTCATTCTTCTCCACTGCTGCTGCACCACTAAATCATGAATTAGGCGATCAGTAAATAAGTAAATAAGCAAATAAATAAATAAATAATGCAGCATTTTTGAGAATTTCTTTC
>CM040980.1:15314467-15316967 GCA_022985145.1 Pangasius djambal
GTGTGTGTGTGTGTGTGTGTGTGTGTGTGTGTGTGTGTACCTCAGTTACAGACAGGACGTGCTGTATATTTATAGTTACACTCGCTAAAAATAAAAAATAAAAATAAATAAATCAGTTGGTAGTAATTAAGGTTAAATAAATGTGGATGATATAGGCCTATGCATATGCGTCAATAATATACATAGAACAGCAGTAATTGAAAACAGCGCGCGGGGAACCTCCACACACTAGAGGAGGTGAAGATGGGCTTCAGTAATGGTGTACTTCTGAGTGAGGTACAATACAGCGCCATCTCGCTTTGAAACGCAGAATGGCAGTGGAGCTCCATGTCCAGAGAGCTGAGGGAGGGCTGGTTTTGTTCAGCAGTACACATGATAAAAACTCAACCATTAGCTTCGACTCAGACGAATCTGCTTTTTATCGCCACTGGAGTTCTATAGTCTGGATTCTCCAGCACGTGTTTACAAACGTGGGCAAATGTGTGGACATGCAAATGTTATTGAATCGTGTGAGAAAAAAAAAAACAACAACAACAAAAAAAAAACTGCTCATGTAGTGGACACATTTTGTTGAAGTACCATACCATGTTTTTGGATCTTCTTCTAAGTCTAGGGAGCAGGCTTAACTTTTAGCTTGAATGATCTTATGCAGTGAAAACATTTCACAGTGAGGAAAACACTAATGACATGCGATTAGCAGCAAAAAAAAAAAAAAAATAGGCTGCAATTTCACACAACTGAGAGTCGCGGCGCAATAAGTGTGTGAGTGCACTGTCTCCAAATAGTGTGATTTATTTGTTGGGAAAGTGTTGTTAATAATAATAATAATAATAATAATAATAATAATAATAATAATAATAATAATATAGCCTAGTGGATGTGTTAATATTACTGAAATATATTTTTGTGTATTTTTTTATCATTTATATAGCGCTTTTAAGAATGGACATTTAAATTTTAAGCCAGATGCGACGTTAAATTCGATTATTTTAAACACCAGAACAATCTAAGATTGTTAGCAGCTGCCTTTTTTTTTTAATTTTTTTTTTAAACGGATTAAATTGTGTCACGGCTGGTGGAAAGTGTATGCTGGTAGAGTCCCAGAGCTGCGGGTTTTCCGCTGCACTTCACTCATCTGTAGGTGAGATGTGCCGTGTTGCTGTGCTGACGAGTCGTGTTTAATAAAGATCTCTCTCACATGGAAGCCATTCTTGCTTGATGCTAAAACTTGACCACTTCGAGAACGACAGTACGACTGTAGCAGACAGAAGAACATGAATTAGCAGTCGGTGGTTAGGAGTGGTGAGGGGAAGGGGTAGAGGCAAACCTACTACGACTACTACTACTAATAATAATAATAATAATTAGAATAATTAGAATAATAATAAGAAGAGTGTGTTGTGCAGGCGTTAAATCATCAGGGATGCTCGAATCATCATCAATACTTTTTTTTTTTTTTTTACATATAACAACCAAAGTGTCGGCCAACCAAAGCCTAGGCTCCAGCACTTCACTTTGCGACTTTAAGAGTATGATTAAACGGTTATACTTCAGCGCGGCTAAAATCATTGCTCTCACTGTCTGTGGACAGCAATCTTGTGTCCATCCTGTGATCTCCAGCGAGCTATCATTTTCCGTACTATTTTCTAATATGCTCACATCACTTAATTTAGGACTCCATTAGGTCCAGCATATAAAAGGCATGTTATCGACTGGAGTGAGGCTCGCGTACGGGTGTTATGGATCGTCTCTACAAAAGATAACCGGCGATTGGACTCCAAGTGAAAAGATTCATTCGTTTCAAGAGGTTAGCAAAGTTGCCCGGGCCGTGACTAGCATGGCCAAGTGGCTTTTCCTTGTCTGCACAATGGAGCTTCAAAGAAATCTTTAAAAATGCCCAAATGTACATACACTGAATCACTCTCAGACCCCTACCTCAACTGCAGTTGTCTTTTCTGCATTGGCTCTATTCTGCCTCTACAAAGCATTGTGCCCCCTTTTGTACGGCTGAACAGTTTTTACGGGATGAACTTTACCATTTTGGTGGCGAGCAGCCCCCTCCTTCTTCTTCCTTCTGCGCACTACATGGCTGCTTTTGTTGAAATGAAAATATATTATGCATCTGAGCATCACGGATAAAGGATAATTAAACGAGAGTGTGTATTATTATTATTATTATTAGTAGTAGTATTAGTATTAGTATTAGTATTAGTATTATCCATAGTGTACGCCTGGAGAACAAAACGCAGATTCTGCAGACCTAAAACAAATTGCATTAGGAGCATTACAGCTTCTAGGATTTCCACTTCGCATAAGGAAGGAGGCTTCGGAGTGTGCGGGAAAAGCAGCCTGAGAAACGCGTACGGAGGGGAAAAATGAGTGCAAATGATTAAAAAAACGCAAGCACGAGCCCGTCCGATCTGAAAATCAGCATCGGACCCCAGCCGGGGATCTCATGATTTGCTGTATATTAAATAAATAAGCAAGTAGGTGGTACACA
>CM040980.1:15321967-15355897 GCA_022985145.1 Pangasius djambal
GGCACTTTTAATGCTTTAGGTGTGTTTGGGGGAGGCTTTTGCGAGCCGTTCTTTATAATACTGCTTAGCTGCTTTTGAAAATGCAGTGTAGTGGGCTTCAACAATAATTTAGCATTTGGACAATTTCGCAAAGTGGACGGACTTCGGAAAATTCCCTAGAAAGCGCTGAACAGATGAACTTTAAAAGTCAAACCAAGTAATTTGCTCTACACATTCCAGCTCAAACCAGATATTACCGATGACTGAAAGTAAGACCAATAGAGCAGGTCGCAGCATCTAAACAATCGCAAAACAACTCTCTCTCTCTCTCTCTCTCTCTCTCTCTGACACACACACACACACACACACATACAGACACATGCACACACACATACACACATTCACACACACGCACACACACATACACACACACACAAGCACACAAGCACACGCGCGCGCGCAGCTCTCGTAGTGTAACGTCCTAAGAGTTTAATAGTTTTCGGGTGTGTGAGAAACACCCGGAATAATGGCATGGTGAGATACACCCTGGTGCATTAAGTCTAAACTGGGCTTTAAAGGACTGTTCTGTTTATTTGACTCGAAGTTCAGAAGGTCCCCATTTTCGTTCATTATAGGGACCGCGAAGAGTAAGTGCGCTTTCAGCATTTCTAAGTGTATTGTCCTATATTGCTGTAGATTTACTTTCAATTCTTAAAGAACGTCTTTACAACTGTTTTAAGTCGTGATTATCAGAAAATAAACAAACCAAAAAAAAAAAAAAAAAAACACCAGCTTCATACTACAGTCACATAGGCCGGTTTGGAACCAGGAAAAAAAAAGGTAAAAAAAATAAAAATAAAATGAAAATAAAAATACAAAACAGCGATAGATACATGGACACAGGACATAAGAGCCATTTGGTAAAAAAGAAAACGGACTTTTTCACTTCTTCTAAATTTCTCCAATTTATCGCCTTAAATGCACTTTAGAGTTTCCTTTCTCCAGATGGAATATTAAAAGTCCTTTCTGTGTTTCTGTCCCGTTACTCTTTTCGTGCTTTTTTTTTCTTTCTTTTGTTTCAGAAAAGAAAAAAAAAAAGTAAATACCCCCCTCCCCTCCCCCACGCCCCCAGGTAGTTTTCATTAAATGTCTCAGATTTGAAGATTCACAGTCATTTATGAAAAACGTCTCTTTTCCGTGAAAGTAAACTCGTGTAACAGCCGGTTTCTTCTACAAAAAGAAGCGCTAACTAGTGGACCCCCATTTCCGATCCTTCCTTTTGCTTATTGAATGGACATATATGGCCAGTTAAAACTGCTCCCTGACAGCAACATATCCCGGATGAGGGTTTCAATTGGGGTTTTACCTACCAATCGGACGAAAAATAATTGCTCTATGACCGAAGAGGACACTGTGCGCAGAGAAGGCAGGCGTAGTAATAACTTCCCAAATCGCGTAGGCTGGTTAGGGTATTGGCTCCGCACGTACTCCTCCAGTGCACACTGCGACTTCTCCTGCAAACTTTCGATGTGGGCCACGTCTGACAGACCGCAAGCATCTACAAGTAAAAAAAAAAAAAAAAAAAAAAAAAGACAAAGAAACTGTCATTATATGAACTGCAGCCTACGCCGGCTCCATCGCACAGGCATCAATCATCGTACTGCATTACTGTACTAAAATGTTGGGCTCCATATTGTCAGTATGCCAGCGTCATCATCATTCAGCTTTGATATTGCTTTGATATCCTGCGCGTGCATAAAGGGTATCACTGCAGGGGAGAGCCATAAACATACACGCGCGTTCAGGCTATCAAACGACGTCATCTGTCAAATTTAGTCTCGCGCCCATAGTTAGCATATTGCCTACCGGGCAACACCGCTTAGAACCTCGTATTAGGCTTGCATCAATACAAATGCGATGTATTACAGTGTGGAGGAGGGAGAAGAGGCTGCTGAATTTAATAAATAGATAAACGAACAGGCAAACAAACACTACTACTACATATCCCCCGGTATCGGTTGCCGGGAAGCGGTATGACAACCTAATGACTTCAGAAATGTCTAACTGTAAAATGCATTATCAAAACCGGTATGCCAGTAGATGTTTATGTGAAATAACTATTGTCCACGTGTAAGCAAAGGTTAATATGTCACTTCCACTGACCTACACGTACAATGCTTCCTAAAGTGACTTTGGCACCACGGTGAACTGAAACTAATTTCAAACTAAAGCCAAAAGATAGCCGAGCCCCAGTGTATGAGTGTTTACTGTCATATGTATTATCATTATCATTATTATTATTATTATTATTATTATTATTATTTTAACAAACAGAATGTTATTTGGAAATGACTTCATTAATTCATGATGCAGGCCTGGAACCTCCAGGAGTTGCACACTAGGACTAAAAGTTCACTGCAATGTTAAATGTCGAATTAAAAAAAAAAAAAAGAAGTGAAAAATGAATAAAGAAATGTGAGTAGAATACTTAGTCGCCTACAGTGGCTTGTCTGACCGCTAGCCCACAGCTTGCACAGCATTACTACACACAATTCTTCACAAAATACTTAAGCACATATTCGCTAAGTTTTTCAGAACTGTGCAACCACTCGTGTAACGTTTATAATGCACAAATAAAGAAAGGAAGTGAGGGTCATGACCCAGCTCTGGAACGAGTCCAGCATGTGTCTCGGATCTCTAGATCCCCCCCTAACAAAAATAAGGAAGAATTGGGAGCCCTTTTACGGCTTGGAATGAAATGTGTCTCTTTCCCGCCCGACGCGACGCAGCACATTTGAACTAATCATAATCGTGCATTTATCACAACTTGGAGCAATATATCAATTCGAGCGATCAAGCTCACACAGGAAAGCTGTGCTTAAATGTGTGTAAATATAGCATTAGGCCTTTCTTCCTCTTCCTAACAGGCTGCTCATCTTCCCTCCCCCACCAAGCGTGACATCATTAATAACTGTCATTCCAAATAACTACAAATAATCGATTGTACCCAAAGCCCAAATCAGGTAAACGGTAAATATTTAGAAGAGAACCACCACAACATTAGGGCATGTTCTCACTTTATACCGCATTTTAATCTAACCTCAGTATTTGAGATGCTTGCTGATATGGTCGTAAGTAACTCAGAAAGCACGTGCTGTTAGTGATACAATACGTGTTTATGTCTGGACAACGCACTTCTTCTTCTTTTTTTTTTTTTTTTTAATATATATATTTTTTATTTTACATCCATTGTATGCTCTGTAGACCAAGGCCTAACTTACAGTGTCTAAACATAATTCTAATGTTATTTTCTGATCAGTTAGTACGACTGCTGTTTTGTCTGATTTATTGGCTGTTTTATGAAATTTACAAGCACATAAATGGGTTAAATAAATAATTAAAGCCTTAACGTGTGAGCTACCGGTGAATCGTCTTAGAGAAGTGGTTTGGTGGCCACCTGAAATGCTAAAATACATTTACCACCTTTTCACTTATATTCCCAAATTAACACAGCTAAAGGAGCACTCTCTTAATTGTGATTTATAAATACTACTACTACATAATAATAATAATAATAATAATAATAATAATAATAATAATAATAATAATAATAATAATAAGATCTACTAACTGAATATTTTGATTCTGTTAAAGTTGGAACTTACCCGTGGTGAATAACACGATGGCTTTTAAGCAGCTGTATTCGGCCGAGTCGACATGTAATGCTTTGAGCTTTTCAACTTGCTCCTGGAAGATCCTAATGTGGTCCATAAAGGCGACCACTCTGTCCGCAGACATGGGGGAGGCATGGAGGCCTGCGGCGGCTAGCAGAGGAGCTACATGCAGTGGCATGGAGCACTGGGCCGCGTTGAGGACGAACAACTCGCTCCAGGTGAGCCTGAGCAGAGCCACCTGGTCTGTGATCTGCAGGTCGGGGAAGAAGGGAATATTCCTGGCCCACTCCACGGCGCTGAACAGCATGCGCGCCGCCAGTTCGCAAATGTTCTCGATGCCCATGATGTTGTTGGGCTGCATACACTGACTGCCATAGCGCGACGTGGGGTAGGGCTCTGCTCGCAGCAGCAGAGAGATATATCCCGATAAGTAGGAATGGCAGTGCAGCGGGTCCCCGTTCGTCAGGGCGAACTGGCCGTGGTGCGGCTGCGTGGGTGGCATCCTGCCCCTCTGGACCGCTGCAAAAAGAGAAACTACAGATATTGATGTTTGAAATTCTACACATCAGTGCCTGACATGGCATGACCTCGCGTTTCTGGTCCTGTCGTTTGGATGTGCGTGCAGTTAAACAGCTCAAACCGTCCTAATGCCTAAAAGTTCACGTTTGCATGAATAAGAACGGCATTGCTCAGTGACACAATTCACATTTTAAAACGTAATGGCGTTGCTTAACATTACAGGGATAGTATAACCCCTATATAATTGACAAAGTTAAACCCAAAGTCTCCAACAATAAAAGCGACACTATCATTCATAAACCACGTCGTCAAATTCGGTAAAAATGGCAGAACTGCTGTAATGTTATCAGCGAATCCGTGTTTGAGATTTTAAAATATAACAACAGGAGACTCTGGGAAAAAAAAAAAATTAAACAAAGAAAGGCACGGATGCTAATCCATACCCTACTTAGCTAGCGCAAGTCTCAGTTCAGGCAACAACAACTAAAGCTGAACTGGAGTGCTAGGGGAACACTGAACCAAGCACGAGCACACCAGACCCGATCCTAAAACTTCACAATTATTTTCTGGCTCGTGCAGGCGGCCTGCGGTCGATCTTGACACCATAGCCTAATGTGTGTGTGTGTGTGTGTTTGATTGTAATGCTGTCTGTCGGATTTTCATAAGCGTGCAGTATATACTGCAGAGATTTTATTCAAATCCAGATGCATGCCATTTTTTTTTATTGTTAAATAAAAGCGAAAACCCCAGGTAGGACTGCATGGGCTATAGTCTGTGTAAGGCACAATTAACGCGTGGAATATGATTTATGTGAGTATTACTAGCGCCGTGTGGAGCATTAACGAAGGCGGTTTCCTTTGCATGCGCTGGTCGGGTTGCCTGTGGAAGTCGGAGGCAATTCATAGGAGAAAGAACGTAGCACACACTGGCCCACGGCACACAGAAACACGACAAGAGAATCGAGAAAGAAAATCTTAATACCTTCCCGTCTCATGCCAACTTTGAGACATTTTTTGAGGCGGCAGTACTGACACTGATTGCGGTGGTGCTGGTCGATGGGACAATTCCGGTTGGCGCGGCACGTGTAAGTGAGGTTGCGCCGCACGCTGCGCTTGAAGAAGCTCTTGCAGCCCTCGCATGTGAACTGGCCGTAGTGCTTGCCGCTCGACTTGTCGCCGCACACCACGCACTCGATGTGCTGCTGCTGCTGCTTGTCCGACTGACTCTGCGACGTCTGGTTCGTTGGCGTGGACTGCGCGTTGCTATTCGGCGCTCCTTGAACAGGAGTCTGCGGGGTCGGTGGCGCGACCTGCGAGGCCGTGAGGTTCAGCTGGCCCGGCTGAGGGGTCGCAAGGGTTAGTCCGCCTTGGGCTTGCGATGAGAGGGCGCCCTGCGTCTCGGCCACATCGTCCTGGGAGCCTCTCCACACTACCATTGCCATATCTAATCAGTCAGCAACTTTGTGTCGTCCGTTTTGTTTTGTTTTGTTTTTTGTTTTGTTTTTTTTGGTTTGCTTTGTTTTGTTTCTTTTTGTCTTGTTTTGTTGCTGGCGTGTCCTGGTGGCCCTGGTTCTAAAGCAACGCAGCACGTCGAGGTTTGTTGTTCGGGCGAAGAAATACTGCACCCTGTGCTTTTATCCCACTGAAAGTCGCGCGCCGACGGTGAAGCGTAGCCCGCTTTCGGGACTTGGCAGCGGTTAGAACTGACACGAAGACGAGCCGAATCGCAGTCCTGCTCTTAGAGGCCACGTCCAGGGGCGCCTGCAGACATCCATCCAGGAAAGCCGTGGAAGAAAAAAAAAATAAAATAAAATAAAAGTGGAAAATAAATACGACGACTAAAGAAGAGCAAGAGTCTGCTACAGACACGGGGCCAGTATAACTCAGCGACGTTCAGACTCGCGGAAAATACAAGAGCTCGTGTAGATTACAGAAACTGGCGAGCGACACACCAAGTTCCAGTCTTGAAGTGTTGTAGAAAAACCAGCAACTGGACCCAAATATCGCCGCTTCTTCCTTTTTTTCTTCTTCTTCCAGATGAGGTAGCGCTAGCCGCCGCCGCGCGCAAAACCAAGCCTGCGTGCTCGAGTCAAATATGAAGTCAACTCTCCAGGCGAGCGGCAGCGATAAGGAAACAAAAAAAAAAGAGAGCACAACCTACTGAGCTTCCTTTGCGTGCAGCAGAAATAATAAGAGAAGAGAACGGAGAATCAAAGTGATCAAATATGATGAAAAGGGGGAGGTTAGGAAGTGATTGCGATTTGGAGGCGCTGGGCTGGCAGAATGCTTTCTCTCTGATCAGCTCACCGAGCTCTCTATATAGTGAACTTTGACACGACTGCTGCAACTTAGCACACGTTACCATGGAGATGGTTTGCCATATATGGAAAGTGACTGTGTTTGACTGGTCAGAGCTCATGGACCGCCCCCCCTGAACCCGATTGGCTAGTCGGCACTTGTGCTACTTGGTGCTTTGCCAAAGCAAGGAAAAAGGGTCGAGGAACGACACGGTCCTAAAGAGAGTCCGATCCACTGCAACACAATAAAGCACGCATTTCTTTATCATTAATGTGGAATAAATCCAAAGATTGTGATAGCGATAATGTTCCACACTTATTCTCTCGGGGGGTTTCTGAGATTTTCACTTTTTAATTTAATATGTAAATGGTTGGCAGAAACATGAGGCCAATTGACTAACCATCTAAACATAACACTGCACGAAAATAATAATAATAATAATAATAAGCTACTGGCAATAGCGCTTTTAATAAAATATGAGCCACGCTGCATAACACACGTCCTTTTGGATTATATGCCATTGCTAAACTACAGCGCAAAGTGCAAAACAATTGAATTCAGTTCCACTAGGCATATCTCCTCATTACTCCTGTATCAGGTAAACCAGGATTATTACGCTTCCGCCATGATGATATTCACTAATAATGCATCTATAAAATATGTAAGACATATTACGTCCATGAGTATACTGCTGGCATACGTGTGCAGTTTACTTCTTGCCTAAACAAAGCTTCCGTGATCAGTACTTGTCACGCGAAAAAGATGTCAGAGATAGACTACATTACATGACATTCACTTTACAGTACGCGACCTGCGCTGTACCATACGAACTGCTCATCCGCACCAAATGTTTAATCTTATTGCAACTCCATAAGATATGCACAATATTTATTTATCCAGGGCTCCTTTGCGTGATGCGCGTATTCCTCGAATGCACGCGTAGCCTATAATAACTCGCCCTTTAGCAGCAATGTGGAGAAGTTTTTCAAGTGCAAGATATTGCACATATTGCCGCTTTGTTACACGCATACCCTTCATTTGCAACTTATATATTAACAGGATTTATTAGAAGGTGAAACATAATAATAATAATAATAATAATAATAATAATAATAATAATAATAATAACAATAATAATAATAATTTTGCTATTATTATTATTATTATTATTATTATTGATTCAGTGCAGCAGCAACCATTATCTCGGTGTCGTTCAGCTTCGTGGACTAATGGTTACTCAGCTTCAAATATCTTTTATGGATGTTTTAAGTAAGAAATGTTACACCTGTGACCCCCCCCCCCCCCCCCCCCCCCCCCCCTCCCATCAACAACTATAAATTATACAGGCTTTGTATAAAATAAATGTTCGCCTTTGGGCCTTGGAATCATAGCAATATCTTGTTTCCACTCTAATCCATCTCGCATGATAAAAGTAATGATAAAGACAACATTTTAAGCTGAAGTACTACAGTGCGTTGATGAACCTGGTGTGTATAGTTAATGGTTTGTATAATTAATGGTTTGTATATGTTAAGTGGAATCCTGATACCTCAACTTGCTGATTAAACCGGGAGGCTGACTGTGAGTCATGTCTTGTGTGAACGGTGAAGATGAGTGGCTACTCAGGTTATGTGCGTGTGTGTGTGTGTGTGTGTGTGTGTGTGTGTGTGTCATATCAACTTCTAAAAAGCCCCTCGTGTTTGAAGGTTACTTTGTGCATCTCCAGGGGCTGTCAGCCATGGGTCCAGTGCAAAATTTACAGCTCTAAATCAGAGCATATGCCGCCAATGAGGAAGAAACGCTGAAAACTGGGTGTATGACAGTATCTGGGTGCCCCCTAGCGTATGGATCATTTCTGCCTCAAAATACTCGCTTTACCGTGCAAGAGCCATCTTAAATAGAAAACGGCGTCTCCGGCTGCTCGTCTCTCGCTAATGCCAAAAGCGACGCGCGCTCGTTTTTAATCTGATTAATGCTTTTGAGACTGCTTTCTAATTGAAGCGGACGTGGCAAGGCTACGGGTGTGCGTCCGCCTTCTTTATTCGTGCATGTTGCAGAAGACGCGGAATGTTCTTTGCTTATTTTGCAGTCAGATCTTTTATTAGTATTTTTTTTTTTTTAAAGTGAGCTCTGCACTGTGCGAGCCAGAAGTCCTTACGCAAAGCGGACACGAAGGAAAAACGCAGGACGAAAAAAAAAACAAACAAACAAAAAAAAAGTACGGTTTTGGAATTGACTGAAAGCCATTTTGGTGAGTGTGGTTATTATGTATGATGAACAGCGAATGCATGCTCTCGTTGTTTTCGTTTCTTCTCCCAGAGAATGCTACAATGACTAAAAAACGAGTTTCTGCTCCAGACGCACCACACCGCAATTTTAATGAGAAGGCATCGCAAGTGGAGAAAAAAGATAGAATAATCAGATATATATATGTATATATATATATATTTTTTTTTTTTTACCACACTGCTCATTTAACATTGAACATTTCGCGACATAATACACAAAGCAAAGATGGCACGGAATGTCGCTTTACTTTTCCCTGTAATCTCCAGGATCCGATAGGCTAGCTGCAGAACGACAGAGCGTTAGAAACATGAAGAGCCTCTGAAACATACCAAAAGCATACGATGTCGATTCGTCCTCCCCGTAGTGCATCCTCTCCTAGAGCAAATGAACTTAGTCTTCTGTCTTTCTTTGTGTTTTAACGGTGTATTTGGTGGGGCAGACAGTGTTCGCTTCCCCACAGACGGAGTAATGCACGAGAAAAACAGGTTCCTCGGTTTATTGAAATGATTAAAAAGCTTTAGGGAATAAAAGAAGAAGAAGAAGAAGAAGGAAAAAAAAAATTGGCAGACCGTCAAACCAAATCAGCCCAACTTTTCGACGAAGCTGCAACTTTGTAAGTCTGTTATTTTGTACACTGCTACTAATGGGCTTGTCTTTATAAGCAGAGATGTCGAAAGTGTTTTGGGAAAAAAAAAAAAAAGTGACAAGATGGTCCTTTGCGTGTTTTTCTTTTGTACAGAAGGTAGAACGCCACTTGCTTTGTGTAGGCTGAGGGACTGAGAGAGAGAGAGGGAGGGGGAGACGCAGCCAGGAGAGACACCTGTCTGTTTATGGGGACATTCGCATTCTAGCCATGGCCAAGTTCACCGAGACCACACTAAACTTTAACACTCCAATTAAAACGCCTTCTGCGCATTACACGCCATACAAGGCTGAGAGTCAGCCAGCAGAAGTGTTCGTCCCAAAAAGTTCAAATATCTGAACCATGTCGACTTTTCGTGAAGGCCTTCCAAATGTGATTTTCAGCGCACTCTGGTAGATAAGGAAGCCGCATCCCATTCACTCTCATTCGAGCGAGGGTGCACTTCACTGTGAAAACCTCACTTCACCCGCAGGGAGCAGTCCTCCTGTAAACCGGTATCGATTAGGACGGGACCCAAAGACGGTGTCACACTAAATATTTACCGATCTCACGCACACAAATAGCGGGGGTGTGTAACGATTTGTCGTAGAGCACCGGGAAGTCAGTGAATCCCTTTATGAGTGGAGCGGAGTGTGTGTGCGTGTGTGCGTGCGTGCGTGTGTGTGTGTGTGTGTGTGTGTTTCAGAGAGAGAGAGAGAGAGAGAGAGAGAGGCGCAGAAAACTCGCCCTGGTCGGAGTGAAGAGAGTAAAAGGGGATCGATAGGTATTGAAGAAGACTTTTAATCGCTCTCTCGAGGAAAGTGAGCAATGGAAAAACACGTGTACTTCAAGTTATTTACAAACAGACTACCTATTTTTATTGCCAGCAAACTAAATCGAATTAACACCCCCCCCCCCCCCCCCCAGTATTTAGGCACGGATTGAACAATCTGATCATTGCAGTTCTGCTAGTCTATGCTTCAGCCTGCTATATCAGTTTTTCCTGAAACCGGCACTGCTTATTTTCGGCTAGTGTTAACATACTGAAGGGGTTTCCGGGCTCTGAGGAGCAGGGCGGCTTGTGCGCGGGTGTAGAAGACTTGACTTCTACCAGCCTGCACTCTCACACTAAGGCAACGTGTAACGCTTCCCTTCAGCTTATCTTTTTGCTCCACCGACTACCTTCGACTGGGAGATAGAGGGATGGTGACCTGCAGGTCAGCGAAAGCCCGACCTAATTAACTCTGCACGGAGCGAAGGTTAACCAGGCTAATCTACATGAAGAGGCTGATTAGGTTAGATGACATGAAGTCACAAAAAAGAAGAATTACAGCCTATCCGCTGAAATGGTGTCTGCACTCCCTGATCCGTGTCTCTAGCCACCAAAACATGACCAGCATCCGCAGATCTGACTGTTAATGGCTCTAACCACACCACGTATTATTAGGGCTAACCTAAACGACAACGATAATCGTTATGACACTTGTAATGTAGCTTAACTTAATCATATATTACATAATTATTCAATCTGTTTAAATAAGCAAAAAAAAATGTTTTCCTCCAAAACTGTAGCGCGTTTGTCTCTAATGTAAACACAGGTCTTTGCATCTCTATGATAACCTGTGCAACTATGTGAGGTGTTATAAGGGTCAATGTCACAGTCTAATCGCCTAAAGACCTGTCACTATATCCAAGCAAAATATTGCAGGGAACATCCCATTTTAATGTGGTATAGTTATTTAACAAATTAGTCTATTTAGTAGCACATTCATCCGTGCTCAGTAAGCAGCCTTTACATTTCAGATGTGATGCAAAGAATAAGTCGAAATAATTGGCCAATTTTTAGCCAAGGCTCATACTATCTGAAATACAGTCATAAATATTTCATAATATCTCACAAATCACTATACTATAGTTTTAGTAACTGGCTTTAGTGTAGACTTCATTGAATTTCTTTTGTGCAGTTTTGCTATTTGATTTCAAAACAATCCAACGTAGATAGGAACCAGCACTGCGCTATAAATAATTCTGTATATTATACTCGTACCTATAGTGCCTAGTTTAAAACTATCTGAATTAATAAGTTAAAAAAAAAAAAAAAGTTGAGAATCTTACACTCAGCCCTAGATGAATGGTTCAGTTCAGAATTATTATTATTTTTTTTTAAATGTGAAATTTATGGAATAATAACGCATAAACCTCTTCATAGATCTGCAGGATTTAATTGTGTGTAATTACTGAAAAATCTCAGATTCCACTTAAAGATAAAGTAAATGGGATTATTATTGTTTAGCATTACTATGTAGAAAGGTCTGGTCCAGTGCCTATCGTGTTGTAATTTGTTTAACATCACACACACACACACACACACACACACACACACACACACACACACACAATAAAAAAAAAAGGCACTTGCCTGGAGAATTCAAAGGACTTTCTCATGGCAGAAATGGCATCGCTATATTCTATTCTTACCCATGATGCACAAAGCCAATTCTCTGTAATCATATTTGTTTGTAATTGTAACATGTTTGTAATTTATCACATGTTCCTCACAGTAAAAGAGCTGCTCAGCAGGGTAACTCCTGCCTCTGGCTGTGCATTCTAGTAGAGCCACACACCATACTAGTATCCTTACAGTATGTAAGACACCATGCAACTGTCTACATTATGTGAGCTTGAAAAGTTCAGTTTATTCTGAATGTATTGAGGTATTTGGTAACATTGCATGGGTGGCTACTAGATCAGATAGAGTGGCAGGTATTTGAAATTATAATCCCAGTAATGTTACATTTCATATATTAATCATTATATAAATCATTTGGTTGAACTCTTCCTCGTCTTCTTCTCCTTCTTCTTCTTCCTCTTCTGATTATTATTATTATTATCATGATCATTACTCTTTGGTACATTTAAGAACAGCAGGATTTACTATAAACTGTGCACATTTGCCAGTTTGATGTTTTAATTGTGCAATAAATACAAATATGTAGCTGGATTCAGTCTACAGTAGGAACAGGCTAATGATCATCATGCTAATTCATTAAGTCAGATGCGATTTGTCATTTTCCACTTCATCCAAGAAAATCATTTGATGAAAACCAAAGAATAATACATATAATTCGGGAGCACAGATTTTCTTTTTTATTGAAAATGTGTCATTTGTAAATGACATTTAGGCCTACATCATTTCCCAAGAAATGAACAGTTGACTTAACATTTTCATCCACCCTGCCATGTACAGCATCTAATGATCTGTATCAATGTCTGTCATTGTATTCAGTTAACATTCTGAATTGTTTTTTTTTTTTTTTTTTTTTTTTTTTTTTTTTTTTTTTTTTTTTTTTTTTTTTTTTAATTTTTTAATTTTTTTTTTTTTTTTTTTTTTTTTTTTTGCTGTATCTGTAGTTGTACAAATTATGTGTAATACAGAGCAGTATTATGTTGTTGCATCCCACAGTTAGCAGTGGTTGCAGCTATAACTGAAGTGTGTGTATAGTTTACATACGCTTAATCTCTTGTGAAATAATTGATCAAACATTTGCTGAAGCACAGCTCCAGTTATCTGTGTTTGTTCAATTGATCAGCATATTGTAAGTAACCCTTTAGATTAAAATCATTATTATAAGCACTTTGCTGTAAGCTGTTATGTCTATGACATCTTAAACATGCCTGCGCTGATGCGCAAGAGTGTTTTGCATTAGCCTTGTTTATGACTGAGAGCAAATTGCTAATAATTGAACCACCATTTCAATTTGTTGTGCGGCGTGTGTGGAAGCAGTATTTGCTCATACTGAATGGGGATGGAGTCTGTTATGAACAAGTCCGTGGTATGCTTAGCAGCGGAGGAGATGACAGTATGAATAACTATGGCAAGCTATTTGGTGGTGAATTACCACCTGTGCTTATGCAACTACTGCATAGCCTGCTTTTTGCTCAAAGCAAAGGGGTACTGTATAAATAATATGCATCACTTAGAAGCTACAAAGAGAACGCACATGCAACTGAAAACAGTAAATCTAGTTTTTCCTCATCGACCTGTTAATAACAGACTGAAATAAGTTACTTATGTTTTGTATGTTTGTTTAACCTCACCGTGCGTAACGGAAGTTGCAAGTGACATGAGACAGCACTGATTATAGTACTCTCTGCCTCACATTGTAAAGCTCCGATTCATCTTTTTTTGTAGTACCCAACAAAAATGTCACATCATATAAACATATCGTTTATGTATTGACAGTTGATGTGCTGATTACTGTATGGCCATTCATGTATTAAGCCTGTGTTCCTGCATTAAAGTCTCTCAATCAAATCAAATGTACGTTGACAGCATTATTTTGATTATTCCTGCTAAGTTGACTTTTGCATTTGTTTGCGTTTATTTATTTATTTTTTTTAGAGATCAAGTGAAACAAATACTATTTATGTGTGAAGTTTGGAGTATCAGGAACAGTTAAGCCCCACACACAATATAGTTTTGGATGCCTTATGCCTTGTCTAAACATAGGGATAGAGTCCATCAATGCAAACCATTATGTTCTGTGTTAGATGTGCGTATGTCAGGGATCAGCATGGAGGAGGAAAGACTGCTGCAGATGCTGACAAAAATTCAGGGAAGATACCAAACATATCAGCCAACCGTATGATGAGAATGACAGTTTGTGGGAATTTTAGGGAGTCGGTAATTTGCAAACGGGGGAAGCGGTTTTTGAATCGGGTAGGTTTGGTTCTAATGCACTACTGCATTGTCTTGCGCACCTCTAAATGGAAATATAATATATTATATCAGCAAACACTGTTTAGACTAATTGATGTAATTAATTGTAGTTTCCAGTACTGCATTATGTCTGTCAGAATAGACTGTCTAAATGTGAAAATATATCATGCTTATGAGAAATAAATATAATAGTTATTTATCTTGTGCGGCCATGCTCCGTCCCAAGTTGTTGTTGCATATTTTGTTGCAAGTTTTTTTAAGTGCTTGCGGTTTAAAACAACGTGCAGTGTTCATTACCCTTACCAAACACTAATGTATAACATGCCAGGGGCAAAGTGGGACAGATTAGCTGACTTAATGTTGTCACGCTGATGTTTACTAACCTGCTGTCCTATCGTACTTCACTATACTGTAACATACAAGGAAGCATTGTCATCCAAAAAAAATGTAATAAAATATTGGTCGATCAAACAAAAGCATGCTGTTGTCCCATATTGTGGAACTGATTCTAAACAGTGCTGCATAATGATTGTCACATTAACAGCAATTAAATACATGTGAGTAGTGCACACTCATTTGTGGTCTTTTTTTTCCCCTACTGTTTCTGAATATACAAAACACCACACATACCACAAATCTCCATCTAATAATATGTTGAGGATATTAACACACGATACTGCACCTCTCCTCATACTTCTTTAATTTTAGTTCAAAAATCATAATAAAGAACAATTGTATGTAATATAAATTCAAAAAAAAGGAAAGAAATGGTTATTGTTGAATATCACTGTAATAATATTCATAATTTGTATGGTGATTTAACAGCATGAAATTATTAGGCTTACATATATATATATATATATATATATATATATATATATATATATATATAGTATATATATACAGTATATATTATTTCCACATAATTTGCTTACATTTACAATTACATTTCCTAATGTGGAATTCATTTTTGATCATTGGATTAAACTTAAAAAGAACATGTTTTAAACATGTTTAAAATAAATCTTGGCAGGAGGGAAAGACAGACAGATTGATTACCTGTTTAGAGTGACCTTAACTGGAAGCAGCTACTGAGGACTACTGGGAGCTTTGGGAAAAAGCTGGGTTTGTCCCTGCCACAGGACACTTCTTAAGGCTTACAAGTATAATGCATTTGCAAAGACATACACACACACACACACACACACACATTCTTTATAAAAAAATGCAAAAAAAAATAGTAGTGTCACTAGAGTTTCCCATCATGCAGAGGTACTTGCAAGTTTCATATTTCTTATTGGCAGTGGTAACAAACGTGTTTAGAGTGAATTATTATTATTATTATTATTATTATTATTATTATTATTATTATTATTATTATTATTTCCTAATCATCCATCTCTGTCATCCTCTAATCTGGATAGATCTACTTTCATAATTGATCACACGAGGATATTTGTAGATTTTAGTATTCTACTGTATTTTACAGGTGCAGTTTGTCAAGAAGTCTGTATACTTGTATAGTTCTACACAAATGTAAACCTACAAAAGTAGGTTTTGCTTTTCTTCCGTCATCGAGGGCACACTGAAGAAGGAGACAAAGCACAACATAGAGCAATACACGAACAAATGAGGACAAACACACAACACAAGAGGGGGCACAGCAGAGTGAGGCAGTCTCACAAACCTGACAAGAGATTTAATGCGTTTTGAGTTGTGGTATTTGCAAAATGGCCATGAAGTCTCAGCTACTCTAAGGAAGCTTGTGAAGTGTCAGCAGTAAAACACCCACTGTCAAATAAGATTTGGGATCAGTTACCCAGACAGAATGTGTAATGTTTATCTGAGTGTCCACTGAAGAGAGTCAGGCCTGGGTGAAGCTCCGTTACCGCCCTGAGATGATCATGTGGCTGGCTCTCCAGGACTCCAGTCAAGATATTTGCTTTGGCACTGATACTCCAGGTTTACTGTGTAACAGGAACAAGGTGAAGTACAATAAGGTTGGGTGCATTAATCAACCATAGGTGGGTTTCCTAATAATGATGAATCTCAGTGAATAACGAACATCCTTAAAGAAGGATGTACGTTAAGTATGGGCCTGTTTTGTGAGTGTTTCTTGAAAGCCTTCATTATCAGTGGTTTAAAGTAGCTGTAAGTAGTTCTCAGGCCACATCTGGAGAAAAAACACACAAGTCAACAGTCAAACAGTTGATTCATAGTCCAGAGGTAAATTTAATAGATAAATCAGTGACTTAAACAGCATAAACAGACACAGATAGACAGTAATTATAGATAGTGGAAGAGAGACACGAGTGCAAGCAACAATTTACAACAGACATTACATTTGTCTGGAAGAGTTGGATGATCAAATTACTGTATGTTGGCTGCACAAAATCAAACTGTGTCAATGCAAAGCAATTCATTCGCGTGGACCTAATTTACACAATAAAGTAAATTCAGTGACCTTTTTTTCATGGTATAAACCAGGACAAATGGAGTACAAATGATACACCAAAAATGTTTATTGAATTTACTTGGATCAACTGTGTCCACTGGTTCCACATGAATGAAATATTTTACTTCCACATAAATTCATCTCTTATACCGAAATAATTGATTTACATGAACATAGTTTTAAATGCAGTTTACTTCAGTTGTTTTTGTCCAGCTAACATGATTAATAAAAGTGATGTTTAACCCCACACAGGCAGATACAGGACCACAGGCTTGAATCTAAGACACTGGTTTTGCAAAGTGGCCACACTACCCACTGCACCATTGAGCCAATAGATCACACTATCTCTATCTAACTGAAAGGATTTTTGCAGAAGTTAGTGGCCTATGTGCTCTGCACACAAGCTCCACGTAATGAAGTCATTAGTGAATAACAAATGGATCAAGTTACTTGTTCATTTACAAAATAGTTTACGCACTGCATTAGTTACAAAGGGTTTCGGGAAATACTCATTAATTAAAAAATATTCGAATGAATGAGATAGCGAAGTACCTAGTGTTATGAACGTTTTGAGAAAGCCACCCACGATCAATCCTCACAACAATATCATACTTCAGCTTGAATGGCCCCAAACCACAAAATGCAGGTAAGTGGCATTGCACAGCAATGTTGTTCGTGCCACCCACAACCAGACCCCATTATTGCTGAATTACAGCTCCCAAAACACCTGTACCAGGTATTTGTACATTTTATTTTTGTTGGCTTGGGTATGTTGGGAGCTCAGACATAGCAAAAATGTGGACCATCTTGAGGTGCACAATGACTGGTTTGGGAAACATTCATAGAGTAAACACAGGAAATATTTCATGAACTAGCCTCAATGACTAAACGAACACATAGGTGCACTTTTCCAAGAATACATTCCCTGCTCATGTTTTCCAGATCTGACAGTGCTTACTTGTCTGTTTCTTTGTAGCAGGACATGTCAAAATGATCATTTTAAATAATAAAAATTGAAATAATAAAAATCACACTTAGTTCAGTTCCAGGCATAGTTCCTGTGGTGTAGGAATACACCCTGAGTGTTCACAAACTATATACTGGTGGGTGTTTCAACACTGAGCATGTTCCATTGTGACTCCTGGGACTATCCCATAATAAAAGTCACAATAAACATGCCATTTACATGAGAAATTGTACAAGAAAACTTCTTCTGAGGTGGAATACCCTTAAAAGTAACAAAAAGAAGCTAGTGAAAATCATACATAATGGTCGATAATGGATCTCTACTAACATTCATAAACTTGCCAGTGTACAAATGGTATGATTAAGTCAGTGGAGTCCAGTAATGATATTGTTACTTTTTGCCAGCTTGATTCAAATATCAAAAACTTGCCTGGCATGCCATACAACAGCAACTGATTGGGGCTTTAACACAAAACTGCTTAATCCTTTCATTATCAATCTGTGCAGATTATGATATCAGACGCTGTATTTAACCTTAGTTTAAAAGGTTGGTGTAAGTGCCTGCCCCTTCAGTCCTCCTTCATGATTAAAAACTCACTACTTAATGAAAGTAGAGATCTTAAGAACACACTTTCTTATATATCTTGAGAGCTGTAGGAGGTAGCTGGATTAAGTGTGTGCTTTTGACCTTCCATAGACAGAGAGCTGTAAACGAAAGCAGTTTCGGTTTAAATTCTATTCCATTTGTGTGAGAGTAAGCATGTTGGAGGTCAGAGCAGCCAGGCATCGGGTCAATTTTTATGAACATGCCAGAGCTGCTTTGAAACACAGCTGCAGCGTGAATACAGGTAACTAATTGCCATGGTTAGGAAAGTGTTTCTCTTATGTTACATGACAAGGTACAAGGTGGGTAAGTATGACATTCTTTCACTGATCCTTGCTTTAGGCCTTCGGGCAACTATCACATTTCAGTTCCTAATATTACAAGCATGCATAGATTTACCCAAAAGCAACACACATGAAATGAAAGATGTATGAACAGTTGAGAGGACTGATGCAAAACACTATATATTTACAATATGTAGGCTAATCATGCATTGTAGCACAAGAACCATGGAACTTTACTGTGGTTCTACTAAATTAAATTTGTGGCTCACCTCAAAGTGCTCTGCAGTATTGACCATCCCTGACTACTGTTACTGTATCACAGTACTGCAGTACTGATACTGGCATGTTGTTTAATTCTTAAACTATACAGTACATTTATATATTTCTGTAAAGCTGCTTTGTGACATTGTTAAAAGCATTATACAAATAAAATTGTATTGAATTGAATAGTACATATTAGGAAGAGGTAAAAAAAAATGCTTTCTTAATTTTGTCTTTGAAAGATGTGACGTAACTCTGCTTCCTTTACTTAAAATATACATCACTGAAGCTAAACTAGGGTAGCCCTGTAGCACAGCCTTCTTGGTTAATTCGGTTAATTCGAATGAATGGTTTAACGCGATTTTCAAATGGATGTCCTGATTGAGATTGCTGTTTACATATATGTTTACACGTTTACGGAGTTACGTAGAAGTCGAAAGGAAAATGTCAGGACATTTGTTCATGAACTGAATCTCAAGAGAAAGTGGGTCATGCAGACACACAAGTCGTTCTACCAACGAATGGTTTAAGAACAATAAATTTAATGTTTTGGAATGGCTAAGACAAAGTCCTGACCTTAATCCAGTAGAAATGCTGTGGAAGGACCTGAAGCAGGCAGTTCATGTGAGGAAACCCACCAACATCTCAGAGTTGAAGCTGTTCTGTACTGAGGAATGGTTCACATACTTTTGCCACTCACAGATAATACTGGATCATTTTCCTTAATAAATAAATGACCAAGTATAATATTCTTGTTTCATTTGTTTAACTGGATCTACTTTTAGGACATGTGTGAAAATCTGATGATATTTTCCTTAATATTTATGAAAAATTATAGAAAATTCTAAAGAGTTCACAAACGTTCAAACATCACTGTGGTCAACGTTTTGGATTTAACAAGGGTGAACATGTCTGTATATTGATTGATCGATCAAAAGCAAGTACTTGTACATACAGCATAACCCATTTAAAGCTACTATGTTTACTGCTGTGAGCAGCCATGTTAATTTGACGTCACTCTGTAAACGGGGAAGAAACTCGGAGTTGAGAAAACGACCCCAAAATTTCTAGTACCGGTTTCAACGACGAGTTTCTTTGGCTTTTACAGGTTGAAGGTTGGGAATAACAAGTTGCAGCCTCAAGTCGAATGCAGCGTTAGCTGAAATGGTTTCTAGTGCTGTACCATATGACAAGAACGGCCCTGGAAAAAAAAAATTATTGATGCGGTGGCATTTCATACAGCAAAAGTGCCCATTTACCCTGCCACGAAAGAAGGGTTCATTAAGTTGTGCAAAACAGTAGCATCACCATCTATAGCAAATACTGCAAACAATGTTTCTTTTATATATAATTTATTTACATATCCTTTAAAAGAAACATTGTTTGTACTGCTTGCGATAGATGATGCTGTTACTCTAGCTCCCAAGCTACTACTATGATTAACTTTCATTAAGTTGAATTTGAAGACTCTGGTCCATTACTCATGATATTCAGCATACATACAGTATGTCTTCGTATACATCATTACAACATTGAAGATGGCCCTCTTTCTGTCTGTCACATATAGACAAGTATCAAACACACATCCTTAGATTCTTGGTAGAACTGGCTCTAAAATTTTTTGCAGAAATATTACAATTCAGTGGATGCACTTTGATTGCAGAAGTTCTGTGATTGTGATTAAGGAATCATGATTAAAAAATAGAGATGAATTTTCAAGGATCTAATTGTATAATCTTCATTTCCAAAAAAAAGTTCCTCAAATATGCAAGTTGGCTGTCAATATTCACCTAAAAGAGCTGGCTCAAAGAGTTGACTTGGTCTTTAACAACCCATAAGCACTGCTCGCTAAGATGGCAATCATTTTCTGCTGGAGAACAGCCAAGAATTCTTAAGTTCCAACCCGTTCCAACTTTTTTTAAGATTCTACAAACAAGAGCGATTTTCATGAATTTTATATAAATGACATCATAAGAAGCACTACAATTGTTAACCTTTCTATATTAAGTGTTTATGGTCTTATTATTTAGCAATTGTTTTGGTTCATGCAAAAGGTAACACTAGTAATAAAGCAAATTAGATTTGAATTTATTTTAAGGCTTGGTAAGATTTTTAAATAAACTCTTTTAAAGCCTGAAATATTTCAGACACCAGGCAAAAGTTGCCACTATCACAAAGACGACACTAGAATTAGTGCCACAATAAGTATGGCCTGGGCTTAGGCTTTGGGTTAAAAAAGTCGTTTGCTTGAACTGTTTGGCATCCTAAAATCTAGCATGACCTTAATCTGTATGGCACATTAAGGACACAAATTCAGCCGTCCCAGTACCTTAAAGCCCATTAGGATGGAATGATCAGTTTAGGCACTGAAGTCTGACCCAAAACACTGACTGATCAGGAGGCATGCATTACCTTGCACTAAGGTCTACACATATCAGCTCATGTACTGACTAATCCCTCCATCAGTGTGCCTTTCTAATACATTCATTCAAATCTTTGTTCAAATAGTGTACAGTACAGACTCCCCCAACACACACACACACCCACGCACACACACACAAATTATAATCCTATGTATTTTATGCCTGAGCCTCTCTCTCTCTCACACTTAATCTTTTCACAAGATCGGTGCACTGGGAAGCACAGAGTGTTAACTAACACCACTATTTGGCCCAGAAGGGTCTAGACTTTCCTTTGTGAATGAAACATAAGCAAAGATCACACTACTCACATGGGTGTGGCCATATTGCTGCCTGGAAAAAAAAAGAAACAGATCTCCCCCTTTCAAAACTAGCAAGACCAGGCTTGTACCCTTGTGCCCTTATCTTATACCTATGTCAATTTGCAAAATGATTAAAGTCAAATAGAAATTTGCTGAGGGGATAGCTCTTCCTTTTCCCCCTTGTGATGATTGGACAAAATCTGTAAGAAAAGAAGCAGAAAAACAATTTTTATTAAATTTCAACATGGCTGATTTCCTGTTTGGCAGATCACAAATTCATTACATGTCAAACTCTAGGCACCTTCCAAGAAATCAAGTGAAAGAAGAATTATGATTGCAGGTCAAGCAGTTATGGTTAGGTTAAGAAGTTTTACTAATCTGTGAATTATAGTGCCCCCTAGATGGTATTTAGACAAAACATCTTGGAGTCCCTTAGGACAAGGTCATTTACTCATCTATAAAGTCCATCACACCATTGCTGACATATGCCCTTATGTCCTGTTTAGCGACTACATTGTCAAATTCATTTGAGCGTTATGGACAAACTGTCCAACATATCAAAAATTTAAGTATGAACTTTTGTTTGGGTTGGTCTCCAGATGGTCTTTTCCAAATTTCATGGTTATTCGACAAAATTTGCAGTAGAAGAAGTGAAAAAAAAAAACAACAACAGCTGTTAAAATTCTGAATATCCAATTTCCAGTTGAGAAATCACAAATTCATTACATCCACCATCCATCTTTCAGTTACCTACAAAGTCTGGTCAGAATATGTCACACCATTGCTTAGACATGCCTTCACTTCCTGTTTGGCTTCTTCGCCGTCATATTCATTTGAGTGTTACGAAGGAACTGTCCCATATATTAAAAATAAAAGAACAACTTTTTTGGGATAGTCTCACAATGCTGTGATTAAAATTTGGTGATGATTGTACCAAGTTTGTAGGAAAAGAATAGAAAAAACTGTTTTTGAAAAAATTCAAAATGGTGAATAATACAACATGGCTGAAGTTAATATCCTGGTATCGGCTTGACTCAACAAATGGAAGAAAATGGAATTGTGTTTCTACGACATTGTGTTGCGGAGTTATTGTTCAAAAGGTATGTCCAAATTTGCCCTGTTTTTGGTGCTAGAGAGCTTGATTGGCCTTCACCAAAATTGCTGTGAAGGTGGCTGAAGCTGTATAATAATAAATATAGCCACAAGTGGCGATCTGTGGGGTCCAAGCACTCCTCACAAATAGCACAGCCAGTGGCTAGTTCTTGCCAAGATACACACTTGTCAAGTTTTGTGATGATAGCTCAATGCTAGTTGCTTAAAATGTCTATTGAAAACTGATTGGCTGAAATTGGCCAAGTTTTTTATTTTTTTTATTTTTAGTGATGATTAAAAAAAAACATATTTCTGCTCAATTGGACTTTTTTTGTTCCTGAGAAACAGCTATTTGAACTTAACTCCAACATCTATGAATATGAGTAGCTCATCCCCAGTGGCCAATTTGAGCAAGACTGCATCAGCTACTAGTAGCTCCATTCCTGAAAATATCCTTCAAGTTTCATGATGATAACTTAATGAGAACCTTGTCAAATGCCTGCTGAAACCTGATTGGCCAATGTTTTTTCAGTAATTAGTGATAATGAAAAATCAACTTACAGATTAGCACAGAGATGCACCCAGCTTGATCACCTTTATGGTTCTTGAGAAACAGCTCTGTGTAGTATTAAATGGTGCCAGTATCATCTGTACAAACAGGACAGGTATAACTGTACTCAAGAACCAAACGTTTCATGCACAGAAAACGTAAATTATCTTTATCAAAAATTAACCAACCAACTAAACTGCTAAACAGCTAAAGAAAAGGCATTTCCCAGAAGCAGAAGTGGATGTTATTTTGACTCCTACACCAATAAAAAATATTAATTAAAAGCTTAACAGTACCTTGAAAGGCCAAAAATCAATAGACAAATCACAGAAAGGGTGAATTAGGTGTGAATTAGTGAAGTGAAAAGTTACGTGCTTGATGAGAAAATGGAGGAGAAAAAAGGAGAAAAGAGTTACTTTACCCAGTGATCGTGGACACCAAGCACATCACACAGAGAAACTGCTAAGTTTATATTGTTTTAAGTGTCTTAGTGACTGTTGTCATTGGTGCAGAACATTTAAAGAAGATGCCATGGCAAACCGAACCGCTTTATAAGCCTTCTCTGAAAAAAAAAAAAGAAAAAAAACACCTACTGAAACTACCGGTTTCAGTTCCCTCATAAGCATGACATTAGCGATATCTTCCATCAGCTGAGCCATTACTCAGTGTTGACTTACAGCTATGCACAAACCAACCCGTCCTCCTTTTATACAGGGGCAATTCATTTGTTTTAATTAAATGACTGATCTTGGATTTGGATTTGTGCTGGCGTTCTTTCTTTCTTTTTCATATTCAATATTTCTTTATATAATGACAGTAATATGAAGAGATTAATTAAATCTCACAAAATCTTTATTACATTTGCGCATGTAATTGAAATAGGGATGTAGCTCAATAGAATTCTTGCCATTAATTAGCATGTTTTTGTTAAAGTCTACAAAGCACTTCTGTAAGTTGCTCTGGATAAGAGCACCCGCTAAATGTAAATGTAAATAAATAAGCGATTTAAAACTGAGAGCAGTACCTGTATATAAAAGTGCAGCAATCCATGAAAATGATATGGCTCGAAGCTGATCAGCTGAGATTTCCATTAATTTGCCTCCACAATTTCATGTGTAAATGTTCCTAGAAGTGATTTGCAAATAAATCTGTTCACATCCAGCTTGACAAATGAGGCCCACTGTCCAATCAAAATACAAATTGCACAACGGGAAAAATGACAGAATCGTACGTTCTGTGTGGTTTCAAAGAAAGAGTTGACTAGCAGCAATTGCAGCTATTCAGAAGAGACATTAAATTATTGCAAACTTGAAACACTTGAATAAAAAACAGCAATCATAAATTGTGCTGCGTATCTGTCCTTCAGTAAGTGTGTTTCTATGTGTATGCATAATATGTTTGTGCCTATGATGAGACCCCCTATGCTAAAAGGCTCAACCCTAACAGTTTTCTATGCGTAATGCCAAGTCACTGATCATTTTTCTGTTTTTCTTTTCTTTTTTTTTTCTTTTCCTTTTTTTTTCTCCTTGTGGCCATCTGTCACTGTGTGGTGAACCAACAAATGGCCTTTTACAACATAATCTGAGATTATGCACTGAACATACTGAAGCACAGACAAAGCTAAAAGCATAAACTGACAAGACACAACCTATTCCACAGCCTTATCTGTTAAACACTTCGGACCATTATCATTTCAGTGTATTCACCTGGTGGGAAAAATGTATAAGTAAAAAAATCTAAACAGTTTCAAGTCAAGTAATATCATAACAATACATTACAAATAATGAGGTAGGTAATGTGTTTACTTCAGAGTGCAGAGCCATATATTTTGGCTAACTTCAGTATATCCACCTTTATCACGGGAGAGAGCTGGCTTTGTTACTTGCATCATGTTTAATTTGCATTGTCTGCTTTTGGGATGGGGATGGGAGTGGGGAGTTAGTGTACGCAGCCACTGATGTTAAGTAAGGCAGTGTCCTCCATACACTTCATAGCCACCTCCTCTACAGCTCAAGGTGAAAATAATAGCTTAAACAATTGGACACTTTATTATATCAGTTTACATATCCAGGACACAAAAAAGTAAGCAGCTATTTCATCAAGCTAATTGCCTGCGTGTTACAGGGAGCAAACTTTTTTTGCCATCACTCTATTATGCAGGTTTTTTTTTTTTTTCTTAATCACAAAAAGAGATCTCGTATCCCAGAGGGACTCGCATTCTAATTTACAATTGAACTCTAGACCAAAGCTATCAATCTTTCACAGTGTTTTTCCCTCTCCCTCGCTTGTCTTTTTTTCTCCCAACAGTGTAACTGTGCCAACATAACACCAAACAAGACCAAGAGACACAGGCGGTTTTTGAGGGATGTGCAAAGAAAATGGTCTAGTTCATCTTTTACTCAGCCACATCATAGGGTGTGCTATTCGACTTGATAACTGTAGGCTTTATCTAATGCAGAGGACAAGTACAACACCTTGTACACTGTACATTAACACACCAGGGACCTAGACACCCCTTCTGAGACTCTGAAATTTAGTACATAGTACATACTCATTCACACAGGGCAATTTAGCATAGCCAGAGACCCCATAGGAAGTCCACATGTACTGGGGTAGAACATCTACAAGAACTCCACACAGACAGTAAAGCAAACTCAGGGTCATACTGGGGACCAGGCTGCTGTGAAGTGACACCAGCACCTGCTCCACCACTGTGCCGCCCCACTGTTCTAACATATAAAGGAACAGTTCAGATGTGTAAAGCTACAACTCATTTACAACTCTTTTTCTTTAAGAAATGTACAGTACACAGTCATTTTAAAAACCATACAGCATATGAACAATTTTCCTATGATGGCGTAGGACTGCGATCGCCACGAACATTTCTGCACTCAAGTCTCCATCATCGAACAGTTAATAACTTCAACAAAATAGACTGCATGTTAAAACTACAATGAATTCAGAAATAAGTCTGATGCTCATATTCATCGGTTGCTCATAAGCTCATAAGTTACTGGCTACACAATTGCACTTTTTGACTATGTAGGACACAGAAGGGAAGTTATTTACAATCACACTATCCGGTGTCACCCAGATGAGGATGTTTTCCCTTTCGAGTCCGCTTCCTCTCAACGTTTCTTCCTCAGGTAGTTTTTCCTTGCCACTGTCGCCCCTGGCATTTATAAATTTGAATGTAAAATTCGTATCTGGAATGTTTATATTTCTGTATACTTTGTGACAATATCCATTGTTAAAAGTGCTAAATGAATAAAATTGTATTGAATTGAATATCAACAGAGATGTTTGTGGTTTGAGCTGCTTTTTATATACATAAACATGTTTGTACGTGCATGGTTGTTGCTGTTGACATGTCAACAACTACTAATTAAAAAAAAAAGTTATAAAAAAAAGAAGAGTTAATAGCAAAACCTTAAAAAGTACTTAATACCTGACCATAACACATGTAAACATTACGTTTCAAAACAACAAAAAGAGTGATAAAAACTGTAGCATGGACATCACATAAGTTTTCTTTCACACAGATTGCTCAGTTTTAGCCATGTCATAGCCATTCCTCAGCTGCTAGGGCTTAAATTAAAGTCTAAAAAAGGCAAAAGGGGCCTGATGAATTCCTCTCCACCCGGGGCACTCCCAGTCCTAACTCTTGTCCATGGAGCGCTTCGTCTTGGCATTAATGAGTTAATGCAAAAACTCTCAATGTCATTGGCAAACCTAAGAGGGAAGAAAGCAGTGCATTGTACACATAATGACAGGCTATCCCCTCCTTCTCCTGAAATGTCACAGGTCAGCCATGTTAAGAATGTGTGTGCCCAATCATCTACTGATCCTTATCTGTATGACCTGCAGCTAACCAAGACATGGGCTCAATCAGCGCAGCTGATGAATGAAAAATGGGGAAAAGGAGGCTGTGAAGTGTTCAGCTCATCACATGACTCTCACTATACTAACACATGATGACACTGCCAATCAATAGATTAATTAGGACCATGAAACATACTACAGGCAAATGTTCTGGACTTGTAGGTACAGCGAAGGAGGGAAGGGCACCACCTTACAGTGAAATATGTGAACTACAGAAACGTGCCTGCACAGATTTTTCATCTTACAAGTGACCAGAACCAGTTTTACACTGCAATTGTCTTTTTACTTGTCGCACTGTACGAGATGATTCCAGTGAAATCTTGTGTGTTGTCCAAGTCTCCATAAAGATTGAATAGCAATAGACCTGCCATTAAAGTAAACTACTATTTTCTGCTTATGGTTTTAATCAGTATGATCAAAGGTTGTACAGAAAACGGGGTCAGATAAACAGAAACATTTGAAAAAGTGAGCTTGAGGTAATTAGGATATTTTTTTTCGGTCCATTAGCATGTTTCATTTACATTTCGCTATTGCAGTTACTGTATTTATAGCTGTCTAATGAGTTTTGTGCAATCATATGCTGTCTTCCCATCTGAGGTTTTAAAGATATCTGACACTGGCAGAGCTTTGGTGGCACTAGATTGGGCATTGGTGAGCATGCCACGTTGTGCATTACAAGACAGCCAGTCTTGATTCCCGACCAAAGCATTCTTTTTTTACGATGTGCAATTTTTGTCAGCAGTAGCAAAATTAGACCAAGAGCAAACAGTGTAAACCCAGCTTTAAGTATAATGAACATGAGGATCAATTCAATTCAACATAATTGAAATTATGATCAAAATCAATTTTGCCCTTGCGGAATATTGCACGCATGTTATTTAAGACTGAACAAATATTAAAAATATATGTCATCATATTAAACGCTAAGCATAAACTAAGCATAACAACTTTATCTCAACAGAATCTAGCTTACTTGTAAATGGAAGCTTTACTCAAGTGAATGATATTCTTCAGGTGACAAATTATAGATTCGCTTGTCATAATATGGAGGCCGTGAAAGGTTAAGGAAATGAATTCCTGCTGTCACAGCCATCGTCAAACCTGACAAATTGTATTATAAACAGTTTATTTAAATCTACTGTGGCGAGGTGTTCTTTTGCTACAGGTCCCCAGTGGGGCCATGTCTCAGATTCTGGTCTCCAGCTAGACAATAAGGCCCTGCCAGGTCCAGTGGTATTTTGTCTGCTTCTACATTATCTGAAATCAAATGCTCTATTCTACTCCCACAGTTCCATGTGGAACAATCAGCACTGATGTGGGAATGCATGTAATCCACACAAAAGGGAAATGTAGACATTTATACCAAGCCAAAAAAGGAAAAGAAGACTGCAAAGGCTACGGGGTGGGGAGAAGTAATGACACTTTAATACTGGGCTGCTAGCTCAGGTAACATTTGATAATGAGAGGTGGAGGGTCATTGAGAGCAGACACCTGTAAGCTAAGCGGCTCTCTGTGCGTGTGTGTGTGTGTGTGTGTGTGGATAAATGGTTGAAATAGGTGAAGAGGGACTAATAGATCTTACTGTAGCTTAGGGGAGGGAAAAGAGTGTGATGTTATCACAATGCAAAAGTGAGTGGAAGGTGAATGAACTTAGTTGCATTTTAGGAGTTTGAGTTAAAAGGCTTGGCTCACTGGCAGACATTGCAGCCACCGTGAAGTACAAATTTCATGCGGTGTGGTTAATCCGTTAATAAAAGTAGTCTGGATTCCGCAACCTGTTTATTTAATACTAAATAAATGTGTCACAAAATGGTCCCTGGAGGACTAGTAGTTAGGCCATGGTGCTCTCACTGCTGTGGCCCAGGCTCGTTTCCTGGCCAGGGAACCAACCGCAGACACTGGGGTTGCACACGACAGTCCCAAGCCTGGATAAAATTGAAGAGGGCTGTGCCAGGAAGGGCATCCGGGGTAAAAACCGTGCCAAATCAAATATGCGGACCAGTGATCCGCTGTGGCGACCCCTAATGGGAGCAGCCGAAAGAAGAAGAAGTACTGTGTTACAAAAAAACTGTGCTGTGAACATTTGCACACAGAATGATTTCTGATTACTTATCTGACAGGTCAGTTATAGCTAACCTTTATTCCATAATCCAAGAGCCTGTCACCAAGCCAACAGTTTGCCTATAAGATTGCTTTGGCTTTAGCAAATCCTACTACACAAGATTAGGCCTTTTGACCTTGCAGACATGATAATGACATTAGCTAATGTTGTAACAGTACTGCTGTGTGTAGCACTTAGAAGAAGATAAAATCTAATGTGAACTTGCAGTATAAAAGAACATGGAGGCATACCTTATCACTTCAGATAAGCTGTCTTTAGCCTAAGATTGATTCATTTTTAAAACTTTCATGCATGAAAAGCTTTTTTAACATTAATCCCAAGAACAAAAAATAATCAAATACTTTAAACACTTTTATGATATACGCTGGTCTTTAATGTAGCGGACTAGTCATATTCATAGGAAATGTAACAATCCATTTTCAATTAAAAGAAAAACTAAATGAAATATTCATTTCACCTTTTATTTACCAGGTAGTTAGGCTTAAAATTAGAATGCGTTCATAGAATGCATATCATGTGCGTATGTATTTGCACATTACTTTACGGTTCATACACGTGTCTGTCTAAACGGATGAGCACAGGGGTTAAGTTAGCAGTTCTCCCACAGCTGTATGTGTGGAACTGGGTTAATTTAGTTGACCCATGTTTGTTTTCTTATTGGCTAATATTCCCAGAGCGCTTAAGCTTTCATTCTAGGAACGGATCCTGAGTGCTTGATGCCTGTAGCACTAGCGGTGTACGATTTTACCCTCCCTCTGAGACTGTAACCTGACACTAAACCAAGACAGGCCTAACTAGATTCCACTATCTGTCTTGCACTGTTACACTGCCAAATGGTCTAGTTTCTATCAGTACCATCAAAGGTTTTACAATTTTTTTTTTTTTTTTGTTACCACTGTTATATGGGTCTGAATTAAATTTTACATGTGAGGTCATTGAAAAAGAGAAGCAATGAAAAAAAATGTTTGATGTTGTAGATTACATTAAAAGAAGGGTGCACTTTATTTCTAAACTTTACACTCTCAGTTTATAAACTGTATGTGAATCACATATGATATGCTTTGACCAAGTATATAATATAACTTGAATGGTAGGTAATTACATTTGCACCATATTATGTTACGTGCATCAGAAATTCATGATTATTTGAAATTCATTCTTGCTTATATAGTATTTATGTGACATACTCTCTTTAGACCACACTCAATTTTGTTCTAGTCACTTTTCTGAGTTAAACATTAATTCTATATTTCAGAGGCAATAGATGATATCTTTAACACCCCAGTACTTCATTTTGTTTTTGTGACAGTTCCAATGTGGCTTAAGTGGCTGCCCCCAGATTTTAGAACCTGATTGGTTTTATGTTAATAACATGTTAATAACAGGGCAACAAGTAATAAAAGTCAGTGAACTAGATTGAGCTAATTTGGAGAAATGTTAATCTAATGCATTCTCTTTTCTCTCTCCACACAATCTGAAAAGCAGCAAGTCATAAAGTATGAAACAGCTTCCAATGAAACCCCAACCTCTAAAACCCCTGAATTCTTCGAGCTTGACAGGATGACTGTTTTGGGGAGCGGGTTTCTGTGCCTGGCAGGGGGCAAGAAAAAAATGTTCAGTGAAACAATGATCTAACTGGCTGCAGTCATTGCACTTTGTAACCTCTGGGCTTTTCCATGAGAACTCTCCAATAATAAACACATTCCCTAATTTGATTCAAATGGGAAGTTTGTCATTTTGAAATACCCTGGTGCTGAGCAGTTAGTGGCTTTCCAATCCAGATGTGCAGGGTGTTTTATTTCTGAAGGAGAAGCAGCTAGTCACAGGTGCAAGGGCTGCTTTTGTGAGGTCTTGAATGGAGGGGAGGCGGAGGAAGCTGCGAGGAGATATCTATTGCCTGTGTTTAATCAGAGGTGGTCAGATGGGATAGGATTCATTGCTCTTTGATGGAGAGCACTGTTATGAAGATAGACAGTCACTTTGCTTTCTAAGTGAAACCATCGTTTAGCCTCAATTCGCAAAGAAAAGGCCCATTTGTTATCCACCACGGAGTGCAGCAGAGCGGGCCGTAGAAAGGCTGGGTGGGAATGGCATGCATTTGCCACACAATTACACCACTCAGGCATACATTTAGGTGCAGAAGGGGGGAAAAAAAGCATGGAACGAAGGGCTGTGCATATGGGTGTGCAATGCTGTTTTGCTTATTTACCACATATTATGTGTATGCAGATCTAAGGAGCTTACAGTGAAGTAGATGATAGTGAAAATAAACTGCACTTTAAATTTGTAAATAATAATTAAGTAATGATAAAGGCAACCGTGCTAACTTCCTGGTCAGGTACTAAAACTTGTTGAATTTAAAATTGTGTTGAGATTTAGTGAGTTTGGGACGGCAGGCCAGGTTATTAGAAATGACAGTGGACAAACAGGGAAGTAGGGATCACTCCTTTATTCTCCATCAGTTATAGCGACATACTGTATCATTATTTATTAGTGATATCTGATTGCGCTCAATCTAGAATTTTAATAATGTTTTCTCACTACTTAGTAATGTACTCCCAAAATCATTATCTTGATATTATTAAGCATGTACTATACATGTTAAACTGCCATGCATTAGAAGTGGAAATCCCAGTGGTTAATGTTCACTCTGAAGATAAATTCATTGAGCTCCATGACTAACTGCAAAGGATGGGCTCTGCCAATGAGTTAGACAGTGTAAGAAGGACAAGTGTATCTGGAGTCCTAATTCTTAACTCAATCATCTGCTGGTGATGGAAATTGCATTATGGATCATTCTGACAAGACAGCCCGCCCCAGCCTTGAACATGAATTTCTACAGGGATTCCAATATGCTAAGGAGGAGAGTGTCAGTGAGGTTAATATACATGAGAAAGAAGCTCTAAGTTGCTGTCTGTTTTACCTGACTGGAATTCTGGCCTTCGCAATGACAATCTGCAATAAAAATGCAAAGGAATCTATTAGTTTAATTAAATCTGGTGATGCATAATGACTTCTAATTTTTAAGAGTAGTTTGCACCTTGTGTACCTCAACATCATGAAGTCATAGACTAGCATATTAACACACACACACACACACCACGCACGTGCCCAAACACGCAAACAGAGCCTAATTTATGGCATTGTTGACCACATGATAAAATAAAGCTGTCATGTAAATGATGCAATAGTTGCTAATGATATCATGCTGCCAGTATTTTTTTTACATGACTCTTGCCTATATTTATTACTCATGCCCAGCTACAATGATTTTGTAGTTTGACATACTGTACATACACTAGTGTTTTCCACAGCATAAGAGATAGAAAATAAAAACTGTCAACCTCTTAAACTCCCAGGATCTGTCAATGGACTGAAAAAATAATATTGGCGTTTAAGAAATTAATCTTTACTCACAGACTTATTTCCATTCCCTAACTATTTTAATGGTATTCAAAATCACATTTTTTCACAGCATCATATAAATACGTTTGTAATGCAATACCTTTGGGAATGTCTGAAAGGCGTTAAAAACTTAAAGTGGTGTTTAACCTTTTTTATCAGCAAGTCCTTTGACAAACTCAGTTTGAGTGTAGTGCAGTGTTACAGTACTCTCCCTATTCTTACAAATAAGCAGTGAGTCAACATAACCGACATTCTCTCTTGGCATCTGCAGCTTGTTCCCAACACTTTCATGTTTTCTTTCCAAATTCCTTTTTCTTGTACTGTATGTGTGTTGCTAACTAATGCTCCCTGACAGACTACCAGTGAAGTTATCTGAGGGAGTGAGGTTTCACATTTTATGTGCCTTCTCAGGCCCCTTTCCTTCACCCTGTCCCAGCTACAGTGTCTGGGTTATGTCTGCATAGTGTCTCCAGCTTTGGCCCACTGATAACAGCCCAAGTGGTCAGGGTGTTAGCACTCCCTTAGTATCTATTACAATTAGTTTTTGATTAAGAGACCCATCTTGGCCGTTTGAAGCCTTTAATGTTGCCAACTTGCCAGTGATTGAGAGAGCAGCATGGATGCCTCCCAGTAACAAAGAGGTTTGTAAAAAGATCCAAGTGAACCATTTTATCTTCTTAATGGAAACCAGATTACCCACTCTTTCTTTTTTTATTGTAACCATTTTTTCTAGGGAGAAAACAGACTCGAACAACCCTCCTACCCCCAGTCATTTATGCTTGGGTTTTGGTGGTCGGATTTCCTTGCGCTGTCTTCCTCTCCACTTTAGTCACTGGGTTCATGACTATAATCTAAGGTTTGGAATCGTAAAAGAAATAAAAACATTTCATTATAAATAACACCAGTGTGAGTTGATAAAGACACCCGAGTTTATGAATTAGCAGAAAACATGATTTATGCTGCACCCTTCCTGTGTTAAATAATCACTTTATGCCTGATAGTCAAATAATCATTTGACGGGATTTTGCTTTAGGTTAAACTTTAAAGACTACATCTTTGTGAAGTTTAATCAGATTTACCCAAACCTGGAGTCATGACAAATTAATATGCTTAATAGCATATTTACACTGACAAGCTTAGCTGTTTCACTTGTGGTCTAATTTTCAGGTCTTGAATTTCAGGTATTGAAAAGTCCAATTAAAAAAATAAAATAAACATGAAGAATTGTGAACAATTTACTTACTGAAAATTGTATACAAATAACTCATAAATAATCCATTTGCAATGTACTGTATCTTGTTAACATATAATTGCATAAAGAAATATTTATGCAGTCGTTCAAAAGCAAAGCTTTCAAATTTTTAAAGTTGTTATTTTCAGTGCTGTGACAGGACTAAGACAGAGAGAGTGTTAACACTGATAAAAAAATAAAACAGTTTGATGGGAGCCGAGATGGGATACATACATGACAAGAGTTAACAAGCCAT
>CM040980.1:15355997-15389208 GCA_022985145.1 Pangasius djambal
ATATATATATATATATATATATATATATATATATATATATATATATATATATATATATATATATATATATATATTGTATTATACATATATGTATTGCCTGTGAAAACTGCAATACAGAGATGAGCCACAAAAGTTCTGGTGTGGAGACAGAAAGGACCTGCTCATGATCCAAAACATACAAGCTCAATGGTCAAGCATGGTGGAGGTAGTGTCATGGATTGGGCTCCTTCTGGAATGGGCTCAATAATCTTTATTGATGATGTAACTCATGATGGGAGCAGCAGAATGAATGAATTAGGAGGAACTTCATCAAACAACAAGATAATGACCCAAAACACAACAAAGGACTTCATCAGGAAAAAAAGTGGAAGGTTGTAGACTGGCCAAGTCAGTCACCCGACATTAACCCACTTGAACATGCATTTCACCTCCTAAAGAGGAGACAGAAGGGAGAAACCCCCCAAAACAAACAACAAGTGAAAGAAGCTGCAGTACAAGCCTGGAAAAGCATCACAAAAGAAGAATGCATGACGTCAGTGGTGATGTCAGTGGGTCACCAGCCTGACACAGTTATTGCAAGCAAGGGATATGCAACTAAATATTAAGTGTTATATACTTTAATTTACTATAAGACTGTCTGTTCCAATACTTTTGCTCACTTACAAATTGGGTGGTGTGCCACCAAAGCTGCCATGTTCTAAGTTAACACATCTAGATGGAAATATCAGAAAATGAAACTGAAATTCTGATCTATCTTATGTTCATCTTTTGATCTCAAACCCAAATGTCTTCAGTGAAGAGCAAAAACAAAGGAATTGGCCTTGCCATTCCAATACTTTCGGGGGGAGTGTATAATCTAAATTTTCAGAATATGTTCACCACTACCTCTAAAGGAGTAAGCTCTCTGGCAGATTTCTTACCTGTCATACTATGTGGGTCAACAACAAGACATGCAAAATGAGCAAGAGATGTTCATGCAGACCCACAAAATTAAGAAGAAGAAGACAGGCAAAGGTTTGTCTGGGTCATGTCACCACATCATAAGCCTTGAATGTCTTTTATTGTTGGTCTGTAGTTTCATCAACTGAGCTAGAGAAATTGTCTTGGGAATCTGGGAATCTTTGATTATTACGAACAATGGGACAAAAATGATTGAAGAACTGAACAAAAGACAAGGAGTCTCTATTTTACAACAAAAATCAATGTCCTTTGTCCATCAAGGACTGAATCTCTGCTTTTGTATGTGCATGTATGTGTAGGGGGGGTCCTTATTTAAAACATGTAAATGAATATTTGAGCATGTCATTGTGGGGCTGAAAATTCTGAAGCAAATAATTACAAACAAAACAAAATTAATAGTATTAGTATTGCAAAACATGCTCTTGAACCATAAACCCTTTTCTGAAATGCACACTCACACACACACACACACACACACAAAGAGAAGAGAAGGCTCTGGCATGCAGTCAGGCTGATAAGTTGCAGCTTGTGCAGTTCAGCTTAGTTTATTTTATCCCTGGGCTGGAAATGACCTTGTGAACTTAAGACTTTTTCTCTCTCTTTCTTTTTCTATCTCCCTCTAGCAGTCAACAACCTACTCACTATACAGTACCTGCATGGCTGTAGTGATAGCTGTTGACAGGTGTGGGTTACTACACTCCTTCCCTTGAAGTGTGTGTGTGTGTGTGTGTGTGTGTGTGTGTGTGTTTGTATGTATGTGTTTGAGAACAAGCGCAAGCTGATATGTAATACCTATGAAACTGCTGCTTTCACATATCAAGAGTCAAAGCCTTCTGCCCTAAAATGATTGCTCCCTATTTCATTAGCACTATGAATGCTTCACTCTGCATGCTTTTATGCGCCCATGGCCTGTAACCCCATTGAGCTGGAGCTTAATCATTACCGTGATCCACTTATCTTCTCGTCAAGCAGGTAACCATTAATAAGTGTTTACTTTCCAGTGACCTCCACAAATGTGCATGGGCCCTTTGGCCCATAAATGTCAACACAGTTCAAGGACCTGGCCTGATTTCTTTCGTCTTTTTCTTCTATTCCGCTTCATGAGCCAGCTGTGGTCTTGACCTAGAAGTCTATGTTTATTTTTTCAGTGATAAAAAAACAGTGTGTGAATGAGAGCAGTGAAATACACAAAATCCGGTATTTCGGGAGTGAAATTTTTGAGCATGTAAGAACTAAAGGTCATCTACAAAAAAGAAACAAAAATATGGCAGGCTGACAAGTTCACAAGCTATAAACACATTCACACATCACCACTAAAGAGTTCAGCGATATGCCTTTCATAGTAACAGTTTTGTTTTTTTTTTTGTTTTTTTTTTTAAATCTTCCGCATTCAGCACAACCTGGATAAGCTTTAAGAAATCTCTACATTTCTTTTTTTTATCTTGATGCAAAACAAGCTTTATCTTCCTCATGTCCAGATGTGTCCACTGCCTGCTCTTTGACTGCCTTTGGAATGATAACTCACTCCTTGTCTACCTTGCTGATCTTGGAAATATATAGGTGTAAGGTATCCTGACATAGTTATATTTGCTGGTGTCTTAGAAAAGACAAGGAGACTCAATTACAATAGCAGCAGCAGGAATGCCTTTCTGAACGTCACACCTGATGAATCACACCTGACCCCAAACGAGGCGCCCATTTCTTACCACTCCAGTCACGAGTGCGGACTCATAAATGGGAAATAAGTACTGGGGTGTGATTGTGTGTCAAATGTACTGTAAATGTGTGTTTATATGTGTGAGTGGGAGCAGCAGCTTACTGACTGTGGTCTTGCTGTTACTTGTGCCAGTCCCCTGTAGTTTTTACAGTAGGACCGCCGATTAGCCTTCTCATAGCCATGCACTCTATTTGTTCACACATACACAAACAGACCACATTCCCTACGAGCAGCCTCCCCATGCTCTTCGAAAGAGCATAATCATTATTGACATAGCAAGTATGCATATCAGGTCACTTGTTTTCAAGCGGAATTGAAAAGCACTCAGCAATCCAGATGTAGTATTGACACAAGACAGCATTTCTTACCACCTCACTCTGGCTGCCTAAAGCAGCTATGCTTTGGGAGTAGGCAGTCCTGGCTGTCGCATTGCCCCACTTGACCCCAGGCAGTTGGTGAGCTATTGCATTGTTCTCTGTGATAGCTCTGAGGATAGTTGAGGGGATATCCTTGCCTGGCCTTCTGGGGAATGGAGTGGAGTCAAGGGGTGGATAGGAGTAACGCAGGAATGAGCAACAGACACACACACAAGGGCAAAGGCAGATGTGTGTAAGGATAGATGGGTGAAATAAATCAGAGGCTGTCTAGAGCCCAAGGCATTTGCATTCCTGAGATGGAGCTCAGGAGAGGGGGGGTGGAAGCGGGAATTCACACTTAACTCCTAAAAGGTCTTTATTCAAGAAGTGAGATGTCTCTTGCAATCAGTTGTCTTGGTGAACAGATATATGCAAGCAATATTGTTATATCATTAACGTTAATTGTTTATGATATGACAAACAGGTTCCAAGTTCAACAGAGATCGAGGATATTAGGAAAGGAAGGTCATACCTTGATTTAGTTTAGACAGGTGCTCGGAGATGTATTGCACCACTGTCTTCAACTGACTCAATGTCACACAAAAGGACATGTTGTCCTTTGGAGACCTTACATGGGCTTCAGATTCTATACAAATCCCCAGAAGGCACGTACGAGCTGAGCGAGAAATGAAACAACCACTCTGGTCTAATGCATTACTCGATGTAGTGAAACACATTTTATGAGAGGATTTATAATTTCCATACTGATCTGCAGCATAATTTTAACTGAAATGCTAAACTTTTAGGACCTGGTTTAGTAAATAGTAATATATAAATGTATGAATGTATATACTATAAGTAGCAGAAATAGTGAGATTTCAGTGGATGGTTGTTAAATGTAACACTCTCCGAGCACTGCTCAAACCTGCTGAGGTGAGAAACATCTGCTCATGTTTAAGTAAGTATACTGAATTGGGCTGCAGTCTAATCATAGACAACAACACATGTGCCCTGGAACAGTTCCAAGAATCACTAGATCATCACTGTTTACAACTGAATTTACTTGCTTTAATATGGCACAGACGTGGAGTACAATTTCCAGAATTTGCAAGTCATATATCTGGTATATCCAAAGTGTTAGTGAAACAGTTAAGAAATACCAAATGATGACATTTGCTTTGTAAATTTTTTTTAATGATGCCAAAGAAATAAGAGCTCAAGGGGATTACAATCTTTAAGGCTCCTGAGTAAACTGACTTGGCATGATGCATGTGGAGCTTCAAAGTAAACATTTCTCTTGCTTGCATTTGAGCTGTTGCAGGACTGGAGGCTGTGTGTTGCATTTAAACATGAGATAATGAGAAACGAGAAAATGAAAGAGGTGATGGTGGGAAATCAGACAGTAGTGGGAGGGAGATGGGTGGGAAAAACTGTCACTGGGTACTCCTTGTCAGTGTGAGGAATGTTGAGTAACTAATGAGCATGTTTTATAAGTGAAGTTTATCATAGCTGAGTAGATGCAGCTGGATAGCCATCCTGCTCAAAGTGAACTCCAGGCTAAAGACTTCTATTTAATTTTATTCAGTGTTACCCTCCCATATGAACACTTGAACACTATGAGAGAGAGAGAGAGAGAGAGAGAGAGAGAGAGAGAGAGTGAAACAGCTTGGATCAACAAACAGGAAGGTTGGGAGGGTGGGGGTGTTATAAGCAGAATCTGGAGGGGGAACAAAAATCTCAGAGGAAAGACAGTGACTGGGATGGAAGCCATGAAACAAATGAATAAGAAGTAAACAAATAGAAGGAAACAGACAAGGACAAAACCGTGATCACAGCCTACTAGAACAGTTAATGAGCAACTAATAAAGAAATGTAAAGTGAGGTTGAGGGATGGTTGGGTTTGGCAGTTTAGGAAAACAAGCAAGAAACAGATAGCAGCTGAAAGCAATAGAAATGTAAAGTGAGAGGGGCAGGAAAAGGGAAGTGTGGCCCCTGATTTGGCGAGATGAACTGAAACTGGGATGAGGGCAAATTCCAGGAAGATGTCTGGAAGGCCAAAAAATTAAGTCACCTGTGCAAATACAACACATGTTCTCTCAGTGTGGAATAATCTCATGACAACTGATTTCTTTATCTGTCTTTGGTCAGGGTGTTCAGGAAGAGGCTCAGCAGCAGGGGAACAAATGTGACAAAATGTGAAAAATATAGTTGTTACAGCTTCATGAAAAGATTGTGTTCAAATATGTATATTTTATACCTACTCCCTTAGTTTGGTTAAGTGTGAAATACTGAGAAATTTAGCATGGATACATAAATACACTGCATTCAGAAAGTATTCAGACCCATTCATATTTCTTTTCACATCAACCTACACTCCATACCCCATAATGACAAAGCAATAACCATATTTGTGATAACTTTGCAAATTTATTTAAAAAAAAAACAAAAAAACACTGAAAACATCACAGCACAGTGGCCTCCGTGATTCTTAAATGGAAGAAGTTTGGAACAACCAAGACTCTTCCTGGAGCCGGCCTCCTGGCCAAACTGAGAAATCAGGGGAGAAGGTCCTTGGTCATTATGGTTGAGCTCCAGAGATCATGTGTGGAGATGGGAGAAACTTGTAGAAGGTCAACCGTCACTGTCCATTTAAGAATTATGGAGGCCACTGTGCTCTTGGAAAATTTCAATGCAGCAGAAATATTTTGTAGCCTTTCCCTCTCTGGAAAGGCTGTCTCTGAGCTCTGCAGACAGTTCCTTTGACCTCATGACTTGGTCTTTGCTCTGATATGCATTTTCAGCTGGTAGACCTTATATAGACAGGTGTTTGCCGTTCTAAATCGTGTCCAATCAATTGAATTTGCCACAGGTGGACTCCAAAGTGTAGAAAAATCTCTAAGATGATCCAGAGAAATGGGATGCACCTGAGCTAAATTTCAAGTGTCATAGCAAAGAGTCATTATATAGAATAATTATGGCAATGTGATTTTCCAGTTTTGTTTTTGTTTTAAATAAATTTGCTTTGTTTTTGCTTTGTTATTATGGGGTATGGGACATAGACTGATGTGAAAAAATCATTTTAGCATAAGGCTGCAATAGAAAAAAAAAATGTGAAAAAATGTGTAGCATACTATATCCAAAAAAAAAACCCTCAAAGGAATGGAGTGAAATGTATGGGATTAGCTGTATAAATATATATATATATATATATATATATATATATATATATATATATATATATATATATATATATATATATATATTCTTTTTTTTTCATTTCAAGTTCCCTATCTATAATATTATGGATATGCTTCAGTAATTCATTAATGTATTTCAAGTAACTGGAACAAATAACCACAAATAGCACCAGCAGCAAATGCTGTTAATCCATGCAAACTCCTACATGGGAGACAAACACATGTTCCTAACTAGTCTGCCAATTATCTAACATTTACTTTCCACAAATTGGCCAAAATTTACAGTTGCTCTCAATTTGATAGCTATTTGGCCACAAAAAAATATGTGCTACAGTTCTGCATGAACCAAGCTAATATTACATATTAAAACTCTGGTATAATGGACCTAGACAGAACCCATGCTGTTTAGTAGATATTTGCCTTAAGAGGGCATTCATTATACTTGCCAAGGTACTGCTCGACCCTAATAGATGAAAAAAAAAAGAGAGAGGCATTTCAGCAGGTCTGTGCTGTAGCCTTACACAATCTCTACAGCATGTTCCAAATTTCTGAACTTATAAACTTTTGTGCACAGATATTAGAAGGTGCTCCAGTGTGCCAAAAGTCATGTTTTTACATCAGCAACTGTCTTACCCACACACACACACACACACACACACACAAATTTAGTGAACAGAAAAAACTTAATGTGTTTTCAAATCACTTGTGACCTGTGCCTGTACCATACTTTAGCAGGCTGAAAGTAGTGCCTTTTAAGGCCCTGAGTATTGCCTAAGTCCACTTTCTACTACTGATGATATCTTTACTGCAGGCTGACAAGAGCTCAGGGATTGCAACTGGCCATAAAGCAAATGGGGAAATTACATCTCATCTTAGGGCTGTAGGCTCAAATGGCCTGTCTGTTGATACAGCAGGGCTCACGGTGTCTTTTAACAGGACTTAGCCTTCAACCTCATTCCTCATGCTCCCTCCCCTACCCATGTGATTACAGTACTTTCAAACAAAGCTGCTAGAGTCTAACAGTAAGAACACCAAAACGAGAAGTGATGGATGCTTGATGCTGACTTGAGATTGGTCACTGAGTCCCGGGCAGAGTCACTGTCATTCCAATGCTATGCTGGTCACAGCATATCAAAGATATATGACTAGCTCTACTACAGGGGATTGAAGACCTTAAAGCCACCAAGACTCCTGTCAGATATATAATGAGTGGGCTCAGCCTCCTGCTGCACCTGAGGACATTTGGCAGTACTCTAATTATCCTCCAGTTTTGCTGATAAAAAGAAATAAAAATCAGCATGTGCACATGCACACACGCACACAATAATATACATGATTGTGTTCATGTATAATACACATGATGATGTTTTGGGGTCTGGAATGCTTCATCCAACCCAGTGATAATTTGACTGAATATCAGAGGTGGTGGTGAGAGAGAAATTTCATTGGGCATTTAATCCTTTAAATCCTGCAGCGATGGGTTGACCAGGTCATATGAGATCCACTAGCAGAGGCTAATCTGCTTGCAGCACTCATGAACCCAGAAAGTGGCATTTAACAAACTGTCTGTGGCTGGATTATCTAGTTTTCTGCAACACAAATTCCAAAAAAGACACATAGCCGTAATCCTGGTGTTTTGATGACGCACGTGCTAGGGCCTCATGTTCCAATGCTGGCCTGGGCTACTAAATTGTGCTTCTCCATTCATCCATGCTGATTCCTCCCATGCTCTCTAGAAAAGACACTGAGTATGTTATCCTCTCCATTCTGATGAATTACAAAGGCAGCCAGAGCTCTTCTTCCACATCAGGGCAATGGCCTTTTGACATGGTCTCAGTCTAACCTGTTAATATCCAGAGGACTGACTGCTGCAAGTATGCTTTTTGTCTTCAGCTTGACCTGTACAGAACGGAGGTAACTTCACCCAAAACACTGAATGGAAAGAGTAATCTTATTTTCATAATGCAAACTGACAGCAAACTGAACATTGTTGTTAGCATTTAGGGTGAAGGGTTCCTTTAAAAGGGGAATGACCTTAGACACAGACATTGATCTGTGCCAGTCTGCTGTTCGTAAAGGCATGTGGCATGAAAATTAGCCTTATGAAGACTATGGTGTATACTGACACAGAGATACAAGGTAGCATAAGGATCATTTGGGTGTGTTGTTGACTATGAATATTTTTCCTGATCGAAAATAAAACTGTAAATAGCTGGGCAGTGGAAACTAATGGGTTGGCTTGGGATGTATATACAGTACTTATACTTTACCTTTTAAGTAATATGGGTCAAAGGCAAAATGTAATAATGTAATATTTCTTTAAAAATGCTATATACATACAGTAGATTCACTGACCTTTGGTCTTGATTTGTCTTGCAACCATTATTCTGAGTGTTTTTTTTTTAAATAAGACAACTGAGAAGTACAATATAATATTGTACAGCCTTCTAATATAATATGTTATTAATATTACATCATAAAGTAATAATATGTCAAGTCTACAGTCTTCAGTACTGCTGTTTCAATAAAATATACAGCCACTATATAATAACAAGCTTTAAAAAATAAGAATGACACAATGCTCATTTACATTTATAAACCATTTCATAAACAAGTCTCCTCTTCAGGGCCTACAATAACAAACCTTGGGAGGCAGGCAGTAATTTTACACAATAAATCTCTAGTCTAACCAAGTGAGGCATCACATTATAGGCAGCAGAATAATCCTTTGTAAGGGTGCACATGTATTCCTTTTCTTATTTCCAAATGTTTTACACAGCAATGGTACATTCAGTGTGTAGTGGCCCCTAATGTCCCAAAGAATAGACCCGTAGGAGGACTCAGAAAAGGCCACTGGCCTTCAAAAAGGTCACAGGGTTACTTGGTAAAGGCTGCACTTGCTATTTTCCAAAACACACATCTCTAAAAAATAGATCGAAGCTCCTTGAAATACGGAGACATCCAGTATAAAGGATAAATTAATGAAATGTATTAACTGGTGAATCATTCTGAGAATGCCAGCTTGGTACTACTAAATCCCTGAGAGCCTTGTGGGATCTGCACAGAGATTTTAGTGTCGACCCAAGTTATGGACCGGCAACATATGTTTTCTTCTATCCCACTGAAGTTAATTATTTAAAAGTCTGCAAAGAATTTCCTGCTTTTGTATTAGCTCTAGGTGGAATTCCCTAAATGGTAAGTAATTATATAGACAAAGTGGGATTTGCGGCTCCCAGTAAACCAATAATAGTCAGCTTCATTGGTGGGCCTTTTAGCTGGTGCTTGTATATCATACGTATTTTCTGAAAAATGTTTTATTTTGGTGACAATACTTATTGTGATTTTGTTGTATTCTGATATATTAACTTTTTTTTAATTGCAGTTTCCATTGTTCTAAGAATACTATGCATATATGTACATACAGTGCCATCCAGAATTATTGGCACACATAATTTAATAGATAAAGTGAATAATACATACATATAACACACAACAAGTAGTGATATTTTAAGCTCAAACATACAGGGACAATGTGTAGAATATGAAAAAAAAAAATACCTCAATAAATTAAGCATTTCTGTGTTGATCTGGAAGTATGTATGGCCCATCATCTTGTTGAAAGGCCAAGTCTGAACCTCCTGGCAGAGGCAACCTGGTTTTGGGGTGAATTTTCCTGGTACTTCATGGTACGTTTCCTGGAATTGATGCCATCAGTCTTTAAAAGAACCCCTGAATCACAAGCCGCAAAACAGCCCCAAAGCATGAATGACCTACCACTACATTTTATAGTGGATATCAGGTGCTTTTCCTTGTATGCAGTTTCCTTTATTTGCAAAATATACTGAACGCAAAAGGCTTTCATTTTGGTCTTATCTGACCACAACACATGATGCCAATTGTAGCTCTAATGATGTTTGGTGAAGTGTTTTTTTAAACAAAAGAGGAATTTAACAGTTGATTTTGAAACTTGACAACCACAAGAATCCATTAAACTACAGTTCTAAAACTGTGATCTTTGGGTTCTTTTTTCCTTTTTCACCATCCTCTATTGTTTGGGGATACAATGTGCTCATGAGTCCAATTCCTGGCAAAAAGCTTCAGATGTGATCTCATGGCCATAATTGTGCTTAATGGTATTTTATATATTTTATAAAATAAAAAAAAATACCATTTTTGGTGTGCTTATACCAGTGCTTATAGTCCATTACCTGATTTCTGTATCAAACATCTGTCTCATTTGTGTTGATATTTTAGTGATTTTCCCATGGTAATGGATGACAGAAGGATTTTACATGTGTGCAACATCATATTTATACTCCAAGGAAACAGAGGTTGAAAGAAATAACTACTGTTAAAAGAAATAACTACTGTTATTGCCTGGGGACTGGGAGCAACTGAAAAATAATAGCCTTTTTTTTCAAAAATGACAAATTGTTTGCATTTATTTAAAAAAAATATTCCTTAGGAGTGTCAATAATTTTAGGAATAATAAAACTAATATTTTTTAGAGAAAATATGTTTTTTTTTTTAGAAGTATTTTTTGTTAGAACAATGTTCACTTATTGTTAGATTGAACAATTATTATTTTTTAAATTGTTTATATAAAAAATTATTTTTGCTCATTTTTATGAATGTGCCAACAGTTTTGGAAGACACTGTGTACACCTAACTCCTCCTGAATGTAGTCAATTACACACTGCAATGAAGTTATCTGCTGAACCATTTTTACTGGGGCTCTGAAAATGAATAAACTGTATGAACCTTGCAAATAGGTTCTGAATTTAAAGACCAACATTATAAATTTTGTGATTAAATGTTTTATTTTATTTACTTAAGAAAATTCAAGAAGGAAATGTTTTAATACATAAATATTGCTTATTACGGTACCTACATTACGTATGAGTTTGAAACATTAAAAGAGGTAATGACTGCCTAAAGGCGTTATAGACCTATAAGGCACTATTCTTAGCTTACAGCGAGTACCTGGACTTCAAAAACAATTATCAAAACAGAGCAGGCACAAAACAATATTCCAGTGTTTATATTAATTTAATCATAAGGATTCTATCCAATCACAGATGGTCAAGTGTGCAGTACCGAATTCAGTACAGAATATTGTGTATCCTGTAATCATAAGAAATATATCCATTACAGTATCAAACAGACATTGTGTGCTCTTTCAGTGAACACTATAGCAAAGACCACAGGTCCTTCTGGCACTAATTCAAATTAACTTGTAATAAATGTATTTGTTATGTTAAATAGCACACGCTTATATTGTACATGGCTAGGTAGCTGTTGTTTACTGCCTATATTTACGGCTCATGTTGGTAACTGCACATTAGTTGAAAAAGCAGAATAAAGTACATTTTTGACGTTTCATTACTTTAGTTAAAATTTAAGTTAAACATTTCTTTTGAATCTCTAATGACTCATTAAAATGCTCTGTAGAATGTTACCCCAACACCTTAAAATGTAGATCTTCTTTTCTTTAAATCTCAACAGTGAAGCTGCCACGCACACATACACATGTACACACCCCTCCATTTGCCTTTGGTTGGCTAGGAACCAGAATTTGTTGAAAGAAACATCTAGCAGGCATGAGAGCGTGCGTTGAGTAGCAGACCTCACACAAAGTGCGGATAGCGGTGGGAATCAGCTGAAAATATGTGACATAATCACATTAGTGTCTTAAAGGACACAAAGCATTCAGTCAACTTCCCTTGATCAAGGCAGATCTGGAGGAGTTTGTGAGTAGTGAAGCATGGTTCTAGCCTTCTCGGCTTAAAATGAAAACAACCTGTTTTGCCATGTTGCTGGACTGCACTGGAACTCCTACCATGACACAATGAAGGACTTCTCAGGCTTCTCCCAGCACTAAATGCACACACCGATTTCCCAGGACTGGCAAACTGCAGAGGCCAACTGATATTTGCTTGATATTTGGCTAATTGATAACAAATCTAAATAATTGCGGAGTTCTTATTCTAGAGGCACAGTAGTCTACAAGGCAGATCAAATGAATACTAAAAAATAGCGATAAATACAGATGGTACTTGTCTTGATAACTCTCCCTTGAAAATAAAAATGGTACATCGCATGTAGTGGCACTGCTCCAAAATGATAAACTTCCATTTACATTAAAATAAACTCCAGTAAAATAAATGCCAATATGTATATATTAAATATGCCATAATGTAAGTATTAAAATTAAATTGGTAATCATTTTAATGTAAATATTGGCCGAATAAGCAGGAAGAATCTGGTAGAATCTCCTGAGTGTAAATGCCTGCTAATATGTCTTTTTTTTAATGGCCTTTTTTTGTTTTGTCATTTTGCAAGCAACAAAGCCCTGCCCCTTCTAAAGTGTTCAGCTTTCAAGATGCTGTGAGAACACTGGCACCTACGAATACCCAGCTCAATGTGCTTAAACTCTGCACTCAGAACTAATTACAAACACTGCTCATACTAAAAAAGCTCTTGTGGATAGCAAACAAAAAGAAAGAGAGGAGAGGGTTAGAGAGAGAGAGAGGCCCATGTAGAGTTGGGGGAGGGACCAAAAAGGCTAATGAATCTATAGGAAACACTACTCTACTGACACGTGAAACGCTTCTATTCACCACCCAATGGGACATAAAGAATGTTCACTCTTTTGTCTCTCTTCTAATTCCTCTAGAGGAGATGGGGTGTGAACAGCGTGTGTGTGTGTGTGTGTGTGTGTGAGAGAGAGAGAGAGAGAGAGAGAGAGAAAGACTGTGTTCCTCAAAAGCAATTCTTATCCCTAGAGCTTTAACACTAATCAATAAAGTGCAAAAGAATACAGAGCTGTTCAGCATCTAATTAATCTTTTGGGAAATCTATTTATCTACATCACCATATATCTATTTATTCTATACCACCGTATATACCTTATTCTAACATACAATATACGATTGGCATATTTGCAGTATGATCATCTACTCTGCTAACAATGATAAAAAATAACATCGTAAAGCTTAGTAGGTTTAAAAGAAAACAATATCGGCTGATACTCAAGCTTACAGTATAGGCATCTTAAAAGAAAAGTGGTGTTGTGCCTAACCTTAACTGTTGGAAGATTTCATTTTGAGTAATGTGAATTGTTACAAAGTTGCAAGTACGGGGCCATGGTAACCATACAGACCTAGTCCTAGTGGTCCATGAATTAGTAGTGCCCAAGCTGACCCCTGTCCACTGCCGAAAGTGCCTACAATGGGTGTGTGAGCATCAGAACTGGACCACGGAGCAATGAAAGAAGGTGGTCTGCTCTGATGAATCCTGTTTTCTTTTACATCATGTGGATGGCCAGGTGCGTGTGTGTCGCATACCTGGGGCATAGATGGCACCAGGATGCACTATTGAAAGAAGGCAAGTCGGCAGAGGCAGTGTGATGCTCTGTTCTGATGGGGAACCTGGGGTCCTGGCATTCAAGTGGATATTACTTTGACACATACCACTTGCCTAAACATTGTTGCAGACCAAGTACACCCCTTCATGGCAACAGTATTCTTTAATGGCAGTGGCCTCTTTAAGCAGGGTAATAAGTGGGTGAAGTGACATGTAGCCAAGTATGGTGACCCATACTCGGAATTTGTGCTCTGCATTTAACCCATCCAAGTGCACACACACAGTAGTGAACACACACCCGGAGCAGTAGGCAGCCTTTTTTGCTGCGGCGCCCAGGGAGCAGTTGGGGGTTTGGTGTCTTGCTCAAGGGTCTCACCTCATTCGTGGTATTGAGAGCAGAAGAGATCGCTGGTCATTCACTCCCCCTACCTACAATCCCTGCCGGACCTGAGACTCAAACCCATGACCTTCAGGTTCACCCTCAGGTTACAAATCCGACTCTCTAACCATTAGGCCACAACTGCCCTGCCACACTATAAAAATTGTTCAGGAATGAAACAAGACAAAGAGTTCAAGGTGTTGACTTGAGGTGCTCAATCTGATCGAGCATCTGTGGGATGTTCTGAACAAATAAATCCGATCCATGGAGGCCCAACCTCGCAACCTACAAGACTTACAAGACCTACAGAAGGATCTGCTGCTAATGTCTTGGTGTCAGATACCACAGCACACCTTCAGAGGTCTTGGAGTTCATGCCTTAGGATCAGAGCTGTTCTGATGGCACAAGTGTGACCTACACAATATTAGGCAGGTGATTTAATAATGTTCTGTGCTGTTTCTCCACCCCATGTATCTGCCCAATCATTTGCGCCTTCTAATATTTTTTTTTTTCCAATGAACTTTATAACATACTGTGAACAGTACTGACAGTGTTGAAAACATAAACAAATGATAATATTAATACAAATCGATTTAACACAACATTACCTACAGTTATTTTCAAGGACTGCTAGCAGGAGTTTGCATAGTCAGGACACATGAGAGGAACATTAGGCTCTTTATATTAGCTTGGAGACAGTTTACAGCTGTGCCAGAATCTAAACACATGTTGCTACTAGTGATGCATGGCAGTGGAAGCAGCATGGTTCCCCCTCTCCTCTCCTGCTGTAGAAGCTGTGATAAGATCTACTTGCTTTACCCCCAGGCTTTCCATGGCACTTGTTGGACAGATAAAACATGAAGCTGGGGCCCGAAACGTGATTCAAACCAGTTGTTACCCTCACCACAACTACTTTGGAGGTCAGTGTGTTTCTGTGTGTGTGTGTGTGTGTGTGAGGAAGGAAGAGTACTGCACTAGAGCTAATACATAATATATTTAATACATTTAATATATTATTATCTAATACAGATAATAATTGCTCCGTTCATTATATATGTCAGATAATATTAAAACATATACAGAATGTGTGTGTATAAAAATGTACAATGATCCATATGAAGCATTACCTAAATTAACGAATATATTAATTGTTTAAACCACAAGATGTTTAGTGGTTGGGTAAAGCATTCTGTATGCATACAATGAGTTCAGCTGATGATCAATATTAGAAACATAGTCATTTAAGTTATGTGGACTAAATTTTGTGGACTTATTTTTAGTCATATTGGAAATACAGACGGTTAATGTAGGTCTTTAGGATTTAGATATACGTATTAATGCAAACATCAATTAATATACCATTTTTTGTTTGTTTTGGTACCATTAGGTATTTGATAACATTTATTTAAATATGGTAGACTAATACTGAAACTTCATCTGAATAAATCACGGAGAACATATTAATTAAGGTTGAAGTTCATTCTGATCACTGGGTTTACATTTATTTACAGATGTAATAGACATTACTTAATGTTCCTTGTTTAGCTAACATTCAAGCAAACATAAATCAGTACAAGTATTAATTATTTTGTTAAAATTGTTTATGATCAATTAATGCTAAAATCCATGGTTCTTTAACAGTAATGTGAAATGAAAAAAAAGATGAATTGAGGCTTTCATTTTCAAAATGTTTTTGAATGAATTTGCTTAAATTGCTGTGAAGCAAAGCTCTCTCTCTCTCTCTCTCTCTCTCTCTCTCTCTCTCTCTCGCTCTCTCTCGCTCTCTCTCTCTCTCGCGTCCTGCCTGAAGATCAACCTGATCTCAAAGTGCACCATCAACCACAAATTACAGGATCTGATTATGGGCTGACTAGATGCCACTCCTAGAAGAATAACAGTGACAGTTGTAATATGGAGGCAGTTACACACCGCTTATAGAGGGTAACCAATGAATATACAGTCTGTTTACACAATTAGTAATGAGGAGGTTATTTCCTGTACCTGTAATTGTATTGTAATTGTAATCACAGCCAAATTGTATATTAATTAAGAAAGAAAGAAAGAAAGAAAGAAAGAAAGAAAGGGTGTGATGAATAAACACAGCTTCAATTTAGAAAATAAACTATTGTTTATTGTGATGTGGCAACAGGCCTAATTTTGGAATATATATATATTAAAATAAAAAAAAAAGATCATAAAGGTAAAAACAGCTAAAGCAATAATGCACTAAAAGAACTACAGGGAAAATATCTTGAATCAGGTAAAAAATCTCTTGTTTCTTTTAACATCCCATTAAATATGGACGACAGGATAAATATAAAAAAGTTTTCTCAGAACCCTATGGAAACAAAGTCTAATACAACAATTACTTTTTAAAATTTCAAAATAATGTCTATAATGTCATAGCATATCTAGAGGATCAAGTGCCAATAAATAATTGTTCCATCATGAGGCCTTATAGCACTTCCAATTTTCCTCATGCACCTCAGATTGGGAAGTCTTTCCACTTGAACAACTGTTGGAAAACTAACCAGCTACAGTTAATGCAGCGAGACGGGTGTGCTGTGAGTATGACAGGCTTAGTGTTGGGGTGTTACGTTATCCTTTGGCACAGAGAGAGCTGCACAGGCCAAGGTGAAGCCTGAGAAGAATGCAGTCATCACTGTCGATTGTGGTAGGTTAGACATTTTGCCCCCTCATGGCTAGTCCCTGTTTAAATTTGTTTTGAGCTTGGGGATTGGATAATTGGCACATATGGTGTAGGGAGAGAAGGGAGGTATGTGCTGCCTAGGTGTGTGTTTCAGGTGTTGTCACCTGACTTCCTGTTTGTGCCTCTGCGTTGTGGTCGCTTGACCTATTTGCTGTTTGGACTGTTACTGTCAGTGCTATGCACTGTGCATGCTTCACCCGCAGTCCCAGTATTTTACCCTGGATTCCTTATTGCCTTGGTTCCTGGCTCTTTGGACAGGAAGTTTTCTGCACTGTGAACACTGCTGTTTTGCCTCTATTCCAGAGTCCCCATATGGGGTCCTAATTACCTTCTGGGTGGTGCCCCGGAAATTGCCAGAGTTGGAACAGCGAATGAACTTGGGGTTGAGTTATTTTTGTTGAATTAAGGGACTGATTTTGGTAGTGAAATACATCAAGGGGGTGTGTTTATTCATTTATATATATATATATATATATATATATATATATATATATATATATATATATATATATATATATATATATATATTTGGTATTATTTATTGTTTTTAATACTTTTAATTCTCCTTGTCTTTTTGCTCTGGAGAGTCCATGCCGAGCCCCACACTAGTTAGTATAATCATTGTAGCATGTAGGGCTTTTTTTTATCTTCCTTTTTTGTTTTTGTTCCGTATTTGTTGATTTTATGTGTATTTTTGTCTAACCTGTTTAAAGCAGCATGGACCGGTAAAGTTCTGGACTGCTTTGTTTCTTCTTTTCCATGGGGCACCATTCCACCAAATTACAGCTGAGATGAGCGCCCTCCAATCTGAGTTCCCCCTATAGTACCGTTGGTTGTTGTCGGTGTTGTGCAAAATCACCTCTAATGGTTTGCTGTGATTGCATGTATGGTTTTTGGTGGATTTGGTATTTTTGGATAGGCCACTCTCAGCTCCTTTTCTTCTGCGTTTGGGGTGAGTTTATTTATTTGTCTGTTTTCCTTCATTATTATTATTATTATTATTACCACTACTATTTGATTGTGCCAAAGCAGCTGCACACTAATTTATTTAGCTGGGTTTCATTTATCTTCTCTTTATTTTATTTATCTTATTTTATCTTATTTTACTTTTTTGATTTACTTTTTGTTTGGGTTGCAAATCTGAGTAACTAAAATTACTAAATTACTGTGGCCTTACCTGTCCACTTCATGATTAGTCTAAACAAATTAATTATCTACTTTTAGCAGTATCTTTTTCTATTTTACTATTAAAACACATCTCATATTTTACTCAAACCTGAGTGTCTTTTTAGCAGATATTTCCCTGGGTGAAATTCCCAGGGTGGCACAGTCTCCTGTTGGTCACAGACTTGGGGGCTCACCAACAATATTTCCCTCATGCCACAAATGCATGTAAGAATAATCAGCATTCCTGTGTATCAGCAAAGAAAACCACATCATTTCACTATGCAGTTTCTAAATACAGCATATGTCATAATTACAGTCAAGTTTTACTATATTTTACTGGGTCATGTGTGAGTGTGAGGTGAGATATACCAATAAGTAATAAATTTCAACTATATTTAGAAATAATAATAAAAGAATCAAAAATAGAAGTTCTTCTGCAAGATGGAAAAACCTGTTCAACACCAAGTTAGCTATATTTCTCTTCCTGTAAGTCTTCACTTAAATGTGACTCCCGTAAATATCACCTCAGTACATCCAAGGCTCAGCCTGTCAGTAAAATCTAACTGCTTGGGATAAAAGACAGAACTATGCCAGGAATAATTGCCTGTCTGGAACGTGAAAACCATAATACAGTTTAATAACAGCTAACAAGGGAAAAGTGGATTTAATATCAGCTGGTGGAAGGTTTTTAAGTGGCAGTTATGAGATTGGGAAGTACTCAACTAGCCCTCCAAGTGACCTCACTTTAAGTATATATGTGCGTAAGCACACATGCTTATGCATATGTGTGTACATGCATATAATTCTGTGCAGTGGAGTTGGTCCCCTGCCATGAGTCCCAAATAGTAAAGTGTGGCAGACACTTTCCATCACCTCTGCCTCTAAATATACCTCTAAAAGACTGCATTAAAAGGTGGGAAGTTTGGGAGTCTAACTCGACTTAATGTCTAGGGCTGAGTCATGCTGGGGTAAGTACTGGATTTTTCTTTCTTTTTCTTTTTTTTTTTATACTATGCATGTGCACGCTGGGCTTTCTGCCAATGCCTAGAAGTCCCCTGCTGTTTAATGACAATAAATTTACTACTTCACTCCATATTGCTGTTCTATTGTGTAAACAAGATTAATGCTTCCTTTAATTAAGCACCTGGAGACAGAATGTGACCTTGCTGTGGTGGACTGTAGCTACCGGGGCTACCTGCAAACCCCTATATAGTTTGCTTTTTTCCTTCGGCTGTGCCCCTAGTGGTCGCCATGGCGGATCATTGATCCGCATATTTTGATTTGGCCCAGTTTTTACATCGGATGCCCTCTCGCCCAAATTTTATCCAGGCTTGGGACCAGCACTGGGAGTGCACTGTCTTTGTGGCGGTGGTGAGAGTTCCGAAACCTAACTATCAGTCCTCCAGGGAACCACAAACCCCTATATAGTGCTATTATTAGTAGTAGTAGTAGTATTGATTGTGATGTTAATAATAAGAATGTTACTAAGTAAGTGAAACTTTAATTACAAGATTGCAGTTACTTAAAATATTTATTTAATCATTAGTGGGTAATTAGTTATTATCTTCATTATCAAGACAGAGTAATTATTAACAACAAAGAGGAGATTCACTTTTGGAAGAAGCTTATTGAGATTTAAAAAAAAAAATGGGAAAAAAAGACTTTTATTTTAAAACACATTGCACTGACAATGATTTGACTATTCCTTATGACCTAGTATGCTTTCTAGATCATTCAAAGTAAGGCTTGTCTTGCAGACCTTTGATTTTTTAATTACAAAGATGGATAATTATATCCCTTTTTCATATATTTACAACCTGTTATATTTACTAAAAAGCAATCCGCATTAGCAAAAGTAAAATAAAAAGTAAATTAAAAGCAAAAGTAATATATTTGAGAAAAAAATTCTAAAGTTCTAAATCAAAGTTCTAAATTCTAAAAAAAAAATGCATGAGTAGTCATTTGCAGGCCTAATTTCATCTTGCGTTGCCACAACCCCCACCACTCCTCTTTCTTTAAGCTTTGAAAAATGTAAAGCCCTTTTCAAATGTCACCTTAATAAGCGAGGGGATTGGGACTAATTGAGCAATGTAGCAGTGTAATTGGGCCAGAGGAGCTATCCACATGGAGAGAGTGACCCTTCTAACGTAGTGGTGAATGAGGGACAAAGCCAGGGGGTGGAGTAATGCGAGTTAAGGGATTCTCACCAGCTCTTGTAAGAGCTTGTTTCACACACACCGCCCAAAGTGGGGCTTAATAACTTAACACACTGGTGTGTTTTCCCTCTTGAGGAGTATTCCTCACCCAGAATCCTGGGACATTCTCCCAGATCTATACGCAAGGACACTCAAGAGCAGCAAGGCTCTTGTCTGACACCTCATGAGAGGGGCATAAGACACACACACACACTTTTTTGGCTACTGAGAATAAGCTGTTAAGGCACTAGTCAAAGGAATTTGGTATCGCTAATGTCTCAAATCCTCACATCTCATAGCCTTTCATCTCTTGTCCTCACATTTCATAGCCTCATATCTCATTTCCTCATGTCTCATATACTCACACCAGATATATGGGGGTGCAGCTTCCTAGAAAACCACAAATGTAGAGTGATGAAATAGCCTACACATACTTGGCATGCTAAGATATTCAGTTTAGAGATGGAGTTGTAGAGTAGGGTAAGTAAAGTAACAAATTTGTGCCTCTAAACTCTAAACCTAAAGGTAACCCTGAAATATTAGGCACAAGCACATATGTTTATTGTGTACAAGATTTGAATGCATAATAGACATGTTTTGTTCATGAATTATTCAGTCTTTTCAAACCAGTTACTAGGGTGAATGAATCAATCAGTGTCACCGCCATGGACTGAGTTATTCCTTAAGTTCATTTGCAAACTGCAAAAACCAAAGCATGACTATTTCCATGCATATCTATAAATGACTTTACATTTACTTAGGTTTCCGTTATATGTTTATGTGTTTATGTTTTTTAATCATATATAAAATTCAGTGCGTCTCTGTATTACAGCCGGTATCTGTTTGTATTTCTTAAACATTCATGAATTGTGTGTTGTATTTGCAACTTTGTGTACATTGAATCTGAGTCAGTGAGTTGAAGATGGCAATTACCAGCATTTTAGTGCAACAGCAGTCTGTATTGGATGGGTGTGAAATATAATAATTACATTCTTAGAAACTAACAGAAAATACTGACAATTAGTAGCTAGTTTTACACTACTCAAGCTTTTTGTTGTCCTAGAATTTTCTTACCATGATTAAGCTACACATTTAAGCAAACCATGCAACTGAACTGACAGGGTGACTAGTATTCTCAATGAATCTAGCTTCAAGCCAGTGGACTGTGTGGCCTGTTTTGGTGTTAAGGATCTCTTATTCAGTTCACTACGAGACTCGCAATGTATGTGAAGAGGGTGGATGTGTCCTGACCTGCTTCATGTGGGGGCACATACAGTACAAGACAGTCATCCAATTATGAAGAATCAGAACTTTAAATTGGAGTGCTTGTATATGGAAGGCAAATATTCAAAGCATGGCATCGATCCACTAATATGAACCTGTCCTGTGTCTATACAGCATGAATTATATCTGACAGCCTTAGCATGCAATGGGGTAAATAACTTCAGTCCTCTCAAATGTAGAATTAAATGAAAACTCTTGCCATTATTGTTCTGAACCATAGGGTCTAACTTTTCAATCACACCTCTCTCAAGGAGGTGACAATTCTTGTGTCTGCACAGCAATTTATTGGGGGCCCAAGAAAGATGGGGGCTGATGAAGAACTGCTGTCCTTCTGCGACACTGTCATCAGAACCCACAGATCTAACACAGTTGTTGCCCAATGGAAATGTTTTTGGTGGTAAAGGGTCCTGCCTAGGTTTCTACCACTTTTAAGAGACCCTGCCCTTACTATGCAAGCTCGGTGGGCCATTTAGAATTGATGGGTGCTGTTTAGGGTCCATTTTGTAAAGTGATTGGGGAGTGCCCAGCCACCTGCTTGCAATAGGCATAGCATCCTTGCACTCCTGTGATGAGAAAAGTGAAGGAAGACCAGTCCTCGGGCTATAGGAGGGACTCTGTGGAGGGGCCTGGTGTAGCTTCTAATGTAATAAAGTGTGCCATGTCTGATTTCAGGTTGTCCATATATATATATTTGGACAATGAGTCTTTGTGATTTTGCCTTTATACACCACCACAATAGATTTGAACTAAAACAATCAAGATGTGATCAAAGTGTAGACTTTCAGCTTTATTCTAAGAGGTTCCACAAAAATATGGCATTTACCATTTAGGAATTAGAGCCATTTTAAGCAAAGTACTTCCATTTTCAGGGGCTCAAAGATATTTGGACAATTGACTGACAAGAAGTTAATTGACCAGGTGCGGTCCATTCCCTCATTACTTCAAGACAAATGAAGCAGATAAAAGGTCACGAGTTGATATCAGGTATTGAGTTGGCATTTGGCAGCTGTTCGACTGGAGCCACCAATATAAAGTCCAAGGAGATCTCAATGCAAGTGAAGGAGGCCATCATTAGGCTGAAAAAACAACATAAATCTATAAGAGAGATAGCAAAAACCTTAGGTGTGGCCAAATCAATACTTGGGTACATTCTTAAAAAGAAAGAAAGCACTCGTGAACTCAACAACATCGAAAGGCCTGGAAGACCACGGAAGACAACTAAAGTGGATGATCGCAGAATCCTTTCCTTGGTGAAGAAAAACCCCTTCATAACATCAACAGAAGTCAGGAATACTCTGGAGAAGGTAGGCGTATCATTGTCAAAATCTACAATCAAGAAATGCCTTCATGAATGTAAATACAGAGGGTTTACAACAAGGTGCAAACCACTGGTAACATTCAAGAACAGGAAAGCCAGATTAGACTTTGCCAGAAAACATCTAAAGAAGATGCTCCATGTTCTGGAATAAGATTCTTTGGACTGATGAAACCAAGATTAACTTGTACCAGAATGATGGGAAGAGAAAAGTATGGCGAAAGAAAGGAACAGCTCATGATCCAAAGTATACAACATCGTGTGTCATGGGCATGTATGGCTGCCAATGGAACGGGCTCACTGGTGTTTATTGATAATGTGACTGCTGACAGAAGTAGCAAGATGAATTCTGAGGTGTATAGGGCTATACTCTCTGCTCACATTTAGCCAAATGCTACAAAACTGATAGGACGCCATTTCACAGTGCAGGTGGATAATGAACCTAAACATACTGCGAAAGCAACTCAAGACTTTCTGAAAGCAAAGAAATGGAATATTCTTCAATGGCCAAGTCAGTCGCCTGATCTCAACCCAATAGAGCATGCTTTTCAATTACTGAAGACAAGACTGAAGGCAGAAAGACCCACAAACAAGCAGCAACTGAAAGTGGCTGCAGTGAAGGCCTGGCAAAGCATCTCCAGGGAGGAAACTCAGAATTTGAGTTTTGAGAACATGGGCTCCAGACTTCAGGCAGTCATTGACTGCAAAGGATTTTCATTCAAGTATTAAAATTATGGTTATATTTACAGTTATGTCACTTTGTCCAAATACCTTTGAGCCCCTGAAAATGGAAGTACTTTGCTGAAAATGGCTGTAATTCCTAAATGGTAAATGCCATATTTTTGTGGAACCTCTTAAAATAAAACTGAAAGTCTACACTTCCATCACGTCTTGATTGTTTTATTTCAAATCCATTGTCCAAAGCAACCCCATTAAATATTCAGTCAAGAAATGTCAAAATGTCAACAAAAAATCACTTTGTTTTCACTTATTAAACAAAAGAAATCAACAAAAATGAGAATTTCAACTGAGGAAGAAGTTAGGACGCCCTACTTTGTTGAAAATGGCTGTAATTTCTAAATGGAAATCACAAAAACTCTGTCATTGCCCAAATACTTCCAGACCTTCTGTACACACACACACACACACATATATATATATATATATATATATATATATAGAGAGAGAGAGAAAACAGATAGCTTTCTGGACATACTGTAATTATTAGTCTTTGCCGGACATGGGTGTGGGTGTCTGTGATGAGCAAGTTATCTAGGATGTGGTATTTGGTACAGTAGACTCCAAATCAGTGTCAAAATCTGCCAGCCGCTTTGCCACATTGGCAGTAGTTGGTGTCCTGCAGCATGACATATTTGTCACACAGTAAACAGTATATTAGCTGAACCAGCTAGCCTAGCCCCTAAACTGAGAACAACATGAGGGAGAATGCACAGGGAGAAGGGTCTGGCAGGGAGAATGAAAAGGCTGACTGGAAGGAAACCAATTCCCATCCCTTTAGCATTGGCAATGTGGCTAACATATTGAGCTAGCTGAACAAAGCCTTGACTAAACTAGCAGCACTAGCCATAGGCCCATGTGTCAGCTAGAATGTGAGATGTGTGGAAAACTCCTAGTAGAATGCTGCAGCAGAATCTGATGAAGAATCAAGGAGTTGATGGAAACCCAACTTCCGTCCCTGTGTTGCTGTGTTAGTCGTTCTGGTTAACAAGTAGGCTCAATAGTCAACAGCACATGGTACAGCAAAGGACACCCTTTTAGCCAATGCTAAGCCATAGGCCCGATAGTAAGTAGATGGCAGGGAAAAATCGTCTTCTGCCCTTGTATGTGTATTAACGGAAACCAGCTAACTTTGCAAGCTCAACCATATGGTGAGGGAAGACCACTCAACCATGCTAGTTGAATGTTTGGAAAAACTGAGTGCCAAGGGAAACTGCACTTGGCGAGGAACTGAGATGAGAAGGCTAAGAGGCCTAGCAAGCTTACAAGATAATCTAAATTAAGCTAGTACCCATAGAATTCTGAATGGACACCACAAAGTATGAAAATACACTGCTACAGCCATCAAGATGCTCTAGCAGATGTTAGGAGTCTATCGCCAGCTTTGGAAAACAGGTTACCTGTGGCTCTGACCATAGTCCCAAGATGTACTTTAGCCTGAAATATGTACGAAGAAGGGGAAACAACAATCACTTTGTGACTTTCTTGGAAGGCTTCCACATGTGTGCACACATACACAAGTAGGTATAAGAAGGTGATAGTCACTGCCCCTGGCAGTTATGAGAGGTAAAAATGTAACTTTAAATGGATGTTCAGAGCTTGGTGATAATGCACTAAGTTTCTTACCACTTTCTCTGACACATATACAAACATATTTTTTTTTTCTCCCACATAACTCACCTCACCCTAAAACGCACAAATAAACATACTCTGTCTCACACATACACTCTGCTCATCAGGACATTCCACCCTGACCTTGACTCCTATGTCTCCTGCAGCAGTGTCCTTCCTCTCCCCTCCCCCGAGAAGCTTGCTGTCCTCTCCATGACAGCTTGGCAGCTGCTGGTCTGTACTCCCCTGCATTGCTCTCTCTCTCTCTCTCTCTCTCTCTCTCTCTCTGTCTCTATCTCTCTCTCTCTCTCTCTCTCTCTGCACCATGGATGTGCAGGACCAACAGTGATGAGAGCAGATCCAAATAATTACAAGCAGCAGGCTTCACTGTGCTGTGTACCCTCACTACCTGCCACAACCCACTGAAAGTACCCGCTCATTAGCTCCAGCATTCATACAAGGCTTTGAACACTCTTTTAAGGACAAACACACACTCACATACGCACTTGCACACATACACACAAAATCTTTTTTTTTCTCACACGCAGGACGTTAAGGGATCCAGTGAGACTTTCCCAAGACATCACTGCATACAGAAGTGTGACAAACCTGCATATTTAGTACCCAGCATCATTTATTCACAGGGTCACAAGATGAATAAGTAATGGATCTAAAAGGAGGGAAAAATAAGTGATTTGGGTCAGAGTTTTCTGAGGGGATGTGAAACTTTCAGCAGCACCAAGAAACATGTCAAGCAAGCAGGAGCTACCCTGGGAGAAATATAAGCAAACAACACACACACACACACACACACACACACACACACACACACAAAGAGGGAAATCAACTTAATATGTCTCAGTGAAAGTAGAAGGTTTAAGGCAAAAGTTACTGAATAATTTCTTGAATTAAAACAGTGGCATGCCATTGTAGTGTAGTCTAAGTTATTAATGTGTTCAATTTATAGTCAGCATTGTTTTGGGAAAATATTTCTGAGGCTTTTCAGACTGCTTTGACTCAATAACAATGGTGTCATGTTGCCAGAGACATGAGCATCTTTGATCTTGGGTAAATTTCTATCAGCTTTGTAGCAATACGATCATCACAATCTGGCTGAGTGTAATATATACCATGGTATCATTTAGGTAATGCATGGTTACACTCACTTTATTATATACATACAGGAAAAACAATGTTTTCACTTTTGTGTCTTATTAAATATTAAAGCACAGATTATTGGCCAAAATATTTTTGGCAATTCCATTTTTCAATATTCCATTAACACAGCCATTAATATGAAAAAAATGGTAGCGAGATTAAATCATTTAAAATATAATTGTTACACTTAGATAACACAAAAAGAGCTGCATATAAAATAAATTCTATGAATGTTGACTGTGAGAGAATAATTAAAAAAAGCAGACATCAAGGGACAAGTGTTACATACGCTAGTCTTTATCTTCTTTGAGTCTTCTGCATATCAGATGACTTTCTATTGATGATGAACTGCGATCAACACTGAGAAGAGGGCCAAAATTCTTTTCAGAGGTTATCAATTTGCTCTTTGTAAATTGCCTATGTATATACATATATACAAAATAGTATACCACTACTTTTCTTACTACTTGCTGAAATAGGATTAGATCTTATCTATCCCCGATCTCCTGGGATCAACCCTGAGGAATTGATTTAATGCACCAAAACAAATATGGCACAGAGCTTCCAAGCAGCAGGGCAAGTTTTTTTGCGCTTATTTCCTTACTCAGCTCAGCCCAGCTCTGATTTGTCAATGTTATGGGAAGACACAAGCAAGTGTATTGTACTCCTCTAGGATCATGTGCACAGCGTGATCCTACAGTTGATAGATTTCGCTATTTGTGATTGAGTTTAAAAAGCATGCATATATTAAATGTTTCACCTCATAACAGTGAGAAAAGGACTTTTTCACCCATACTAACATAAATGGAAATACTGGTTTTGTGCAGTGTTTTAGGAATGAAAATGTAGACATTAGATCTATAACTGTGAGCAACAGTTCAACGGACAGTTAGATATTCACATGTATGGTGTGGGTTTCATTAAGCATTGAATAATTTATTCTTAATAGCTAGACCATGCAGACTGAAACATGGAAGGTTAGTCTTTGTAGTTTATAAAGCTTTGTGTGTGTTTGTGTGTCTGTGTGTGTGTGACAGACAGAGATGTCTCACCCATACTAGGGTGCTGGCCTAGCTGCGGCCAGCAGTTAAGTCCCAGTAGCAGAAAGGTTAATACGCTCAGCACATGTTGCCTTCTGTAACAGGTGGTGTGGAGCAGTCAGCGACGGCAGCCAGAATTCCTGCCTATTTGTGCCGGTGGCCCCTGATATACCGGGATTTACGCCGCCTTTACCCTTCTCCCTCCCTTCCCCTCTTTTCTCCTCCTGTCCTCTCCCCACTGCACAGGCTTGACTGACAAGCTAATCGTTAGGCTAGGATCCCCTTGACTATTTATTCCACCGCAACAGAACACCTCCCAGTCAATGAAACTGCAATATAATGCTTGAGCTGGGCAGAAAAGGAGGAGGATTAGGGTGTTGAGCAACTGGAAGAAATTTGCTGCTACCGCCTCCATTTCTCAGGCCCTCACTTCTCCTCCACCCAGCTGCTGGTAAGTTAGAAACAGATTGGCACAAATAAAGAGAAAAAGACAAAGAAAGAGAGAGAAGAATGTGTCTCAGGAGGTAGCACACCGAAAGGCAGGTTATTAAACACCACAAAGCGGACTCCCTGCTGGGCATGGAGAAATAGCTGCAGCACAGGGAAGGCACATCTGAAAGGAAGGGAGTCCGCTCACTAAATTGTTCTAACGGTCTGAGTGTTTTATTTTGCAGGGTTTTGTACTTTAGAAATGTTTTGGGACTGAGGCTGGGGATAGTGAGACCCTCGGCCAGAGACGGCAGCAAAATGATCACTGTGGAGCCAAGTGATTAACATCCAATTAACATCTGACACGCAGACACCACACTGCTTGTAGAAAATAGTAAATATTAAAAAATAACCCAAAATTATTAAAGATATGATAGATGCTTAGAAATGCATGGGACAGCCTCATAATGTGAAGAACACCAACAGTTCGGTTACACATTCAAGCAACTCTGATTCAGGTTTCCAGACAGCTTACTGTACCACTGCCAGAGCTCCACAGAGTGCACCTCTAACTATTGATCTGTGGAGGAAGCAAAGCAAAAGCAATTAGTCCTATTATTGTTCCAGTCGCACCACTTCAGTCAACGATCCAATTTCCATGCTGTTTGCACACATAATTAAAACAAATCTGTTACATATATCTCAGGGATCAGTAGACCCCTTTTCACAGACTCCAGTGGCATAGTAAGTCAATGCAGTGGCAAAGATGCAAGAATCAATATGTTCCAGTCACTAATGCCATAGGGAGTCACTCAAAACCCTGTTGAATATTGACCACCATTATCCCATCTCCAGTATTGCACAGCCTCTACAAAGGCACAGGTGAATTATAGTCACATTTGAAAATACCACTTCTTAGGAATTTACTGTCCCTAAAAAGTGACTGTATTAAATGAAAAGACACTAAAATGAGTTAATGCTTCTGAGAGGGGAAAGAAAGTGGTTAACATCTTTATTAAGTTTTAAAAAGCAGCACCAAATGTGTAACCTTTCGGCCTCTCTTCCCCCCAGGTTCTCTGCATAATAGTTCATATATTTCTTTGATGACTAACATTCAAAGCTCTATTCCCTATGGCTTGGTTTTTATGTTCCATAATGTGTGTGCACTTCTGCTGCGTGACTATCTGACCTATTAACAAAATGTATGGCTGACAAGCCTAGTGGAAATTCGCCACAACGTAATTGCAAAGCTTGTGTTCTGAATGATGTGCTCTTCACTGCTCCTTTCCAGCAGAATTGTTTTAATGCGTGCTCTATTAAACATAATGTTGTTGCGAAGTTATAGTCTGCAATTTTTCTGGTAGCCTGAGGGGGCAGTTTAAACTTCAAGCCTTGTCCATAGAGAGATTTCAATTTCAATGTACTAGTCCCTATTAAATGGCTTTGCTTATGATGTGACATAATTGGCTGATTAAGCCCTTCATTTGGCGATTTTGTTTTGGAAACAGAATGCTGAGCAAGTATTGATGATTGCACAATACACAGATTTTACAGGAAGAATCTACATACTCTCCTATGCATAAAAAAGATCATTAAAACACTATTAAAATTAAGACACACATTATAATTACAGTTCATGTACATACACTCATGATAATGCATGTGAAAGGCATTAAAAAAAAAAAGCAGATAAGTTTTCATGTATCACACATCAACACAACAGAGCAAGCATGTTATTCATAAGGCAGTAGTTAGATTAAGCAATTAGTTTCACACTTTCTCCTCACATCCTCTCTTATGACAGTCATTATCTTATACTAAAGTCTTGACTGGATTCTCTGCAATGTAAAGCTGACCTATTTTGATATTTGTTAGCTTTTATATCTTTAGCGCCTCCTGTGTCAGGAATATCATAAGCACATGCATAATTGGCATGTTGATTATATTTGGATGCTGCAAGTGTTCCATAAAGTATTTCATAGTTTGCCACGCAGATGACAAATTGATCATATAGAAGGACAGTTAAATTGCCAACAAAGGTCACCGAGGGGAAACTGAACCACATATACATGCATACAATGTCTCCACCGGCAAAGTCTATTCTATGACATTTGCAACTTGATACCTCTATACGCGGCAAAAGAGAAAAAAAAGTAATTGGCAAGAAAAGGCTTGGCATAAAAATAGAGGGCTGATGTCACAGCAAATGTCAAAGATTTGACCTCTCTGACTTTCTGCGACTCATGGCCAATCCTGAGGTCTTCTGACCACCCCTAGAGCCACTTTTAGGTATACCACACTCTGATAGCCCATCATGCCATTCCTGATGGCTGGTCACCACTTGATTGTATGCAGTTGAAGGCTGTATCAAGGAAGGCACTGTGGCTGTTGATAAGTTATATGCAAAAATATTTCATAAATTTAAATTTACCCCAGGTTCTGCATACAGAAATTAACAAAGGATGACATATTATTGGCCAAATGAGAGAAATGATAAGAACATCATCCTCAATCTGACTGCTTCCTAAAGCATGGCTATTGTAATTTATTCCACACCGTTCCAAACTGTTGACTAGTATATTTATATTACAATATTCATGAATTCACATTTCAATCTAATTTATTAGGATGATCTTATTATTACAAACACACATAAATACAATGCATAATCCTACACATTTTTACATCAAAGCAATATATTATCATATTACAAAAATGTCATATTCTATTTAAGACATCTCTACAGTACTGATACTCACCTTTAATTAGCAATAAATAAATAAAAAAATGAATAAATAATGAAACAAAATACTCATCTGTTAAATAAATTTGATATCAAAATATTACATATCATATATGAAAATCATTGTTTCAAGACATTGTATAAAGACAGAAAGAAACGTTGTGTTAGAGCATCCACATGTTCCACAGCAGCATCCTTAATGAGGATGACCCTTGGCACAGTACAAACATGACCTGGAAAGCCACATTTCTTCCAGGTCGGTATGCAAATTCAGCTGCTTGGTTAGTACATAGTTCTTTCTGTAATGCTACAGCATGCTAACGCAAAGTATTTTGTGTACACTACACTCTCTACTTGTTATGCCCATGGGGTTTGCTTGGAGAGAAGTGAAGAGTTTGATAAGCAGTGTTTTGAAAAGTGCCATAAGACTATGTCATATCAAAATTATTAGATAAGGAACATTGTTCTGGAAATGTTCGGTCAAATTTCTATCTTGCTATCTATGATAGATATCTTGTTATCTATCTTGCTTATACACTGCTGGGTTATTTCTCACACCCTTGCAATCCTACTGATATGAGGAAAGTACTGCAAGACAAAGGTTCCAAATAATAAATGCTACAGTTATAGCACTTATTATTTTTGACCTACGTTATGTAATTTATGTATCTATGTAATCTATAGTAGATTACGTCACATTGTTATATTTTGCATACTGTAATCTATCCACCAGTGTCCCAGGAGATATTAATATTCACAGCACACTACAGTCGAAAATGTTTTTTTTTGTTGTTGTTTGGTTACAGAGAGGAGAATTCCCTCTTGTTTTTTGTTGTGTATTGCTAGGCTGTAAGAGTTGCAAAGAGCCAAAAGTCCAGAGAAGAAGTGTCTGGGCTCTTCTTTAGTTCATTCAAAGCATTCAGCTCTCAAACCAACCATGAGGGTTAGTCAATAAAGCTAGCAAAAGGGGAGCACCCACTTCCATTCCATTGATATCCAGGTGCCTTAGCGATACAGCTGAAGGCAATTATTACATGGTGACTTTTAATGTAGAAGTGATTTGTTGTTGTTGAAGCTCAAGGTTGCCTCAGGCAAGTCTCATGCACTGGTGTTCTAATGGGACCAGTTTGTTAACTGTCAAGATAATAGAGAAATCAGTAGCAGACTGCCTGAGCACTGTAAATAGCAGAGGTAATTAGAAAGCCTGTCACAAATCCAGAAAGGTTGTGATGTTCCTGGTGGTAACTGGGGAAAAATGGGCGGTAGGAACAGAAAGTGATGACACAATCAGTGATTGCGGCCTAAGCGTGTTATGCCAGCATAGATAACTGCTGCCATATATGCCTACATTTTTAGATTGGACTCCCATATGACAGCATAGATTGGACTGTTTTATATAACTCCTTCCCAAAACAATTTGATATGCTTTTACGTCTACATGTTTTCTATAAAACACATTTCCTTAAAACTTCTAATAAGATAATCATTCATTGTTGTTTGCAATTAATTAATTAATTAATTCTGTCTGGCTCTGCCACATTCTTGCACACATACTGTGTGGTTTGCATCCAAGGGTTAGTTAGTATTCATCAGCCAAATCTAGTGCTGAGAGTTTGTTAACACTTCTGAGCATTTAGCTATAAATACAGCTCCAAGTGTTTTATTCAGACAGATTTTTTGTTTGCTTAGTTTAAAACAAATTCGAACAAGTGCATTCTTGTCAAAATTACATTTCAAGTAGTAGGCTATGTACAGTCACTTCTGTAAGTATTTGGACAGTGACGCAATGTTCGTAATTTTGCCTCTGTACACCACCACAATGGATTTGAAATGAAACAACCAAGATGTGACTGAAGTTTAGATTTTAGCTTCAATTCAAGAGGTTTAACAAAATATTGCATTAACCATTTAGGAATTACAGCCATTTTTTACATTATGCCTCCATTTTCAGTTGCTGCTTGTATGTGGGTCTCTGGGTCAGTTTTGTCTTCAGTTAGTGAAACACATGCTCAATTGGGTTGAGGTCAGGTGACTGACCTGGCCATTTAAGAGAATTCCATTTCCAAGCTCTTGTGTTGCTCTCATGGTATGTTTGTGGTATGTGGTACTTCACATGGTATGTGAAGTGCTGTCCTACTAGTTTTGTAGCACTTGACTGAATCTGAGAAGAAAGTATAGCTCTATAGTCTTGTTATTCTATCAGCAGTCACATCATCAATAAACACCAGTGACCCAGTTGCATTGGCAGCCATACATGCCCATGCCATAATACTGACTCCACATGTTTGACAGATGATGTCATATGCTTTGGATCATGAGCCTTTCCTTTCCTTCTCTATACTCCCATCATTCTGGTACAAGTTAATCTTGCATCAGAACTGGTCAGGCATTTTAAGAGGTGTTTCAGCAAAGTCTAATCTGATCTTTCTGTTCTTGGGTGTTACCAGTGGTTTGCATCTTGTGGTAAACCATCTGTATTTATATTCATGAAGGCATAGACTTTGACAATGGTATGCCTACCTCCTCTAGTATGTTCTTGACTCAGGCATTGACTGCAAAGGAATGCACCCAGGTATTTAAAATAATCTTAATATTTATGATTATTTCAGTCTGTCCAATTACTTTTGAGTCTGTGAAAATGGAGGGACTATATATATACAGTGGGGAAAACAAGTATTTGATCCCTTGCTGATTTTGTTGGTTTACCCACTAAGAAAGACTTGATCAGTCTGTAATTTTAATGGTAGGTGTATTCTAACATGTGGAGACAGAATATCAAAAAGAAAATCCAGAAAATAACTTTTAAATATCTATATTAATTTATTTATATTTTATTGAGAAAAAGAA
>CM040980.1:15394055-15462273 GCA_022985145.1 Pangasius djambal
TTTTTTTTTTTTTTTTTTTTTCACACCATTCTGTGTAAAATGTAGAGATTGTTGTGCAACATCTGAAGAGATCAGCAGTTTTTGAAATACTCAAACCAGCCTGTCTGGCACCAACAACCATGCCACTGTCAAAGTCATTATGATAACATTTTCCCCCATTGCAATGTTTGATGTAAACATTAGCTAAAGCTCTGGCCTGTATCTGCATGATTTTATGCCTTGTGCTGCTGCTGCATGATTTGTAGGGGTATAGGTGTTTCCACTAAAATATCCCAGTTTCTTTCTCAGTTAAACAACTTAAAACACATTTTCAATAAATAATATGAATAATTCAATAACTACTACAAACTAATAGAGAAGATGTGTAGTTAAGTCTGGAGTGTAAAGGGTTTAATGATAATAGAACAGTCATCCTCTATTGTTAGTAGTTGTTATTGTTCCTCTTTCGGCTGCTCCCATTAGGGGTTGCCACAGCAGATCACTGGTCCGCGTATTTGATTTGGCACAGTTTTTACACCAGATGCCCTTCCTGACGCAACCCTCCCTAGTTTTATCCAGGCTTGGGACCAGCACTGAGAGCACACTGTTGCATGCAACCCCAGTGGCTGGGGTTGGAGACCTGGCTGGAAAGCGAACCCAGGCTGCAGCGGTGAGAGCGCTGTGGCCTAACCACTAGCCCCCCAGGGACCCAGCCTCTAGTGCTAGTAATAATCATGAAAAAAAAAACACCTTACTTGGCAACCTTACATCGGAACTAAAATCTGTCCAGGTCAGAAATGAACCTACCTTTAAAAGCCTAGTCTTCAGTTTGAAAGTATGATTTTAAAAACCTACAAATAAAGTTAGTCTAAACAGTTAAAAATTTGCCCCACGTAATTTTTGTGCACTAATCACAGAGCTGCAGCAAAGGTCATTCAAGACTTTTCGCATGCCTTTAGTCATTATGCTGAAACATAGGATTTCTGAAAAGCCACACCTAGGCAATAAAGAAAAATTGTGGGCGATTTCCTCTGGCTTGGCTTCCTGTCAGTGTGTGTGGCAGTAGGATGTTCTGCACACATCCTCGTCTCACATCATGGAGAGGAAATGCTGTGGTGCTGCTCCATGACCCCGTGGTGAGGAAAAGTCACGACTCCTTCTTGACACTTACTGCTGACAGTACTGGGCCTCTGCAGGTTCAGGAGTAGTCATCATGATCAGGAAGAAAACACACATTGTTACATAAACACACACACACACACACACACACACACACACACACACACACACACACACATGTACAGTCTGAAAGCACATACTCTATAGCAGCATATCCCACAAAATGAAGAATGTTTCCTGTAGGAGGGAAGTGTTCAGTTTCAAAGATAAAACACAAAGAACTACGCTTAGTTCTGCAGTGCTGGCTTTATCTCCACTGAGCTGGGACAAGAATAAGATAGTACCATTAGAATATTATAATTATAGGCCAATAACCATACGAATGCAGACTGTTTTTTTGTGGAATGTTTAAAAACAACAACAACAAAAAATCTGTTAAGAATCACTGCCATTCCTTGAAAAAATAAATTGATATAAGATTTTGTTCCACTTTTATGAGTTAATGAACAGTGGACAAGCATGTTCAAGAAGGAAAGCATTCAGTCTTATATAACAAATCATCACAGCCTTGATGGTGCTCTGATCAGGTAAAACCTTACAAATATTTAATATTTAATCTTTATAATATTTAATTAAATCTTAAAGAAACTCCTGTGCACTCCAGACCCTTAAAAGCATTCTCAGCAGTGGTGCAGCCATGCAAGAGTACGTTTCAATAGGCACGGAGTCTTTTAATTAGCTAAAGTGTCATTACAACCAGCAGTGACCTGTAAGATGTACTTTTAGAATTGCAGCTTGGGTTTTACTGCAATTCTTCAGTTACACCAGCCAATTTTCTTGAACAAACAGCCCAAGTCCATCTTGAACCATGATGTGTGTTGATAGATCATGGTATAAAAAGCACCCACCACTCCTTGTCAAGTAATAATTGAACAATCAAACAAATTAATAAATATGAAATATTAAGTATGTTTAAGCTATTTTGGGTAAACAGATGTACATAAGTTTTTTGTTAAAACTTTGATAGCATAATGAGCTACTTGGACCTCTTTTAACAGAGCTTTTATAAACCCTAGCTACCTGAGTCACATCTAAAGAGTGAAAAACTCTCGGCGTGTCTCCCTCATGTCATCTCAGGAAAATTTTCCTTGCAGTGTCTTTGCTTACTCTTTTGGGGATCCAGGTTCCTGTAAAGCTTCTTTGTGGCAGTGTCTTTTGCTCAAAATGCTATAATGCTAAAAAATAAATATTTTGTTACAATAAATATGCCACAGAAATTTGAGCTGACATGAGAGGATGAGCTATGATTTCCTCAAAAGTCAAACTGACAATTTAACTTCAGCCCAAGTCAACTTTACGCCTTTACCATATAGACCCTAGCATTTAAAAAAAAAAAAAAAAAATTAAGTTAATTAAATGAGCTCAAATTATTAGAAGTTGCTGACTTGACACAATGAACTGTGATTCACTCAGAACTATGGGATCCTCATATTAAGGTATTCTGTCTTTAATAATCACACAGCAAGCATGCATTCAAAATAACATGCACACACACACACACACACACAAGGTGATGTTCCCATCCCATGCGTCCTATCATAAAGGTAAACGGTGACTGCCTGGATTTATGAGCCCAGAAAATAGGATGAAACCATTTGGATTTTATTATTCCATTTTCTCTTTCCCCAGACCACAAAGTGGTTCTGAGAGCCTGTTTTATGTATTCAGCTGTTTCTCACCCCTCCGTCCCTCCATCCCTACACCCCCCCTCCCTCTACAAGCATGTGGAGTCACTTAAATAAACCATCAAGCGGAGCCCAGCTGCAACAACAAGCGATCGATCGGAGGCAAGTCGGTGCGTCTGAGGCTTCAGCAGGTGGGGTGGGAGTTGTAATTCGCTAGCCGAAGGGCTTTCACATCTGCCTGGCTTCAGGAGGAGAAGGAGAGTGAAAAGGAAAAAGCAAAGCATTGTAACTTCAGCCTCCCTTGATAGATATCCGTGCAGGGCTGATATAAAGCGTGTGTTTGGGAAAGATTCGCTGCTGTATAAACAATCGACTCCCTACCTTCCCACCACATCTGGGAACTCTCAAGCGCAGGGGGCTCTGAAAACAAATAGCTGGGGACAAGTTGCTTTCTGATTAGGTTTTAAACAACATATTGAGCACCAAGGAGAGTGAGAGCCAGGAAGCGAAATGTAGGACAGGAATTAAAATGCATAAATAAATAAGACATATATATATATATATATATATATATATATATATATATATATATATATATATATATATATATATATATATATATATATATACATATATAGAGAGAGAGAGCACTGTGCAAAAGTCTTAGAAATGCTGTACATGCAAAGATGCCTTCAAAAATAATGAAATTAAATGTTTCTACATTAAAAAACTACTATAAAAAGCAGTAAACAGTAATAAATGAAACAAAGTCAATATCTGGTGTGATGATCCTTCGCTTTAAAAAAAAAAAAAGTTAGTCTCAGGTACAGTGTGTGCAGTTTATAAGGAAAGTAGCTGTAAGTGTTACTGAGCATCTTGCAGAAGCAGACACAGCTCTTCTGGAGACTTTGACTGTCCCACTTACTTCTTATTTTTGCAGCAAAACCCAGCAGCCTTCATTATGTTTTTTTGTCTGAAAAGTGTCTCTTATGTGGTCTCATTTTTTTTTCAACATTTTATTTTGTGCTGGAAAACTAATGTTTGGAAGTCTAAAATGTTTTTGTACTGACTCGATAATGTATAAGTCATAAAATAAAAATCTATAACAACGTTTGCACTAAAAAAATATGGTGCCTAAGACTTTTGCACAGTACGGTATACACTCCTGGAAAAAATAAATAAATAAAAAAAAGAGATTTCCCAAAATGGCAAAATATTAAGCTTTTAATGGTCTTAACAACAAATTTTCATTGGTCAGAAAATTAGCAAGAATTAAACAAGTGCACTCCTGAGAGCTCCTGTGCCACTATTTGCTGGTTTCCTTTTGCCGTTTGGGGAAAAGCTAGAAACAGGGAAATTCACTTATATAGCCTTCTTGTACACAAAGGTAAAGTCATGGTGTTTAAAATGTGTGATGTAAAATTCACACTAACACATGTCTGGGTAAACATTTTTTGCATTCTGTGATGTTTTTTTTCTTAAAAGATTAGTTATTATTTGGTTATCTGCCACACCTGATACCAGCCCGTCAAGGGCCTGATAACAAACTCATAAATGGAACCAGGACTGATAGAGCAGGGAGAGATCTACAGTATTTGTTTAATTCTTGCTAATTTCCTGACCAATGATCTGTTGTTTATAGCATTAAAAGCTTAATATTTTGCCCAGGAGTGTACATGTACAACTGCCCAACTGCCATAGCCCAAACTGAAATAATACAGCTACTTCTCTCTCTCTCTCTCTCTCTCTCTCTCTCTCCTTGTGAAGACCTTCTGTTGACATTATTATTAATACAGCTAATTAATGCTATGCTGCACCCAACTTTAACCCTTAACCTAGGTAACCAAAATGAAATTTTTTGGCACTTTTTTTAAAAATAAAAGCTGCTTTTATTTTATTTTAAAAAAGGCAGTTTTTCACAAGGTCGAAACTGTCAAATACTCACACACACACACACACACACACACACACACACACACACACGCACACACACACACGCATACTATATCAATGCTTATTCATGGACACATTTTTAAAAAGGCCCAAATCCCCTCTCCCCTATTTACTCTCTTCAATACTGCATTTTTCATTTAATCCCCTCTTTCAAACAAATGAGCAGATTCCCCTCATCCTCTGTCAGCTCCTCAGCTGCCTCCTAGGCTCGCTTGTTTGGAGCAGAGACTACCCACGTTAACAGTAATCCTGCAGTTTGCTTTAGAGAACTGGGGAGATTTGGGATCTTAACCTTTTATCTGCTTTTAAGCGAGAGGGAGACAGGAAGAGCAAGAGAGATATATATATCAAAGCATTGCATCAGGGATTTCCCATTCTCAATGTATCTATACTTTGTAATTTTACCCCTCAGCACAATGTGTGTTCTGATCACGGACCTGCAGGTGTGAAGCATTTGTTTGCTGGGGAGTGTATATGTGGGTGTCTTTATATATATATATATATATATATATATATATATACACTTCTGTAAAACAGCAGAACCACTCCCTCATTGTTTTCACATTGGGTAATTTTCCTTGTATAACACAGTGACTCATTTTACACTTTCTTCACTGAAACTGCCATACAATTACACAAATAAAAAAGCTGCTGTTGGTTGTTATGGCATTCCATCACATACCAACTGGCTGTTGATTCAACAGTCTGTGAAAAGTTGAATGTTCCTCCTGTTCTAAACTGAAATCTAGTGTATGTGAAGCAAGTTTTTTTTTATATACATGCCTATATAGTACTGTACTTGTATATACTTTCTTTTAGACTGAGCAGATCAGATGCAGATCAGAGAACAGAATCTCATTCTGCTCTCAAAGTGCCAAGCCTCCAGTTTGGCCTCCTGCCAATGGCTCTTTGCTTTTTTTTTTTTTTTTTTTTTTTTCAAGACCATGGTGGCCTGTGAGACAAAATTGTTATGTTTTAATGAAGCATGCTTCAAACGTTGCTTGATACATTGTGGTGGTAAACTGTTATTTTTATTCCTACACACACACACACACACACACTGAAAGCACACACATAAACCACTTTTCCCCAGCCTACACACATGCATCCACACATACATGCACCCAGTCCTGAGACAGTTTAAGCCAATTAGGGTGTGAGGCCAAATGGTTAAACCTCCATTATATATGTTTCCTCACCCCTTTTTTCCCTTCCCACTTTCCTGTCATCCCCAAGGCTAGTTATTAACTGGAGTCTCCCAGGTTAGACTAAGTTTGACTCATTAAGCCAAACCCTGTGCACTTCCTGCATTCATACAGCCAAGGCACTTGCACCACACAGCTGCCATGCATTCCTGACATCAGGGCCAGGCACATGTTCAAGGCCAATCAAAGGGACAGGCAGAGGAAAGTTTATGAGCTAGCATCCGTGACCAGCCGCCTCTCCTTATCCCCTCCTTACAGACAGAGTGCAGCTGGCGTGGCTCAAGTCCCTGCACTGGACCCTCTCTCTCTCTCTCTCTCTCTCCTGGCAACATGAACAAAAAAGGGCGAAGATGAATGAATGAGGAGCTTCTCTTCCCCATGCAAACCCAGCCTATGCATACAAAGATGCAGAGAATTAAACTTTTGTTCGAAAGAATCCATTCTTGAACAATTTCCTTTCTATATTAAGTGCCATCATGATACTTTTTTGTCCTCTGAAAAAAGAAAAAAAAAAAAAAAAAAACGACATTCCCCCCAGAACTTTCTAGATTAATGAATCTACATTTTAATAATTTATTAAATTATTGCCCCCATTATAATGACCTTTATAATAGAAATCTATGTAAAATTGAAATCAAGTAGTGGGAGCAAAGGGGAAGATGTGCTATTCAGCAATGGCGATAATCCATGATCTTATGTAGTGTTGAAGTGCTTAGTTGCACAGATACAGCCCATGTTCCTGGAACAGGACCATAAGTGGATCTGTGAGATAATGAGATCATTAGCAGACCCTTGGATCAGAGTGGAATTTAACCCCTATGTGACCTGTAAAGCCACTATACAACTCTAAATAGTTAAAAGGAATAAAATATATATTACATATATATATTATCAAATTTTCCACTATATATTGTCTGTGCTACAGTTTGTTATATCATTTGATATAGACTTTTTGCTTTTCAAATTGCTGTAGTTTTATCTGTGACAAGCTCCCTTGGCTAAGCTGACTAAAACCAACATGATAAAAGGTACTACTGGGAAAAACGTCAGTGAATCCTGGGGACTTCATGTACAAATCAGTTTCTTCATCAAACCTATTTACAGTGGCTTACTCTAAACATAGCCTACTTTCACTCTGTGTTTGCATTAATACTTTTAAATTCCTCATTACACACCGATTAACAATGTCTTGAAATCTCCCTCAACTCAGGGCCAAGTTTCTTCCTGTTCCCTCCCATGCAGTTCTTGATTTGTACTGCAACAGCCTGCGCTCTCTCCAGCACCTCCTCTAGATCTCACTCTATATTTGGCATGTTTGTAATCTAGATAGGCACGAGATACAGCAAGAATGCAAATCGTATCAGCATCCCATTATCATTGCTCATGCCAAACACTGCTGTATTTCAATCGCTGTTCATGTCTTTTTACTAAGCGTTCACTTTGCAAGTGTTCAGAAAATGACAGGTGTAAATCAGAAAGATTAGGTTATGAGTCAGTAGTTTAAACTGGGGCCATTAGTCTTCTCTTGTTCTAAACCATTTGCTTAATAACTTGGAGAGAGACACAGAGAGAGAGAGAGAGAGAGAGAGAGAGATTTGGGGGAAGAATTTGCGGTACATAATAAAGACATTGTGAAAGAGGGGCTTGTCCCCAGCTCTATGGGACAGAGGGGAGTCAAAGGGAGAGACCCCACTGGATTTCAAAAGAGGAGTGACAGCTTGTGAAATCCTGACTGAGATGTGTGAAAGAGCACTGCATAAGCATGGGCCTCCAGTGCCAGACACACACATTCACTCACACACACACCTCTGTTTTCCCCTCTGTCACTTCTCCCATATATATATATATATATATATATATATACATACACACATACCAGTTCCCTCCAAAAGTATTGGGACAGCAAGGCCACTACTTTTGTTTTTGGTTGATATCAAAAGATGAATATGAGATGAGAGATCACAATTTCAGCTTTCATTTCACGATATTTACACCTAAATGTGTTAAACAACTTAGAACATGGCATCTTTGGTAGACCACTCAATTTTCAGGTGAGCAAAAGTATAGGAACAGATAGTCTTAAAGTTATAAATTAACTTTTAATTAATAAATTCAATTAAATTACAGTAAATAACACTTAATATTTGGTTGCGTATCCCTTGCTTGCAATAGCTGCATCAAGCAGACGACCTACTGACATCACCAAACTGTTGCATTCTTCCATTCCCATGCTTGTACTGCAGCTTCTTCCAGTTGTTATTTGTTTTGGGAGGTTTCTCCCGTCGGTTTCCTGCAATACATGCGCAAATGGGTCAACATCTGGTGATTGACGTGACCAGTCTAAAACCTTTCACTTTTTTCTCCTGATGAAGTCCTTCGTTGTGCTGGCAGTGTGTTTTGGGTCATTGTCTTGCTGCATAATGAAGTTCCTCCCAATTAGATTGGATGCATTTTTCTGTAAAGTGGCAGACAGAATATTTCTGTAGACTTCTGAATTCATTCTACTTCTTCTATTATGAGTTACATTATCAATAAGGATTAGTGAACCGGTTCAGCCATGCAAGCCCAAGCCATGATGCTCCCTCCACCATGCTTGACTTATGAACTTGTATGTTTTAGATCATGAGCAGATCCTTTCTTTCTCCACACTTTGGCTTTTCCATCACTTTGGTAGAGGTTAGTCTTGGCACCAGAACTTTTGTGGCTCATCTCTCTATTCCTTTCCAAATCCAATATGGTTTTCTGTGTCTTACTGCTGATGAGTGGTTGGCATCTTGTGGTATGTCCTCTATATTTCTGCTCTTGAAGTCTTCTTCAAACGGTGGATTGTGATATCTTCACCCCTGCCTGTGGAGGTTGTTCGTGATGTCACTGGCTGTTGTTTTTTTGTTTCTTTCTTCACAGACAATGTTTTTATCATCAACTGCTGTTGTTTTGCTTGGTTGACCTGTTTGATGCCTTTTGTTAGTATACCAGTGGTCTCTTTCTTTTCAAGACATTCTAAATTGTTGTATTGGCTATGCCCAATGCTTATGCAATGGCTCTGATCGATTTTCCCTCTTTTCTCAGCTTCAAAATGGCTTGCTTTTCTCCTGTAGACAGCTCTCTGGTCTTCATGTTGGTTTATGGTTTTATGTTTTTTAAATAACAAATGCAGATTTTACAGGTGAAACCCAGGGCACAAACCAAGATTTGAGATTCAGAGGTGTTAATTCTTTAAACAATCACTCTATCCAGGCACCCCGGGGCAACCAGAAGCACATGTCAGCCACATGTAATATTTTTGATCACTTGAAAATTGTGTGGATTCAAACAAACGGTGCCAATTTCTACATTGATATGCATAGATATACATAGATATAAATATCAGGAAAAGAAAGCTGAAATTCTGATCAATCATCTCACATTCATCTTTGATCTCAAACCCGAATGTCTTCACTGTATAGCAAAAACATAGAGTTAGGGTTAGGGTTATATATCCCTCAGTGATTATCCCTCCCCCATCTCTCTCTTTCCTTTCCTCTCTCTGTTTTTCTATTGCACACAGGCACAGCATGGCTCTGGTTGTAATCACCGTTGGACACAATTTCAGGGACAATTTAAAGACTATTTATTATCTTCAGTCAATAAGTGCAGGGATAGACTGACTTTCTGGATGTTCATTTGAAATGAATGGAACTTTAAATGCTTCCCAATTGGGTTACAGTTGCAGAGATTGACTGCTGTTAAAGTCACCTGTTTGTTTTGTTTCCTTGAAAAGATTTCTTTTTTTAGCATTTGCTGTCCAAATTCTTTACAAACCTCCCCAAAAATGTACAAAATAACTCAGATAGAGTAATATTATTTTCCTTATTTAGGCATAATGACACAAATATCAGAATTTCTAAGAATGCACTCAGTCAATTAAAAAAGTTATATATCAAAATTACAAATCTAATTTTAGCATTGCAACAAATTAGCTTCTCAGAAGGAAAGGCTTCACATTACAGCAAAAGAGGGACTAACTACGTGTTAATGCCCATGGTTTTGGAATGGGCACATATGGATGTGATGGTCAGATGTGTACATACTTTTGGCCATATAGTGTACCCACCAGCATGGTGTTTCAGCCAAAAATGTAATATTATTAATAAAAAAAATTTTTACATTACCAAGGAAATGCAAATGATGGTATCCTATATGGCCCCCACTGTATTTTTATTAAGCCATGTTATGGTTTTTGTTTGAAGCACCCCTTTATCCAGTTTATACTTTGCAAAACCTCTAGCAGTGAGGACTGGCCAAAAAAAAAATAAAAATCTAGTCCACCAGTGGGGTTCCTAATGTTACCAATTCTAAAACACACACCCTTTAGCAGTGTGAGAGAGCACTTAGCCTGGATCACAGTGCCCTCCTTTCCCCTCTGACCTGCTCCCTACTGACATGTTCATCAATAGATGATGGCTGAACTTTCTCTAGTAGTCGTTAGACAAGGTAACTAGACATATGTTACAATTTTAAAGACATTTCACATTCACATCATACTGATGACTGATGATAGGTGGAATGGATGAATGGTCTATCTTTACTTACTGCTTCCACATCATTCAAAATCACAAATCCTCAGATTGCAAATAAATTCACATATCTCCTATGAAGATCTTCAGTCATTCATAGGTGATACATTACAATGCTACCTTAGCATTAATAACTAATACCTGGAAAGAGTAACAAGCCACAGAAGTCATTAAACAGGACACAGAGTGTGCATGCAGAGAAGAAAGATCTTTTTTTTTTTTTGTGGACTGTGGAAAGGTAGTGAGACAATGATGCATGAATGTATGTGTGGTTGGGGAGGAGGGAGAGTAAAAAGCCTTCCAAAAAAATGTTGTTTTCAGATTATATTAAACAGTAACTACATCTGTGATTTTAGAGATATTTTAACTTTCACAGCGTGTTTCCTTCTCATTGAATTGTATGCAAAAGCTGTAGATGAAACATCAGATGCCAGTCTTTTTTTTTTTTTTTTACTCTACATTACTGAAGCAAAGGGAAACCACACTGTAATCCGGAGCTGTGGGGAGAAGAAAGTCATCAAATGGTGGTTCCCTATTAAACATTAACTGCCTACAGCTATTAGCTATACCAGACAATTTGATGAATGAAATACAGACATCTGAAGCATTCTTTGATTCCACATTTCTCTTTCTTACTTACTCACTTACAGTTGGACCACTGATAGTGTTTACATAGCTGCCTGGATTTTTACAATTAGCACTAGGCATTTTGACCTCTTTTTTGTAAAGGATCAAAGTTCATTGCCAAGACAACTGAGCTTGAGATTTGATTTATCACACAGGAAAATTAATGGGTTGGGGGAGTGGTATATTGAAGTTTAGCAGACTCAAAGCACACTGTTGTTTGGACTGCTGGTTGCAATTTTGAGCAATGAGTTGCTCATTTTGACACGGGCTAAAAGCGGAAAAGCAATGAATAACTCAGCAATGAATAACTCAAACTCTTTGTTGTTTGCATCACATAAACCTAGAGCAATTGCACAATGCATCTATCTAAATAAACCACAATTATAAAAAAAGTTAAATGGCTGACTGTGTATCAGTCTGTACATCCCTTACCACTGGGTTAAATGTGCATAAAACTCCATAAAAAATTTGATAATATATCGGATTAATGTGAGTCTACAAACAAACTTTTGAAGAGACAGAAAAGTCATTATTTGGATTACAAATCTGCCAGTAATTAAATCAGCAAAATTACTGGCTTTCTGCCAATGTGAATAAGGCACTACTTCTACTCAAGGCCAATGCACATACATGAGCACACAATAAAAAAATTATTTGAACAATACACACAAAAACTAGACACCAAATTGGGAACACAATATATGCCTTGACCAGCTTTTCACTACGAGGCCCAACAGGTAATTTTCACAGGATCTGCTGTGTCAAGTTGTAAGATAATTTTACATAATAATTTAACATACTGTATTTTACTTGGAATTTCATAACTATTTGCTCAACATAATTCATATGAAACGTTACCAATGGTAAAGTTATGATTGAGGAGGGGTTAGAATTCATGTCATTTGTATGAAATTGAATAAAACCCAACCACATTTGCCCTCATTGTTTCTTACATTTTATTACAGTTTAACTACTTTTGGCAAATAAATGAGGGAAAAAATAAAATGTTTCATCAAATGCCTATATTTTTTGTTTTTACTTGAAATAAATGACCCATAGGCAGTGTTTATATCAACTGTAAGACAAATATTCTTTATGTTGTGTGCTACAAGTGCCTAATTAGTGTGAACCAGATATAGGCCTTTACATTTTCTACCTTCTCACTCCAGTTATACGTTTTCTTTCCTATATTAAGATTTTCTAATTCTAGAATGTTTAACCTGATCCAATTTCCAGAGATTGAACCAAAAATGTTAATTAACAAATTTTTTTTAGATAGATAAATCCAAATATCTATACTACACACCATGCAGGAATTAGATGTAGTTGAAGCTATACTGAAGGCAAATGGCGTCTTTACTCTTTATTTGTCATTATGAGGTGCCATGATTTGTCCACTCATTGTTTATAACTTATTAAAAGGAAAGTGCTGAAACATCTTTAGCTAGTTAAATACATCTGGTATTTACCTATATATGTTGTTGTCTTTATACAGCACAAATTGATCATCCAACTCCTTGAGATACAATCACAGTTATATGAATGGGAATCAAACATTGAAAACCGTGGCCTTAGATTCAATACGAAAATGAGCCTCTGAAGATTTATTACATGGACAGTTGTAGTTGTTGGACATATTTATACATATAGAATACAAGTATTTATTTACGTATATAGAATTCAAGCAGTGGGCCACTATACTGCCACCATGTTCTCTGATGGGAGCCACAGGAGAGAAAATAGGAGAGTCCTACCATTTATAACGGTGATGATGATGATGATGATGATGATGATGATTTATACCATTGCATAAATGACAACAATCTGTGTGCAATATTTAAACATTAAAGACCATAGTCCATAACTCCAAGATTCCTTCTTTGGCCCCAGAGGTTCAGGGTTGAAATGAACTTTAAGACCTGGGGGAGTCTGGCCAGCTGTTGGAATGTAGAGGTAGGGCTTTAAATTAGGCCATCTAATGAAAACTTTCTGGGTCCAACACTAGCAATCATCTGGTTAAAATCAACCAGTAATTCCACTCATTTCCCTGCCCCTTTCTCCAAGCCCTCAGTGCCTAATTTAGAGGAAAAAGATACTTTCTGCTCGAAACACCTGCGTTTCGAACTCCATAAAACCTGTGATCTTTTCCCCTTAGCAATCAAACAGTTGTGTTGTTCTTGAAAATACAGCAACGTTTTAAGACAATATTATAAAATATATGTATTTATACATTTTATACACAGACAAGTTTCAATATACTGTATTTACTGCTCTTTATCAAACATTTGTTATTACTAACAGACTACTAAATGACTAAAACATGGTAATTCATAAAATATCTAAAATAACTAAAGCCAATCAGACTAGTTACTAGTTACAAATGTAAGTATACTGTAGCCAACAGAAACAATCCCACTGCTTAAATGTCACACATAAGCAGCCCAGAGTAGTCTAGACCTGTTAAACATCTCTCTTCTGCAATGCTTACTACTTTCCTTCCAGTTATTCAACCTTTCACACACTACGCCCCCACACTTTGACCCCTCACCACATGCCATTTACTTAAAAAATGGCCCCACCACCAGCAACCTCTGAAATCTGAAACACATTAAAAGCTGAAAAGTGTGAAGAAAAAGAAGGTCACAGATTGGTGGCCTGACTAGTCTTTAGATGTAGTTTTTACAAGAGTGAAATGGAAGTGGAGATGGAACAAAATGGAGCAAAATGGAATGTGCTTATGATTGACTTTTGATGTGGCGAATAATCTTTCAGAGACGCTTTATTTATTTATTTATTTATTTATTTATTTATTTATTTATTTATTAAGTTGATTAAGATTAAGTTTGATCAAGTGGGAAACATGTGCCATTGTAATTTGGCCTCATGACTGTTCAGATGCATACAACATAGATTATATTTACTCTGAGTACTGTTACAAATGTGATAATCTAATGCAAGTGGGAAAAGAGAATCTTGCTGGGGTGAAACAGACCTATGTCTTGGAGCTTAAAAACAACATGCAGGGTGTATTTAACTAGCTCTGCCATTCCAGAGCATAAACAGAAATATAAACATCAAGAAGAAACTTGCTTTTCTTACTTAATCATTTGTTAATTACATTCCTGTTTATTGTGTTTATTTTCCCCTACTTCTACCAGGGAGTGATCCACTGATCTGGCAGCTGTATCATTATCTAGTTCCTCTGTGATTTCCTTTTCTTATTCCCTTTCTTTTGAGTTATGTTTATGAACATTGTTTTCAGATTATAGTTTCTCTATTAGAAAGTGGGGAAATCTTTTTCGCTGCCTCCCCCTATGTGGTTGGAAAGGGGAGATCCACACTGAGCAGAGGCGCTGATGTATAGACCATGCTTGCTTGTCTCCCCTGAAAGCTTTTGTTTTCCCCAGGCTTCCCATTCATCACTGAGCCTTTGGTGGGAAGAGACACAAAGACGGACTGTGACCCCTTTGAAAGACCTTTGACCGTTCTGGAGTCAAGGGGTCAAATTTGAAGCAACTGGGCCACAACCATTCGTTCACCACAGCGCCGTGGGCTAGTGAATGGCTCAAATTGAACGGGCTGAATGGAGGTAAGGTATAAGGAAAAAGACAGTAATTTATAGTCCTGAGGAGTCTATTTCAAAAAAGGCTAGATTGGATCAGCTGATGAGTAGGTCAGAGGTGCTGTTTGTCCACAATTTCCTGGCTATGTTACTGTAATGTCTGTGTGTTAAAGGACTTCTGGGACAAAAATGTTTTGACCCCTGGGGTCACCAAATGAGGAAAGACGTACACTTTTACATTGTTGAATGTCAATGGCCAATTCTTGACTTAAAATCTTCAATAGGATGTGTGCTTTTGTTCTCTTTGCATCTTCAAAGAAAAAGAAAGTTAAGAACAAACTTGCTCTGTGTCAGTGATTATACTGACAGCTAAGCCTGTGAAAAAGAAAAATAGCGTAGCCAACTAGTCAGTTTGTTACCCTTAGAAAACCTTAAAAACAAATTTTTTAAAAGAATTTTAAGAAGTGTCCTCTGCTATTTGATTTGTTGTAATCTTACACATGTTACTGAGTGAAACTCTGGGGAAAATCTCAGGCCTTAAGGTTGACTGTTACTATGAAGTGGCCCCTCTGGAACTGGTGGTGCTTTGGGGTTAACACAAAATTGACCTAAGAACAAGAGTCCAGTGCTGACCAGCTGTTGTGTGTGCATCTCTGTTTGAGTCTGGGAAGGCTTCTCTAATTAGCCTCCCACACCCATAAACATGTCCAATGAGCTAGGCAATGGTAGCTTATTGATTGAACCAATACTGACTTTACACACATGCCACACAAACAGGTGACAGGCACAGCTTTGCAGCCATATAAAGAAAACAATCCTGATCAGTCTTACGAAGAATGTCAAAATGAAAGAGTGATAGAAAAGTAATTATGCTAATTTATCTAGTGTATATCCAGTGCTTTTCTTCATTTTTTCCTTATTCTCTTAGCCCTTCGTTGGTGTTCCAATAGATTTATGGGTAATGTGTCTCTATGCACATCATGACCCGGTCACCACTTCTACAGTAACAACCGGCGCTTATGAACTTTGATGATGAATGGATGGAAACATGCTCTGCAAAGCCTGCCAGATTGACTTACAGGCTTCTCTTTTTATCGAGGTTACAAGATGCAAGTCTTCAGGGCTCACCCGCTCAGATCACTCCTCCAAATATTTCCTTTTTTTGCCTCTCTCTCTCTTCCACTTCTGCCCTCCCCAAGATGTTTTTCTTTCATTTAGTTGGCCTCCTCCTATAAAAATGCAAGCCAATTTTCCAGCACATTAACCCAGGAGATCTTTAATACACAAGAGTTTCAGCGCAAAGGGGACAACGAGGCCTATAGGAGAAGATGGATGGCCCTGCCGACTAAGTGTGGGCAGTTTTCCCACTGCCCTGGTCCCAGTTTAGGACAAAGGCCTCATTGAGTAAGATACTTGACATCAGCATCATAAACTAGTTATGGTTACAAAGGCTCTGACACTTTAAAGCACCAGCTACAGCCCCTTTCCTTAGTTCTTAACTATCTGCCTACACAGGGTCACTAGAGCTGCTCCAGTCACCAACGTTTTTGTTTGCTTGTTTGGTTTTTTTTTTTTTTTTTTACTTTTAAAGAAGCATTAAGACAAAAGGTTATATGTTAAATAGTGTCAAGAAGTATACCCTTTTCTCATTCTGCTTTTCTCTGTTCCTAAACATAACATTTCCTCATGGGGTTTCAACCATCAGAGACACATACCACGGCTAGCCATTTTTTCTCTCTATTATCACTCCTCCTTCTCTCCTTTCTCTCATTCTTCTGTCAGATGGAGAAGGATGTGGAGTATTTTAGTCCTTCTGTGACATTTTTTTGGCACAGTCCTTTTGACAGTTGCAGAAAACATTGTCAATGTCAGAAATGTCAACAGTGCACTAACATTTGGGCTCAAACTTGAAGGTCAACAGATTAAACACTTGTTTCAATATCTTGGCATTAAGAAAATGATACATTCAGAATGCAGATGTTTATGAAGATGAAAATGTATTTTGATCATAAAATGGTTAGCATCTTCAGCAAATTTGGAAAAGTTCTCTCCTTTCAAATCAGCTATTTAACATAATGAACCTACTTGTAAATAATTATTGAATATATTACCTGAACAACCTCAAAGTTCACAAAAACATTCCACTTAACATAACTATTAACTACAAACAACTGAATGAACTATTATCTGTAACAAATAAGAGCAGACGTATGAAATGTGAAACAGTTCATGAATCGCTATAAATGGAACAAAATAAAAAGAATCAATAAAAATGCCAAACAAAAGTAAATACCAGAATAAATACCAGACTCACTTAATTTTAAGTTGAATATGTGTCTCTGTTATAATCTTCCCATCTCTTCTGAGTGCACATTAAGGCCAGTTCATGCCGAAAGCACTCCTAAAACTTATTTTAGTTATTTACTCTTCATTGTTTATCCAACATTCCGATTCATACCATCTCCATGAGACGTGCATTCTAATTACACACACACACACACACACACACACACACACTTTTGTACCCAAAGGTAAGTTAAATGTCAGCCAGCAGTTTTTCCCATTTCTCCCGATAAAAAATTGATGTGAAATGTAATTGTCTGTCATTCTGAATATGTCACTGCACACTGATCTGATTGGATATCACAGCAGCACACCCAGCCACACCCTTACGATAATATATTAATTTTAACCCCACCCATTTTTACTGTACAACTGAAGTGTCTTTTAGTCACTTATTAAATAATTTATTTCTTTTTTCAGTTAATTAATTGAAAATTATGTCAATGTTCACTTTCATAAAAAGATAATACTGATCTCTCTGTGTTCAGATATGAGAACACAAAATATTCCTTATTACATGATTATTAAGTTGAATATATCCAAATTACTTTACAGCATGTATTATATTCTCTTGTCAGAATGATAAGAAACCTAATCCTAAACCTAAAGTATACAGAGATGACCTCCACAGGCTTCAAAATCCTGTTGGCTTGTTTGTTATGAATACCTCCCTGGATTTAACATGAGTTTTGGGAATTCCTTCATTAGCTGTCATTACTAGGAGCAGTTGTTTAGACAGCTCTTTCTGCCCCTGTCAACAGTCTGAGCCTCCTTCATCAGCTCTTTTCACCAAGCAGAGCTCCATGATTGGAGGAGAATCTTGGTTGTAGTGACCCCTGAGCTGGGATATTATTGGAAAAAGGCAGACATGGAGGTGATGGTTGAATAAAATAGTGATCACTGTGTCGAGATGTCACCGTGCAGTCCACCCCATCTTCTCAGTGTCAGACAGAGGGAGCAAGAGAAAACTTGAACACTTGAACAGATTAACCCCAGAGTGCTTTGTGAAGAACAAGTGCTGTGATGGATGAAGTAATATCTTACACAGTTATCATAGGATTTTTATGATGACAAAGCGGTCCACTCAATCCCAAATGAATGCATCCATCTTCTGGAAATTGACAGCTTGCATTAGTCAATTAATGTTGAATTACTTATTACTAACCAAACAGAAGAGGAGATGAAACAGATTGGGAAAAACTAACCTTCAATCCGGAACAATTTAAATGTATGCTAATATATTATTTATTATTTATTAATCGTGGATGCCTTGATGTAAAAGATTTGTCTCTCTTGACCAGGTCTTGTTATGTGGTGTTAGCCCTGGGGTTGGACTTGTGAAGGGAGAAAAACAGCTGCTGCACACTGCTAAGCTTTGGGTCTGTGTGAGTACATCAAATATTTGGACAGGTTCAGGCAAGACCATGGGCCAGGTTGTGTTGTCAGGGACAAATGTTTCTCAGTCTGTTGTTGCAAAATGAAGAGAACAATAACTTGAAGGATTTTTGTTCCCTTTGCCAACTAGATATAGCTTAGACCACCTGTGAGTGAGACATATTCTACTGAAATTAAGATTTTTTTACACCTTTTGCCAGTGTCACAGATGATTGATAAGGTGACCTCAAATTTAATGCTGGATCTATTCAGACCTCAGTCATAAGAAAAACAAGATGTCTTAGATTTCACCTAACTCCAAGTAATAAATCAATGTGTTATTGACTCCTCTTATATAATCCGGAAGAAAAACTCAGTCAATAATATTTGTTCATTAAGTAAAATAAACCGGTAAACCTACTGTACTTCTAGCAGCGGTAGGTTGCAGTTAGGTTACTGCATGAGTATAAAGCTTAGAAACATTTCTTTTTGTATGACTGTAGTCCAAAAGAGCTGTATGGTGCTACTGATGTACTTATTTCGCATTTAGAAATAATATATATCATTTGATGTCACCAAGAAAGTACACTACCTAGAAGGTACACTGAATAGGTAATATTTCTTAGCTTCCTAAAGGGGCACTACTTGCAACCCTCTCAGATAGGGATACACTCTGCAGTAAAGGGGCATCTCATTCTTCTATGAAATGTAATGTGTTTCCTTTACTGTTGCACAGATTAGTGCTGACCAGAACCAGTAAATTATGGATTGCCTCAAACAAACACCTGCTTTTCTTCCCATTTTCAAAGACTTTTGCATGCATCATATTTGAACCTGGCAAGCAAGTACACATTTTTGTGAAGAGTTAGGTCTTGTAACAGAGCACATGGTAACATCGGTAAGACTACAGCTTTAGGAATGCAGTGCCTGGCACTCAAAACGACTGCAATACCCACAAAAATGTGCATTAGACAGTCTAAATTGCTCTTTAAAGAAATTTACATCAGCCATATTACCTGCTCGAATACTTTTCATTTGTGGTGTGTAGGTATTTTCACACACTGAGATGTAAAAACAACTTTTGAGGTCATGCTTTATACAGTATACTTACATTTATTCCATGTCCATTAGAGGTTCTTCTATTGGTACTTGATAGGTAATTCCACTAAAAAGAAGAAAATCTGGTCTCCTTTCAGCAACAATGGTAGAATGCATCTGTGTGTGTGTGTGTGTGTGTGTGTGTGTGTGTGTGTGTGTGTGTGTGTGTGTGTGTGTGTGTGTGTGTGTGTGTGTGTGTGTGTGTGTGTGTGTGTGTGTGTGTGTGTGTGTGTGTTTTGCATCAATGAGCACCACTTCAATCACCTTAGATGGGCTAAAGCTCAGTGGGCTAGAATAAGTAGTGTTTCTTTGATCTGTCTGGAACCCTTACATTCCAGGTCATAAAGGACTGTTAACTATTTAATTGTCTTAAATGTTCTTTGATTTTATTATTATTATTATTATTAGTAGTAGTAGTAGTAGTAGTAGTAGTAGTAGCATATCTAGCTCATACACAAATACATGTAAAAATGGGTTAGTTAATTTTTGGGTTAGTTACTTTTATAAAAAGTAGATTCAGTCCCTCCCCTGTCCTTCTTTATCCATCTCTCTCTCTCTCTCTCTCTCTGTCTTATAATATATATATACATATATATATATATATATATATATATATATATATATATATATATATATATATATATATATATATATATATATATATATATATATATATCACAGTGAGAAGAATACTGTGGCTTGTTAGTGAACATGAGGAGGAAATGTAGCTGACTCCAAAGCTCTCATGCTGTCTCTAGTGTCTTGGCACAGTTTTGCTCTGTCTCATTTGATAGCCCCATGGAGAAGGGCCAAGAGGAGCCTCCAACCAACCTGCCTCAGACAGAGGGGACATGTGGAGACTAGTGCAAGCTGTCAGGACACAAGGGAAGTGATGTGCCTGGCTGGGTGTAGAATCTAATTGCCATGAGTAATCACTAGCTTATTTTATAATGTAAATATATTGGACATCATATTAAAGTGAATGTTTATTGGAGAGATAGTCCTATCACATGCAGTGCATAATGCGGAGTGAATTAATAGTAATATACCCTATGCCGTGTAATTGCTTGGAAGTGGGACTATATTTCCTAATAAAGACATTAATTTACTTAATAGTTAATGATCATTACCCTTACCTGATGCATTGGTGAAATATATGTTTATTCTGGGGTAATGTGGTAGGATTTTGTTTTATGTTATAAGAATACAACATAATAAGAAACAAACACTAACTCCAGTCTTGACTTTCATATTTCAAAAAATATGTAACAGTTAAAATAAAAAATAGAAACTTATTGGTGGACTCATTTCAGCGATTTTACATTTGAAACATAGAGATCGCAATGTGATTGGATCAGGTTTCTCTCACAGTTTAGTGTAGACACTGGGTAGAATCTCTGCATTCAAAAAGAATATCATTTAAAGCTAGATGTACCCCAGGACGTAAGTAATAGGGATGTAATAAAAACAGAATGAAGAGCACAGATATAATCAATCAATGGCATGAAACAGTGGGCCCCTTTATACACTCACCATCCACTATATTAGGAACACCTGTATACCTGCACATTCATGCAATTATCTAATCAGCCAGTTATGTGTCAGCAGCACAATGCATAAAATCATGCAGATACAGGTCAAGAGCTCCAGTTAATGTTCACATCAAACAGCAGAATGGGGGAAAATTTGATCTCTGTGATCTCTGTGAGTATTTCAGGAGCTGCTGATCTCCTGGGATTTTCACACACAACAGTCTCTAGGGTTTACACAGAATGTTGTGAAAACTACCATTCTGTGAGCAGAGGGTCTGTAGGCTAAAACACCTTGTGGCTGAGAGAGAGCAGAGGAGAATTACCAGACTGGATTGAGTGACAGGAAGCCTAAAGAAACTCAAATAAGCACTCTTTACAAACATGGTGAGACAAAAAGCATCTCAGAATGCACAACACATCAAACCTTGAGGTGGATTAGCTACAACAGCAGAACACCACATCAGGTTCCACATCTGTCAACCAAGAACAAGAATCTGAGGCTATTGTAGCCCATCAATCGCAGGGTTCAATGTTTTGTGCATGCTGACACGCTTTTCTGCTCACCACAGTTGTAAAGAGTGATTATATGAGGTACTATATCCTTCCTGGCAGCTCGAACCAATCTGGCCAGTAGACTTAATGGTGCGAGTGTTTTAAAGTTGTACTTTAAAGAGCCCATATGATATATACAATGATGTGACTCATGAACCAGCATCCATTCTGTGCTTTTATTAGCATTATATAAACTGCACTTGTAAATATAATGCAATTTACAACAACAAACTCAGATGTCAGTGAAGTTCCCCTCTCCTGTGAAAAGGCCAAGACAGGCATGTTCTGTTAATAGTTATCTGTTCTCAAGTCCTTGACCTCCTCAAATTGTAAACACTTTCTTTTCCTTTTACACTGGCACTCCGAGGCTGAGAGAGTATTGTTGACATTGAGGCACCTTGAGATAAGTGGAAAATGAACCTGTTCCAGCTTGTAATGTCCTCTATGTTTGCCTGCTTCTTTCTTTAGCCCCTTCTTTTCTCCCTCTGTGGCCTCTCACTGGCACAGACCACCTTGGCTTGGGTGTCAAAACAGACCTCCTAGTTCTATGCCAAGCTGCACTAGAACTTTTTAAGGGACACTTTACAATTTTATAACAAAAAGGAGGTGACCTGCTTATTTTGATATTAAATAGCCTTAAATATTAAGGAATGCGCTGTAACAATCAGAGTTCTTCAATCAGAGAACTTATAGTTTAAATGAAGTGTATTTCATAATACTTTTTATGAAGCCTGTATTCATAAATCAATATATCTGTGCTTATTATTTTTGCATTTTACTAAAAAATGCTTTGTAAAGCATTTTTAAAAGATTTTTTGGTTTAAAAAATTGCTATGTTTGTCATGCTTTTTAATTTAATAATTTAATAATTTTAAGCATATGGCATTATGAATTTATAGAAAGTGTTTAAATCGTATTTTTAAAAGTATATACAAAATCGCATTGTTATTTTGACTGCTGAAACATCTCAACTCGCTATATGCTTATAGCCATCATCATCATGCTGCAGCTTTAAATCCAGACGAAGTGCAGAGTGCAGAGTTTGAATGTGAGGAAGTTGGACACCGGTGAGCTGCGTGCAAACAAACATTTGCAGCCATCCATCTGCGTCCATTCTTTTCAAGTGCCTCCCCCAATATTCCTGCTTTGAAAAAGTATGCACATCCTCCTTTCCTGTTTCAGCTGTTCCAAGTTGGAAAGGCAGATAAAGGCCTTGTGATGTTGCTCTGTGAAGAAAAGCTAAGAAGGCAGACCTACAACTTTACAACTCTTGAAGTACATTCTTTAACAAGAAGTTTCTGAAAATGGTTTTGCATTCAGTAAGCATGTTCACTGCAATACATAATAACTCAATTAATAAATAATGTACAATTTCCATGTTATAATTGTTATCATTAAAATACAGTCTCCTCCAAAAGTATTGGAATGGCAAAGCCAGTTCTCTTGCTTTTGCTATACACTAAAGACATTTGGGTTTTAGATCAAAAGATGAATATGAAATGATAGATGAGAATTTCAGCTTTCATTTCCTGATATTTGCTAGATGTGTTAAACAGCTTAGAACAGGGCATCTTTGGTGGCAGACCACCCAATTTTTAGGTGAGCAAAATTATAGGAACGGGTAGTGGTAAAGTTAATTAAAGCAAACATCACTCCATATTTGGTTGCATATCCCTTGCTTGCAAGAACTGCATCAAGCCAGCGACCCAGTGACATCACCAAACTGTTTCATTCTTCTTTTGTGATGCTTTTCCAGGCTTTTACCACAGCTTCGGTCAGTTGTTGTTTTTTGGATGGATTTCTCCTTTCAGTCTCCTCTTCCAGAGTTGAAATGCATGCTCATTTGGATTAAAATCGGGTGATTGACTTGGCCAGTCTAAAACTTTCCACTTTTTTCCCCTGACAAAGTCCTTCATTGTGTTGGCAGTGTGTTTTGGGTGAGTCATTGTCTTGCTTCATAATGAAGATATTCCCAATTAGATTGGATGTATTTCTCTGTAAATTGGCAGACAGAATGTTTCTGTAGACTTCTGAATTAATTCTGCTGCTAACATTATGAGTTACATCATAAATAAAGATTAGTGAGTCCATTTCAGAAGCAGGCATGCAAGCTCAAGCCATGACATTACCTCCACCATGCTTGACCAGTGATGGACGGTGGAGGTATGTTTCGGATCATAAGCAAATCCTTTCTTTCTCCACACTTTGGCCTTTCCATCACTTTGGTAGAGGTTAATCTTTTGTGGCTCATCTCTCTATTCTTTTTAGAATTCCAATCGGGCTTTCCTGTTCTTACTGCTACTAGTACTAGTAGTACTATTGCTATTAGTTCTTAATAATGAGTGGTTTGCATTTGTGGTATGCCCTGTATATTTTTGCTTCCAAAGAAATTAAGTATTAATTAAACATTGAAACAATCACTCTAACAGAGAACACCAGGACAGCAAGAAACAGCTTTCAGTCACAAGTTCCAATATTATTGATCACTTGAAAAATGATGAGTTCAAACAAAAGGTGCCATGTTCTAAGTTGTTTAACACATCATTTTTTGTGATCAATAAATATCAGGAAATGAATGCTGAAATTCTGGTCTATCATCTTATATTCATCTTTTGATCTCAAACCCAAATGTCTTCAGCTAAATACAAAAATAATAATTGGCCTTGCCATTCCAATACTTTGGAGGAGACAGTATATAAGATATCAACCATCAGAATAGATTGCCATTGCTGTATGATGAAGGCAAAATTGATTAATAAAAATTAGCAAAGAAATTGACAAGACTGTTCGCCTATCAGGGTTGAAAAAAAAATATTCAAAACTTAGTGTTTTTACATTAAATTTTATATACGTTACACAGCTCAGAAATCAACTTCAGAAGAAAATTCTTTATTCTTCTCAAATACTCTGTTGTCAATCATACACAGACCTCAAAGATAGCATAAGTTTCTTGTAGTTTTAAAAGAAATACAGGTTCCCAATGCAGGTCTATTCATTCCACTCTATAAATTGCAAGTAATGTTTAAATATGTCTCACAAATACACTCATTCCACATGACAAGGCATTGCAGGAGAGTGTGGTGATGATTCTGCATGTATTAGATACAAAAGGAAATGGGGAAATAGAGCCTTCTAGGACAGAGAAGAGGTGCTCTCACAGGCATTCCATGCTCTTTGATCCTCTTTGTGTGGTGAGTCAAGAACTCAATCGTTCTTAATCACATAAAGTTAACAGAGCATGGCGTGGTATTTAGTGTAACGTTTTTGTCAGCTTTGCTTGCACTGGCAAGGAAAAAGCACCTCAGCTGAGATTGCTGGGTGCCGCTCTTTTCCAAATCTCTGCCCACTTAGCTGCCCAAGATACAAAACAGCCCTTTTAATGTAGGTGAGTGAAACTCCAAGGAGAGAAAACAGTACAAAGACTGTCATTCTTAAAATAATGAAAGCCGGAAAGAGACCTCATTTATCTAGGGTGCTCTCACTGCCTTAATTTGTACACAAGCTTTTTGGAGGCTCCTTAATGAAGACTAAATACCACTTGCGGCACTGAAAGTATGGCATAATCGGTGTGTTGAGGTAGGAAGCCTTTGATCTCAGGAGCAAAGCATGGTTTTCAGAGCACCGATAGCATCAGTGGGTCTTCAGTGAATGACAGATAATGTAATATGAGGAGCGTCACTATTTGCTTGCTTTGTTTGGTCTGGTATCATTTTTTACTTTTCTTTGTAAAATCCTCGAACACACCATCTACATTCAATAGTCTCTCTATCTCTCACAGAACAATCTCCAATATCTTAACCTATCTGGGTTTGAAGTAGCCTATTCCATAGAAACTGTCCTTGTGGCCAGCACTAGTGGCTCCATGCCACTAGATTAGCCAAACTGTCATCAGTCCTCATCCTCCTTGACCTTTCAGGAGCATTTGACACAGTAAATTACAAGACTCTCTTTTCTACCCTCATGACTCTTGGAATTTGTGGCACAGCATGGCAATAGTTTGCTTCCTACCTGGAAAGTCAGTTATATCAAGTGACATGGAGGGGATCCATATGTGCTCCATGCAGACTCACCACTGGTGTCCAACAAGGCTCAATACTAGGTCCTTTTCTGTTCTCTCTCTATAGTCGATCTCTTGGTGAGGTCATATCCTCACATGGGTTTTCCTACCACTGCTATGCAGATGACACTCAACCTCAACTTTCCTCCCTCAGACACTCATGTTTCCGCTTGGATCTCCGCATGTCTGGCAGACATCTCATTGGCTGAATCTTAATACCAGTAAAACTGTATTCATCCATTTCTGTCTACTCAGGCCACTCAGGTGTTTGTTCAGTTCCTTGTCATTTCAAGACTGGACTACTGCAACTCGCTCTTGGCAGGTCTGCCTCTGCACGCCATTTGAACTTTGATCCAGATCCAGAATGCAGCGGCACAACTTTTTTTCGACTTTCCCAAGTTCTCCCACACCACTCCATTGCTTCGGTATTGCATTGCATTGGTTTCCTGTAGCTGCTTGAATCAGATTTAAAACACTGATGTTTGCCTACAAGTCCAAAGATGGACCAGGACCCACCTACCTTACAGCACTTATCACACCCTGCATTGCACCAAACCCCCTCCAATCCTCTAGCACAGCTCGATTGGACCTACCATCTCTCAGGGTACAAATAAGGCATGCATCAAGGCTGTTCTTTGTTCTGGTACCTTGGTGGTAGAAGTCCAACAGCTGAACAGCTGAATCACTGGCTGTCTTCAAATGACAACTAAAGTCCTACCTCGTCATGGAGTACTTAAAGTAGCACTTTGCTAAATAAATAAATAAATAAATAAATAAATAAATACATATAGTGCTGTCTGTGTGCTTTTTCATACTATATTACCTCCCCAACAGGGATTTTAGACTGATATTTCTCTTAGTCCATGAACTAGTGAACCAGTATCAAGATGTATTTATTGATAGACTTCAAAGCACTTCTGTAAGTCGCTCTGGATAAGGGCATCTGTCAAATGGCGTAAATGTAAATGTATTTATTTGTTTGTTTGTTTGTTCAGGCCTTTGCTAAACATGTCCTTGATTACCCTAAATCTATGTGATTAACATCTGAGTATGAATGGAAAATTGTTGTCACATGTTACAAAGTGCACTTGCTCATCCAGATAGGAACACTGTCAAAGGGCTCATTTAGAGCTTCAAAAATTACATGAACATCTTTGTATTTTGGTGAATTAAGTATATTTACTTTAGTTCTTTGGAATATTGATTGAATATTGATACAACATTTTAGAGAAAAGGATAGATTGGGATATTTGAAGAAAGGCCAGTAAAAGTCTTCCACCATAAAGACTGGGGAAAGACACATACATTATTGTAAACTGCTGAAATATTCACAAAACCTAGAGCTATAAAGTTGCATAATAAAGTGATGTTGCTTTATTATGAAACAATAAAGCAGAATGACAAGGCCAAAGTAACTAATCATGTTTGTGATTGTAACTTATAAGGCCTCAGGACCAGCAAACATGCAGTTCTAATTTAATATTTCTAAAAGTAAAGAAAAATAATGCACTAATATATTTTCTTAATTTATTCACATGTACATTATACAGTATGTATTTATGTGTGCCATATCACTGACCACTCCATATTCCTGTACACAGACTTCATCAGTTTAAAAAGAATGGTGATGGTTGTTTTCCAATATTTCTAGTGGGGACAAAATGAGTCTGAGTCTTTCCAAGGCCTTCAGAATTGTAAGGGAAGGAATTTGAAAACTGACATGCTCACCAGCTAGTTCCCTCATCAGCACCATGTGGTTGTACTAGGGTTTCTATTGAGGTGTCAAAGGAAAGTTACTGTTCTCACCTTTAAGAAAATCAAACAAAACTGTGTTTCTGATTTTTCAAAGAGACCAAATTGTTGTCATGTCTCTGTCTGTACCTGCTTCCTCTGAAACAATGAAATACTCTTCCCATGAACCCTAGCCAGCCAAAAAAAACTATGAACTATATCACACTAGCAATGACAAGCAGTACTTCTGCTTTCAATCAGGGACATTACTATGACTTGATCTCTTGTGATCTCGCTGGTTCTGACTTTTGTTTGATACCATATTTTTCCCCACACACTGTTTTTGTCTCTGCCTAGTTTAGCTCATTTGTAGATTGCCTGACTATTTGGCTGTTTCCCGTGTCTGACCACTGCCTTGCCCTTTTGATTTATTTGCCCTGGTTCTGTTAATAAACTTTTTTTGTTTTTTTTTGTTTTTTTTTGTATTATCTAACATTAGTAATTTAATTTGAATAAATATGTGGACTCTCAGGCAGCAGATATGAACGCAGGTGAAAGTATAGCAGAAGCTTGCAAACAAATCCAATACGCAATCCAAAAACAGTCTCAAAATCCAGGCAAGGGTCAGGTGATGTAAAAACAACATAGAACTAGGGAAATCAAGAGCAAGATGAGAAAACCAGAAATGGGATCAGAACCAGAGAGATAATCAATAGACAAAATTCGGGTCGCTTGCATGGAATTTCTGGAACAGTAGAGAATCAAGCACATCATTAGACCCAGCATCTATCCTCAGGTCCATAACCTTTCCATTCGATAAGGAACTGCAGCTTTCCCTCGCTGCACCATGAGTCTAGGAATTCCTTGACAATGTAAGCTGGCTCACTTTTGACATCCACGGGTGCTGGGGGTGTAGGGGGGAGTGCCCTCTGCAAGGGGACCTGGAGTGACTGGTTTAAGGTGGAAAACATGAAATGAAGGGGCTAGGTGGCTGTGGCATGGCAGGTCAAGCTTTTTGCATTGGAGAATTTTGAAAGGGCAAATATAACAATGTGCCAGCTTTCTGCAACCTTTGGTGACCCGAAGGTCTCTAGTGGAGAAGGTCTCTAGTGGAGAGACACCTGATTGCCTCGTTCATAGTTGGGTGTCTATCTGCAAACTTCTTGGTGACTTCGGCAGAGTGCTTTAGTTGCTGGTGAGCTTGTTCCCACCTGCTCACTCCACAGCAAGTGAGTCCATTGGGTTCTCTTTCTGTGCAAACAGGGTGGCTGGTACCCCAGGATGCACTGGAAAGGCGTGAGGTTGGTTGCTGAATGCCTGAGGGAATTTTGTGCATATTCTGCCCATGAGAGGAATTGTGCCCAGTCCTCCTCATTGTTGGCACTGAAGGTACACAGGAGGCACCCAGTCTCCTGGTTTGCCCTCTCCACTTGGCCATTCGCTTGGAGATCGTAGCCTGATGTCAGGCTAACCGAGAAGCCCAGTTTTTCCATGAATCCCCCCAGTCATGCAAAAGCTTGGTCTGCTGAAGGGTTCCACTACAACTGTTTGGTTCCCTTTTTTAAATAGGCTGGTGTTCAATGAGCCTAGACAATACCCTCTTGACGTGCTGGATGTATGTGTCTTTGTCGGGGGAATATATCAGGATGTCGTAATGTATGTTATGATGAACTTTCCCAACATCATTTATTAGGCAATGAAAGAGAGCTAGCACTGAAGATAGCCATATGGCATGACACAGTACTCGAAGCGGCCTTAGGTGGTGCTGAAGGCCATCTTCCACTCGTCCCCTTCACGGATACACACCAGGCGCTTCACAGACACACAGTGTAGGTCTTTGGGCCTGTACTTTGATGCAGACAGCTATTTACCTTTGAGCCAGTTCCTCAAAAGCAATCCTCTGTCTATTTACTTATAAATACCTATAAATACTTATACTAAATACTTATCAAATTTATGCATAAATACCACTATGCGTGCTAACTGCCACAAAACCCAAAAATAAATTAGATAAATTATATTATTATATTATATTTATTATAAGCAAGTATAGCTTAAATGGCTCAACTGTTCATATCAACAAAGTACATGCACCCAAACAACCAACCTTTACATTTTAGAAACTTTTACCACTATGCCTGCCACAAAACCCCCAAAATAAATACCCCCCCCCCCCAAGAAAAAAAAATCCATTTGCCCCAACTACTAATTTAAATGATTCTTTTTAGTTTGGTTATCCCTGTTTGTTTGGCTAACAGTTTTGCGTGTAACCACTTATTTATAGCCATAGTGTCCCACACTTCTCAATTTTTCATTTTTTATCCCTACATTTTCTCATTTACTCCAAATTCCTTTTCAAAAACACAATGGCAATTCCAGCTAAATTTCGGACTTTATCTCCTCCCTGACTTTTAACATCCACCAAACTTTTACACATTATCCAACTTACTGTATATCCACAAGGTCTGTCTTCATATCCTGATTGTGTTTGTTTAAAATAAATATACACTTTAAAGCCCTCATTTGTCTTTTGGGGGAAATGGTATAATTTATACAGGAAGCCCTGGAAATGCAAGGTACACACCAGCAATATAGGTGCTTCACTGTAAATTTCATTAATCAGTCTCATAAAATGATCAGTCTCATTAAATCAGTCATATTAGTTAATCAGTCTCATAGAATATCCCTTGTTTAAGTTTACAATTTTATTATAATTTAAAATGACCAACAGTTAAATAAGTAAAAATTATTAAAACTCCAATTTTAGATGAGAACAATAATAATCAGTGACTTCTGATGCTGGTCTCTGAAGGCTTAGTTCTGAATAGTTTGGCTTCTTGAAGTATCAAACGAATAACCACAACAAGGCTATAAGATCTTCAATAATACAGAATTCATTGAAATAGAAAATAATAAACACCAATCAACTATGAACCTAATTCTAAATAGGGACATACAAAGACTAGTTGTGTGTGTGTGTTAGACAGAGGTAAGAAAAGTAGGCATGTGTATGTGTTTGAGGGAAAGAGAGAGTGTGGGCATCTGCGCACGTGTATATGCGCGCTCTGTTCTAAAGCTTGCATGTCTTTGTGCATGTTCACACTGAGATTATAAAAATGAATAACCACAAACCATGTGAGATATGTGGCTGCACATCCTGTTATGTGAAACAAGGAGAATAGGGAATTTAAAAGACTTCCAAAATGTAGTAATGTTAATGGGAATAATGCTACAGAGTTTGGATCTTACTTTTCCTCAACATAAACAGAGATCACTGACTAAGTAAACCGTGTTAGTAAGCACAGAGTGAGATCACATGCAAATATAAGAGATAGATCAAAGTGGTGCACATGATTCCCTTTGTTTAAAAGACTACTTATTTTAATGAACAGTTTTCAGCTTCAAATTACTCAACACAGTAATACCTTTTCTTCTATGAAAGAAAAATTAGTGATTGCTATCTTTTCCTTCCCAGATGTACAGTACTGTGCAAAAGTCTTAAGCACGTGCGGTAGAGCAATGATACCTTCAAAAATAATGAAATTAAATGTTTCTACATTTAAAAGAAATACTATAAAGAGCAGTAAACATTAATAAATGAAACAAAGTCAATATTTGGTGTGACAGCAACAAAGTAGCAATACCCTAGCAACCAACTGGTTAGCATAACAAACACCTAGCAACACTTTAGCAACCACATGGAATATCATAGCAGCATTTTTGCATTTATAATCTGTATGCAATTTTTAGCATATTTGCCATTTTACTCTTTACATATTATAAACTTCTAGCCTTTTAACCTTTACATGTTTAGCTGTTACATGTGTTTAACAGTTTGAAATCAATATAATATTGATTAACACTTTTAGCATGTTTAGCAGGCTCTGTCAAGTCATCTAGTTATGTTGGCTTGAAAAAAACAAATTTTGTTTTTCCTATCAACTTATTATTATTATTATTACTATTATTATTATTATTATTATTATTATTATTATAGCAAAAGTTCACTCTATTTCCACCTACAACATTAGCAACATTAAGTTGCTTGTGCTTAATCTCTTTTTGTCCTATTCCCTTGAATGGGATTTTTTTTAATTGCTCTAATTTGTTTAATTCTCAAGGTATAACCACCAAAATTCACAGGGTCAAACCTGGGTACACCAAATTTTACTCGTCCTTCTCTTTCTATTCATCCTTTTTTCTTCCCCATTCATTTTAATAGAGTACAACTAGACTGCGTGATGTCATCACCACTCTAAATTTGAGTGTGAATTGTCTGAATTCACTGTTTCAACACAACCTTTGCCTCTAAAATCCTTATACTTTCACCCTTAAATATTTAAGTGTTTGAGTTATTAGCATTTGTTTGGCACTAGGGAAAGTCAACAGTCCCACTCACTTTCATGTAAAATTTGGTACCATCAGCTTTGGCTTTTATGAAATATTCTAACCTTTACATATTATAAACTTTTAGACTTTGCCTGCTATTTGTCGTTTATTCATCTCTCATTGCTCTCATAGACTACCATTCATATTCTTCCAACTGCCTAGCTACCACCCATATAATATCTATCTAGGAATCAATAAATCAGTTACACATCAGTTGCAACCACAGGATGTTTCACTTTTTTTTATCTGTCTTATCATCCACAGTAATTTATTCATAAGCATACTCATAATCACTATGAAGAACTTTAATGTATATTATGTATTTTTTGTTTGCTTTACATTTTTTTTTTCACTTTTTTAATTAAATTAATCATTTATTCATCAAGAACAAACTATTTTACCTTTTGGCCTTTTAACTGGCTTTGTCAAGCCAACATGAAGTTTGCTCTCAAAATTCGGCAGGATTATAGATCCTATACAGGAATAGTGTGGTTGTGCTTTTGGGAAGGATCGGAATTGCGGTTGCTTCGTGGGAATGTTCTGAACAGGCGTTCTATCATTTTTGTAGCATTAGGTTGAATGTGAGCAGAGAGTATAGCCCTATACACCTCAGAATTCATCTTGCTACTTCTGTCAGTGGTCACACCAATAAATCATCAATCAACAAATGACATTTTGAATTTGAGTAGTTTATCATACACTATATTGCCAAAAGTATTGGGACACCCAATATTCCAAATCATTGAATTCAGGCATTCCAATCACTTCCATGGCCACAGGTGTATAAAATCAAGCACCTGGGCATGCAGACTGCTTCTACAAACATTTGTGAAAGAATGGGTCGCTCTCAGGAGCTCAGTGAATTCAAGCGTGGTACCGTGATAGGTTGCCACCTGCTCAATAAGTTCATTTGTGAAATTTCCTCACTACTAAATATTCCACGGTTAACTGTTAGTGGTATTATAACAAAGTGGAAGCAATTGGGAACAACAGCAACTCAGCTACGAAGTGGTAGGCCACGTAAAATCACAGAGCGGGGTCAGCGCATGCTGAGGAGCGCAGTGCGAAGAAGTCACCAAGTTTCTGCAGAGTCAATAGCTACAGACCTCCAAACTTCTGGGTTTCCATGGCCGAGCAGTTGCATCCAAGCCTTACATCACCAAGTGCAATGCAAAGCGTCAGATGCAGTGGTGTAAAGCACGGCGCCACTGGACTCTAGAGCAGTGGAGATGTGTTCTCTGGAGTGACAAATCACGCTTCTCTGTCTGGCAATCTGATGGACGAGTCTGGATTTGGCGGTTGCCAGGAGAACGGTACTTGCCTGACTGCATTGTGCCAAGTGTAAAGTTTGGTGGAGGGGGGAATATGGTGTGGGGTTGTTTTTCAGGAGTTGGGCTTGGCCCCTTAGTTCCAGTGAAAGGAACTTTTAATGCTTCAGCATACCAAGACATTTTGGACAATTTCATGCTCCCAACTTTGTGAGAACAGTTTGGGGATGGCCCCTTCCTGTTCCAACTGGAACCAATGACTGCGCTTCAGTGCACAAAGCAAGGTCCATAAAGACATGGATGAGCGAGTTTGGTGTGGAGGAACTTGACTGGCCTGCACAGAGTCCTGGCCTCAACCTGATAGGTTCACCTTTGGGATGAATTAGAGTGGAGACTGCGAGCCAGGCCTTCTCGTCCAACATCAGTGCCTGACCTCACAAATGCGCTTCTAGAAGAATGGTTAAAAATTCCCTCCTAAACCTTGTGGAAAGCCTTCCCAGAAGAGTTGAAGCTGTTATAGCTGCAAAGGGTGGGCCAACTCCATATTAAACCCTACGGATTAAGAATGGGATGTCGTTAAATTTCATATGCATGTAAAGACAGACGTCCCAAAACTTTTGGCAATATACTGTATATTAAAATATTTGGTGTCAATACGACCCCACTCATTAAAGTCAGTGCTGAAATTTGCACATAATAATAGGACGGTTAAAATGCTCTAATTAGTTCAATTCTCAAGGTACAACCACCAGAATTCACATGGTCAAATTGACCCGTCAGGTCAAATTACAGACAGATTACACTCATCCTTCCCTTTTTTATCCATCCTTCTTTCTTTCCCAATTCATTTTAATGGAGATGTCATCACCACTCTAGCTATAAGAGTAAACTGTCTGAATTCACTGTTTCAACAAAACATTTTAATCCTTAAAATCCTTACACTTCCACCTAGAAACTCCATTCAAGCTATAAATTGTTGAGATATTCCCCCTTTCCAAAAGCTCTAAATGTCTAATTGTTTCCAAATATATTTTTCAAGTTGTGAGTTTTTGTTTGGCACTAGGGACAGTAAACAGCTCCATTCATTTCAGTTCCAGAATGTCAAGGGCCAGTCTCTCTCTCACACACACATAAACAGACACACACACACACACACACACACACACACACACACACACGGGGCGCAGGTGTGCGGGCTTGCACGCAGACAGGCTTTTCTCCCCAAAAGTAATCCATTGTCCATTTATTCACATGCATAAATACCACTATGCCTGTTAACTGCAATAAAACCCAAAAATACCCCCCTCCAACATTATTTGCCCCAAAGCTCAAATACAGTTGCTCCCTGACTGAAAATTGCACCAAACCCAGAAATCCCCCTTGACTGCTAAATACACCCAAACCCCAAAATAAATATACCCCTCAATGCTTAATACCCTAAACCCCAAAAATGAATGCCTTCATGATCTCTAATTGCCTCACGTAAAAATAAATACCACCCTGGCGGCTACTAATTTGCCCAAAATCCAAAACTAAATAATGACTGTTAAATGCCCCAAAAGCAAATATAAATACTCTTGTGAACTACAAAACCCTAAACCTAGAAATAAGTATCACTCTGCCTGTTAATTGCCCCAAAACTCAAAAATATAATATTACCATGATCTCTAATTGTCCCGACTTTAAATACGACCTGACTGCTTTTTGCCCCAAACCCAAAAATAAATGCCCTCATAACTGCCAATGCCCCTACACTACACTACACTACACTACACTACACTAGATTGCTAAATACATCCAAAACCCAAAATAAATATACCACTGAATGCTAAATCGTCCAAACCAAAAAAATTAATGCTCCGACTCCATAACCTCTAATTACCCCAAATGGAAATTTAAATACCACCCTGACTGCTAATTGCTGCAAATTCCAAATATAAATGCCTGTGTGACCTCTGCCTGTGAATTGCCCCAGCACCAAAAAAGTAAATACCCCTGTGACCTGTAATTTCCCAAAACCAAAATATAAATACCCTCCTTACTGCTAATTTCCCCAAAAGCCTAAAATAAATACACATGTAAATTGCAATTGTCTCAAACCCGAATATAATTGTCTGCGTGACCTCTAATTGCCCTAAACCAAAATATAAATACCCTCCCGACTGCTAATTGCCCCCAAAAGCCTTAAACACACATGCAAACTGGAAAAGCCCCAACCCCATATATAAATACACAAACACAAATAATAAAAATATAAGTGACAATTTATGATGTGTGTTTGTTTCTTTGGGTGTAACAGTTGACCAACACTGAAGATGTGCATCGCAACATGCTCACAGTTTCTGTAGCAACTGCACTATCTAGTTATTATTCCAGCAAAATTTTGGACTCTGTCTACATCCACCAAATTTTCACACGTTATTGAACTTATATCTACGAGGTGTGCTTGCGCTTTTCTAAGAGATCTGACCTTCCACTCATCTTTTATCCCTCTTTTTTATACTTTTCCCCCCATTCACTTGAATGGGACTGTTAAACTGTTCTAATTCATTCAATTCTCAAGCTACAACCACCAAAATTCACATGCTCAAACCTTACTATACCAGGACTCATCAAACCAAATTGCATACAGATCACACTCAGCTAGAGTGGGTGATGTAATCATCACTCTAGCTTTGAGAGTAAATTGTCTGAATTCACTGTTTCACGGAAACATTTTGTCTAAAATTCATATACTTTCACCTAGAAGCTCCATTCACTTCCATACAAAATCTGGTGCCATCAGCTTTGGCTTTTACTAAATGTTTGTGTGTTTTAAACAGTCATATCTCAAACAATTCCTGCTCCGTTTACACTTTTTTTTATATCAAATAGATCAGGAAAGTCTCCTTACATGAACCATGTCATTGTTAAGCGATTTGGTGACTATTTCCTGAGTTTTGTTTGCTTGTTTGGAGTGAGAGAACTCAGTCTTCAGTCTTCTATTCAAATTTAGTAATAGACACCCATTAAATGTACAGAAAAGGACTGTTTGTCAGTTACGCGTTCCAGAATGTCAGAGAGGGCCAATCTCACACACACAAAACGCAGGTGTGCCTGCACTTTGACACAGATGGGCATTTATTCTCAAAAGTAATCCTTGGTTTATTTACTCACATGCATAAATAGCACTTTGCCTTCTAATTGCCACAAAACCCAAAAATAAATTAACCCAGTGTTTTAACACTTTAACACTTTAACATAGTCTTTAGTCTTTCAACCTTTACACACTTAACTGTTCATATCAACCAAGTACATAAACCCTAGCAACCAACTACGTTAGCAGAGCAGCATTTAGCATTTTAATGCTTTAACCTTTAAACATGTTTCAACCTTTTTAAGATTTTACCTTTTACATATTACAAACTTTTAGCCAATGCTGCTCTCACTATGCATGCTAACTGCCACAAGACCCCAAAAATAAATACCCCCCCCAATATAATTGCCCCTAACACTTAATTTAATTTATCCTTCTTAGTTTCAGACTGATCAACCCTCTCTTTTTTTATCCATCTCTGTATTTTCCCTTGTACTCTCATTCATTTTTTACAACACCAATAATCTGTACTGTTGTTTGGCTGACAGACACTGTTTTGGGTGTACTTATTTATACTGATATTGTCCATTTTCTGTTTTTCTTTTCTTTCTTTTTTTTTGTACGTCCATTTCTCCATTTATTCCAAGTTCTATTTCACTAGCACAATTGCAATTCCAGCAAAATTTTGGACTTTATCCCCTGCTAGGGCTTTTAACCTTTCATCCACAAAACTTATACATTACATGACGCATTATATTCCAAGGTTTGTGTTCATATTCTGATCATATTCTTTTAAAGAAATGCACACTTTAAAATCCTTATTCATTTTGTAGGGGAAATGGTATAATTTATACAGGAAGCACTGGAAATGCAAGGTACATACTAGCAATATAGGTGCTTCACTGTAAATTTAATTAATCAGTCTCATAAAATGATCAGTCTCATTAAATCAGTCATATTAGTTAATCTGTCTTAAAGAATATCCCCTTTTTAATTTTAGCATTTTATTAGAATTAAAATTGCCAATGTTTAAATAAGTGACAATTATTAAAACCCCAATTGTAGATGTGAAAAAATAATAATCAGTGACTTGATTTCTGAAGGCTTAGTTCTGATTAGTTTGGTTTCTTGCAATATCAAAGTAATAACCACAACAATAAGATGTTTCCCTAATATAGCATTTATTGAAATAGAAAAGAATAAACACCAATTACCTATTAACTATGAACCTAATGCTATATATGGACAAAGAAGAGTTTTGTGTGTGTGTTAGAGAGAGGAAAGAAATGTGCGTGTGTGTGTGTGTGTGAGGGAAAGAGAGTGCGCACGCGTCTGTGTGTGTGTGTGTGTGTGTGTGTGGACGCGCGCTATGCTCTAGAGCTCGGGTGTCCCTGCGCGCGTTCGCGTTGAGCTTATAAAATGAATAACCACGAACCGCGTGAGATGTGGCCGCGCGCCCTGCTATGTGAAACAGTGAGAACAATAGGGAATGGAAATATGGCGGGGACTTTAAAAGATTTGCGCGTGGTGGATGGCCAGCGATAGAAACTATAAAATATTTCCAATGACAAAATAAGTTCCAAAGCGCTAATGGAAATAGTGCTACGGAGTTTGGAACTTATTTTTCCTCGACATAAAATGAGATCACTGACTGACTGAACGTGTTAGTAAACACGGAGTAAGATCACATGCAAAGAAGAGAGAGAGGTCAAAGAGAGAAGGAAGGAGAGTCCCTTTGTTTAAAAGACTGCTTATTTAACGAACAGTTTGAGCCTTCAAATTACTCGACACAGTGAAACTTCGAAAGAAACATTATGTGGTATATTAGAGTGCTGTGCCTCTAGGGGGCATTGTTGGGAAATGAGATCCAATGTGTAAAAAAGAATGAGAAGAGGAGAAAGAGAAAAGAAGTCAAGTTACTGAACCATACGTGTTTGACTGCCTCTCTTTACATACATAATACATAACATGTTGGCGACGAGGATGGCTATACTTGGAATAATGCCACTTCCTTCAATTCCTTGCAAAGCCCAGGTATGCCCAGCATGCCTTTTGAAACATGGCTTCACATGTTTGGCAACTATGTACTGGCGCTCACGACAGATGACATGCTGGACAAATAGAAATATGCCCTGCTAAGTCATTCCACTGAAGTACAGTGGATTTTCTACACTCTACCAGTGGACACAGACACTTATACAGCTGTTGTAGAAGCATTTAAAAAGTTTTTTTTTAAATGCCAAAACTCAGCGTTGTGGCGGAAAGGAGCAAAGGTTTCATCAGCATGCACAGTGAACAGGTGAGTCAGAAGGTCAATACATAGTTGCACTGCATGAGCTCTGCATTTCCTGTGATTTTGGTGCACTGGCAGATGACATGCTCAGAGACTGGTTAGTAGAAATGATGAACAAGATTGCAAACAGTTTTGACAGTATTGTTGGGGCAATTCATGGCTCTACTTCATCCTGTGGATGCCGGCACTTCGGGAAATGGGATACTCCCCATGTTTATGCAAAACCAAGTGACACAGAAAACTCTGAAAGAAGGCGTGCTGTTGGTGCGGTACAGATTCTCACCTTGCTAACTTCCCTAAGTGCCCAGCTAACTCCGCTATATGCAGAAAGTTCAATAAGCAGGAACATTTTGCAAAGGTTTGCAGGAGTGCTGCACAGACAAGCAATGTGAGAAAAGTCACTACTGTTAGTTTTGCATATTCATGAAAATCACCTAGGCAAGAGTTGCTTAGCATGCAATGTTACACTGCAGCATGTGAGAGGCCACGTATTCAATACACACCTGCTATCTGATACTGATTCACCTGTTTCCATACTCCCAGAGAGCATGTACAATGAACATTTCAGTGGCACTGAACTGTCTCAGCCTAAATTGCAGCTCTTGGCCTACACTAAAGACCCAATAGCTGTTCGGGGGTGCCTGACACTATGAATGTTTCACATGAAAGAGACTCTTTCTGTGCTGATTTCTACATTGTACCATCTGCCACTGCTATTCTTGACATGGACCTTGTTGCTGGGCTGAAGTTGGTCATCAAGAATGGCAGAGTTCTACCAACCGGTATTTCATCTGTGCAAGTACAAGACAGCACAGTGACCAATGCACTACATAACCCACACGGGTTGGGAGTAACAACTGGATTCACCCATAAAGTAAAAGTGTTGCCTGAAATTCAACCTACTCAGCAAAAGTTGCTGCATCTGCCATTGCAATTTGTAATGCTGTCTCCCAGGAACTGCACAGGCTGGTAAATGAAGGGATGATATAAGAGAACCGACTGTTCATCATATACTGGCATTAAAGAAAAAGGATGCATGTATAAGGCTATGCAATTGGCCTCAGGCAAATGAACAAAGCCATTATTGTTGAGTCACATCCACTACCACACACTGAAGAAGTCTTCCATGTATGTAGTCTGTGCATGCATGTATTCTTAAGGCCACAGTCTTTTGATCACCAGAATGCTTCCCTTCAAGTAACCTTGCACACTGATAGCAGGGATCTCACATTGTTTGTCACTCATGATGGTCTCTTTCATTTTACCAAGGTCCCATATGGACTGGCATCAGCCCCAAGTACATTTCAAAGAATGATGTGTCGGATACTAGCAGGTCCGCATGGTGTCCAGTGCTACTGCGATAACATCATTGTCTGCATTGAGACTCTAGAAATGCATGAGCATTGTCTCATAGCCGTGCTGCACAGACTACATGACTGTGGTCTGAAGCTGTATATGAAGAAATGGCAATTTAGGAAATCAGAACTGGTTTTCCTTGGACATGTGATCTCAGCTGTTGGCCTTTGCTCAAACCCAAATCATATTACAGCAGTCAAGGATGCCCCCCTCCTCAGAATGCTCAATCTCTTCGGTCATTTTTAGGATTGACTACATGGTATGCAAAGTTCATTCCAAATTGCGCTAGTGTGATTGAGCCATTACGTGCCCTCCTCAGGAAAGACACCGAATTTCACTGGACTGACACTGCTCAAGAGGCTTTCACACAAGTGACATCTTTTAGCTTCTAGTCCTGCCAACACAACATTTGATCCTGCTTTACCAAACATTGTGACCACAGATGCCTGGAGACACTACATGGTGACACTGAGAAAACTGTTGCTTTTGTATCCTGTTCACTTTCTGACAGAAAAAGAAAGTATGAGGCACTAGCTTGTGTCTGGGTAGTTGACCATTGGTGCACCTAACGGCGGGGACAACGATTCACTTTGAGAACCACCCCCCCCCCTCCCCTCCCCACCCCCCATCCCAATATTACTTACTACCAAAGGTCTTGGAAGAGCAGGAATGAGGATTGTGAGATGGTGTGCTAGGCTCTCAGTATACACCATACAGTAAAAAGCAGGGTATGTATAAGGCTAGTGACCCTGGACAGGAATCAAACCATGTTCATGGTGGTGATGACCCAACAACTAAGCTACTGCTCAACAGGCTAGGCTAGACTGAATTTCCGAGAAGCTTCCAGAGACAAAGCATAAAAGATTCTAACAAAGCATAAAAGATTCTTAAAAAAAACATAAAAGATTCTAAAAGTCAAAAGAAGCAGGTAGCAAAAGATTGCTAGGTACTAACGTGAGAAAATACGAGGACAAAGCATTGAACAAAGAGAAGGGAGGTTAAAAATAGTCTAGCAAATCAGGGGAAGGTGAGAAGAATAATGAAGGCTAACAGGCAAGTGAGGAAAAAAGAAAACACAAAGGCAGAATGTCTCCATCTAATGATCAAAATCTATATAGTCCCAAAATCCTAACAGCATGAAAATGTAACTGCAGATTGTCTTTCATGAATAGCACTCCCAGTGAAGGATAACCTGGAAGATGATGTGGACATGGTTACATTGGCTACTGGACTACTGGCTATTCAGCTGTTACTGCTGAGTAGTTTGAGAGTTCATGCAAGGACTGCCCTGTACTAGAGCAAGTGATAAAGGTACATGAAAAAAGGCTGACCCCGCACCTTTTTTGCCTTACTACAGAATTAGGACGAAGCTTTCTGACCTCGGTGGTAGTATTCTTCATGGGACTCACGGAGTTGTTGTTCCAGCAGCAATATAACTGAAGCTCATTCAGCTTGCACGTGATGCCCATCAGGGTATTGAGAGAACCAAACACAGACTTTCCTGGTGGCCTGGAATGTATGCACAGGCTACTGATGCTATTCAGACATTGCTGCCAACATGACAAAACAGCCATCACCAGATCATATCCTTTGCACCCAGTGTCATTCCCCAGTGCTGCATGGGATATTGTGGGTCCATTTCACTCTGCACCACAAGACTGCAGATTTGCAGTAACCCTCACTGACTATTATAGCAAGTGGCCAGAGGTTGCATTTACCTCTGAGGTGACCTCTGCTATGGTCATAAAGATTTTATCTACAGTCTTCAGCTGCAAAGGAAACCCTTTAGAAGTTGTCTGACCTTTGTTTGTTTCAACTGACTTTAAAGCATTCCTAGGAGTGCGAGACATTAAACACTGCCACAGTTCACTCTGCTACCCACAATCCAATGGAGAAATTGAGAGGTGGAACAGAATCCTCAAAGACTGTGTCCAAAGAGCTAACATAGTGGGACATGAATGGAAGTCCTATGTCACTGACTTTCTTATGACATTCTGAGCTACTTGCCGTGCAGTAACTAACACTGAACTCTTACATGGGCATCCATTAAACACAAAGTTGAACATCAAAAGTTTTCCTGTGGCCTCCAAATATGATGATGACCTCAGACAAAAGGTGAGGAAGAACTAAGAAAAGACCAAGTTCTACACTGACAGATGTCATGGTTCATAATATCAAGCCTTCAAGTGTGGATCCTTTGTGTGCATCAAGAAACCTGGGATTGTGCAGAGGGGTAAAGCCAGGTTTTCCCATGCATTCCAAGGACCTGCACCCTATCAGCTGTATGATGGCAAGATCTGGAATGCCATGCATCTTGCTCCTGCCAAACCAATCAACATGAGTGAGTCAACTGCATTGGCATTACCTGAAGATGCCTATGATCAAGCTCCTGTCTTATGTATGCCTGCTCCTACATTGAGTTCACGTAGGCGTAGATGTATTCTGCCTCCGGTGTGGGCTAATGACTATGTGACATGGTTTGTGTTTTAACTGCTGTGAGAATGCAGCTATCACTGAAAAAAGTACAGTGAGAATGCAGACATCCTGTAAGTTTTGTATACAAGTTGCATTTTCAGATAGTATGGCCAGTTGTGCCTTATTCAAAAATAGGGAAATATGTGGTATATTAGAGTGCTGTGCCTCTAGGGGGCATCGTGGGGAAATGAGATCCAGTGTTCAAAGAATGAAAGGAGGAGGAAGGGGAAAGAGAAAGAAGTAAAGTTATCGAACCATGTGACTGCGTCTTTTTACATACATAATACACAACACGATAGTGAACACTTTCTTTTCCTGCCCAAATGTACAGTCTTGGAGTTGTTTTTAGTTCGTTGTGAGCAGGAAAATAATGCAGCTCTAGCCTTTGAAGCATCTGTGTGAATACGGATGTGGCCTTTGAAGTTGTTGGCCTTGCGAAGTGTTTAGTGCTGATGTATGACAATGCAGCATGTTTTAGTTTGTCTTCATGTGCATTCTGCAGGTTGATCCGTCTGTGGATTCACTTCCTGACAAAGTTCATTCGGCTTCATCTCTCACAGAGGTCCGGCCATCCAACAAAGTTGAAAGCTGCTGTTTCACATACCATTAAAAGGGAAAGTAAATTTGCACAGAAAAAAGACAAAAATATGCGTGGGAAGCACAGTGGGACATCCATTGGGAGAGGTGACCATTTCTCTCATTACAATCTCAGATGAGATAAAAGTAGACCTCCTCTTTTCAGCCAGATCACGCTTGCCTGGTGGACCCAGAGAGAGCCAAGAAAGGCTGCTGAAGTGCTTTTGATGGTTTGTGGGATGATATATAGTCATCTTACTTACTACTTTGCTATAAAAGTACTTTAATAAAGGTGCACCCTCTATCAGTTGATGCATAATACACACAGTCTTTATTTATCCATTTAGTCTGTCTTTTTAAAGCTTAAACACTATGAAGACCTTCAGTATATATTATTTAGTTTTTGTGAGTTTTTGTAAGTCTGTTCTTCTTATCAACTTATTATGCATTCTCTTCTTTTTAATCTTCTTATTTTCTCTTCAAATTTCTTGTTTTTTCATGGGTCGCAATTTCTGACGCAGAGCCATGAAATTTGCCAGGATTGTAGAAACTATATGGGAATAGTGCTTGTGCTTTTGGGAAGGATCAAAATTATGGTTGCCACATAGAAATGTCCCAAACAGCATTTTATTATTATTTTTTTACATAGGAATACACTGAAAAAATTTAAACTGCTCCAATTCATTACAGTTACAACCATCAAAATTCACATGGTCAAACCTGGGCACAACAGGACCGGTCATGTCAATTACAGACAGATTGCACACATCCTTCTCTTTCTATCCATGCTTCTTTCTTCCCCCATTCATTTTAATGGGGAAAAGCTAGAGAGGGAGATGTCATCTCCACTCTAGCTGTGCGAGTAAACTGCCTGAATTCACTGTTTCAACAAAACATTTTCCTTTAAAATCCTGACTTTGACCTAGAAACTCCATTCAAGCTTTACTGTGTTGAGCTATCCCCCCCTTTCAAATACTTCTAAACATCCAATTGTTTCAAAATATAGTTTGGCACTAGGGCAAGAAAACTGTCCTATTCACTTGCATTCAAAATATGGCACCATCAACTTTAGCTTTTACTTAATATTTCTGTGTTTTTAAACAGCCATAAATCAAAGAGTTGCCGCTCAATCTACAATTGTTGAGCATCAAATCAGTCAACAGAGTCTCCTTACACAAATAATGTTATTAGGTAAACAATTTGGTGAATATTTTCTGAGTGACAAACCTCAGTCTGCTGCAAGAATTTGTAATATACAGCCAATAATAGTACACAAACTGACTATTTCCACTTAAGAGTTCTGAAATGTCAGAGAGGGCCAATCTCACGGTGCAGGTGTGGGGGCCTGCACTTTGACACAGCCATTTATCCTCAAAAGTAATCCTCTGTCTATTCACTCACATGCATAAATACCATTATGCCTGCTAATTGCCACAAAACCCAAAAATAAATAAACCCAGCGTTTTAAAATTTCAACACTTTAACAAAGCTTTTTATACACTTAACTGTTCATAGCAACCAAGTAGATAAACCCTAGAAACCAACTGGGTTAGCATAGGAGTATTTTAGCATTTTAATGCATTTAAACATGTATCCATGTTTTTAACATTTTACCCTTTACATATTATAAACTTTCAGCCAATGTCACTACCACCATGCCTGCTAACTGAAACAGACTGATAACACTGATCAACGCTCTCTTTGTATTCATTTCTCTATATTCCATTTATTCCCATTCATTTTCTACTATACCCATAATCTGTATATTTGGCTGACAATCACTGTTTTGCATATGCCGCCTCAAGGTACATTGCCAACCACTTATTCATAGTCAGTGTGTTCCACACTCATCCATTTGCCATTTTTTTTATCCATCCATTTTTCCATTTTCTCCAAATTCCTTTTCAACAGCACAACTGCAAGTCCAGCTAAACTTTGCTAGGGCTTTTAACCTACATCTGCCAAACTTTTACACATTTTCCAACTTATGAAAACAAACTTTGTGGATATATCATGATTGTACATGTTTAAGGAAATACACACTTAAAAGCTCTCATTCAACTTTCATTTGCCTCTGTAATCTGTCTGTCCTTTTAAATATTTAATCACTATGATGACCTTAAGTATATATTATTTATTTTTGTTTGCTTTACATTTTTGCATTTTTTTTAACCTTTCTGCCTTTTAACTAGCTTTGCAAGCCAACATGAAGTTTGTTCCCAAACTCCACTTTCTATTTAATAATTATAATGCGTTGAGCAGTTATAAACTTGTGTAATCTTTGGTGATGCCAAGTTGAGTTTAAATATCTGCAGTAGTCAGTATCCATATTTATCAAGCATCTAGAGAATAGAGCATTAATATGGAATATTTATATGTACTATATACACAGTAAAACACTCAACTTGAAAAAAAGTTGGTTAAATGACTGATTTTGTTGTGTTGGTTGAGCAAAAATCCATGAAAAAGTCAGTATAACTACGTTTAATAAACTATTACACCTAACCAAAGATTTTTTTCATGAACTTAAAAAGATGAGTTTTGTGAATGCCGCAAGTTCATCCAAAAAAACCTCTGCAAACATATTAATTTGAGTTAAGTCAATCTCATTTAGGAACTGCCCTCCCATATTGGAGAAACCAAATGCCAAGTTTGGATTAAAATCTTACCAGTTGTTTCCTATGAGACAATGAAAAAAAAAATGGTTGTTTAGTGATTTTTAAAAGAACAAACGTGCCTACTGTGCATACAGAATTGAGCTTTTGCAGCAATTGTATAATTACAGCCTACACTCTACTGTGCCCATCATTGCCATCTGTAGCACTTCTCCATGAGCTGATTTGAGCATTCACAGCACAACCCCCAGCACCCTATATATTTTCTGCTCCACCATTCATGCCAGGATTGGATTGGTGGGCTTTTTCTACCCAGGCATCAGCCGGGGTCAGCTTCAGTCAAAATAAGAAAAAAATAGAAAAGTGAAAAGGGGATTGGAGGCCCCACTTCCTTTTTCACTGGAATTATATGGTGGGAAATGAGTCAGGAGAGAGCTGTTATTCCATCTGTGGAGTAAAGACCCACTCTCAGGCCGTCCAGAGGCCTACAGAGATGCCAATACTTTTGGGTGCCAGCCTGTGCTGCCTGACCTTGTATAGGTGGGAAACTATCAGCAGTGTGTGTGGTGGTGAGGGGGGTTCGGCTGGATGGCTAATGCAATGTAGCATTTGCAGTTGGGGGGTTTGAGTTTCAGGCCCTCCAGTCATCAATCATGCTGGGCCTATTCTGTTCTTTGACAGCTCACTACAAGGCCTGACATTTAACACTCAGGACCCTGGACCAGTCTAGGCTCTGAAGCCTTCAGCCCCACAAAAAAAAAAAAAAAAAGAAAACAGAAAAGAATGACACGTTTACTCCCCCTCTCTCTTTTTTTTCTTTCTCTTCCTCTCAGCTGAAGCAAAACAGATACAAATTAATAATTCCCATCTGTAACAGGATAAATGGCTCCCCATATCTGGTGCTCCCCCTTTGCCATTTACAGACACACACACGCACACAGGAGGCCACAAACTCAAGAGGCCTAAAAGCCTATTAAAACACTTGAAAGTGTGTGTCTATGTGTGTGTGTGTGTGTGTGTGTGTGTGTGTGTGTGTGTGTGTGTGTGTTTTGAACCCCTTACATAATTATTACAGATGTTTTACATTTTTCTGATAGCAGTTTCTTAATTATATAGTATATAGTTTATAGTATAAAAGAATAGTAATATATAATACCAATATAATATTTTCTTAAACATCAAAATGTAATGTTTTAAGAATGAATCTGGCAAAAACAAATAAGTCTCAACAGCAGTGAAGTAATGAGAATGTTTCCTCCCCTGAGCCTGTATGATCTAATATGCTGGACAGCATCTGCAGGTGACTCAGTGTGTGATGGTGTGCTAAACAAATAAAAACATTTTTTTACAGTGAAATTCCAGCAGCTCAGTGCCATTCATTCAAAGAGACCATCAGACTGTCACTGTATTCTAATACTGTAGAAAACTGAGTTTAATTCAGTCCCACAACCTAACTGTATTTTGCAAATTCTAAAATTCAGTTAGAGTATTATGGAGCATCACAAATAACACGTTAAATTCTGCTTGATGTCTTTGCTACATCTCATGCCTTCTATCTCAGCAGTAAATAAGCTTATAGCCACAGGCCATGCTGTGTATACATTAATATACTAAACAAAATAGTATGATGTAGATCGCATAACGTGCTAAAAGGACAAGTGTCAAGTTTAGCTCTCAGTTACAGTTTGTTCTGAGACAATTTGATGAAGGATCCTTAATCTATTTAATTAACTGCATTAAGTTGTTTTAAACATGACATTAACAAACATGTTTGGGTTAAAGATAGGTTAGGAAAGCAGATCAGGGACCCATGACCTCTGGTGAAAATGTCACCAGAGTGGACTGGCTGTGTTAATGGTACTATTGCATCCACTCTCTTCTACACACACACAAGAATATGGACCAAGTCTGTGGCATATAAATTCTTCCTTGGCTGCCTATTTGGTTATCTGGTGAGAATGTTGTTGGACTTTCAGATAACATCATACTCATATTCAATGCTTAATGGCTTCATTTTGAGTTCTTTTGGCCTCTGAGATATACCTTTCTTCTCTTAAGTCTCCATGCTACACCAGTCGAATACTAAACATCCCTGAAGGCAACCCAGATTTCTTAAGTGCAGTATCGGCCTCCATTGTCTGTCTTCACCATTGTACATGCTGTTCAAGATTCTGAGGGCAACCCCAAGGCATCTCAGCTGCTTACTGGCTGGGCAGTAGGTATTGAATCTAGTGTTTTTTAAGTATTTTTGGCAGCTATGTCAAAAATTACTTTTTGTTTTGACTTGTTCCTGAGCATAACAATTTCATTAAAATCTTAATACTGAGCAGATACTTTTGGAAAGAAAAAAAAAATCTTGGCTCTATTTTATTCTTTGGATTTTTCATATAGTTAGATAAAAATTACATACTGTGGATTTGGCATGTATTATAGTATTATCTAATACAATATACAGTATTTTGGTAATGCCACTCAAAAAGAGAGAGAAAAATTTTGGTCCCCTAGGTGGTGCCACAGAGAGACATCAATATATATTTTTTTTCTGTCCTCAGGACATATAATCTCTCTCTCACACACAAACATACACACACAGCACAAAAAGGTTTCATCAGATCACAGGTGTTTCTGAGTTCCCTTGTCCACAGTGTACTCAGAAAACATGATTGTAGATGGTTCAGATAGAACCACTGAGTGAGAATACAAGGCTGGATAGTATTATCAGGTCTTTGTACAAGTAGAATGAGTAATCATAGTACACTGCTCTGCTGCTTATTGTAATACATTTTCCTGAAGGTTTTTATGTTTTAATTCATTATGCTCAATTGGCTTAAGTTCATAATTGTATATTACTGTAGCTCTACTGTATAACAGTATCAGTGCTGCAGCTCATTAATGTCCATCAAAAAATACAGAAGTGAAAAGTATACATATAAAGGACATGTGTAGAGTGTGAGGCATCGGTTTTGTGTGATATTGAACAATGCATTTTTAAGTAGGGGGGAAGTGAAGACACAGACCTCCGAAAGATGTTCATGCAGGACCCATTCCCCTCTGCAAATATACACAGCTGCTTTCGTAGAATCCTGGGATGTGTCTACACAGTCGGGACTATTGCCTAATTAATGTTTGCGCAGCCTGACTCCAACCTGAATGGTATTCTCCTGATTCTGCCGTAGACTATACAACTAGTTCCAAACTGTTGTGTCAGTACTTAACAACTACGCTGAACATGATCCCTACATATTACTTGATCTGGCTATTGTGGTATAAATGCATGATGCATGATGAACTAAAGTGATATGTTGTAAATGTAGTCACTATTGAATTTCAGTATATGATGCAATAACAGGGTAATCACAAGGTTGCTACAAAATGTTTAACATGGTACACTTTATTTAAAAAAATATTTTAATGTCTTATATTCATCTCAGTTATTAACAAGATAAACTGTATTGATTGAAATGTACACAAAAATCACCTTTACGTGCTTAAGACCCTCATAATGGCAAGTGTGACTACAAATAAAAGAAGTCATGTAACCAGGAATAAAATCACCTTTTTCATTTTTTTTCTTCTTTTACCATTATTTCTGTTTTCGTAAATATTTTAAAGAATAAATCCACACTTAGTGATGAAGAGCCTATCTTTCTGTCTGCCACCATGATAATAGATATTTAATTGTATAAAAAAATAAAAGTATGACACTTGGCAGGAACAAGAAGGCGAAGGGTGGAGATTTGGGATGTTGGTAGTCTCTATCTCATCTGCTACTGGACTTTACTGGTTTGGCGGAGATGAGAGGACAGGGGGCCAGATGATTGATGAAGTGGTGCTTGGACCATAAACTCTCACAGAGACTGCAGGGAGATAATCAAAGAAAAGCCGTCTTTCCCACCCGCTCAGCAAAGACACACACACTGCACTCAGCAATGAGACCCACAACAAGGAGTTGTGGGTAATCCTTATTTGCTCCTGAGGTGCAAGGTGTAATGATCTGAACTGGTGTTGGTAGTGGGGAAGGACCAATGGAATATCAGTATGTGTGTATGTGTGTGAAGACTCATAACTTGGTCCCACATCTTCATCTATTCAATTAGCTACATTAATAGGTTGCTTAATGTATATAATTACCTTTGAGTGAAACTGATTTTGTGCTGCTCTCATTAAAGGTGAATTGGAGAATATTTTTAAACTAAAATAATGGTAGTTGTATCATATAATCTATTATTCTTATTTTTATTATTATTAAGGGGTCTAAAATTTAAATTAATTAAAATATGAACTCATCTTTTGAAAACTATTCCAAGGATTATTGCCAGATCTTCCAAAATGATGTGTGAGATTATTCAGTAGTGACTGTCCATCACCGTTGTTGTTGTTCTTTCGTCCGCTCTCGTTAGGGGTTGCCACAGCAGATCATTTGTCCGCATGTTTGATTTGGCACAGGTTTTGTGCCCTTCTTGATGCAGCCCTCTCATTTCATCCAGGCTAGTGCACTCACATTGGCTGGGTTAGTGTCTGTCCATCAATAATTATCACATCATATCATATCAATAATTATAATACAATTATAATTAAAATTCATTTGTAAATAACATGGCCTCTGCCTACCAGTCAGTCATTCCAAGGCAGGGATTAATTTACTCAAACAGCTATTACACAATATATATTAGATGGATATATTCAGGGCTAGATTCTGGGCTAGATTCTAGATTAGGTTGGGGTGTGGTCACCCTCAGGGGGTGTGGTCAAGTTCAAGTGCACTTTTCTCACATACCATAGGTCTAATCGAACTGAAATGCTCTTACTATAACCTAAGAACAAGATAGGAACGACCTGCAGTTCCATAGGCATGTCATGTTCCAGCCAGGTCCCGTATATCTCCCTGTGTTTCGCCTTCCTTGTGTTTCCAGTGTTTTCTCTCCCTCTTCCTTCTGTTTGTGTGTGTGTGTGTGTGTGTGTGTGTGTGTGTGTGTGTGTGTGTGTGTGTGTGAATCTGGGCGTAGCACTCGAGTTCGAGCCTCGCCTGATTACAAATTGAGCACACCTGGTTCTCAGCTACTCACTCAATGTGCAGCGTTCATAAGCCCCGGCACAGCCACTCATCACCAGATTGTTCCTGCCTCTGTGCGGTACACTTCCGACCTTCTTCATGTTTTATGTGCTTATCCTGTGTTTTTCTCCTTGTGATCTGGGTTCCCTTCTCATCCTCCCTGTCTGCTCATTCCCAGTTCTCTTCCTGCCATGCACAGCCCCACCTTGTCTTCCTCATGGTTCACTGGCTTTGCTCTCAGCTCCCACACCGCCGACCTGAGTTCAGATCCTCGTCATGCAGCCCTAACCAACCACAGTTCCCTCTTTGGTCGGCATGAAAAGCAGCTCCATGAACTCACCGAGAGCCATCATGCCATGATTAACAAGATTGGGCTCCTCAGCCAGTAACTCAGTCGCATCCTCCTCCAACCAGCCCAGGTGCCCCCTGATCCCCAGCCCAGTCAAACTATCCCTGTGGCTCACTCTGCTTCTTCACCCAGTCCACCCCGGCATGAAGCGCATGTCCCAGACTCTGAACCCTATGCAGGCAACTTAGGGAAGTTCAAGTCCTTCCTCCTCCAATGTTCCCTCGTGTGTGCAGAGCGTCCATTAAGCTATGCCACTGACAAGGCTAAGGTGGGGCTGCTGAGGGAAGATGCCCTAGCTTGGGCCACTGCCATCTGGGATGGGCAGCCTTTTCTGTGGTCCTCTTTCACTGCAAGACTTCAGAAGGTTTTTGACCACAAAGTCCATTGGAAGGAGGCTGCCATATGCCTGCTCTCCCTCCACCAGAGGTCCTTTAGTGTGGCAGAGTATACTGTGGAGTTTCAGATTCTGGCTGCCCAGTCCAGCTGGAACAAGCAGACACTCCAGGGAGCATCTGTGAGTGGACTCAGTGAGCGGATGAAGGATGAACTCACCTTAAAGGACAAGTCAGACTCCCTCTACCAACTAATCTCTCTTGCTATCAGATTGGATAACTGCATGCAGGAGTGACACAGAGAGAGCCAGCTGAAACCAGGTGCCTCTAGCACCCAGTCCTCCCCTTTACTCATCTGCCAATCCTGCCCCCAAGCCTCAGCCTAGTCCCAGAGTTCTGTTGCGTACCTCCATGTCACTTGGGGAAGTACCCATGCAACTGGGTTTGGTCTGGCTTTCCCATGCTGAGCGGGAGTGAAGATTCCTGGCAGGTGCATGCTTCTAACCAGGCCACTCCTTGACTAACTGTGCCCTATGGTTAAAAGGGGGTGCTCACCAGTAGAAAGGGGGCTACTGGTAAGCCAAACTGCCACTTCTGATCCCCTGTCCCACTTCCAGAGTCCTGCCACCCAGTGCCACAACCAGCTCTCCGTTCCCAACTTCGCACTTACCGAGTCGAGTGCCTGGATAGAGAGCTAACATTCAAGTCTGGCCTGTTCATTGAGTCCCTGGACCCCCCAGTTACTGCTAACATGCTGGATGGGAAATCCCTGGCTTGGATCACTCATCGCACTACCCCATTGCTCCTTATGCTCTCAGGGAACCACCCTGAACAGTTCCAGCTGAACCTTATCTCCTCCCCATGTACCCCGCTGGTGCTAGGCTATTCTTGGCTGAAGAAACACAACCCCCAAGAAGACTGTTCAGCTGGGAGGGTTGCAAACCCTTTTGTCACTCCTCGTGCCTGAAATCAGTCCTTCCACCAACTGCGGCCACTACAGCTTCCCCGGCTCCCACTCCTCCAGACCTCTCTGCAGTGCCCCTTGAGTACCATGAGGGTGGGTGAGTTTTTTTTTGCAAGGACTGGTCCCTTTCACTACTACCTCACCACAGGCTTCTTTTTTTGTGGCCAAGAAGGAAAACACCCTCTGCCCTTGCATTGATTATCGGGGCCTCAACATCATCACTGTGGAAAAACAAGTACCCTCTGCCACTGTCCATTTCTGCCTTCGAGCCGCTGCATGGGGCTACTGTTCTCATGAAGTTGGACCAGTGGAACGCATACCTCTTAGTCAGGATCAGAGCAGGGGATGAGTGTAAAATAGCATTCAACACCCTCCTGGGCCGCCTTTGAATATCTGGTCATGCCTTTTGGCCTTACCGATGCTCCAGCGGTGTTTCAGGCTCTCGTCAATGACATACTCTGGGACTTCCTGAACTGCTTTTTATTTGTTAATCTGTATGACATCCTGATTTTCTCTCGCACTCTCGTTGAGCACACTCACCATGTCCATCAAGTCCTGTGGCTTCTGGAGAACTGCTTGTTTGTCAGAGCAGTTTCATGTCCACACAGTCACCTTCCTGGGGTACGAGAGCAGATGAATCAAAGCTGACTCTGAGAAGATCCGGGCTGTAATCGAGTGGCCTAGACCCACTACCCTCAAGCAGCTCCAGTGGTTCTTGGGGTTGGCCAGTTTCTATCGCTGCTTCATCAAAAACTACAGCTGGGTCGCTGCACCCCTTACTAGACTCACCTCCACTTCTACACACTTCACATGGACCCCTGAAGCCGAGTCTGCTTTCACCAAACTGAAGGAGCTGTTTATCTCTGCCCCATGTTGGTTCAGCCTGACCCCTAGCTTCAGTTCATCATAGAGGTGGATTCTTCAGACTTGGGTGTTGGTGCTGTGCTCTCACAATGATCTGTCCCTGACCAGAAGCTCCACCCATGTGCCTTCTTCTCACTATCCCTTGCAGAATGCAACTATGATGTGGGGAATCATGAGCTACTGGCTGTTAAGTTGGCATTGGATGAATGGAGGAATTGGCTTGAGGGGGCCGAGCACCCATTCATCATTTGGACAGATCATAAGAACCTGGCCTACATCCAGTCCAACAAGCGTCTCAACTCCTGTCAGGCACAATGGACCTTGTTCTTTGGTTCTTCAATTTTTCCATCACCTGCCGTCCTGGCTCCAAGAAGACTAAGCCAGACGCCCTCTCCCACCAATTTGCCCAGGAAGAGGAGGCACTAGGTCCCAACACCATCCTCCTTCCTTCCTGGTGGGGGCTGTCACGTGGGAGATCAAGGCAGTGGTCAGGAGAGCACATTGCACCCGACCCCATACCAGTAATGGTCCCCTTGGTCATTTGTTTGTCCCTGACTCCCATTCCCAGGTCCTCCAGTGGGGTCATTGCTCCCGATTCACCTGTCACCCCAGCTCCATTCGCACCCTTGGCCTACTGAAGCGGCACTTCTTGTGGCTAACCATGGAAGCCGACACCTGGGCCTTCATCACTGCCTGTATGGTGTGTGCTAGGAGCAAAGACTCACACTGCCTGCCTGCTAGTCTGCTGCGACCTCTGCCTGTTCCCAGTCGCCCCGGTCTCATATTGCCTTAGACTTTGTCACCGGTCTGCCTCCTTCACAAGGTAAAACCACCATCCTGACCATCACAGATTACTTTTCTAAAGCAGTACACTTTGTTGCTGTCCCCAAGCTCCCCACAGCCTGTGAGACTGGAGGCCATCATGACTAACCACGTCTTTTGACTACAGTGTATCCCACAGGACATACTATCTGACCCCAGACTCCAGTTTGTTTCCCAGGTATGGAAAGCTTTCTGTAAGGCTCTCAGGGCCACTCTGAGTTTCTCTTCTTGTTTTCATCCCCAGAATAAGGGCATGATCAGGAGGCTAATCAGGAGTTGGAAGCAGCACTGCAATGTGTCACTGCCAACACCCTATGTTTTAGACCATATCTCAAGAACCTTCTCTTTTCTTCTGCATTTTGGACCACTTAGCTCCTCCACTTGGATTTTTTTTTTAAATTTTAAATGGAAAACCAACTTTTTGGAAGTAGTCCTAGAATTTTTTTCCCATCTTCACAATCTTGGGGTCAGATGGCTCAGTCAAGTTTCTCCCTCCAGATAGAATAAAATAGATAAATTAATCAGAAGGTAAATTAAAATAAGTGAACACAATAATAACACTCTAGGGCAATAAACCCACGCTTTATAGAAACAAAACATCAGTACCTGAGCGAAATTTTGGTCTTTTATAAGATGCCACGCCTACTTCGATCAAAAGGTGCAGGCTATTTGTTGGTACCTCGAATAGTGAAGGCTACAGCATGGGGTAGATCTTTCTCTTACAAAGCCCCACAGTTATGGAACAGCCTTCCAGTTAGTGTTCAGGGCTCAGACACAGTCTCAATGTTTAAGTCTAGGCTGAAAATATATTTGTTTTCATATTTGTTCCTGGTTGGAGTTCTCATCAGTTGAGTTCATGCGCTGCTGATGGGGGTGGCCCACATGGACGGCCTGAAGACCATTGGGATTGCTGGGGATGGTGCCGCTTGGGGATCTCATATGTGTAGACAAGATAATGAAGGATACAACTTGAGCACAGGGAAGGGTGTTCTAGGTGTATTTAACAGTTTTTTTCACAGTCTGACAGAAAAGGTGACGAGAGGAGGTCCACTTCACATCTTTTATTGTTGAGCACAACCTACCTTTCCAGGTGCGCAAACACACTGGAAAGCTGTTTAGGAACATGTTTACTGACTAGGAAATAACCAAACACTGTGCATGCTCATCAACCAAGACAGCAGCCATAGACAACATGGCACTGGAGCCTGAATGTTAGTACATCTGTACCATAAAAAGGCCATATCATATTATGGTAGATGAGAGCAATGATAAAATGTGTGAGAAAGAATGTACCATACTAGTGAGGTACTACGATGAAGCTCGAGACAAAGTCACAGTTGGATTTGTAGACATGCCAGTGTGTAATGATGCAAAAGCTGAAAACATATTCAACTGCATTGCATCATCAGTGCATGAGAAAAGACTTCTGAATGGTTTAATAGTGTAGGAATTATCAGTGACAACTGCAGTGTGATGAAAGCAAATCAAGAGTGAAAGAGCAAGCCCCTCATATTTACAGTGTTGGCTGTCCAAGCCACCTAGTCTGCTGCTAAGGAGCTCTTAATGTCACCTGGAGAAGTATTCATTGACATCTATTACTACTTTGAGAAAAGTTCTAAATGAAGGGAAGACCTTGAAAAGTTTCAAGAGGTCTGCAATGTTGCTCAGCAGAGAGTAAAAAATATTGTCCTACATGCTGACTTTATTTAGGCAAAAGATTGAATGACTTACTCCAAAATTTGGCCAGCATTTCTGTCTTAGTTTGAGAATCAACATTGATGCTACATTCAGAAGAGGCTCAAAGACCCCCAGTTGAAAATGTACACATGCTTTCTGCACAGTCATACAATGTTTTGACAAATTTAATTTAATTTTTCAAAACAAGACACCTTCATCCACTGACCCAAAGGTATTAAGAGAACAAAACATTTTGGAGATAATGTGAGCAACCCTGAAATTCACTGCCCAGGTGTATTGGAGACAGTTAACAAGCAAGAGATCCCCCTCATAAGACATAGCAGTTCATCAAAGATGCCAGATATTCTTTGTGAAATACTTTCAAAAATCTTGAAGAAGTTCCCAGTGACAGACCAGATCTTGAAAAGTATTTCAATGGTCACTACAAAGAGCCAAGAAGAGGTGAGCCCAGGGCAGATTGTGACTACGGCTGAATGATTTCCGAATACGATGAAGGAAGACCCCAGGGAACAGCTTCATTTGGAAATTCACAAGCACAGGGCAGTTGAGGTTCAAAGAGCTCTGCCAGTTGATGAAGCTGCTTTTGGTGCAATTTTTAATTGTGATGTAGAAAGTGCATTCAGCAAGGTGTGTCAAATAAAGACAGAATTCAGAAGGCAATTGTCTCACAAAAGTCTTGTTAATCTGAGGTCTTATCAACAAAAAAAAAAAAATTATATGGACTGCTGTGACATTGAGGGATGTCTGAGAACTTGTCCTAGGATATTTGTCCTAGATTCACAATTTTGCTGTCACACTACGCAGCAGAGTGTGACTCATATTGACATTTGCCACCACATGTCAATCAGTTCTAATGGAGCAGAGCCTAATTTCCTCCAACAGCTGTAAGACAGTGTTATCATTGAAATATTGCCACCAAAATTGGCAGTTATGTCCCACCCCCTACTCAGGCAAACGAAATGACACATATCCACCTGAAAGGGGCACTGTAATAAATGAATTTATTTTTTGGTTTATATCTTCACAAACATAGGGAATAGAGTAAAACTTGTTATATCTTTTTGTCATATAGTTTAATTAATTTTGGCTGATATACTTTCGGCCACCTTTAATTTTCTGAAAAAATTTCTTTTTCAAACTAGTCCTAGGCTGTTCATCTGATCCACATAAAGTAAAAAAAAATGTAGCAAGTAGAGAGTTTACTGACAAAAACATGCTAAAACAAATTTGCTACACCGATTAGATGCTAGGTCATGGAAATTTTAGGCCATTGCATGCATGTACTAAAAGAACCATAACTTCTGAATGCAAACTCAAATTTCTATGAACTTTGCAATACATTGTCAGTAGCACACTCTATAGTAGGCCACCTCTCAATTTACTCAAATTTCAGAACAATTCATAACCATTGGGGGTGCTATAACTAAACTATGCATATACATATCTCCTCAACCTTTTGATATAGGAAGATGAAATTTGTTATGCTTTTTCTTGGTCAAAATTGAAAACTTTAACTTTATCAAGTTATTTTTCTAATTAATTTTCTAATTAATTGGGGAAGAAACATAGCCTACCAAAAACTGCATACTCAGAAAATGACAAACTTTTGGACCCTGGTGTGTGTGTTTCTTCTTAGCAGTGATAATCATGTATTTTAAAGAGGCTGTGGTCCTTTTAAATGGGTTTCCCTGGATCGACCAATCAGAGTGTGCCATTCACAAGCACCAAACTCAGCACTACTGTGAAAGTAGTAGGACTCAGGCAACATTTAAAAACCACTGAGTGCTAAATTTATTTAGTTTAGCAGATTTATTTAGCAGGTGGCTAATTTACTTCCATTCAGTAAGGTCTAATTTGAATGATGTTAAGTAAGTACAAATATGCTATTTTCGCTGTTATTTGACTTTAATTATGCGGAAGACATAAAAGATAATGTTAGCGTGATATATGCAGTTATGCTTCTGCCAGTAGTTTTTTTTGATAAAGTAAATTCAGGCACTATTTTGTATTTAAATTGTAGTGTTGACTTAAAGAATATGAATGGATGTAATGTGTTTTTATGGCTTGTGATATTGTAATTTATATTTGATTAATACAGAGCTGCATTGTTATTCACAGCTGGAGCATGTGCACTGGTTCAATCACAATAGAGTAAACCAACTGAGGCCAGTTTCAGCAGGGGTGTGGTTAGATTAAAAAACTCAGGCTGTTAGTCCAATGCAGATAAAATATGTTGTACTGCATCATTTTGCTAATCTGTGAGTGGATTTCTACTGTTGAATCGTTTATTTCAAAAACATTGGGGCCACCAGCCAATCACACTGCAACGCACACTTTTAGCATTAAGCTGCCATCACCAGATTTTTAATAGTATGTTCATCTATGGTTGCTTTAGTGTTATATGCACCGTGGCAAGAACTAGCTGTCTGTGGTGCAATTTGCACATTGTGTGTGGCCCCCACAAATTTGGCAGTACTCAGGAAAGTGAGATAGATACAATTGGCCTAATGGTGGTTTTACATTTTGGTCCATATCTCATGAACCATGAGACCTACAAGCACAGTTCTTTTTTTCTATTGATACCTTGGGTTCTTGCAAACATTTAAAACCCTCTAGAAACGTTTAGCCCTGCTCAATGCAATTCAAGATAATTAGCATACTTTATATGGAGTATTATACTAATATATAGAATAGAATGTCTTTGTCATTGCACAAGCACAACAAAACTAGGTTTGCAACTTTTGTTACTAGATTCTATATAAGAAATAAAAAATACAATAAAAGTTGAATATAGTATATCGTATGTGTGCAGCTGTAGCAATGAAGAGATTACAGACAGTATAAACAGTGCTGGCAGTAATAGTGCAACAGCCCAGATGTACAAAGCAGCAACAAAACCAATACATTATGGTTATGTATATATGGAAACTTCATAAACAACACATTGTGGTTAAATATATTATTACCTAAGAACTGAGGTTACCTATAGCAGCAGTCATTGTGTTGTAGTGCAACCCTTAGATGTGACAGGTGCAAATATAAGAAAATGAAAGAAAAGAAATGAAAGTTCTGTAAACAGTGTATGATATAGATATTGAACACCAGCAACAGGAGTTCATACAGTACACACAATGAAAGGATAGTGGACCTCTGTGTTACAGTGTAGCTTATTGGTGTCATACTGCAGTGTGTGTGTATGCAAGTCAGTTGTGGTTCTTGGTGGACTGATTCAAAGCAGTTATGGCTCTGGGGAAGAAGCTATTTCTCAGCCTGGAGGTATGTGCGTAGATGGCTTTGTATCGTCTGCCAATAGCATGGGTGGGTGGAGTCCTTGCAGAATATTTAATAATGAACTGCAGTTGGTTAAAAAACATGGCTGTCTTTGGCCAATCAGGTTTCAGCAGGGATATGACAGGACTAACATAGGTCTATCTTCACAAAACTAAAAAAGGTAGGTTCCTGGTGGGACCGACTTGTAAAGACACTGGGGGGTCCTATTCTTCTTTTGCACATTAAAATAAGCATCTCTTGGAAAATAAGGTGTACTGTAAATCTACTTCATTATCCTGATTCTGTGGCTGAAAACTCACCAATTTGCCTTTTAGATCATTTAGTCCTGTGCACTACAATTTAAGATAATTTGCATAACATGCAAAACCTAATTTTGCATACATGTCCGAGGTTTTTAGCCCAATCTGCAGAAGTTGGTGTCAAATTATTCAGGAGAGTTTGAAGCTTAAAAGTTATCCAAACATTCTGAAATTTTCAAACAACATGGCTGCCACAGGTCAATCAATTATGATACGGTGGAGCTTCATCAGCATAACCAGATGCAACTCATGAGTGCTTTCATGAATTCACATGAAACTTAAAAGGCATATATTGGCCAAGATTCTGAGGACATGTACAAAGTTTGCATGTGGTCATCCATAGGGAGTGGAGCTAAGGTGACATAACTCTTTCTCAAGAACTGTAAGCATCTATGTGGTAACGTGTAAGAGGATATGGCAGTGGTAGCTCAGTGGTTAGGACGTTGGGCTACTGATCGGAAGGTCATGAGTTCGATCCCCAGCACCGCCAAGCTGCCACTGGTGGGCCCTTGAGCAAGGCCCTTAACCCTCAACTGCTCAGTTGTATAAATAAGATAAATGTAAGTCGCTCTGGATAAAGGCGTCTGCCAAATGCTATAAATGTAAATGTAAATGCTGACCCAATTAGTTAAAAAAAATTGCTGCCATTATCTTTCAGCAGTATTTTGATACGGGTTAACATTGATATATTGTCACGAAATTGAATGGTAGGTTCCTGTTGGGACCCACTTACAGTGGATGCAAATTGAAGTCTTGGGGTGCTATTCATGTTTTTGCACATTAAAATATGCATATCTCTCTTAAAATAAGGTGTATTGTAAATCATTATGCTGATTTTGTGGCTGCCAGCACACGAATTAGCTTTTTGGACCATTTAGCAATGCTCACTCAAATTTAAGATAATTTGCATAACATGCAAAACCTACATCTGCATACTTGTCCTAGGGTTTTAGCTGAATCTGCAAAAACTTGTTGTCAAATTATTTGGAAGAATATGAAGTTTAAAGTTATCCAAAACATTTTGAAATTTTCTAACCATATGGTCACCACAGGTCAATCAATTATGATGAGGAGGACTCTTATTTACGTAAACATGAGTGCTTGCATGGATATGCATGAAACTTGAAAGGCATATAGAAGACAAGTTTCTGAGGTAATGTGCAAAGTTTGGGGTGTGATCAACATGGGGGCTGAGCTAAGGTGGGATAACTGCTTCTCAAGGACTGTAAGTTGCAATGAGCTGAAAGTATGTATACTGTATCTATGTGCTAATGTGTAAATGGATTTTAATGATGGCCTAATTAATTAAAATGGGGCTATTTGATGGAGTTATTAAGCTAGCATCACAAAACTTGAATGGTAGGTTCAGGTTGTGTACTATCTGATGCAATTTGGATATACATTTACAATAATAACTCCTCAATGTTAAATCATATTCATATTCCTCTTGATTCCCCTGAAGGTGCTGATGTTGTGTATGTAAAGAATTTGTGATTTCTCAAACAGTAATTTGTCCATTTAAATTTTTTCTTTAATTTTCAATTTATTTTATTTTTTTTTTTTTGCTTCTTCTCCTGTAAATTTTGTCCAGTCATCACCATGAAATACTCAGAATTATTTATTTTATTTTTTTTTAATTAGATCATATTGTCTGTACAGCCAGCACCTTTGATCAGAATTTTAATATACTATACTTAACAGATATGTGGATTAAACCAAATAAATATGTAACATTAAATGAAACTAGTTACGTACATCAGTCTTGTCTAAGAGGAGGCAAAAAAAAAAAAAAAGTCTACCCAGTTGGTTATTTACAGACCCCCACAGCCGTATTCTGAATTTCTTCATGAATTTGCGGATTTCATCTCAGACCTGGTTGTTTCTTTAGACAAAGAATAAATTGTTGGAAACTTTAATATTCATTTTGATAATCCAGAAGATCCTCTGAGAACAGCGGTTGTGTCCATTCAAGATTCAGTAGGGGTTAATCAGAATGTAATAGGATCCACACAATGGTAGTCAGTCTTGATCTAATACTAACATTCGGATTAAACAGAAAATAGAAAATATAGTCACACTCTGACAGTCTGAAGCTTAGATCATTAGCTTATCTCATTTAAAATGTTTCTTAGTCATAATATATGCACTTTGCCAAGCTACCATGTCAAACATACATTCACATCACATCCACATAGTTTTATCAATAATCTCCCAGAGTTATCAACTTTGATTGGATCAACGTCTGACACTATAGAACTTGATCAGGTGACTGAATGCTTAGAGTCACCGTTCTGCTATATTCTAGATAATGTAGCTCCACTTACAAGAAAAAATAATTAGAGAGAAAAACTAGCGCCCTGTTATAATGATTGCACACGAACCTTAAAACAGACTACTTGAAAATTAGAATGTATTAACTAAATTGGTAGTATTCAAAACAGCATGGAAGGAGAGCCTCCTGAGCTATAGAAAAGCTCTTAGTACTGCTAGATCAATATATCTCTCCATCCTAATAGAATTTAACAAAAATAATCTTAGATTCTTATTTAATACTGTAGCAAAGTTAGCTAGGAATAAGACCACACAGAACCATGCACACTATCAATATGTAGTAGTGATGACTTCTTGAATTTTTTTAGTAACAAAATTGAAAATATAAGGCAAAAAAAAATTCAGACTATTAAGGCCAGATAGTTTGATAACTTACTATGCAGATGACCATATCAGATCAACAATTAGAATGTTTTACTCCCCTTTGAGAGACCAAACTAATTTCTCTAATTTCCTCATCAAAACCAACAATCAACAATCAGCTTGTGTATGAGGTCCCTTACCTACACATTTCTATGAACAGATACTACCAGAAGCAATAAAATCTCTTCTAAAAATAATAAATTCTTCCCTTAGCACTGACTATGTACCTAAATCCTTTAAACTAGCAGTTATCAAACCCTGGATTACAAAAACTGCCCTTTGACCCTTGTCAGCTGTCAAACTATAGGCCAATATCAAACCTCCCCTTTATCTCCAAGATCCTAGAAAAGGTTGTAGCACAGCAGCTATGCTCATACCTACATAAGAATAACATTCATGAAATATATCAGTCAGGATTTAGGCCTCATCATAACACGGAGCCAGCACTGGTTAAAGTGGTAAATGACCAACTATTGGCCTCTTATCAGGGTTGTTTGTCCTTGCTTGTGTTGCTTTACCTTACTGCAGCTTTTGACACCAGTGATCATACTATTCTCCTTGATAACTAGAAAATGTTGTTGGAGTTAAGGGAATGGCCTTCTGCTGGCTCAGGTCTTATTTGACTGATTGTTATCAGTTTGTAGATGTAAATGGTGACTTCTCTGTGCATTCTAAGATAAAGTTTGGTGTTCCACGAGGTTCTGTTTTAGGCCTAATACTTTTTTCTCTATATATGCTATCTCTGGGAATAATTATTCGTAAACATAGCACAGGGTGTCCCAAAAGTCTCCATACATAGAGGAAATTAATTTTTTTTTAGCAAAATGTCTTCCAAAATTTTTCATGCTTACTTTATATTATTTTTTTTCAGATAGCCTTTAAGAATGCCTTTGACAAAAGAAGAACGTATTGAAATCATTCTCATGGCTGGATTGGGAAGCTGTCACAAGGTTGTGATGGACTTTAACAGAAAACATCACACATGACACTGTTGCCAAACTTATTAACAAATTCAAAAAGACCGGAAGTGTTGCACACCAACTGAGAAGGGGATGTCCACGAGCATCTACTGATGAAGGCACAACCTGGCATACATAGTCCCCTATGTATGGAGAATTTTGGGACACCCTATATTAACTACCACTGTTATGACACACACATATGTTTCAGAAAAGCTGAATGAGAGACACCAGCTTAGTAAAGTTAAGGAATATGTAAAGGACATTAGACACTGGATGCTTATTAACTTCCTTCTACTTAATTCCAACAAGATAGAAGTACATGTACTAGGACCACGTGCAGCTAGAAGTAAGCTTTACAATTACATAGTAACTCTGGATGACCTTTCAGTTACATCATATGTCATGTCTTTATTTGAAGCTCATGTAGGTAATATTACTAGGATAGTCTTATTTCATTTCAGAAATATTTCTAAGATAAGAAATATAATGTCAGTACATGATGCAGAAAAAAAACAGTTCATGCTTTTGTTGCCTCTAGGCAATGCCTCACTGCCTGGGTGTTCCATCAGGTGCATAAATAATCCATTTAGTCCAGAATGCATCAGCTGGAGTCCTTACTAGAACCAGAAGATATTACCATATCACCCCTTTCTTATCCACACTACATTGGTTTCCAGTCAAATTTTGCATTGGTTATAATATACTACTATTAATAAAGCACTGAATTGTCTCATGCCGCAGTACCTGAGCAAAATTCTGGTCGTTTATGATCAGCCACACCTACTTCAATCAAAAAGTGCAGGCTCTTTCTTGGTAACTCGAATAGCGAAGGCTACAGCCGGGGGCAGAGCTTTCTCTAACAAATCCCAACAGTTATGGAACAGCCTTCCAATTAATGTTCAGGACCCACAGTCTCAGTGTCTATGGCTAGGCTGAAAACATACTTGTTTAGTCAAGCCTTTTATTAATAGAATTTCTGAGGTAAAGAAGCAGATCTGAAGGGTTCATGAGGTATATTTCTGTAAAGCTGCTTTGTGACAATATCCATTGTTAAAAGCACGATAAGACTAAAATTAAATTGAACTGAATCACCAAATGTGGCATGCAGCATTATGAGACCAATTTAAAAAAAAAAAGTATTTTTTTTTTTTATTTTTGATGTGCGGGCCAGTTCATCCATAAGGCCCAAGTGAGTTTCATGGCACAGCTGCTAAACAGAAAGTGAATGCATATCTCAGAAAGTGTGTGACATATTTTGACCAACCTTTGTAAATTATTTAAGGATCTCATCCTAAGGGTCTCCAAGAAGTCGTATCTAAATTCACCTCTAGGTGGCGCTATAATTTGCAAATTTGTAGAACTGCTCAGAATTTTTGAACCACTTAACATCAAATCAAGACTCTTGTTTCTTTTGATTGTCTTGAAGGTGCAGAGTGTTGGTGAGCTAAGGAATTTGTAATTTCTCAAACAGGATGTCAGTCACTTTGAATTTTTAAAAAGCATTTTTTTTTTAACTTTTTCTTGTTCTACAATAAATTTTCTCCCATACCCTTGGAAGAAGATTCAGGAGACCAACTCAAAAACAAAAATTGTTTCTCAGATTTTTGATATGATGGCCAGTTCATCTGTAATGCACAAATGAAATGGTGAAGCCACCAAACAGGAACTGAGGGCATATCTCAGCAAAGGTATGACAGATTTTTTCCCAATTTTGTAGATGAGTAAAAAACCTTGCTGTGGGTGACTCCAAGAAACTCTGCACTGCAGTATAATTCACTAATTAGTAAAATTCTTTATAACTTTGGAACCACCCAACCTCCAATAATGATTCTTCTTTCTCTTGTTTCCTTGGAAGGTGCTGAAAGTTCGCCATGTAATGAATTTGCAATCTGCAATTCACCATGTAATGAATTTGTAATTAATTTGTAATCTGCCAAACAGGAAGCTGGCTGTGTTTTGAAATTTACTTAAAACTGTTTATCTGCTTTTTCTCTTAGAAATTTTGTCTAATCATAACAAAATTTGGATCACAGCATCATGAGATCATTCTGAAAAAAATAAATAAATAAAATTCTTGCATTTTTGAACAGGAAATGTGGTCATATCTCAAAATGTTTTTATATACTGACAATAAACTTGTCAGCAACATTAGCTGAAGTTAAGAAACAAGACTTGACATCATTTGCATCTTAGGAGGGCTACCAAACACAAGTAGTGTGGTGATATCTCAGCAAGAGCTTGACTGTTTGCCTTCAAATTTAGCATATCTCCTTTGGAGCTATGCTAAATTTGGCTTCGGGTCTTCCACTGTCTCTAAGGGGTGGGGACAGAAAGTGCTTGGTTCCCTTATTTGCTGCTTGTAGCTACAGTATATTTGTTGTTATTTTTGTTGTTGTTGTGAAGACACATACTGCAATCCCAGAATCCATCAGAAATAACCAATCATCACAGTCTGTATGAAACTGGATATTTTTAAAACATGAAAACATTGTGTAATATACTAATATGGAGATTTTCAGGAGGGTCTCTGTAGCCTATAAGTTATTGCAATATCCATCCTTGTTACATAAAGTGGTCTTTACAAAAAATATTTAGAGCAGTTTTGACTATGTATAAAATATTGTGAAAAGAAGAGACGGTTATGTGGGGGGGTTTAGGTTCACGTGTCTCCTGCTAGCTGAAGGTCAGAGTAGCAGACAGGCCAAGCCTGAATGTCTGTTTTGCATTCTGGTAAGTAATAGCAAGCCCTGGAAGAAAAAACCCTTAGAAAATCCTCTGGCAAAGATGGATAAGTTAGGCTAAGTATTGTGTATTATAATATCATATTTAATGAATCTTAGCTGTTTCATTTTCTTTTTATGTGAATCAATGCATCATGAAACTAATCCTGATGAGGGATAAATTCACAGTGATAAATTCAAATATTTACAATATATTTTTTGTGAATCCATTTATTTCTGTAAAGCTGCTTTGTGACAATGTCCATTGTTAAAAGCGCTATACAAATAAAATTGAATTGAATTGAATGAGAACATTGACATTGTTATTTTTGGATTACTCAAGAATTCTTACACACAGAAGCATTTTAAAAATCACAGTTGGCTGTATTAGGCTATTGATTCTGAGCTCATATTACTTTGTGGGTCCATATGGGTTTTCTACCATATGGGTTTTCATATGGGAGTCCACTGGTTTCCTTGCACCTCCCAAAAACATGCCAGTAAGTGAACTGGCCATGCTAAATTGCCCCTAGATGCCCAATGTTCCCAGGATAGGATCCAGATACACTGATTCACAGATACACTTAATTTCATAGCCATTATGACTTAAGTTTGTATTGAATACCTCAAACCATTATGGAGATATAGCCTCACATCTATTTTGGCGTGCTTGCCGTCAAATTTGTTTGCGCATTATTTGAAAATGGTTTGGTCTATCAAAAAGCTTTTAAAAAAATTTTGTCACCAAGGTCTAACAATGATCTGAGTCAGATTTGGTGAAAATCCGATAAACCATCTAGGACATGTTAGAAAAATTCAAAATGGCGGAAAATCTAGTAGGGCGGAAATTGCAACCTTGGTACACATTCGAATCGGCATGAGCCAAGGATCAGAAGAAAAAAGAATTTTGTTTCTGGCCCTTACAGTTTAAAAGTTATTAGCATAAACATGAGTGCAAATTTGATGTGTTAATGGCGCTAGAAGATTTGAGGTATCGACTCCAAATTTGCTATGGTAACATTTCAGACTGTCCCCTATCTTTGTGACAAATTTCATAACTTTCCTATGTATGGTTCTATGGTCTGCAATAGACTTCATGAGCAGAAGAAGAAGAATAACACTAATGATTACAATAAGTGCCTACATACCTTCGGTGCTTGGCCCCAATGATAATAATAACGCTAACAATTACAATAGGTGCTTACACACCTTCAGTGCTTAGCTCCTAATAATAATAATAAGAACACAAATTATTACAATAGGTGCCTATGCACCTTTGCTGCTTGGCCCCTAATTAAAGCTGCAAACAGCATTTTCAGGGGCCAAGCATGCAGACTTGGTGAGCCGCACATTCACAGATGCACTACAATTGTTGAATAAGCAATCACAGGAAAGTAGAACCATACCTATAGGCAAAGGGATTCAAGAGTGCTTTGTAGTTTCATGCATTTGCCAGTTCTTTATGAGAGAACAGTTTTGAATATCAAATTTGAGTTCCTTTAATAAATTTTTGTTTAGACACATCTCAAGATGATGTGAGGCAAATTTAGTGAAGATTGGACAAAATTTGTAGGAGGAGTAGCAAAAATGGCAATTAGATGGAAGCATTTTTGACCACTAGGTGGCACTGTAATGAAATTTGTTGCATAGCCTCATAGTTCTGATGATACCAAGTTTGTCGCCAGTGCGCCAAGTCGTTGCTGAGATACAACCTCACTTCCTGTTTGGCGGCTTCACTGTCAGAGTTGTTGGCCCATTATGGGAAATCCTTTTGGAGTATTCAAAATTATACTGAAAAGTTTTGTGGTGCTTACTCTGAAGATGATGTATGCCAAATTTGGTGATGACTGGACACAATTTGTAGGAGGAGTAGCGAAAAAAACTGTTTTGACAAAATCTAAGATGGCAAAAAATCTAATGAGGTGGAAATGAATGTCATAGGGTGCATTGAACTTGTCTCGACCCAGGGAATTTGGACACCTGGTTCAAAAGTTATGACCATAGATGTACTTCCAAATTAGGCCCAAATTTGACCCAATGGTAGTGCTAGAGCGTTGGCAACAGTTGGCCCAAATTTGGTCAGAATGTTCCTTAGACTGTCCCCAGTCAATGTGCCAAATTTCACAACTTTTTACCAGACAGTTCTATGGGCTGCTATAGACACCCTAGCTAGAAGAAGAAGAAGAAGAAGAAGAAGAAGAAGAAGAAAACATAGAATAACAAAAGGGTGCCAATGCACCTTCGGTGCTTGGCCCCCTGATAAGAAAAGTTAGAATCACAACAGGGTGCCTACGCACCTTCGGTGCTTCCTCCCCTAATAAGAAAAGAAAGAATAACAATGGGGTGCCTAATATTTTTATTATTATTATTATTATTAACATGTGAGCTGGAGGCCTACTGAATGACTTCTAAATTTAATTACATACTTTTTATAGGACATGGCTTATTCTGTATGTAATAGTCTTTTCATTAGGCTGCAGTCAGGTAGCTTGGGAATGAAATGTTTACTTGTTCTGTTGTATGACTTCCTCCTCTGTATAACATTTGGATGTACACTATATTACCAAAAGTATTTGGTCACCTGCCTTGACTCACATATGAACTTAAGTGCCATCCCATTCCTAACCCATAGGGTTCAATATGATGTCGGTCCACCTTTTGCAGCTATTACAGCTTCAACTCTTCTGGGAAGGCTGTCCACAAGGTTGAGGAGTGTGTTTATAGGAATTTTTGACCATTCTTCCAAAAG
>CM040980.1:15467786-15479196 GCA_022985145.1 Pangasius djambal
CTTTTGGAAGAATGGTCAAAAATTCCTATAAACACACTCCTCAACCTTGTGGACAGCCTTCCCAGAAGAGTTGAAGCTGTAATAGCTGCAAAAGGTGGACCGACATTATATTGAACCCTGTGGGTTAGGAATGGGATGGCACTTAAGTTCATATGTAAGTCAAGGCAGGTGACCGAATACTTTTGGTAATATAGTGTATATACATATTTGTATTTGAATTTCTTTCCCAAGTCAAGAAACTGTTATTTAGGCTACAGTTGACAACAATAACCATCTAATAATATTTTATCAGGTTTACTTTAGGATTTTGTGCTTGTTACATTCCATAAAGATCAAAAGTTTGTTGGACATGCTATCAAAATCTCCTATAATGCTGGGACACATTCGTGGTGCTTATGTACGTCAAGATGTGGTGATTAAAGATCCATTTTATTATAATGACTGTATTATTTTCTGAGGATATTTTCTTTTAATTTCAGTAGGGGAAAGTCTGGGTGCCTTAGGCAGATACAGTGATCCCACAACTCTAGCATTAGAGCCCTTAAAACGGGGAAAATGGGTGATGACTCAGCAGCATAATCGCAAGCCAAATCTAACGCTAAGGCTCACCTACAGGTATGGGATGCCGAAACGTAAAGATTTGATTGTCATTTGAGGCCATTCTGATTCCATTCATGCAGCATTCATTTAGATATCAACTTACGTCAAATAATAGTTTTGTAAATATTAAAAAGCAAATGTTACATGTAAATGATAAAGTATAAATGTAAATATAAATGTTAAATATAAATGTTATATATAAAAATTTGGGCTTTTTGATTTAAAAACAGTCCACGGCTGCCAAGGTCTTGTTTTAAAGCAAATAATCAGAATTAAATCAAGCAGACATATGCTGTGGCAAAAGGGAAAATATAAATGCAGACAGTGCTATCTGTAAAGCTACCTATAATGTACAGAACCATTTCTGTTTTCTATGGAAGTCCAAATAGGCCATGAGTTTTTTATTCATTTGATCTTAAGATAACAAAAGTTGTTATCTCAAGATTACAACTTATTTTTCTCATGATGTCAAAATGGACACCAACCCTGTTCCTGGAGATCTACCTTCCTGAAGACTTTAGCTCCAACCATAATCATGCCCAATTGATCATCTAATCATTGCCTTAAGAAGTTCTTGATCAGCTAAAAGAGGTGTGTTAGATTTTGATTGGAACAAAAAAAAAAAAACCTGCAGGAAGGTAGATCTCAAGGAAGAGGATTGGTGACCACTGCTGCACAGCATAGAAAAGTGTGTCCATTTTTATTTTTATCAGATGGTGCAGTGATAGAACCTCTGCTTTCACTTTTCAATGGGAAAATCATGGGCTGGAGCCTGTGAGTGGAGTTTAATTTTATTTTTCCCAAATATCCTCTTGTGGATCAATAAAGTACATCCATCTATCTTTCTATCCAGCTATATATCTATCTAGCTGTATGTTTGTCAGTGCTATTCAATTTCCAAATTAGTTCCCATCACTTGAGAAGGCGACTAAGAAATCTGCAACTATACTGTTGTGGATAATATAGTGACTGTGAACAGACGATCATTTCTGTTTCACATATATATTGCAAAGATTGATTCAGGACACTCGTTTAGGACTGCAATGTCATTACTATAAATGGTAAATCCTGAAATTAGTCTCTGCTCTGAAAGTACACTGAAAAAAGTTATTGAATTTACTTGATTCAAATGTGTACATTGGCTTTAAGTGAACAAACTGAGTACAGTCTCTTTTCATACATCCAACATGATTTGAAGTCCAGGAACAAATCTGGCATGCGCTCACCTATCTGAGGATTGACCCAGGGACCCTCAAGCTATGAGGCAGTGATACTACTCACTACGCTACCTGACCATCCCACATGATCATGTTCCTGTCAGTGGAAACACCATCCCAATTATTCATAATGTAATTAGATCACATTAATACTATGTTAACTGACCACATTCACTCCACAAAATTCAAAATAGTAGATTGCATATTCGTTTAAATTATATTTAGTATAAGCAATGAAATCACTTTTTTCACTGTATAGATGTACAAAAATACAGAAGAAGGTAAATGTAAAAGTAGGTAGCAGCCATAGCACTAGCTAGTCAGGTAGCCAGCTTTGCTACCCTAATGCGATGTGTTCCTATTTCTCTACTTCTGTATGTCTGTAATTTCATAGCAAAAACAAATAACACTGCCATCCATGGACTTGCTCTTTACACCAGATACATTGTTCCTAATCTACCGCAGTATGGTGCAACCCTACCGCTGCAATGTTTTCTCAGTGAAGCACTGAGAGAGGAGCAGATACCGAACCTGCTGATGGGTTAAGGACCTTCTACGGCCCTGTCCAGCTCTCCTAGAGTAACTGTCTGTCTCCTGGAATCTCCTCCATGCTCTTGAGACTGTGCTGGGAGACACAGCAAACCTTCTGGCAATGGCACGTATTGATGTGCCATCCTGGAGGAGCTGGACTGCCTGTGCAACCTCTGTAGGGTCCAGGTATCTCCTCATGCTACCAGTACTGACACTGACCCTAGCCAAATGCAAAACTAGTGAAAAACAGTCAGAAAAGATGAGTAGGGAAAAAAATGTCAGTGGCCTCCACCTGTAAAACCATTCCTGTTTTGGGGGTCGTCTCATTGTTGCCCAGCTATTGCATTTGGTGTTAATTTCATTAACACCAAAGCAGCTGAAACTGATTAACAACCCCCTCTGCTACTTAACTGACCAGATCAATATCCCAGGAGTTTAACTGACTTGATGCTATACTCATTGCTCGATGCTATATATTAATTTTTGTGAGCAGTGTATTTATAAAATGTGGCTTAATAGTACTGGGAAAAAATAAAGGGCATTAATGTATTAAAGAGAAATTCTTTGCAAAGCTTTTTGATCTCAGGAGGAAAAAACTTTGATATTGCCCACATAGTTCTATATTTTAACCTCTAATTACAAGAAATGCATTCATTTAATCATCAAAAATATTAAATATCACATCTACACACATTTAAAATGCTCCACATACATATGGCTGATCATCTGCTATACTGTATATCTGTAATGTGTAATTGAATCTTTTAAATATTGGTCAGTTTTATTTCTGAATGGTCACGTATGATGTTAAGAATATGCAGGCCATGAGACACATGGCAATATGAGCTTTAATGTCACATCCATAACACTGTAATTGGCCTGAACGTATGAATTTGCCTTGTCTTGCCTTGGCTGAATCTCTTTACGCTGTTCTGTGATCCTTTGCTGGATGCAGCAAGAAGAAATCCCTTTTTTGCAAAGGCAACTGAGATTGGACATATTATACATCTTTATTTTCATTTCATTCAGCTGGTGACCAGGAGGGTGAGAGGAAGAGGAGACAACCTGCAAATGCAGAAGTCTAAGGTTTACAAAACACTAAAATACGCACTGAACATGACAAGACACAATGAACACAACAATACTCATTGGCCCGGTCTGGCAAAAAAGCAAGCCTGAACTATACTGCTATCTGTTTCTTATTGTTTAGAGCTTGCTACATGTTTGGAATCTAATAATATGATTTTGAAGTTCTGTTCTGAAGGTCTTTTAGATTAGGGCTGTGCATTGTACTGTTTGAAGGTCTGCATTTAAAAAAAAAAAGTCTAAAATAGTTTAAAGTCAATATCTGAACAAGAAAATAATTCATGCTGTTCAAAATGTGTAAGGATTATTGGTTTATCCTGTGCTGCAGTAACAACACTGTAAGGTTCAAACTGAAACTTAGCGCATAGAGACATAGAGCCTAAAACACCCTTTTAAAGACAGATATGTACTTTTTTCTGGCTCTATTCTTTCCCCTATTTTTTTTCTGAGCTTTAAACCTAGGTGGCGTTTTATTTATTATTTTATTTGTCAAGTACTGCAACATGTAGGGTGGAGTGGCTTTAAACTATATGCAGATAAACAGGAAAAGGAAGCCATGTGGGATACAGCCTAACTGTGTTGGTTAAAATAATATTTGTGCATAAACATAAATTGAAGATGATGGGTAAAAAATAAAAAAAGAAAATATCATACTTTCTGTATGATGTAATGCATGTTTATAGATAAGTGTAAATGACCTTAATGTACTGTATGTACAGAAAAATTTTTGATTTCATCAATCAGCTCTAATATTTAAATCTGATCGTGCTACTAACAAGTAATATGCGACTTGTAATTTCAATATACTTTTTTTACGCTTGTTCTAGAAATTTATTTAAATATTTTCTGAATGCATAATTTAAAAAGCTACAGTGTTCCTTCTGTTTTACTATGTTTAATGTAGCCTTTATTATTTCTTGACAGTTATTTCCTTTGAATACTTTTTATGAAATTTCTTTGTTTCCTGTATAGCTTGCTCCTTTGATCAATCAATGGGAGTAGTCATGTCGAAATACTTTAACTTGTCTAGATGCTACAAACATTGTTCAGTGTGAAAAATGATTTTTTTTTTTTTTTTAAAGGTTAACGTTTTAATGAAATGATCAATGACTTGATCAGCATCTTCTTTTAACTGCACTTATGTCACAGCTCCAGGGTTCTGGTTAGCCAACATTTTTATAGGTTAATTGTATCCTGTCATGATGCTTTAATTATTTTGGTTTGTATATTAATATTTGGAAGTTCTATCCCTGATGCTGGTAAAACATTCGAACTGAATCAATTTGGATGTGATTGAATTAAATCAAACTGAATTGGACATAAACCAAACCCACACTAGATCTGGCACAATGAAGCTATGATTCTGGCCGAGTTTGGGCTATTTGGTGGCTGTTGTACTGATTCTGGCTCGATTGTGGTACAGATATGGCTGTTTCCTGAGCATACAGTTTAAGTTTTGGGTGATGTTTGGACTGACGTTGGCATTTCTGGGGCATTTCTGGCATGATCTCTGGGGCAAATACACTTTGGGCCAATTTTGGACTGTAAATCCTTGTAAATCCTTGCGGTACCAAATTTGGGCAAGAATTATTTTGTTATATGGGCTGCATATATTAAACGTAATTTAAACAAATATACAATCTAGTAGTTTGAATTATGTGGAGTGAATGTGGTCAAGTAACATAATATTAACATGATCTAATTACATGATGAATAATTGGAATGATGGGGCCCCTGACAGGAAGAAATATCTAGTAGTAAATGAGCTTGAGCTTGGGTGAGTGTGTGCTGGGTTTTGGCTATATGAAAACAAACTAGCAAACTCATTTCATTCACATAGAACCAATGTACATATTTGAATCAAGTAAATTATATGATTGTTTTGTGTGTAATTTCATAGCGGAGTCTAATTTCAGGATTTAAGGGTTGTAGGGATGATGTTGCAGACCGAGTGTCCTGAACCAGTCTTTGCAATATATATGACCATCTGTTTAGGATCACTATAGTATCCATGACAGTATAGTTGCAGATTTCTAAGTTGTCTGCTCCAGTGAAATTGGAAATTGCATAGCACTGACAAACATACAGCTAGATAGATAGATAGATAGATATACTGTATTGAGCCACAAGAGAAAATTTGGGAAAAATAAAATGAATTTCCTCTCAATCACATTTTGGTGTTGAAACCTGCAAAGATTTCCTGAGCCTTCAAAATGGTCTCTCAGTTTGGTTCACTAGGCTACACAATCATGGGTAAGACTGCTGATCTGACAGTTGTCCAGAAGACAATCATTGACACCCTTCACAAGGAGAGTAAGCCACAAACATTCATTGCCAAAGAAGAGGCATCTAGAGCCACCACACACAGACGTGTCAAGGAATTTGGCTACAGTTGTCATATTCCTCTTGTTAAGCCACTCCTGAACCACAGACAACATCAGAGGTGTCTTACCTGGGCTAAGGAGAAGAAGAACTGGACAGTTGCCCAGTGGTCCAAAGTCCTCTTTTCAGATGAGAGCAAGTTTTGTATTTCATTTGGAAACCAAGGTCCTAGAGTCTGGAGGAAGGGTGGAGAAGCTCATAGCCCAAGTTTCTTGAAGTCCAGTGTTAAGTTTCCACAGTCTGTGATGATTTGGGGTGCAATGTCATCTGCTGGTGTTGGTCCACTGTGTTTTTTGAAAACCAAAGTCATTGCACCCGTTTACCAAGAAATTTTAGAGCACTTCATGCTTCCTTCTGCTGACCAGCTTTTTAAAGATGCTGATTTAATTTTCCAGCAGGATTTGGCACCTGCCCACACTGCCAAAAGCACCAAAAGTTGGTTCAATGACCATAGTGTTGGTGTGCTTGACTGGCCAGCAAACTCACCAGACCTGAACCCCATAGAGAATCTACGGGGTATTGTCAAGAGGAAAATGAGAAACAAGAGACCAAAAAATGCAGATGAGCTGAAGACCACTGTCAAAGAAACCTGGGCTTCCATACCACCTCAGCAGTGCCACAGACGGATCACCTCCATGCCACACCGAATTGAGGCAGTAATTAAAGCAAAAGGAGCCCCTACCAAGTATTGAGTACATATAAATGAACATACTTTCACTAAAAATGTTTGTTTTGTATTGGTCTTATGAAGTATTCTACTTTTTTGAGATAGTGAATTGGTGGGTTTTTGTTAAATGTGAGCCAAAATCATCACAATTAAAAGAACCAAAGACTTAAACTACTTCAGTCTGTGTGCATTAAATTTATATAATACACAAGTTTCACTATTTGAGTTGAATTACTGAAATAAATGAACTTTTCCATGACATTCTAATTTATTGAGACGCATCTGTATGTCAGCAATGGGGGAAAACTGTCTAAATATGATTTTTCATCTTGTTTTTAATGGCTGCTGTAAGTATTTCTAATGTTGAGTGTTGAATGTTAAGAGGTAAAGCTGTACAGTATAATTTATGTATGGTGTGATATGACCTGTGTAAAATGTTATATTGTATTAACGAGTCTTAGTATTGCAGGACATAGAGAATATATTGTTGGATATGGTTTGCCAATTTATTACCGTGTGCTCCTAGATGAGATCAGATAAACATTACTCTATTGAGAAAAATTTGATTCATCATGATTAAATAGGAGTTTATATATAAATAGAGCCATATAAATAGTGCTGCTTTTGAAGCAGGGATGGGTTAATGGAATTATCTTTATTTTTCCGGTTCTGGCGTGCCGTTATGGCGTCACTGACAAGTGCTCTGTGTAATCTTTGTAGTCTTTTGAGATTTTTTTTTTGTCTTATTCTTGTCTATTTTTATACATGTTTTTGCTCAGATGACACTATCACTTACAAAATATGATTGACAAACTTTGCCGGACATTCGCTCATCCTTAAACTCCAGTTTTGAAACAACACAGCCTTGGAACTCCAGTTGCGGCACTTATGCTCTCCCACTGCTGGCGGCTTGCATTCTAAGATGCTGCCGGAAAAGGAGAAAAGGCAAACACGCTGGTATTCTATGCTGAAAAGATGCTTCAACTCTCTTCTCCCCAGTATCTTGTTAGCCAACATTCAGTCTCTGGACAAAATTAATGCAAAAATCACATTTCAACAGGACATATGGAACTGCTGCATGCTGGCTTTCTGTGATACATCACAGTAGTGCCTGATGCAGCCATCACACTGGTGGATTCTCCGTCTTTCATCAAGACAGAGCACTTATGATAAACACTTGATGGGGCACGTGTGTTACAGTTTTAGCAACGCACTGCTCCCTGGAGCTTGAACTGCTTTCAATTAATGTGTGTCCTACATAAGTCTACATTCTGCCTCATGCAGACAAAACGAAAGCATTGGACGAACTGTACAACACCATTAATGGACTAGAAATTGCACATCCCGAGGCTTCTTTCATTGTTATTGGGGTCTTTAATAGGGCGAACATGTCCTGCTATTCAAAACTACAGGACAATTACTAAACCCTCCCCCACCCAGCCTTCAGCAAAGGTGACCATATTAGCATATTGCTGTTACCTACCTACAGACACTGCCTCAAACAGGAAAAATGGTTTTTAGAGCAGTTCGCATATGAAGTGAGGATGCTATCTCCATACTCTAGGACTGCTTTGAATCCACAGACTGTCAAATGTTTCAAGATGCAGTATGAGAAAAAATAAATGAATACACAGACTCTGTGATAAGCTACATCAACAAATGTACAGAGGATGTTGTCCCAACAGTCAATGTAAAGTCATTTCCCAACCAGAAACCATGGTCAATGGTGAGGTACGTGCCATGCTGAGATTATGAACTGTAGCCTTCAACTCTGGGGACCTGACTGCCTACAAGAAGTCCAGGTATGACCCTCAAATCTTTAATCTCTCTTTGAGTCTGACAGCGATCCCCTCATGCTTTAAGCAGACCACCATCATCCCTGTCCCCAGTAAAACTGCTGTCTCCTGCCTGAATGACTACCGCCCAGTAGCACTAACATCGGTAATCATGAAGTACTTTGAGCATCAAATTCTACATCTGCTCCTTGGACCTATTCCAGTTTGCTAAACGCTCTAAAAGATCCAGTGACGATGCCATTGCAATGGCCTTTCACTCTGCCTTAAAACACCTGGAGGAAAGAGACACCTATGTGCAGATGCTGTTTATTGTTGTCACTTTAATACTGTTGTGTGTTTGTGTTTTTGTGCATTCTTGGTGTGTCTCTTTTACATTTATTATACTTATAAAAAAAAAAAAAAAAATATATATATATATATATATATATATATATATATATATATATATATATATATATATATATATATATATATATATATATATATCTGCTGCTGTAACAATGCAAATTTCCCCATTGGGGGACGAATAAAGGATTATCTTATCTTATTGATTATATCACTGCATTCAATACCCTCAATACCCTAATCATCCCTCATAGTGGGGCTGAAGGATCTGACACTTAATAGTCACATGTGTAACTGGATTCTGGACTACCTGACAGGCAGACCCCAGGTGATCCTGATTGGCAGCCACACATCCTCCACACTCTCACTCAACACTGGTGCCCCACAGGGAGGTGTGGTCAGCCCCCTCTTTTATTCCCTGTTCACCTATGACTATGCTAAGCACATCTCCAACATCATCTTCAAATTTGCTGAAAATAGAACCATCCTGGGACTCATCTCTGAATGTCAGCAAGACCAAGGAGATGATTGTGGATTACAGGAAGTCACAGAGAGGGGGTCATGCTCCTATCCACATCAATGGGGTGGAGGTGGAGAGAGTTAAGAGCTACAAGTTCACTGGTGTCCACATCTCTGAGGATCTCTTCTGGAGCCTCTACACAGACACAGACACTGGATTCTGAGTAACTTCCTTCTACTTAATTCTGATAAGACAAAATATGTCTACTGGGACTACAGGCAGCTAGAACGTATTCTTATTCATAACAACCCTGGATGGATTTTCACTTACACCATGTGCAGTAGTAAAAGTCCTCGGTGTGATTATTGACTCCAGTCTCTCATTTAAAGCTCAAACAGATATTATTACTAGGATAGCCTTTTTCAATTTCAGAAATATTATCATAAATATTTTAGAAATATCAAGAAATGTTATGTCACTACATGATGCAGAAAAAAAACTAGTTCATGCTTTTGTTACCTGCAGGTTGGACTATTGTCATGCCTTGCTGTCTGGATGTTCCAGTAGGTGCATAAACAAGCTCCAGTTAGTCAAGCAAGCAGCAGAGTCCTTAGTAGATCCAGAAAATTAAACCATATCACCCCTATGTTAGCCACACTGCATTGGCTCCCAGTAAAATATCACATTGAATATAAAATACTATTTATGACCAATAAAGCACTGAATGGCCTAACACCACAGTATCTGAGCAATCTTTTTTTTTTTTTAATGATCTGCCACACCTGCTTTCATCACAGAGTGCAAGCTCATTGTTGGTACCTAGAATAATGATGACTACAGCAGGAGGCAAAGCTTTTTTTTTTTTTTTTTAACGAGCAGAACAGAATGGAACAGAATTCCAATTATGTTTCGGACTCAGAAACAATAGTAATCTTTAAGTCCTGTCTGAAAACCTATTTTTTTAGTTAAGCCATTGGTTAATAGTTTTAATTCAGGTAAAGATAATATTGATGGTGTACATTCTTCTGTGGTGGTCTTATTCATAGTTAAATTTGCTACTGTATTAAATAAGTATCTAGGATTATTTTTGTTATGTTCTATTAGAAATATGTTGATCTAGCAGCAATAAGAGCTCTTCTCATGCTGTTTGGAATACTACCAATTTAGTTTGACACCATTCACATTCTAATATAAATATCTTAGGACATAAATTGTATTTGGGAAATGCAACTCTTTAGAGTATCCACCTGAGGCCATCCAGAATGGACGGAAATGAGTCACAAATTAAGAAGCTTCAAGCAGAAGCAGAGCACTGGGATGAATCAGGCAGGTTTAGAGGGCAAGTAGAGCCACAGCAGTAAAGGCATGTCAGGATCAGGCACTGGCATCCCATCAGGTAGCAGGACTAACATTTATAGCTTGACACATAGAAAGAGAAAACAAATTATTAGGTATGATTAGGTGGTTTAACCTACAGTGGTTTAAAAGTATGTACATTGTGATCAACATAACTAAAAGGGAGAGCCAAAAGGTAACACTGGCATGAGGGCACTCTGGGACATAAAGCATCCCACTACCTCACTGTCAACAAATCTGTGTGATCATGTGAGAGAGGAGAACACATATAAACACAGTATTGTATATAAAATCACAAAGTAAGTGGACTTCTGGTACATCAAACACTATATAAAAAGCCAACAGCAAATCAAGCAGACAGAGATGTTTTTTAAGGACACATTCTGTATTACACTGTATTCTTAGTATTTCTGCATTTTGGTCCCCACAACGTTCCTTAGAGCTCCCCAGTTGGCCCACGTTTTTGATCTCGGACATGGTCGGCTCTCGAGACACCTGTACCAGATAGTCAATGTACTTAATGGCATCGGTTAGGAATTTTGGGAGCTGTGAGAGATTAAAAATGTGGATTGTTTGAGGGGTCTCTGAGGACTGATTTGGGAAACACTGGCTTAGTTTTTGTTGCACTCTTTGCTGTTTTATTAAACCTATATGACAAACTCTATTAAGATCCAAGTCAAACACAGTGCTATGTGATTAAAGATATCAAAGATTTACATGTTGTCTCTTCCTGGAAAAAAATCAAGATGGACTGCTAAAAGGGGAGAGCAGATAAGTTAATCCTCTGTAGTCCTTAGGAGTTTTGTTGTGATTGCTTTAATTTAGTTGTCTGCAAAGTCCTCAGGTTGCAGGGGCCTGCTGAACCATATCGCCTCTGTCCTCTGTGGGTCAGCATCATGTTACGCCTCCGTTCAGAGCTGCTTCAGTGTCTCACAAATATCCCTCAGCCTTTTCAAAATAGAAATGCCTT
>CM040980.1:15479296-15520202 GCA_022985145.1 Pangasius djambal
ATTAGGATTTGGAGAGAATCTATCTTGTTCAGTGTTTCAAAGAGAAAAAAAAATCCCAGGGCCTGGCTCCTCCCATCTTTTTTGTTGCCATCCCCCTCCATTCCTTCCTCCATTCTCTGACTAGCCTTTTTCCTGGAATCAGTTACAGAGAAAGAGAGTGCTTATTTTCTGAAACAGGACACTCCTTTTTGAATCATTTTGTCTCTTTTTGTTCAATATGTTAATAGAGTGTTCTGCAAAGCATTACCAAAACTGTATGCTTTTCTCTGATCGCCATTATCAGAGTACATTAATGAGATTATATGTCTTTTTGTCTGACCCATGCTAGCCAATTTGTGCTTATATTATAACACTATGGTGCAAAAAGTGCAACCACTATGGTGCAAAAAGTGAGATGAATATTATGGACCTCAATATTTGTTAAAAAAAATCCACCGATTGATAATGACCAAGGTCAAACAATGTGGGTTGGATAATAAAAATAAAGTATTCAGGAAATGCTAGTGAAAATTACCTTATGTTTTGCACCCATAAATTCTCTCACAACTGGAAAGGGAGACCTGTTGTAATTAATAAAGGAGGGAATGTGTGTGTGCGCACATTCAGAAATATCTTAATATGGAAGCATTGCTCTGGAGGTGCTTGGAAGCATGCCATGTCTCATTGTCTATTAGTTGTGTCAAGAAAGTATGGCCTATTGTGTTCCTTACAAGTTGGCAACCCGCTCCTCCCACTCGAAATCACATCCAGCTAAACAAACCACCCAGTGAAGTTTCCTGCCATGATCTGATTCAGACCAAAGGCCCTGATCTCTCACCCATTCTCTTTTTGCCTTACTTATTCCCAAAAGTAGCTGATTTACTCTACTGCCTAATCCATCTCTAAGCTGCTGAAGATTCTATTATATGTAATGATGCAATAAATAAATAAATCAAAGGATGAGGTTGCCTTTGGTTATATTAGTTAGCTGGCCCTCAGTCACATCTGAAGTTAAATTCAGAATGGCGTTGAAATAACAGGACTTGGTTGACTTAGATATTGTAAGACCTGATTAGGATCAATAGTTTCCAAATATGGCTATTACATATGAATTCATCTTCAACAACTTTAACTAGGAAAATAAGTGAACTTGATTTGTGCCACAGCTAAACAAGAACAAATTATGAATGCAGTTGTTTCAATGCAGGTTCCCTGATGACCATTTAACATTATTTTAATTATTGAGAAAATAGTAATAAATGCTTCTTTTAAGTCCATTACAGAGCAAAGGTGGAAAGTGACATTATGCAAGAAGAGCCTGTCTTCTGCATATCCTTTCTAGAAGAGAAAGAGAGCAAGAGAGAAAAACAGAGACAGAAGTGTATGTGAAGCCATGCTGAATGTCTTTCTTCTGTGAAAACAGAAAAAAGTCTTTAATCTCCTATTTGTAACAGCTGCTACCTCTCCTTCTTTTTTGTTCTTTTCACTGTATTATGACAGCAAATACACATACACATACTTAACAAAGCAGATCATGTGGAACATCTTGTCAAAACCCTTCTTAAAAAAAAACTATCATAAAGCATACACGTAGTAACAAGTAATGCATAAAGTATGACTGAGTAAACAAATGAAATGTTTATGTTGAAAAGGCGGCTATTTTATGGTGATGATGTTTTGTAATGTCCCTATTAACCTTACTAATAAAGGTACAGCAGACAAATATTAAAATAAAAAAGCACAAAAAAAAAAAATACAAATAATTCTAGTTATGTTACAAACTAATTATAAAAGCAGCAATTCTGTCCAACCACACAGTATATAAATAAATAAGTGGATTTTAGCTCATGGGCTCTTTCAGGGCTGTAAACTGGGAAGGATGTCTGGGATTTAATCATTACAGATTGGGAGACTTGAGGGCCAACAAAAATAACATCTGTCTGCAGACATCCGTGAACTTGCAAAGGCCTCTACTTTACAACTGAACTCTGAAACACTCCGGTCAAGAAACAATCTGATTGTGCATATAACAAACCCAAATGTACAGTCCATGTTGTTCCAGCTGTATTTGCAAGCAGGTTCTAAAGTGTATAAACACAAAAAGTGAATATTCTTCATGGCTGTAAATGCCAAATGTTTTACTATTGTACCGTATTGAGTGGTGACCATATATATATATATATATATATATCCATTGGTCACGTCATATCACTATATATATATATATATATATATATATATATATGTGTGTGTGTGTGTGTGTGTGTGATATGACGTGACCAATGGATAGCAATGCAAACTCTATTTAGTGTAGTGTTTCTTTGCCACCCACAGCTTTAGCCCATGATTTCTTGGAAGATAAATAAATGAACAATCAGTGCATTTTTCCATAGACTAATTCCAGAAGGGGGAGGGCAAAAGGGAAAAAAAACAATTAAAAAGCCCCTCTTCTTCCCATCCAAATGATTCCCACGCATTTCTTGGCAGAAGATCCCTTGATGATCTCCAGAGGCCTTGCTTCGTTTCCAGTCTGTGAGGAACATGTCAGGAAAAGGTTTACATTTCCCAGAGAGGAGTGTGGGCGAAAGTGAGAGGAGAAAGAAAGAAAGAAAGAAAGACAGAAAGAGAGAGAGAAAGAAAGAAAGAAAGAAAGAAAGAAAGAAAGAAAGAAAGAAAGAGTGCATTTTTGGAGAAAACAGTGTGGACAAATGGACCTCCCCAGCAATCCAGTAGGGAGCAATAGCAAAAGGATGTGGGATAGGAGAGGAGGAAAGAGGCGTGGAAGGGTAGGGCTGAAAATAAGGGGAACATTCACAGGGATTGCTTCAACGAGACCACCATCATCTGACTTCTGCACCCATGAGAGCAAGAGAAAAGCAGAGGAGCCAAGAGGAGCCATTATAGCAAAGTGAAAGAAATTGGGATCCTATAATCAAACTATTGTTCTTGTGAGCCTTGACCCAGGGTGCATGAGTGCATGGATAATCAGTTTAACCTTGCAATACCAGACTTGACTTTTTGGCAGTTTCACATGATCCAGAGATGACAGCAGTGCCAGCAGAGTGTCAAAGACAGCACCATAGCCTGTGGTACTGCAAGGCCAAAAAGCCCCGACCCCATAGGCACCTTGACCTGGCAGGGCACACCTCTGCCTGAAGGCCTGCCATGAAGCCCATGAGACAAAGACGATCTCTTAGACAGCTGCTCCTAACCTCTCCAACTGGCACTTCTTTTTTGGAGATGGCATTATCCTTATTCTAATGAGGGGGTTCACTGCTTTTGTTTTTGGATCAGACCCAAGTGGTTGTTGTTTGACCCTACTAGGATGGCCCAGGTCAGGGACCATGACAGATGTGTCAAAACTGATTTGGAGTGATGGGTGGACCAGCAGGTTGGACAGATTATTCTATATTTTGCCCCCATATTTTCTTTAACAAGGAGATGATAAACAGGCTTTTGGGCTATTGGATTGCATATGACAGATAAGCCTCTTGATTGATTATTTTTTTCAGTAAGCGACCTTGTCATATCTATGGGAATGCAGCACAATGAAAATAGTTCTATAGATTTTTTTATATGCTATCAATAAAACTATCCAAGAAATATACAATGCAATAAGTATATAAAAACGTATTTAAACATCACACACAATGAAAGTATTTCTGCAAGTTTCCATATTTTCTGACTGTTAGGCAAAATTAGGCAGAAATTTGACCATTTTCTAGATACTTTAATTTCTATTCTAAATAAATTTTGTTGCTAATCCACAATGAATACTGACAAAAAAAACCTGACAAAAATTAAACACAATATTCCACTTTACCTTTTTAAGGCATGTAGAAGTCTGCAAAAAGTCAGTGTTATACTGAAAACCAACCCCTGCTTTAATGTGGCAGTGACAGACATCCACTTCTCAGCTATTTAAAACTCTTTTTCTCAGAACTGCCTTAAGAACCACATCCCAATTACCCCCCATGAATGTTTCCAGCCGACTTGCAGAGACCTGCCAGGCCTTCTTGGTCTCCAGCCACTGGCAAAAAAGCACACTTCAGTTTGTCTTTATTAAGCAACGAGCAGGTTTAATCAATGTTGGAGGAGAGCCCTTTGCTTTCCTCCCTCTAATGTGCCATTAGGCTCCATTCAGAGAGACTGCAGCAGTTGTCACCCAAAGTGGAGAAGCCCAAAGTAATCAATGGTAGTTAAGAGCTGTAATTTATCACAATGCCACAGGCAGGGTGTAGGGAAAGCAGGGACTGGTGCAAGCTGGGAAAGATGGGATGAAGGGATGATGAGACGACAGTGCTATTGGACAGGTCAGAGCACAATTAGTCTTCATCTCTCTTGCCTTGATCACTGTCAAAGACCCGCTTCAGTGACACCATTATCAGGTTTTATAAATAGCATGGAATTAAAAGTCATTGATTTCTGCGTAGGTGTCTCTGCAGATTTCTGTTAGTAAAGATGGTTCTCTTTAAGCTGGGGACTTTTTGAAAGAATTACTCTTGCCCAAGGGTTGATTTAGGGATGTTACAATGCATTGTGACATGATGCATTGCAATACATAAATGTGACGATGTGCATCATGGAAATTTTATTAGCATTTTATTAATTATACTTCTAATGCAATTGACCTGTTTGAACACCAGAGGTTCTAATCTGCACAACCCATAGAGTTAAAATTTATAGAGAGCATTCTATTCACATGATCTCGTTCTTTTGTGGAGAGCCTGCGCCATGACTGGGAATCATTTGGGACCAATAGCTCCGGATCACAAAGACTGACATACATTATAGGTTATATGGTTACACAGCCATATTATAAACATTAAAAAGAGCTCTTCAGTAGCTTTCAATCCACATCAGCTGCTGCAATCCACAGTGCTCCAAAAAGAAGCTGTGGAAGCCAGGCATTTTAGTTAACTTTCCAGCTCTATTTCTGATTAAAATGAATTCTCAGGAGCTGCTATGGAGCTCATTATTATTTTCAAATCATTATTTTCTCCAGCTCAGAGACTTTGTTTATTCAACAATGAATTTATTAGTTTATTTATTTTTAAGATATGGTGAACCTCCATCCATCCATTCATTTTCTGTACCGCCTATCCTACATAGGGTCGCAGGGAGCCTGGAGCCTATCCCAGGGGAATCGGGGCACAAGGCGGGGTATAACCTGGATGGGGTGCCAACCCATCGCAGGACACAATCGCACACACACTCACTACAGCCAATTTAGAGATGCCAATCAGTCTACAGCGCATGTCTTTGGACAGGGGGAGGAAACCAGAGTACCTGGAGGAAACCTCTAAAGCAAGGGGAGAACATGCAAGCTCCATGCACACAGGGAGGAGGCAGGAATCCAACCCCCAACCATGGAGGTGCGAGGCAACAGTGCCCCCCGTTATGGTGAACCTTTAGTACATTTTGTTTGCAATATTAAACCTCTGTTTGTACAATTTTAAGTTTTACGCAGACAGATGATACAGAAATAAAAAGGAGTCTTTTTCAGTCATCATTTTTCTTCATTAAAATTGTGTTCGATATATTACGAGGATCAAATTAAATCAAATCATGAAGCCAGTATCATGAATCAAATCAAATTACAACTGAATCTTTACACCCCTATTTGTGATAAATGCAAATAAGAGGACAGTTTTCTGTCATAGCTACTGTGCTGAAAAGTGTGCTTAACTTTGTGTCTCAGTTTTTTTAAAACACACACTTCCTCCCATCTTCTAGGTCTGATATCAAGCAGTAGCAAGATGCTGAACAGGACACCTCCTTTAATATGGCAACTGTGGGAAAGAAAAATGCTTCTGCATCATTTGACTGATTGCAAAGCAGTGGACATTGTAGCAGTACAACACAGATAAATGACATTTCAAGTCTATAGCAGTAGGCTTAATTAGTCATGTTGTTAGTGATGTTATATAAGAAAGATTTTATGTTATATGTTTTATATGTTATATTTTATATTCTTATATAAAACGTGATGTTACATAAGAAAGATAAGAAGAGTTATAAGAAAAAAGTAAACAGTGCTCAGAGGAGAGCTTGCCATCAGTCTGACAGAAAGCATTGACTCATCAAAACTCCCACAAAGAAAGCAAAGAGGCCCACAAGCTAAATGACAGACATTCAGAAGACTGTGACAAGAACTGTAGAATGAGACACAACCACAATCCAAACCCTTTGTGAACAGAACAGGCCTGAACAGAAGTGAACAGAAGTGAACAGAACAACTGAACCTCCTAAATCATTAGAGGCGATTTTAGATCTGTGGAGATACTTGAGATTGCTACAATGTGCAACAGAATTATCAGCTATAATAAGAACAGAATGATTTGTTGCCCCAACCCTTGATGCATAATTATGAGGACACAGGTGACTTTTTATCCTTGTACTGTACACTTGCTGTTGGTGTTTAAATTGCTCACATTTTCCCATTGGTTAATATACTTAATTTTAGACTCGTTGCGTCCTTCCCTGCCACAGCTGCTGTTTGCCTCACTTAATCTGGATTGTAAAGCAAGTTGAGTGTGAGTAATGTGCAGAGGTATTGTCAAAGAATGCTCTGTGTACAGTCCACTGAAGAGAAAGAAGAGTGAACACCAGGAAAACAAATGATGTGCAGCAATTATCCACAAATCATAGTGCACATAAATGGTCAGAGCTAGAAGTGAAAGAACAATGAAGGGGAAAAAAAGTTGAAGGGAGCCCAGGAAAAGAATAAAAATTTCAATTTCAAGAGTATTATTATTTTCATTAATCATGAGGCCTGCCATTGGGGCTTATCCTTATGCCTTAGCTGGAGATCTATTATATGCTCCATTTATTCCGGCCATATTACCTCATATGTTTTCCTGGCTGACCAAATAAGACTTAAGAGACAATTTACTGTTCATTATGCGCCATGTCATAGGAATCAATCTATTAGCCTGTATTAACTAGACCAGGGGTGCAGAGAGGGTGCTGCATGCTTGATGGAACAGATAAATGGATATTTATACATTGGACATCCATGATCATAAAGGGAGTGGGGGGCATTTAAGTGCCCCCTCCCCAACTTCACCACTACTAGCACACCATACACACATCTATCCCTGCGCCAAACTATGTTCCATCACAAACTCCCCACCTTGGTGGATGGCTTTATTTTCCCAGTGGCCAAGGCACCCTCCTTGCCTCTACACAGCCCTTGACCTGTGAAAGATTCTAACAAATTAACTGCTATTGTGGAGCCAAAGGTGCCATCAATGAGGGGACGCTCGGCTGAGCCTAAAGTATGATGGGAGAGCGCGGGCGGCAGAGCAAAGACCCCTGACGTGATTGAATTAACCCTTTGTATGGAATTGGCCTGGTATAAAAAGCAGAAACATTCTTTTTTAGAACAAGTGGCAGGACTTTGAAGGAAGGTGTTTTGCTTGGCCAAAAGAATGCTGATGCCACATAGAGTTTGTCATTCAAACCTTGACATAGATTATGAAGCAATCAGAGTAACTGTGCTCTTTGGTTCAATAACTTTCCTTCACCGCTTAGCGTAGCTTTCAAACTTGTAGTCCACAGTGATGCTGAGTATATATTGTCTATGAATATTGATTTGTAGTGTTTTGTTTGTCTGTTTCTGAGTGTGTCTTGGATGCTGCAGGGTATTTAAATTCTACAATAAGTGCTTTTCTCTTGGCATTCTGTGTAAAAATCATGAAACTCCCCAAAAGACAAATATTCATTCATTCATTCGAATGTTTTTTTGGCCAAGATAAGATTTGGCTCTGTATCTCAATGCTTTTAATATAGACAGACATATAATATCTGACATATATGTGTATTGTTGGGCTTAAAATAATTCTGATATATTTATCATAATAATTCTTAGGATAGGAAGGGTCAGACATCACCTGATACCATGGTCCCAAGTGTTTCTGCAAGCATTTTGCTTTGACAAAAGACGAAGGATTGTGTTTGGGTGTTAGCCTTATGTACATGTGTTTGCATTATTCATGGCAGCTGGTGCTATCATGCTATCATGGCTCTCACCACCGGTTTGTTCTCTCTGTTATTCTTAGTTATTTGCATACACATTTAGATACACGTGTGTTCAAATTTAAGGTCTTTTGAAACATTATGGGATTATAGGCTAAATCAAATCTAGCAAATGTTAAAAAGCTATGGTTTCATGAGCAGGATAAAAGAAGAAGGAAAATGTAGACAGAAAGGGCATAATGACAAGGAACTCATGATTTTCTGCAGCCTTTTGATTAGTATTAGATATAACATCAAGCCGGGATTCATTAAAATAATTTTGAAATTGTGCTAAATGAGCTGTGTCATTGTTCTGGCCTCAGGGCATGTTAGTACAACTCCAATCTCTGTGCCAGCCTCACCTCCCACACATACACATTCACACACATAAACATGCTCACATGTACACACATCTGCATGGATCTTAGGAACACATGCGCATGCACCATCAGACAGTGGTGCCTCAGGTGCCAGGATGATTGTCAGGAGAGTACAACCATCCTTATAAAGATCAATAAGAGCTCACATTATTCTGCAGATGCTGCTCTGGTCCAGTAGTCACTTTAGGCAAAAAAATAAAATAAATAAAAAAACATTCCAATCTTCATTAGTATTTCATTTGAGTACCTTTTGTTCATTTTCAGTATGACAAAGAGATTGATAAAGAATTGGTTTGTGGAGTGTATTTGCTAACATATTCAACTATTGCGAACCAAACTGAACAAAGGTCTACCTCAATGCCCTTTCTTAAAGTGTGCACTTTTGTTTATAAATGAATTTAATTAAAATAATTCAAAATTATATTCTGGGCCAAAGTGATAAGGCTTAATACTTAGTGAAATCTAATAATAATAATAATAATAATAATAATAATAAAGGCTATTAATTACCAATATACCTACACTACAGCCAAAACAGTGGTTAAATGCAGAATTTTTGCATTTCAACAAGGTCTCACAAAAAGTCATACGTATAGATGCATGACACAGGTATGACATGAATCCTTTTTATCCATTGTGCTTCCTCAAAACCACTGCTTTTTTCTCCAGGGTAAGCAATTTGTATAGTTTTGATTTTGTTCATGTTCCATTATTTTAACCTTAGGTACCGTTGGGTTACCAGATGTGTATCACACATGCATATTTGATGCATGTGAATGCTGTGAATTTCTGTATTAACATCCAGCCCCATAGAAAACTGTCCACATTTATCTCATGTGTAACGCCTTCTTTATGATGAATATCAGTGTCCTTCTCCAAGCACAAACTGTATATCTGCATAGACTATATCCAAATTTCACTCCATGGTTACCCAATCCAAGCTCGCTGCTCGAATGGTGCTGCGCTTGCTTTGTACCAAAATAATTTACTAAATTATGCCCACATCACTACGCTTTTTGAATAATATAAATATGTAAAAAAAAATAATAATAATAATTACGTTGTACACATTGCTTTGCAATGTAAATATTTTTTGTACCTATCTAAGATTTTTATTAAATTTTAGTATTATATTTTTGGAATTTTTAGTGTTATATTTATTTATTTATTTATTTATTCATTTATTTTAAACATTTGTTAATTGAGTACACAAAAGATGATTAAAGTGGACTGCACCACCCACCTACACCCTAGCAACCAACTAGCATCATCCTGGCAACCACCTGGAATACCAGTGCAACCACCTGTGATTCCCTAGCAACTGCCTAGAAACATCCTAGAAACCACTTGGGATACCATCGCAACACCCTAGCAACCACGTGGAATACCATACTGTAGCAAGCACTTAGCCGCAACCTAGCAACACATTACTAGCAACAGCAGTACCTTGCTTAAGCTGCACATTCACTGATCTAGTTTTAACTGTCAGCTTCTATACTATTATATACTATATATATATATATATATATATATATATATATATATATATATATATATATATATATATATACTATTATACTATACTATTATACTGTGCTATTCTATACAGCACGAATACTACTCCTAAGGTTTTGGGGAGGCTATCTGAAGCCATTGGAACACTGCACTCCTACATTATTACAATAACAGAATATATTAAAAGCGGCATAATGACTATATAAAACTACAATAGGTACCAAGCTATCTATACCCAAAAATAGAAGACACCAACTTGCACACCAATGATAGTTTCTCAGGACCCTCTCTGCCCAAATGGCTTTGCCCAGAAGCCTTTGTCTTGTGTGAAAGGCCCTTTCCCCTTTGAATGGACACGTATAACATGAATGTTTTTAAGAGCACATCCTTATAGTCAACTATGTAACACCCATGGTTAATTTATATAGTCTTAGTAGTGCTAAACAGGTTCAATTGTCAACACACTTTGCAGTGTTTATTTTGCATTGATACAAAGTCTTTTTATTCCTTGAATGAAAGGAATCTTCTACTTCAATCTACTTGAATAAAATTAATGGAAGGAATGAATTTTATATGGCAACATATACATGATGCAATGTATCCTCTCTATAAAACAAAATACAATATGGTGTGTGCCAACATATAAAAGAAACGTGTGCCACTTTCTCCAGTGCTAAAGTGCTTATAAATGTATGCTCTTATATGTGCACTTACCAGCATATGTCTGCTCTCTTCCCAGATGTTATGTTGCCCGGACACCCCATACTGTACCATCTCCTCCTTACCTCCTTACACACCTCACATCCAAGAACAGTTGAAAGAAAAAGTTTGTGACCTATCTGAAACCCATTCCACCTAAACTGATAATACACAAACATTTGTACATTTAAAAATTCATAGTGTAGGTTTCAAAATGTATGTAAACCTCTGGGCTAACAGCTTTTTCAGAGGCGGAATGGAGTCAGGTACTGTCCTACAAAGCACACACAAAGTCTGGTTACTGATAGAGTCTGCTCTTTTTAAGAAAGATATGTTCAAATGAACCTTGACCTGTGAACCATGCCCTAATCAAACAGGTTTCAGAGGACATGGTGAAGGGAGCATCATGGTTTAGCACTGCTTTGCTACCTCAGGACTTGGACAGCTTACGCTCATTAAGGGAATGATGAATTCAAAATTGCATCAGAAACTTTTACAGGAGAATGTGAGAGTAGTGCTCCATCATCTTAATGAATGTTGGGTGATGCAACAAGATAATGACCCAAAACCAAGAAAAGTAGATGAACAATAGAATAGTTTAAAAAGAAGAAAATGTAAAAAGAATTTTTTATAATCAAGCCAGAGTCCATTCTTTTTTTAGATGCTATTTTAGATGCTGACTTAAAAAGGAACCCCTCATGCAACTAACTCTCACCATAGTGCTGTAGGAACTAATAGTCTAAAATTCCTCACCACTGTGCAAGTCTTAACAGTGGCTACAGGAAACATTTTGTGAATGTTGTTACTGCTAAAAGTGGTTTTACTGGTTGTACTAATAAAGAGGGTTCAGATAATTTTCTCAGCCAGGGTTGTGAATTATTAATCAAAGAATTCAATTAAAAGCCCTTTGTGTTGGTAGTTTAGAGAGAATAAGTGTATTATTATTATTATTACACAGGTGTAGGCTTACCTGGTAGAGTGCCCAGTGAGCTAGACTACATAAGAAACAGTATGTGGGCCCTTCCTGTCCTTGTTTCCTGTCCATTTGCAGAGTTTGGTATAGAACAACCTGGCTGGACAACGCAAAGCCATCTATGGGACGAAGTCTGTTAGTCTGGCCTTTTTACTCAACATCAGAGGCTATGTTTACATGCAGCTTAATATTCCATTAATAATCCAACTGATAGCTCAATCAGAATAGAAAGCATCCATGTGTACACATTTTGCACATGTGTGTTTGGGTCACAATGCACTCCACAAAACCTTTTCTTCTTGCTGACCATCTTCACTAATATTCCTTAGATCAAAAATACAGTAGGCCTATAATATTGTGAATGAATTAAAGAGAATCCCCATATGCCCAATGCTCCAAAATCTAGTTGGACAGCATCTTAAATGTCTTTTTAAATGGAAGCAAAATGGAGGACCACCACACTTGATATTATTAGTAATAATAGACCTTTTAACATTATGACTTTTATGGTATGAAAAAAAATTGTATTGCATGGTTTGGTGCCACTCATGTTTTGTAACTTGACATTTTGTAACCCATTAACGCATACACTGCACAAATCAAGCAGGGGGCGCAGATTGGGTAAGCACAGAGTAAAAGTTTGATACTGTACATGGATATACATTGTGTGCTTGTGACAGGATATATACATTGTAGAGAAGTTGCTGCAAGTAAGGTAAATATAGATTTTTCTTTTCAGTGAGACTGGATGTTATAGTTATGAATATAACTTAAACTGACATAAGAACTATACTACCCAGAAACACTAGGCAATTTAAAAAAATCTACTTATTAAATGTGCATATATACTGGATACATAACCCCTTGTTATTTATATTATTATTATTTTGGACACGTTTTTCAAAATTAAGCTATCAAATGAAGTCCTAAGCTAAATAAATGGCAGCGCACTTGCCTGTTTGTAAAATATCCCACACAGTGCTCCTAACAAAAGCAGCCACCTGATGTATGAATATGCCTGTAATAAACCACCTGCAGAATCGTGCAGATTTATACACGCACAATAGGAGGTTGTGTGTGGTTCTTTTTGAGCTACTGCATTTTTATTTTTGTAGTGCTTTCAAATTCACTGTGTTGATCCTGGCATTGAGCCCCAGGAGAACGTGTATATTTGGTGAAAAAAAAATAAAAAATTGTACAAGTGATATAAATTCTGGGAAGGGTCTTCTACTACAACATGTACAAATTAGGGTTGTGACCAGATTGGTCATTCATTTGAGGAAATGTATAATTATATTGCCTTTTTACTTTATAGTAATTATATTCTAGATTTTGGTTTCTGTACAAGATGTACAGTGGCTTGTAGAGTATTTTAAGTCATGTCTATGTGAGTCTTGATTTAATTATGAGAAGTCAAGGGGTGATGTATCTAGCTCATTCCACCATTACTGGTTAAAATACTTCTATTGACATATTCTTGCACCTGTTTGTGTGCTTGAGCTGTGGAGTGCAGATCCTCAAGAACTGCAAACCAAATGCAAAGGAAAGCCATCAAACAGATTCAAAGGAGTGAGTGAAGTTGCAGCGACATGAAACAGCTTTTGACGTACAGTAACACTTTCAAGGTGCCGATAAGGCTCTTCTTCAGCCGATCAAATGTATTCAGTCCCAGCCATCCTTGCTTTCTTCCACCACAGAGCGACCATAGTTGGATGAAAATGACTATGAAATGACCTTTTTGTGTGCTAGAGAATGTGTGCACAGGTTTTAAGATTCACACACTGGCCTAATCCCAAGATGCATTTTTTTTCACTATTGCTGTTGCAAATCAAATGTATCTGGCTGAGCTAATCTTCCCCTTTCTTTCGTGCCTTGTGACATTTCCAGAGATAGCTAGATCTCCGTGTTTGTTTATTCACGCTGTTCCTTGGTAGCTGGAGACTCAGTCTTGCTTATATTATGCAAATGCCCCGTATGGATTCAGGCCTACAGAATCAGTTTTATTAGGGCATTAATTAAACAGTTCTGCATAGAAAACAAAAAATCTATGCTGGTGTTTTGTTCAGCTGTCTTGCTACTTGTGATCTAAACTGTGCTTAGATGCAGACACCAGTAATGAACATCACTCAATAATGCACTAATCTCAATAGACCAGGCCATTTTACATTTGCTATGTGTAATATAATGAAAAAAGTCCAGTTGGTGCTTGCTAATATTTGATTTGGCTTTAAAAGTAAGCTCTTAAATAACAGTTATAAATGACAGTTCATATAGTTGCTTATGTGTGTACTCATGATTATAATGTTCATATTTTTCCTATACCCTTATACTATAATCTTTCATTACTAAATGAGCTGTAAAACATTAGTACACATTTAAAAATTATTTCAGTTACAAAGAATCAGTGAGAGGTATAACTTTCAATCATCTCGATTTCCTGTGTGTTAACACAATATTAACTGAATAAACATGTTTGCATGTATCCTACAGTAAAATGGTCTATATGTAATGAATTCATGTGTAATAAATATGATTTGCTTCATGGAGATGCCTAATCATACAGTACATGATCGTATTAAGTCACTACTAGAAAGTACTGATTTTTAATCATGTAATAATGTTTTACAGCTCATTTAGTAATGAAGTAATACAGTGTACAGAAAAGCATGTACATTTTAATTATAAGAACAGACACATTAACAGTGACATGAACTATCAATGGATTGAATTCTGAATAAATAATGGTTTGTGGATCTATTATCTACTGAAATCCAAAAGAATATAACCATATCATAAAGTGAGAAACAGAAAAAAAATTAAAAAGTCAGAGACAGCTTGTGTCCTTTCAAACATTATTTTACACATCTTGGACACTTATCAACAGAGCTAGTGATAGATGGATGGATGGATGTTTTTGTGTGTGTGTGTGTGTGTGTGTGTGTGTGTGTGCGTAGAGGGGAAGGGGGTGCAAAGACATGGAAATGGGTCTGGATAGAAAATTAAGTTCAAAGGTCACGCAGAACGGTCTGAAGGGTAACAGCAGATGAAATGTGGCTATTTGTTTTAAGCCAAGACTGATTTCATCTGCTGGAAAAGGTCAATGTAACATGAAAAAAGGATTTGTCTCCATTGGCACAGGCGCTGATTCTTAGCTCTCCAGGCGCCTGTGTTTACTTGTGCATTTACACACTGGCTCACTAACTGCATCATTATTCACTCTACAACAGCTTCCTCAGCCTGCAAGCTATAGGTGCACCCGTTTTACAAGTAAACAAGTTGTTGTTTTTACTTTTTCTTCTTGAGGAAAATTCAAGGTAAAAAATATTGTTGCTACCATAGACAAACAGTTGAAGTTTAACTCAAGGGTCCTTCAGTGTGATAGTACAACAGTATTATTGGTAAGCACTTTTTAAAATGAAAATGGCATTGGACCGAAGCCCTGAGCACAGGCTCAGGTTGACCCAAGGTTTACCCAAAGAGTTTACCCAAGCAAATGTATGTACTTTATGCCTTAAGGTCCTGCACTACAACTTGCCTTTAGGAGAGTGTGGAGGAGACATCGCAATCAGAGCAACTTGATTTGCATCTACATTCCTGTGGGATGGTGGAATACACCAGGACAATACATGACAGCTGCCCTTTAGCTATGTCCACTACACCCAAACAATAAGCCTATCTTTTGAGAGTTATGTTCAGCATCAGATAAAATGTAGGAGTGTGTGTGTGTGTGTGTGTGTGTTTGGGGGGCTTGGGTCCTTTTGAACTTGGGCACAATATACACAGTTGTTTAAAATCAATGTTCTTGTTTCAAGAGAATTTACTTCAATGAATATAAGTCCATCAAGAAATGTAATGCCTTGGAAACACCAAAACAGGTGTTAAGTGGTAGCTATTGCCATTAAATACACAACACAACACAACACAACACAACACAACACACAACAGCATGTTCATTTTGTTTTCATCTTGTTAGTCCATGCATGCACTTATTATGTAGTTGATATAAGGTTAATGAAATTTAAGACTTTAATTCCCATTTGATAAATATGAAATAATACACCACAGAAGAGTGAAATACACGTGTGAATGAAAGCTATGGACCTATTACAGTAAAGGAACTAGGTCATATTACAGAAAGAGTGATTTGTCTCATTAGACTCCTAGTAGGCTGTCTTGGACTGTCTGTAGCCTTTCCAGGACAAGGCACATATTAACAGGAATCAGTTTAGGGCATATTCCTTATCATCCCCATACCTGAGCACTGACCCACACACACACAGTTGTAATGAATTACTGCATGCCTATGTTGAGTAACACATAAAGTAATTAACAGCACAGATGGACAACTTAGTGTGAACACATGTTGAACGTGGGTGTCTGAATATGTGTGCTCTTTAACATTAATTAAATAAACACCACAAGGACATTCTCTCCAAAAGAAATAAAGAAAGGTCATCTTAATATTCAAATATGACTCACAAAGGTGTGCCTCCTGACCGAACAATTATAAAGCTGCTCTTCCATTTTAATATAAGCAAAATATCACAATTAGCAAGATAAAGAAAGTCATTTCTCTATCATACACTACAGTGAAGCATCATGGCTTAGAAAGTTAGAGATAATAGTAGCACTTTCTATGAATCCTACATTGATCAGTCATTACTCTGCTTATAATTCATTACAGTGTAGTAAAGTTGCTTTGGTAGGATTTTAATAAAGTACATTAATGCCTTATCATTCCTATGAATTACAATTATTTATAATCAAAATTCTAACTTGAATGTTATGTGGCATACTGCAGTACAGTTCTGATTTATAATGACATTAATGACAATTATTAAGCACCTTAATTAACAATAAAAAAGTGTAAAAAGTGTCAAGTTCTAAATACGCTATGTAAGTAGTAAATTTTTCTAACACAAAACTAGTGTAACCAAAGGTTTTACAAAATATTCAGTTGGTTTGCATTGATATCATACCTGATTCAAAGAAAAATCAGATTAAAGCTGTAATAAATCTCAAATAAGGTTAGGTTTCAAAGTGCAAAGTGCACAGTCAAATCCTTTTCTATCTCATATATGGTAGTACATACAGGTTCCTGGACAATTGGCAAGTAATAACACATGACAGATCATGCTGTCATAAGGAAGTAATGCACGGGCGGGGGGAGGCGGGGGGGGGGGGGGGGGGGGGGGGGGGGGGGGGGGGGGGGGTGGGGGGGGGGATTTGTCTGATGCCCGGACAGCACACTCTTTACTTTTCACTTCAATGTTTCACTTTAACAAACTACAGTGGAATTTATCAGTGAGGCTTCCACATCATATTCCCTCTCCTTAGTCTTTCTACAAGGTCACTGCAATCCCAATATAAGAGCTACAGAGGTAATCAGAGAGTGTTGATGAAGGAGGCCACAGTAATGATATTTTATGTTTCTCTTTGCTTTAGTGTTCAGGCCATTAGCTTCATGTTGATATCATTCCATCAGGACCTATTGAAGGCCAGCTGGAAAATCAATAGGAATAAGATTAACCAGTTCATATGAGGTTAGAAGGGCAATGTTAGTGGGCAATGTGCAAGGTTCACAGAATGATACCTTATGTTTTTGTTTTTTTTTTTCACTATGAACACAAGGAGAAAAACACAAAACAGTGAGATGAGTTGTTATCATACATGGTGGATTCATGGCTATGGATTATGCTATAGTTAATCTTAGAAAATATATCAAGTCATAGGAATATTATTTTAATCAAATCTGTTTGTTTCTTGACCACAGCTGACTGAAAAAAGAATCAGATTGTGTGTGTAGCCTTTGGAAAATCACAGAAGACATACAAAATGATTGTAGGTGTCAATGAATATACTCAGAGAAGACTATATACCATGACCTTACTATTATAAGGTTCTATCTCTTATTCATTGTTAATCCATATGAAAACTTATGATACCAATGTCACAATATATTAACTAAACTTAAGCTACTTTTTGTAACTTGAGCATCTTTTTTGGCTAAAAGATGCTGAATGCATAATTCTGTATAAGCCATAAAAACAAATGTACACACATGCACTTACACATACTGTATAGGTTTGCTTTCACTCACATACGTGTGCACACACACACACACACACACACACACACACACACACACACACACACACTATATGTTTATTTCCACCCTATATGCACCCACACACTGGCTAAAGTAATTGATTTGAGGGAGATGTGCTTCTTTCCCATCTTTTGAAGTGGTACTCCATGTTTGTATTGGGCATAACTACATTAAAGGTCAGACAAAGGAAAGCTAATGGTGACCCCCTCATCACTTCACTCCATAGCCAAGAGTTATTTCATTAAGTGGTTTTAGGTGGTTAGTAATGACTTTAGAGCTGCAAAATGAAATTACTCAGTGAAGTGGATCTTCCCTTTCCCATGTTCCTTCTCTTGTTGTTTGGATTTGAGAAAATGGAGCTTTTCCATCAGACAAAGTAAAAATAAAACACCCTTGTGAAAAGAAATTCTTTTTTTTTAAATGGCCCACTGTAAATAATCATTCTAGTTTAATGTAATTTGTATTCATATTTAGCAAAATATCATTGTACAGGCATACCCTACAAAGGGCAAAGTACTTAAAATAATTGATATTAGTTTAAGTATTGAAACCTTATTTCATATTTTATTGACTGAAAATGAAATTAAACAATGAAGAAAAGAAAAAGAAAGAAAGAAAATCTATTAATTATTAAAGAAAATATTTACTAAAGTAATATTGGGAAACATTTTAAGTGACATTAAACCAATTCTCTCCTATAAAACATCTAAATATATTTTGCACAGAGATTTAATATATTTTTCCAAGTAAACATTGGAATTATCGGATCCACAGCAATGGTGGGATCACCTATTTTTGCTTTTAATTGGCCGTATTGTCTCTGGAGTTAATTGGTTTCTCCAAGTCCACGTAGTTACTAAATGTTTTGGCAGCATCAGAACCTCAGCACTTTCCCATTAATGGCGCGTGAAATGAAATGTTTGGTACTGCAAATAAAATCAGTGATATTCAAGGATGTTATGGTAGGTAATGCGTTGAAACAGCCATTTAATGGGTCCTGGAAGATTGGGGTAGTGTCAGCCGGAACCGCCTGGGCCCTCTCCTGACATTGCTGCTCGCCTCTTCATTCACTTAACGACTGTCAGAGCTGATTACACAGCCATTGGCAGGCTTAAAAACTACACAGACATGCTCTATTAGTAGTCCAATTAGAGTCATTAGCATATTCAGCCACATTTAGCCTTGATGATTGGGTGACAAAAAGTAGAGATTGGTGAGGGACCACAGGCGTAATGGGGGGCTTATAAGACCATGGTCACTTCATTATTGAATGCTTGTTTTTATGTCATGGAGTTTTGTAGTGAAAGGTTAATGTGTTAATTTGCTTAGTCATTCTCATGATGGCACACAGTTGTGCATTACTCTTGTATCTATATTCCTGGTTGTCTTGTGTATTATTGTGAAATCATACTGCATTTTAATGTATAGCTTGAAAGAATAGATGGTGTGTTATAAAAATTGAAGAAGTTAAAGTATTCTAAATAAGTGTTCATCCATTCAGGGACAGAACAATTTATAATCATATTAATATGCCTATATACCTAAAACTTTTATTAAAATACATATGAAGTTGTAAGAAAAGATCACCATAACCTCAACCATTTTTATTATTTTACTAGTATTATTATTATTATTATTATTATTATTATTATTATTATTATTATTATTATTACAAATTTACACTTGTGATGTTGTGTTGACATGTCATAAACAAAAAATCATTCACTCCCCCTCTAGTTTTGTTTTAAAATGTGTAACTGTCTATTTGTGAAACTTTAGTGCATATTAACCTTATAAAAGTTTTGACATTGACAAATTGCGTTTACTGGCACTGGTCTGTGTGTGTGTGTGTGTGTGTGTGTGTGTGTGTGTGGAAGGGAAGGACGGGGGCTGACTGACAGGTTTTAATGAGAGCAGCTGTGTGACACTCAGGTGCTGATGGAAATTGGGCCTAATTCTACCTTTCGACAAAGGTTGCGTCCCTTTTCTTATCAACACGGTTAACTGTTAAAAGCCTGAAAAGCCTGACAGTCATATCTGTGTAATACATTTCTCTCACTTTCAAATGTGATTTGATTTTGGCATTAGATGAATGATGAATGATATTCAGTTTTCAACACTAATTTCAACCATTTTATTTGGAGTCTGCTTTTACACAAATTATTTTACAGATTATTTTCTGAATCCATTAGAAGAAGAGGTAAAGCAATGCATATTCTTTAGAGAGGTAAGATGGCCTGAATCTGTGTACAGACAAAAAAGGCTAACCCTATAGCATTTAGCTTTTTATTCTTTCTTCCACAGTGATATGGATGTGACTAGTATAATTATTAAACTCTTGCAAATGATAATTACATAAAAGATTAGCATCCCTTCAAATCAAATCCTTGCATTCTGTGTCTACATAATGCAGCAACATTAATGCAATTTGTGGGAAGCTTGGATGACTACAGCAGTATGTATTAACAAAAGTTAATGGAGCTCCTGTAGGTAAATAAATATTATAAGGCGAGAGGTTACAACTAAATCTGATATCGTTGAGTCACTGTATTCCAAAGCCGAACGTTTTTTTTTTGTACAATTTTTTTTTAACCAAAGTTTTTATAAAAGTTCTTTTTTTTTCCTTTTTACTTTCTTTCTTTCTTTCTTTCTTTCTTTCTTTCTTTCTTTCTTTCTTTTTATTACTTTCTTTTGTTGTTGATAATCCTTTACATTTAGAAATTTTACTTGTAGTTTAACACATTAAGCAGTCAGTAGCATCAGATTGCAGATCAGTTGCAACAAAATTCTAAATGCAAAAAAAACTAAATAAGTTTAAATACCCAGTTAGTTATATATTAATGTTGGAAAAATTTACTCAAAATCTATATGTAATCATATAATTTTTCATGGTAATATTTGGTAATGTAGATGTCTATTAACATAGAACTGAACAAGTAGGACTATTAAAGTACATGCCAATTAAAGAAAATAATCTCCCTCTTTCTTGTTTTGCCAATTTTCCTGTTTAACAGATTTGCAGCAACTAATGCTTAGTATATGACTTTCCAATTAATACAGGAGTATAGTACAGGGTAGCCAGCTATCTTGTTGATATTCTCAAAGTTATGATTTTATACCTATACATAATTTATCCTATCCCACACTTCCACAAGGGGTAGGGACCAGTGAAATATAAACAATAGGAAAAATTATTATAAAGCGCTAATATCAAAGGATGGCCTTGGTAGCCAAGGTTATCCTCCATATTGAAACAATGGATCATGGGAAATATGTTCTCCCAGTCAGACGTGATGGCCTGATGAAAGTTTAGGATAATACAATGTGTCAGGAGAGTTGAAGTATGCAATGCTTTGAAATTGAATGTCCGGCATGTTCTGCCTCTCCCCTCCATGTTTCATACTCTGATCTGTAATATCAAAAGCATTGTATTTGTCTTCACTGGAAGAGGAAAAAAAATGCTTACTTTGCAGAAACTTTGCTCCTAAATTGGCCAGGGAGGTCTATTCTGAAGTCAAGATCACAGAGAACCTCAAGGGCAAGCCCTATGGCTGTGACACATTATCATTCTCTCCCTTATTTATGTGCCTGTGTGTCTTTACAAAAGCTTCTTTTGCAATGTACCACAGCCTATAGCTACAAAGAATGAAAAAGAAAAAGAAAAAAGGGGAGAAAAAAGAATAATAACTGATGCCAAAAGAAAGGGACAGTACAATACTAAGGTATTCTGATTCATCACCTGTATTCTATGATGAACATTTCTATCCTGATGGGAATGGTTTCTTCTAGGACGACAGTGCCCTCACCCACAGGGCATATGGGGTCTCTGAATACTTTGATGAGTATGAAAATGACATAACCTTCACCAGATCTCAGCTGAACCGAGTACTTATGGGAGATATTGGACTGAGCAGTGGTCACATTATCATCAATCGAGGAAATATCTTTCAGAAGAATGGTGTTCCTGAGACTTGTAGAATCTATGCCAAGGTGCACTGTCATATTGGCTGTCATATTGGCTCAATACCTTATTAAGACACTATTTTTAAAAATATATATAATTTGTCACCCATCTGTAAAAATATAATTTGTCACCCATCTGTAGCTATAAAATTATTAACATTTTGTCCTTAGAAGTACTATATTCTTAAGCTTGAAATATTAACCCATATGCACAGGGCACTCTTTGACACTGTCTTTTGCATGGTGCACATGGTGCAGCATGGTGTATTGCAATATCAAGCGCTCACAAATATATTTCATATGTTATAGATTGAATGTTAGTATTGGTTTAAGAAAATCTTTAACCTATGGAAAATCTTCTTCTGCAGTCACCCATGCTATTGCCCCCCACCTCCAATGCTTATATGCAGCCTTCATATTAAAGCTATTTTGAGGCCCAACATTAATTTGGTAGGTATATTTGACAAGAGATGTCTTTCTTGCCTATAAGGACTGTGAGGGCACACTTAGAGACCCTTTCATTTTCCTGCACATGTCATTCATTGGAGATTAAGCTGCCCACATAAAAAAAGAAGAAAAAAAAAATAAGAATCTGCATGTAGTTTTGGTTAGTAATATTTTATAGTGAGCATTGCTATTATAGAAATAATGTTCTAGGTAATAACTGATGGTTGTGCGTGATTTACTAGCATGATACTTACAAGACATCACTATCAAATATAAAATATATATTTACATAGGTGGGAATTTCTAAATTATAGGCATACAAATATTCTTAATATGTCTTTAAAGCACACTCTGCATACAACAGTCAAGTAGAATTCTCATATTCTCTAATACAGCTTATGTTATAATGGCTCATTATATTTGATAAAAGCATGTATTATTTTACGTAATATAATTATTCGAACAAATTAAAATCCATGCGCCTGTCTGTGAGTCCAGAATTACATTACTCATTCTCATAACTATACATCTTTCCTATTAGTTTTACCACAGTTACTGAATAATTCATAGTAGTTACTAAAAAATTGCCACAATTAATCTGGTGTTTGTGATAAATATTCACTCGCTGATGACTGGCTCAGATAATGTGTCTCCAAAGGTTATCTGTTAGGATGTCAGATTGGATACTTGTATCACAGTTTATCTTTTATCATTTTGGTTGGTGGCTACTCACATAAAATACCTGCAAGAACAAAAGACTGTTTACCATTGATTATAAAAACACAGGAGTTAAGCTCTAGTTTAGAGAACAGATGTTGACATAACCTTCTTGTTTCTTGGCTATTTTTGCCAAATATTAGCAGTTAATTATGAGTGCAATACAAATCTAGCAATAAGAACGCTCCATCGAGGCCTGTCTATTACAATATTGTAGCAATAAAAACATGAAAGTGATACCCACCTATCAATATTCACCTGTCAATATTCAGCTATATATAGTCATAGTTTTTTACAGACATGATGGTCATACTGTTTTTATTTTCAATAGATAAATGTAGATTGTTATCTGCACATCTCAGAATATATGTCTTAATCTTCATGTTCCCTATACTGTGTATGCCTTTAATGAAAATCATGTATTGATTATGCATATTAAAAACAAATGGATGAAATTGCATACAAAAATTAAGATGTCTGTTTTCTCCAACACCAGCACTGTATAGCCCTCATTAATGAAAATCCTCTGTGTGAATTTAGTGCATTTCATCCAGTGACTTTGCAGGCAACACTGCAGATTTATTCCCTCTCCCCCACCCCTCTTTCGCAATTAGATCTGTGAAGGTGGCACCCCCTTTGAGGGAAGCTTTTAGATTAATCATATTATCTGCAGCTTCTGAAACAAGAAGCCTTCTTGACCTCCCCCTTCCATAAGAATCCATTATCTTAAACTATCGCGGTAATCCTGGCTTTGGCAGGGAGAACGAGGGACAGAGGAATCAAGCCTAATAGATGGCAAATAAGATTAATCTATGATCTAAGTGCCGATTACACTTGGACCTGCCCTTGAACACTCAGGTGTAACCTTGAGATCTGCATCCACTCTGGGTCAGGGATTGAATTGAAAGCTCCCGGAGGGCCAGCAGGTGGCGAAGAGACCCTTTGCCAAGACCTTATCCCTGAGAGATCAAAGGCCGAGCAGCTTAACCCCCACTAAACCCCAAAAGGTGTTAAATATCTCCAAGCTAATGGCGAAACATACAACTAAGGCAAATTCAGTTCTGACCTAATCCATTTTGTGACACTTATATAATATGATTATCACTACTTGTACATTGCTCTAATTGGGTGCTGCATAATATCTTCAATGGCTGCCTGTAGTGATGACTGCAGATGCAACTCATCCAAGGTAATAGGAATTGTAACATACTATAGAGTGCTTGATAGATGAGCTATATGTGCCACCCTGTATGTGAGATTACAGTTTAGCAAGTTTCTCACTCACTACACCCCATACAATGTGTTCAACTAAGTAATGGAAGTACAGTTCAGAGACCCCATTTCAAAATTTGGAGTTCCTGTCTGATGCTAAATAATAGCCTTGAAATGGTCTGTGTATTTAACATATTACAATCAATAGTTAGTGAGTGTCTCTCACTCAAAGTTCACATCCACCCATCCTCCCCAACACATGGAATCACCAGAGGCACCCAGACTAGTGGATCGATGCTCTCTTCAGTTTGACTCTGAAGCTGAGTGTTTGATTAATCTGCTTGGGCAGTGGGCATGGAGGCCCTGCACACAGCAGCAGACACCCCTATGCCATTAGGATAACTAGAGTAATGAAATTTTATTTAATTTGTCAGGAAGAAAGTGCTAATGTAAAAAAAGCTTTTGGATAATAAAAAAAAAAAACACAGGAGATCTGAGAGAAAGCGTTAGGCAATTACTCCGAGTGTCTCAGGTCCAGGCTTTAGAATATTTGCATTACTGCCATAGACAAATTAAATTAGTGTACCGCTTTTCTTTACTTTGCAAGATTTCTTCCTCTCTTGCACGTATGTTAAGTTTGAGTGCAAAGACTAACTAACAGAGACAAAGGCTTTGGCCCTGATTGATAAATGTAGAGCAATGGCATGACAAGAGCATGTTGGTTTAACTGATGTTCTGTCCCTGAAAAAAAAAAAAAAAAAGAAAAGAAAAATATCAAACTAAGTTAAAATGGTTGAATTAGTCCCATTTGTGCAATGAAATGTCTGGCATTCTTTTTCAAAATCTAACATGATTTAAATTCATTCATAATTGCATGACAAAGAATTTAAAACCATGAACAGATTTCCAATACAATAATATAATTCTAGCATTTATTCTAGCATTTATTATTTTTAAATTAATCTGTTGGCACACAATCACACTAAAATGTATTAACTTTACAATAGCCCACAGGATTTTATCAGCCTATTTAAATAACAATAAATTACCAGCATTTCCCCTTGATTGTGATCAAACATTTTAAAAGACAATGTAGCCAAAGCTTCAATCCCATCTTAAGTTTATGTATGTTTTAAGTTTATGTGAGGAGCACTATGGCTGTTAAAAAAGGTCTTAAGAACAAAATAACAATAAATCCGAAGGTGGCTGCATAAAAGCTGACATCTCTATTAGGGTATATCAACATCCCTCCCTACTCTGCACAAGCCTCTCTAAGATAGATGAGTGAAATAGAGAGGAAATGTATCTGACCGCTGGCTTACTCTAATGAATAACCTCCACTTTGGGTCCTGCAATGTAAGCAGAAAGTCCAGCTCACAGGCGCTCCAAGGCCCTGTCATGAATCTAACCTGACAGCCGACATAATATCAGGGTGACAACACTTGTATGACTTCCATTTTCTTTGCTTTCTATTGATTTTCACTTAATAACTGGGAGGAGGGGGGGGGATACTAAATGTCTGTGCTGAGTACCTAATAAATCCTGTCTGAGCTTTTTATTGAGGAGAATTTAATAAAAGCATGGGTTAGGCATGGGGATTTGTCTCTGCCTTGAGAGGACAAAAAAGGGGAGGAGAGAAAACGTGGAGAGAGATGTGCAGAAACCAAGAGCCCACATCCTCATTAATTTGGCTGATATTGCTATAGGAACAGAAAAAAAGTATATGGTGCAATTTGACCAAAGGTTAAGCCACATGTGTTGTAAGTGTTGTTATCAAAATGCAAGATGTAATCTAAATGATGTACACATTGTTTAAGCAGTTAATGGTAAATATTGGACTAAATTTTTGGGAACAGTAAGAAAGTTTTATGTGAGTCTATTAGTGTATTTTTTTCACTACAATGAAACACAAAGTACACAAAGAAGTCAAACCACCTTTTGGCCTTTAAAACAGCTTTTAAACAACTTAATGAAAAAAATCATTTCTGGCTTTTGTGTTATAGCATTACTTCCTGCAACATGCAAGTGTGTTTAAACTCACAGATCGTATAGTGGGAGAGATGGTAAAAGTTCAGGATAGTACACAGAGTTTCCAGTGAAACAGAATGTTTTGGACAAAGGTCCTTCATTAGTTGTGCAAGCAGAGTGCTTCTGAGGCTGTAGTAAAACCAGTGATTATTCAAAATGCTTGATGATGGAATAGCTGTAGTCAAAAAATAACATTCATTCCTTGGGGTTCCAAAGTTCCAAGAGTGTATAAGCTCCTTCTCTTTACTTCATTGCTTCCATAACAACAATGGGTGATACACACAGAGATGTCATTACTGTTATGTCCCTCGCTGTTGGAGTGTCTTGCCTTCACTGGAAAGGAAAAATCCTTCATTCTGATGGTACGAAGGTACTTGACAAAACGATCAGCCAGTCTCCTCTTGGTTTCTCCAATGTATAATTGATTATATCTCTTACAGGAAAGATAATAAACAACTCCTGTGGTGTTGCACAAGGAGTGATGGGTAATAAAAAATTATCATTTAGGCCCTGTGATTTTTAGTGACTGTGTTAATGAATTTGCACATAGAACATCTTGAATGGTTGCATTCAAGAGTGCCTATCAGCATGATCATTTAATTCACTCCTGACAAGCAGGTATTTGATGTTTCTGTCCCATCTGTACAAGATGAATGGAGGTCCTTTAAAAAGGGAAGCTGTCTCAGGATGGTCTTGGATTTTGAGATTTTTGAGTATAATATCCATCACTGTTTTATTAGTGGGATGCTAAGTAAGCCCAAAGTAATTCTTTCTGTCCTAGCAGTGGAAAGTGTAGAGGTCAGTGTATCCATTCTCTCAGTAGTGCTAACACCATGGCACAATCTATGACGTTCTTCGGGAAGCCACAATTGTAAAAAAAAATAAAATAGTTAATAAATTGTTGTCTTACTGCAGATGCATTTAAGTCTCATTAGCTGTGAATAAGGGATGGGATTTTTTCAGTGCTTGGGATGTGAGGAGTTGTTATCCAAGTATGAATGAGAGTCAAGAGCTCCTCAACTCTGTAGTTAACAATACCAAAAATGTCATCACTGTACCTAAGAAATATTGTGAGTATATGTCCAGTAAATTGTTCAAATAACCTTTGCTCAACATAATACAGTCCTCTCCAAAAGTATTGGAACAGCAAAGCTTTTTTGCTATACATTGAAGACATTTGAGTTTGAGATCAAAAGATTAATATGAGACAATAGATCAGAATTTCCGCTTTCATTTCTTGATATTTACATCTAGTGTGTTAAACATGGCACCTTTGGTGGCAGACCACCCAGTTTTTATGTGAGCAAAAGTATAGTTACGGGTAGCCTTAGAGTAAATTAAAGTAAATAACACTTAATTTTTGTGTGCTAATTTTCAGAAAGTGGTAGCTCCATGGTTAAGACATTGGACAGCTGATGGGAAGGTTTAGAGTTCAAATCCCAGCACCGGCAAGCTGCCACTGGTGGGCCCTTGAGCAACCTTCTGGCCATGCACCTGATTCTCAGTACCAACCACTACATCCATGTGATTCTGCCTGGTGTTCTCATTGCTGAATGTTTCCATGAAGGAAGGACAGGATGTGCTGAACTTCACTGACAATATTTTCCACTTCAACCAGGCTTCCTTGCTGGGTCAGATCCCTTTTTTCCCCTGTTTTAGGTTATTGATTAAACCTGGCTACTGACCGCCACAAAGAAACATCTGCACAGGCCATCAATATGCCTTCTGTTGACTTGACCTTGCCCATAGAGATGCCATCACTGTGTTGTCCTATGCTAGTATCAGTAACTGAACCGAGTATCTATCCTGCTGTGGACCCTCTGGATTCCACCTTCCACATCATGGATGCCACCATTGTATAAACTGAACACCACAAAGAGGCCCATGTTGTATAGAACATCCTTCTGGAAATTATTGCTTTCATGGGTATGGATGAATTATCTGAGAAGGATAAGCTGACTGTAGCTTGTACCCATATGGTTCAGAGATTCCTGTCCCAGGCCTTCCAGGCGGCTGAAGTCTTCACTGGACACTTGGGCAAGCTGGTGCCCCTTAAGACTAGAATTAAAGAATTCATGTGCATGCTTGCACGAGAGTATGATGCATTTCCTAAGCAGACATTCTACATGGTAGGTCCCACTGAAGAGTTGTTCAGAAGACAGGGACCCTGTCTGAGGAACATTCATAAAAGTGCCACTGGGCAAGTGATCAGAAGGTTGTGAGTTGAAAGCCAAGCTAAAAGTTAATTAGTCCAATCAAAATTATACAAAGAAGCAATTCTGTTAATTACTGTTCATTGTTACCCAAGTCAATCTCACCCTCATTCCATGTTTCTTTACTCAGACCAGTGGTTCCTGGTCCCTTGGCTTACAGGGTACCCCATGACCATCACTGATTTTGTGTACTACTTTGGGTTCTCAATAATAGGCTTGAGCTTACATTCAGCTATGGCAGCTTTAAAACACGTTGTGTCCTAAGTTTATGTAAGAGACCTTTGAGGTGTCAGTGAAAAAAATCATCAGTGGCAAAATAAGTCAAATTGGATCCAATACCAATCCCATGTTTCAGGGTAGTATCAGCCCCAGTAACAAGGCTTAGTATTGAACTGATGCATTCCCAAAATATGTTATTCCATGAGATATAAAAATTACATAAGCAGTTAAAAAGTTAGTTAAGGACAATCAGGGACCTAAATGTGGAGCCTAGCTGATAATTTGTCAGGATGTGAAGGCATGAGCATACTGCTCCCCCACACAGTGAGGAGGATGGTGAGGGAGACATAGAAAAGAAAAATCAACTATTAGACACCATTACCGTGAAGAGTTGCACAAAAGAAGCTCTTCCTGAGAACAACACAAATGCAGTGCCTATATTCTTTTGTTGGAGAAATTAAACCAAAATCCAATGTTTTAGTCATGCACACCAGGTTGGGACACCATGTTTGGCTAAAAAAGAAAACTGCATAAATGAAAAGCACACTTTGTGGCTGTTTCCCAGCTAGTGCTCATGAATTCAGTGAAGTTGTGGCATATTTTAGCCCAGAAAACAATTGCATCTGCTTTAAGATTAAGATTTGGCTATTGATTGATCTTTCAATGAGACACTCTCTCCAGGGGAGGCTTTACTAAATATTACATATGACTAATGTCTAACATCTTTAAAATCAGTGATTTACAGGAAAAAACGACTCTATTTAAGAAAGCTATTCATGTTAAATAAACCTATATAGTGTCCCAATATGTTTTACAATTCTTTTATTTTTATAAATTTTAATATTGTTACGATCACCAGCTGGAGTGCCCACGAACACCACTAGAGGGCACTCCACCTCAGACTCTTGCTATTGTCCCTGGACTCAATTTCCCATGTGCTCCTTGTCCCTCATGTGATCTTGTCATGTGCGCCATTGTTTGTGTGTCATTTTCTCATTGGTTAGTTTTGTCATGTGTTCTCCTTGCCCCTGTTTAAAAGTCGCTCACACCTGCTCCTAGTTTGCTGTTGATTGTTTGGTGATTTGTGTTTCCTAGTTTCCGTGTTGCCTAGTTTTCTGTGTTTGGACCCTTGGACTGTTTTCCCTGTTTTTGATTGTTTGCCGCCTGCCCTGACCATTGTCCGTGTTTTGAATTACTCTTTTGCCTTTGCCTCAGATTATACTGTTTGCTGGTGCTCGACCCTGCCTGTTTTGACCATGATTGTAATAAAGCCTTGTGTTTGGATCCCCAACTCCATTGTCCTGACTCTACACGTTACAGAATCAACAGCCACACCCGGATCCAGCGGCTTTCTGAGCATTCCAGGCCAATCATGGACCCAGTCAGCCAACTACTGCACCTTCGGCAAAGAGACCTATCCATTGAGGAATACGTTTAGCAATTCTATGAGTTGTCATATCAAGTCCCACTATATGATGAAATTTTCTTTAAGGACTTGTTCCGTTTTGGACTTAATGAGCCAACAAGGTCGTTGTTACCTGGAGGGGAATCTAATTGCAGTTTAAGAGACTTTATGGACTATGCACTGTTGTCATGTGGCTCTCCTTTTACTGTGGGAGAGGCAGAGGACTTTGAAACCCCATGGAATTTTTTTTTGGGGGGGGGGGGGGGGGGGGCAGCAGCAGCAAGCTCCGGCTGCAGCGGAGCTTGACCCATCATGGCCACCAGCAGGTCCAGTGATTATGGTTGCCACTCCTGTGTTCTCTGTGCCTTCCTGTTCTGTGATCCCCAACTCAGAGCCTCGTCCCAAGATGGCTGCCAGTCCAGAGCCATGCCCCAAGATGGCCGCCAGTCCTGAGCCACGCCCCAAGATGGCCGCCAGTCCTGAGCCATGCCCCAAGATGTCTGTCACACCAGAGTCTCCAGCCATTATTGATGTCAAGCCTCAGTCTTCAGCCATCACGGATGCCACTCCTGTATTCCCGAGCATCGTGGATGTTGCATTTGAAGACACCAGGGCTTTCCAAGGGCGTTTGAGGCTGGTGTCCAGTCTGGCAGACCCGCCGTTGATGTCGGTGCGTGCAGCAGGCATTCCAGGAGCTTCAGCGTTTGTCGTCACAGAGACACTTCCTCTGTCCTCAGTGCTCCCTGTAATGGCGGTTGCCATCCTGTGTGTTTGGGCTGCACACTGCTCTGTTCTCGCTCCAGTCCATGAATTTACCCCCAAGTCTGCTCCAGTTCGTGAATCTGTTCCTGAGCCTACTCCAGAGCCCGCTCCAGTCCTCGAATCCACTCCAGAGCCCGCTCTAGCTCCCAAGTTCAGCAGCAGGAGCTGCCACCCTCTCAAATCAGCGGCGTCCGCTCCAGCTCCTCCTGAGGTGGCAGTTTCCACTGCAGAACCTCCCGAGTCAGCGGCGTCGTCTTCTGAGCTCTTCGCCTGCCCTGTCACGGCCAAGGAGGCCGTCTCCGAGCTCTTCGCCTGCCCTGTCATGGCCAAGGAGGCCGTCTATGAACTCTCAGCCTGTCCTGTCTTGACTGCAGAGGCCATTATTAACCTCTTGGTGCCAGTCCCGCCTGATCTGCCTTGGTGGACACCTGCCTCATTAGCACTACATTGGTGGACATCTGCTCTGCTGTGGGGATCTTTGCTCCCCTCTGTTCTGCTGTGGTGGTCGTCTGCTCCACCGTGGGGATCTTCGGACCCCTCTGCTCTGCCCTGGTGCTGGTCAGCTCCAACTCCTCCACCCTGGTGCCCGTCGGCACCGCCTGCTCCGCCCTGGTGCCCATCGGCGCCGCCCGCTCCGCCCTGGTGCTATTCTGTTCCGGCTGCTCCACCGGCTCTGCCTCAGTCCCCTGTTCCTCCACTTCCACATGGACCTGGCCCTCCACCCCTCCCCCTGTTCCGCCTCCGCTCCACCTCCCTCCTGGACTCAGATCTACTTCTGTTGAGGAGCGTCTGGAAGCCGCTCCTTGGGGGGAAGGGGGGGCTATGTTACGATCACCAGCTGGAGTGCCCACGAACACCAATAGAGGGCACTCCACCTCAGACTCTTGCTATTGTTCCTGGACTCAATTTCCCATGTGATCTTGTCATGTGCTCCATTGTTTGTGTGTCATTTTCTCATTGGTTAGTTTTGTCATGTTTTCTGTGTTTGGACCCTTGGACTGTTTTCCCTGTTTTTGATTGTTTGCCGCCTGCCCTGACCATTGCCCGTGTTTTGGATTACTCTTTTGCCTTTTCCTCAGATTATACTGTTTGCTGGTGCTCGACCCTGCCTGTTTTGACCACGATTGTAAAGCCTTGCGTTTGGATCCCCAACTCCGTTGTCCTGACTCTACACGTTACAAATATATTCAATATAATATACTGAAAATATATTCATTTATATTTAATATAATATATTCATACAATATATTCATTTTCATGAATGGTGCATTAACTCCAGAGATTCTAATAGGTGCTTCAAGTCAATATGTTAAGCAGTTAGTATGATATGCCTCCTGCCTATCTAAAATACACATTTAATAGTAATTTGTTTTGGTAATGCTTTATATTACACCAATCAGCCTTACCCACCTGCCTAATATTGTGTAGGTCCCCCTTGTGCTGCCAAAACAGCTCTGATCCATCAAGGCATGGACTCCACAAGACTTCTGAAGGTGTGCTGTGGTATCTGGCATCAACCTGTTAGCAGTAGATCCTTTAAGTCCTGTAAGTTGCGAGGTGGGGCCTCCGTGGATTGGACTTGATCAATCGGATTGAGATCTGTGGAACTTGGAGGCCAAGTCAACACCTTCAACTCTTTGTCATGTTCCTCAAACCATTTCTGAACAATTTTTGCAGCGTGGCAGGGCGGATTATCCTGCTGAAAGAGACCACTACCACTCTGACTGGTCTGCGGCTATGCAGCCCTTTACGCAGGAAGCTGCAATGCACTGTGTTCTGACACCTTTCTATCATAGCTAGCATTAACTCTTTCAGCAATCAGTTCTTTTATGGGATCAGATCAAACAGACCAGCCTTCACTCCCCACGCACATCATTGAGCCTTGACCACCCATGACCATGTCACTGGTTCACTGGTTGTCCTTCCTTGGACCACCTTTGCTAGGTCCTAACCACTAGGTACTGGGAGCACCACAAAAGACCTGCCATTTTGGAGATGTTCTGACTCGGTCATCTAGCCAACTTTGAGAACTGACTGTTCACTTGCTGCCTAATATATCCCAGCCCTTGACAGGTACCACTGTAATGAGATTATCATACAATCAGTTATTCACTTCATCTGTCAGTGGTTTCAATGTTATGGCTGATCGGTGTAAGGTTCCCGATCTTATTTACTGAAATACATGGCTGTTCATGTTAACTAATGTGTTAAATAGAAGCATCAGAACAATACACCTTGGTCACAGTTTGATTAAATTCACTGGTTTCTGATTCAATTCAATTCTCAGAATACTGTATTTTGAACAAAATTTACTGAAGAAAAATTATGACAGAAAAGACTCCATTTTTATTTCTGAATGCAAACAATGTGGATTTTTGTCTGTATAAAACTAAATAAATCAAAAATTGCTACAAACAGAAGTGTAATATAAACAAAACATTACAGGTTCACAGTATCCTAAAAATAAATGAATGAATTCTCCCAAAAATTTGATTGAATACACAAAGTCTCTGGGCTGGGGAAAATGATTGATTGAACATAATGAACTCTGTAGCAGAGCATGAGATGTCAATATGTAGAGCTCCAAAGTCTGTTAAAATGTCCAACTTCCACGGCCTCTTTTTGGGCACTGTAGATTGCAGTGGCACGGAGCTGGTGTTGTTTGAAAACTACTGAAGGGCTCTTTTTAGCGGTTATAACACGGTTGTGTAAGCATATAACTTAGAGTGCATGTTGGTCATTGTGATTCTGAGCTATCTGTCACAAGTAGAAATGATTCCCGATAACAGCAAAGGATCTCCACAAAATAACTGTTACGGTTCCCTTTTGTAATTAATCTAGGGGAATTAAGGAGTACGTAACAAAATGGAAGGAAAGTCCACATGGAGCCTCTCATCCCAGTCCCAGCCCTAAAGAACACTGCTAACCACTAAAAGATCCACTTCAAATTTGATTTATTACATAAAGGAATAGCAGAAACAAAACAAAAAGACTTCAGGGGGGGGGCATAGCCAAAATAACAAACAAAACAGTATCTTACTCAATTTTAAATCTCACTTTCCTAACGCAGGGAAAAATAAAAATAACAAAAAGACAATAGCACTTCCTTAACTACCTAACTTACACAAAAACAAGATAAAAAGAATTGACAAAAGAAAGATGGCACCCTCCTCCCTACAAATTATAAAGTAGTCAATTTAATAAATGTTAAATAAAGAACTATCAAAAAAAGTCAGCATTATTGAGAGTTAGATTAACAATCTAGGCAGGAGCACAGCAACAGTATACTAACTGGAAATTTAGCACAGATTGACATTAAGTATCAGTTAGCAAACAACAACTAGCAACACTTGTCTGGGGCTGCAGAGAAGGTCCATGTGGAGAGAGAGATGGCTCAAACTCTCCTTTCCTCCCTCTCCTCAACTGTGCTTTCTTGGTGGCTTTTATAGCTGGTTTCTTCTCTGGAGGAGCCAATGAATGAGGAGTCATCAGCAAACAAGTATCAGATGCCAGTAATCAGCTCCTATTAGAGCAGCAGCACAGAAGAGAAAAGAAAACAGAGAAAATACAAAAACTCTTGACTGACCCCAGAACAGTACAAATTACACCACAGTACGTAACAGAATGTTATCATGTGACCAGTGTGCTCTTTATAAATTTTAATTCTATGGGTTGCACAAATTGGGACCTCTGGTGTTCAAACAGTGCATTAGATGCATTGTTAATAGAATGCTGATTTCCTCAATGTGAATTGCACATTTGCACAATACACATCATCACATTTTTACATTGTGATGCATCGAGTCACAATGCATCATTACACTCCTAGTGTTAAATAATGAATGTAAGGTAACCTTAATATAAAGAATTATCATTTATCATACTACTCATATAGTTAAGAAGGAGCCAAGATGATGTAATAAAGAAATTAAAATGGAACAACATTTCACCTGTATAGGAAACACAATATGATGACACAGACATTAATGTAGTAGTGAATGCTGCAATTTGTGACTGACCAATATTGTGGGAAATGTCTTAATTTCTATTTAAATTTAAATGAACGTTCACCACTCATATTTTCTGGCCCAAACTCCTCCCCTTAGCAGTTAAGCTGTTGTTAGTTTAGCTTAAATTTTAATAGTACAATGTAGCTTTTTAACAGAAAGGTGTGTGAAATAAGTTTTGGTAGTAAGTACAACAGAACATACTGTTGATATTATGTTGATTTTATTTTATTTGACAATACAAAGCTTGATAGAAGTGAGAAATGTCTGGATTTAGACAATGTTCATTGTTCATTGACTCAATTTATTGACTAAAACTCAACCATGTTTTTCTGGCAAGTCTCATGTGCAGGATTATGCATATGCAAGAGAAATGGATTATTTATTGACACATTTACTTTTCTAATGTAGTTTTGAAAGCTGCTAACAAATAATAATCCCAGAATACAGACCATTAGTCAGACGCTCCAAACCGGTTCTGAAGCAGGTGAAAACCTGGCCAGCAGGAGCCATCTCTGCTCTTCAGGACTGTTTTGAACACACTGACTGGCACATGTTCAGGGAAGCGGCAACTGGGGGTGACTTCACCAACTTGGAGGAATATGTGACATCAGTGACCAGCTATATCAGCAAGTGCATTGATGATGTCACTGTCTCCAAGATCATCACCACATGCTCCAACCAGAAGCCGTGGATGACTGCAGAGGTGCGTGTGCTACTGAGGACCTGAGACTCCTCCTTCAGAGCAGGCGACAAGGTGGCCCTAAGAACAGCGAGGGCCAAACTGTCCCGGGCCATCAGAGAGGCAAAGCGCACACACGCACAGAGTATCCACAACCACTTCAAGGCCAGCAGAGACACGTGGCGCATGTGGCAGGGCATCCAAGCCATCACCAACTACAGGACAACAACACCTGCCTGTGACAGTGATGCCTCCCTCCCAGATGCGCCGAACAACTTCTTTGATTGGTTTGAGGCAAAGACTAATGTGACGGCAAGGAAGACCACCCCTCCTCCCAATGACCAGGTGCTGTGTCTAATCACGGCCAATGTGAGGAAGACTCTACACAGAGTCAACCCGCGGAAGGCTGCTGGACCAGACAACATTCGTGGCAGGGTGCTCAGAGGATGTGCAGACCAGCTGGCGGATGTTTTCACAGACATCTCCCTGAACAACTCCCTGAGCAGCGCCATTGTTCCGACGTGCTTCAAGGCCACCACCATCACCCCTGTGCCAAAGAAGTCTCCAGTGTTCTGCCTCAATGACTACCGTCCCGTTGCACTTACACCCATCAACATGAAGTGCTTCGAGAGTCTCATCATGAGGCACATTAAGACCCTGCTGCCCTCCTCACTGTACCCCCTGCAATTTGATTACCATCCCAAAAGCTCACCACCATCACCATCTGGCCCTCACCCACCTGGACAATAAAGACACATATGTTTGAATACTGTTCATAGACTTCAGTTCAGCATTCAACACAATCATTCCTCAGCACCTGATCGGAAAGCTGAACCTGCTGGGACTGAACACCTCCCTCTGCAACTGGATCCTGGACTTCCTGACTGGGAGACCTCAGTCAGTCTGGATTGGGAACAGCATCTCCAAAACCACCACACTGAGCACTGGGGCCCCACAAGGCTGTGTGCTCAGTCCATTGCTGTTCACTCTGCTGACTCACGACTGTGTAGCAATGCACAGCTTGAATCACATCATCAAGTTCGCTGACGACATGAGTGTGGGGGGTCTCATCAGCAAGCAAGAACAACGAGTCAGCATACAGAGAGGAGGTGCAGCGGATAACAGACTGATGCAGAGCCAACAACCTGTCTCTAAATGTGGACAAAACTAAAGAGATGGTTGTTGACTTTAGAAGAGCACAGAATGACCACTCTCCGCTGAACATTAGCGGCTCCTCCGTGGAGATCGTCACGAGCACCAAATTTCTCGGTGTTCACCTGGCGGACAACCTCACCTGGTCGCTCAACACCAGTTCCATAACAAAGAAAGCCCAACAAATTAGTTCTGTGTAGTCTCATTTAGTTCTGCATTGTTTTATGTAGCGCCATGGTCCTGGAGGAACATTGATTCGTTTCACTGTGTACTGTACCCGCTGTATATGTTTGAAATGACAATAAAGCCACTTGAATTTAAGTATCGCTCAATGTTTATTGCCTCATGTACCAAGGCTTTGTTTACTGTTCACGATTCTCTTGCTTATGATCTTGTTCTGGTTTCCTGGTTCTGTCTGTCAATTGCCTGATTGTCTGCCTGTTTTTTGACTATGCTTTGCCTCAAAATTTGGAATCGTTTGCCTGTCTTTTCAATAAAATGATTTACTTGCTACTGCAGCTGTCTCAGCTGCCTGACATAATGTAGCCTATATGCATGCACTACCACATTTCTTGCTTGGAAAAATTTAACACAGTAACTTTCATTAAATTAATACATGAATTAACAAGTGCGAAGTTATTCTACATTATTAATTATGTATTTAATTACTATGTAATTGTGGTGCAATGAAGGACACAGCAAATATGAATAGGATATGTTCAGTAGCATTTAGCAAAAAAGTGAAACACTTTATTTTAGGTTGATTAACACCATGTCTAAAAAGGCTGTGGGTGTTATTTCAGAAATTAGCACCACACAATGTACAGTCATAGCATTACTACTCCCCCCCCCAACCAGATAGTGATACTTACTACTGTGCTTCAAGTCACATTCTGTTGTACAACCAATTTTACCAATATCTTTACACAAGGAGAAATAAACTTCTTTATTTTCTTTGACTGTTCAAAATATGACATTAATTCCACTGTAATTTACTAAGAAAGCTGGCATTCTAAAAATATGCTTTCATTTACAATCAAGTGGATGTTTTTTGGTTTAGAATTGTAACCATCATGATGCAGTTTCCCATCACTGAAAGTATGAAAGTATACAATTAACCTGTGGCAAGCAACCTGCAGAATAAATGCATCAACCTTCCTTCCTATAAGAATGGCCCCTCTTTCTCCTAACCTCTCTTTCCTTAGGAGAATAAGCACCTCTGGGTCAAGCCATTAATAGGAGCTGCATTGTATTGGACAACTTTTCTCACAATTGAAGACTGGGGTATGAGATTACTGCAGAGGAAACTGGGTATATGAAAAATGATAACCCATGCAGGTCAAGAATCAATCTTTGCATTCATAAACACTAGCTACATTTAAATTTCCCATGTTAAGCCCTGCAAATAGAATAAACAGTTAGGCGAACAGGCTGATAGAGAGGCTAAAATTATCCACTTATGCCTCCAACATTGTGAAACATTTGAGATGCTGGAAAGAATACCAAGAGCCTATCAGCTCAATACTTGAGATTCTAAATGACTTTTGGCAGCCTAACTACATACTGTACATTCTCGTCCCTTTTCCCATGACTGTAAGTGTTATCTTAAAACAATATGACTTGTATTACTATTACTGAGTTATACTGTATATTTTCATCTGTTCAATAATTTGCAAAGATGCTCTCTTTCAAAATTTCTACCAATAGAAGAACTATAAAATGATAAAGTGCAATTACAGCCATTGGAAAAAGAAAGTACACTCTCCTTCAGTTTTGTGGTCCTCACCAAATTCTATAAACAAGCAAATAGCCTCAAGTGACAAAAAACAGAAAAGATTTCGATATGTAGTCATCTTTTCCAAAAAGTAAACCAATATTCAGAAACCAGGTGAGAAAAAGTAAGTGCACCCTATAATAATCCTATAATTTGACTTTGACCATTCCAAAACCTTGATTTTTTTCTTCTTTATCCATCCATCGATTGGCTGATGGGATTGGCTTGGGATCATTGTCCTGTTGCATAACCCAATTTTGGCCCAGCTTAAGCTACTGGACAAATGGCCTCACATTTGTCTCAAGAATATTCTGGTATAAATTGGAGTTCACCATTGTCTCAATGACTGCAAGTTTCCCAGGTCCTGTACCTGCAAAACAAGACCAAATCATCACCCCTCCCCCACCATGCTTGACAGTTGATATGAGGTGTTTATGGTGTATAAGCTGTGTTTATTTTTCACCAAATATGGTGCTGTGCATGATGACTAAACATCTTCACCATGGTCTCATCAGTCCAAATGATATATTTCCAACTTTTGTGGTTTATTTGTAATTTTGCATATGTAAGTCATGCTGCCAAAATCTTTTTGGAGAGAAGTGGCTTTTTCCTAGCCACCCTTTCATGAAAGCCATATTTGTACAATCTTTTTCTGATTGTGCTGTCATGAACATAAACACTTAATGTGCGTACAGAGGCCTGTAGGTCACATGATATACAGTAGCTCTTGGGTTTTTCTTTATATCTCTGAGCATTAAATGCTCTCACCTTTTACTGAATTAGCTGGGATGCCTTCTCCTGGGAAGCTTGGCAACTGTCTTGAAGGCTCTGCATTTATAAACAATCCTTCTCACTGTAGAATGGTGAATTTCAAATTGTTTGCAGATGGCCTTATACCACTTCACAGATTGATGAGGAACAACAATTGCTTTTCTGAGGTCATGGATGATGTCCTTTCTTCTTGGCATGATGTAGACACACAAATGAGTGCTCCAGAACACCAAACTGCTAAAAGTTCTACCCATGCTGACCCCTGTCCACTGCCGAAAGCACCTACAGTGGGCACGTGAGCATCAGAACTGGACCAATGGAGCAATGGATGAAGATGGCCTCGTCTGGATGTACTATGGGAAGAAGGAAAGCCGGAGGAGGCAGTGTGATGCTCTGGGCAATGTTCTCCTGGGAAACCTTGGGTCCTGGCATTCATGTGGATGTTACTTTGACACGTCCCGCCTACCTAAACATTGTTGCAGACCAAGTCTACCCCTTCATGGCAACAGTATTCTCCAATGGCAGTGGACTCTTTCAGAAGGATAATGCGCCCTGCCACACTACAAAAATTATTCAGGAATGGTTTAAGGAACATGACAAAGTGTTCAAGGTGTTGACTTGACCCCCAGATTCCCCAGATCTCAATCCGATCATGCATCTGTGGGATGTGCTGGACAAACAAGCCTGATCCATGGAGGCCCCACCTCACAACTTACAGGACCTAAAAGATCTGCTACTAATGTTGTGGTGCCAGATACTACAGCACACCTTCAGAGGTCTTGGGGAGTCTCGATCGGTCTGAGCTGTTTGGCAACATAAGTAGGACCTACACAATATTAGGCAGGTGGTTTTAATGTTATGGATGACCGATGTACATATATGTCCTGTTATACAATAAACAATAATCTCTTTTTGTATCTCACTTCACAAATATATTTAAAAAAATACACAAATTCACATTAAAAACACAAATCAATTATAAAATAAAATGAATCCATCAATACATATTCATTTACATTGATGCTGTTCTTAAGAGAAAGAAAATAAAATATGTCTTAATTATGTGATCATATAGTGGTTTTTATGTTACATACTTGCAGTTTATTACACGCAGGAGAGGGGAAACACACATATGCCCTCAGATCAGTGGTCTCTCGGCTGAAGAGTATATTAAAGGAAACATATTAACCCTGCCCCATTAACACAGTATCTGCAAGTTCATCAATTGTCTAGGGCACAAATATCAGACACTTTTTGAGGTCTAAATGAAAACTGCACACATTCGATACACTGAATGATGTTTTCACAGACTCAATAACTATATATACACTATATTACCAAAAGTATTCGGTCACCTGCCTTGACTCACATATGAACTTAAGTGCCATCCCATTCCTAACCCATAGGGTTCAATATGATGTCGGTACACCTTTTGCAGCTATTACAGCTTCAACTCTTCTGGGAAGGCTGTCCACAATGTTGAGGAGTGTGTTTATAGGAATTTTTGACCATTCTTCCAAAAGCGCCTTGGTGAGGTCACACACTGATGTTGATCGAGAAGGCCTGGCTCTCAGTCTCTGCTCTAATTCATCCCAAAGGTGTTCTATCGGGTTCAGGTCAGGACTCTGTGCAGGCCAGTCAAGTTCATCCACACCAGACTCTGTCATCCATGTCTTTATGGACCTTGCTTTGTGCACTGGGGCACAGTCATGTTGGAAGAGGAAGGGGCCCGCTCCAAACTGTTCCCACAAGGTTGGGAGCATGGAATTGTCCAAAATGTTTTGGTATCCTGAAGCATTCAAAGTTCCTTTCACTGGAACTAAGGGGCCAAGCCCAACTCCTGAAAAACAACCCCACACCATAATTCCTCCTCCACCAAA